>CM053767.1:48333803-48363607 GCA_028658305.1 Pachyuromys duprasi | reverse complement strand
AAGCACAGAGCCATGGCAAATCATAGTATGATTAGTGTGGTATGGTTACAATTCCCATTTGTTTTTAAACTGGTGGAAAAATGGAAACTGCAGAAAAACCATACCAATTTAGGTTTTATGCAGTATATATTTTTCCAGAAAACTTGTAAAGATTTAAGTTATTTTAATTTATTGTGGATCAGAAAACTAGATTAAGTTGGTCAGAATCTGTAAATTACTAGCTTATATCTATCCCCTTTGAGCAGGAATCAAATGATTTAGTCTTGTAATAAAATTGCATTCTAATTATTTTAAGTTATGTGGGAAAAGTAAGATTGGGAAAGTTGTGATTATAAAGCTTTTAAAAAGGTCCCCTCCCCCAATCCTTTGGGCATTTTCTTTGAGCTGTTAGTTTTTTGCTTTATTTAAAGCACATTTAAGTTATTTTTACATGGTTTAGGGGCACAATGTGCAGACATTTCCTTTTTGAAGGTTGTAATAAATGCTGTTTATACTAAACATGTCGTATCTATGCAGTATATATATTAAAGGAAAGCCTGTACTGTACCTACTTGATATTCATTCTCTTATCAAGCTGAAGAGTAAACTGCATGTAAGTCATCTGGTCATTGGTATCTGTCTTTATAGATAAGTACGTATGTAGAGGATCCACACTGTGGATATGGACCTATCGGGCTGGGAGTCCTAAGACAGCAGTTAGAACTCATAACTTTCTGTGTCATCTTTCTCTGGGCCTTTTCTTTTCTTTTGCTTGAGCTCTTCTCTGAAGTTATAAGCAAAGAGTTGTGGGTCTTCATCACACATTTTTCTATATACAGCACACAGGCTTTGAAAATGCATGAGAGAGAGGTGGGTGGGCCGGAGAGTTGGATCAATGTCTGCCCACTGTAACAGCCTTCCAGTGCTTTCTAAACGTTGAGCTTCGGGGAACAACATTCTGAAAGGAAAGTGGGGGAGGGAGAAAGAATTTTACTCAAATCATGATATCTTTGTACAAACTTCAAAATGACACATTGACAGATGCTTGAGGCTTGGGTCCCGGAGCCTCTTGTTTCCCCAAAGGCACCAGTTCTTGGGAGGCACGTCTAAGCTAAGACTTGAAAGATGTGTCTACAAAGAGGAACTACCTTCCCAATGAAATGAAATACATTTGATTTGCCTCATTTTCACAAAAATTTTATTATATCTTATTTAATTTCTGGTTTTGATTTTCTATAACCTGGACATATTAAGTCTTCAACACCCTTACTTCAAAAGAGTGACTCATTTTGCAGAGTGTTAGTAATCTTTTATGAAAAAGTTATTCTCAATCATCTTTAAACTCAAAGCATCTACTTTAAATTTCTTTGAATTAAACCAAGTCAACTGTCTTTCAAAAGACTGAACTTTAAACTCTGCAAAAGTGTGCCTAGACTTTGACCCCGGAGTCATCCAAAGGGCTCAGCAGAGGCCATGGTCAGTAGAGGATGAGTTCTCTTTCCAGCCTGATGATGAAGCACACTCCCCAACCTTTAAGATGAGGTGACTTAGATCAATGAGTTCAATTTCAGGATAAAGAGGGTCTGATAATAGATTCTAACACCTGGGTCCATTTTGTAGTATGTTGTGACTGAAAAATAGCAACAACTATCGTTCAGAATGAATTTTGGTATTTGGTCCATATCTGTATAGAGGAAGGTGTAATGAAATGAATAGGTCCCATCACTTAGTTTGGGGGGGAAGTTGCCGTGGAAACAGTAGGACCAACTTTAGGCTAGATCAATTCCAGGATTTCCAAAAGTGATACCTGCAACCTCCAATTAGAGCTAGCATGTACAGAGGTATGAGTTACACTTTAAATTACAGTCAACAAATAGCAGGTTGATTCACAAACATCAGCAAACATCCTTTACAATGGTTTTATGAGTTGCATTGGTTTCAGGATACAGCTGTCTCAACATACCTGAAATCATTTCATACACTAACCCACACTTCCGACATCCCTATAGAGAGCCAAAATGGATCTGTGTACAAGTCTTAGAAAATGAATAATGTGTGCTAAATGCTGAGCCCTTTTAAGTTCCTATATATTGACTATATTAAGTAGAAATGTAAAAAAAAGCCCTTTCTTCACTCTTTATAATTGAATCTAACTAAACATTTAAAAACCTACTAGATAAGAATTGGTATGGCTGCTGCAAGGCCCTGGCTCAGTCTTATTTTCTGGAAGGCCCATGTGCCTGTGTGGAGCACTAAGATTGACAGAATATGCTCCCCACTAAGTGACGGCAGTAAGACACTATGATGATATTATAGCTGCTAAGAAGTTATATTTGCTTTCTACTTCTCAAGTATGTCCTTAAGGGACAGAGCCAGCAACATGGTGCAAAGAGAACACGATAAAAATGGCCCTGACATAGAAGCCAGGACCTTCCCACCAGTTAAGTCTACACTTGTGGGTTTTAGGTTGTATTTAGGATGAAACCAAGCCAAACCTGTCTATGGCATCACAGGTGAACTCAGGGCATTTCCTCACTGGTGGCGACATTCTGCTCACCACAGTATCCAAACTAGGAATCAAAGTCATACAGCCTCTTACGAGTTAGGAAGTCAAAAAGGATTCTTACCCGAGCCCTCGGTGGCAGTATTTCCTTCGGAACTGGAACACATTCTGTACAACTTTTTCCACTAGTTTGAATGGCTGCTTGATCTTGGGCTCTATCAAGGGTGTAAAGTGCACCACTCCTACATCAACCTTCATCGAGAACAAACAGTTATCACCATCTGGAAACATGTGATTAAAGTTTTTTTTTTCTAGTTTTGAAGATCAAATCCAAGGCTTCCTGCATGCTTGGCAAGCACTCCAACACCAAGCTATGTCCCCTGTCTTAAACGATTCATCTTTGAAAATCACATTAGTTCTCATGAACATTTCAGTGCCTGTGTTTTCTCTGGACACACAAGAAGCTAAGTTTTAGATGGCTACAGAAATTCCAGCTGGCTCCAATTATCCATAATGGTGTCCACTAGACCTGTGCCCGATGGTCACTTTAAAAGCCTATCTGCGTAACTGTTAACTAGCAGTGCTGACTGGAGAGCAGGGATCCCCAAGGATCAATCAGCCCTGACCACCCCAGAAAGCGACGATGAGGACATCAGCTATTTTGGGTACAGATGCTGATTACTCAGCTGGACTGAATTCATTTGCAGAATCCATATAGGCCCAGAACCCTCAGAAGCAACTTTACATGCACCAGGAGGCAAAGGGAGGACTGATATGAAAGACAATCTTAAACACTGTCAAGCAGTTGACATTTTAAAGCTGCTACCAGCTGTTGAGGTGGTTTAATTATCAGAAGACTAGCTTCCCAAGCATATGAGGTAAAAGAGTCATTCTCCAGCCTTTTTCCAAAAATGGATTCATTATGAATGAATCATTGAGAATCACTGTAACACAGGAAAAATGCAAACTGAAGGCAGGGAGTATTGGGTTCAAAACAGCCCTGTTTTGTCTATACACGTTGAATAGAGCACTGGCTCCGGAGAAAGCAGACCAATTTAGGCAGCATGGGCAGTGCTGCTGCTTTTCAAAAGAAAGTCTTGCTTCCAGCCCCATTCAGGTGATCTTAGGATGGTTTGTTTTCTAACGTTCTTATGGCTACCTAGCTCCTTTTAAAACAGCCAGCAACAAGCATGGATAGGAGGGCACTGGTTTGTTTTTAAGTATGAGGAGAAATAAGAGGCTCAGCTGTGAGACCTGGAAGAGCAAAGGGAAGATAAGCTCAGCCTCAGGTGAACAGGCTCCCTGGGCTCTGCAGTTGTGTTTCCACAGCCTGGCACGCCTTGGCCAGCCAGCTCAGACCTTCCTCTCTGTGAACAGTACTGTTACTAAAGGTTCAACACCCTGCAGCTTTACTAACTGGATGTACCTGGCAGTAGATATCTGAGCACAGGGACAGTGTGGGTAGACACAAAAGAAGATTTTAAACAAGAGTGAAACTGTCCATTAGAGGGTCTTTCTATACCAAAATGCTCCTAAATGTCCACCAAACTTCACTTCTTTGGTAAAGAGTATTATTGTGAACAGTATTATGGTTATGAATAGTAAAGTACAACATTAAATGTTCTTAATAACTTTCCCTTCCCCTCCTCCTTCCTTAACCTTTAATAACTTTTCAACTGTGTCTTTAAGTTGATTTATCAATTCCTCTAGTTAACATATACTTTCTCTTAGACTTGTACAAAACAGTGAGGTGGTTTGCAGTTACAGAAGATAGTAAAGAGGGAGTTGTGGAGATAGGTTAGGGTTTGAAAACGCAGGTACTGCTATAGGTAGAGAAGAAAAGATGGTTCACTCAGGGTACTCCTCTGGAAGGAATAAGGTTCATACACTGGAAAAGGAGAAGCAGCCAACATTTAACACAATGACTAAATGTCAAAGAACCATCTGCCTTTCCACAAACTCTGACATGCCAGTCTTTACCATTCATCATGATTCTCAATGTCTGACAAGGTTGTGGAGCATCTTTTATACTTTACTCTGTAATGTCATTCTGTGACTGCTTGCACCCAGCAACATGTGCACTCACTAGCAATTCCTGCCTTGTTTGTTTCTGCCACTTTCTTCATTCATCTCCAATGTTTTTCACCCAGTTCTCACAAATACACAGTCAACTCTAAGAAGTTCTTTTGTAGTCTCAGTGTATACATTCAACAATCCAGTGGTCTCAAGTCACTTTTCAGAAACAAAACAGCACGAGAAAAAATTTAGCTTCCATCCAACCTCAAACTATGGAACAGAGTCAAAAAACTGTATAAGGTCCCAATACTGCAGTTCAGGGAAGGATGTACCAGTCTCCCTGCATGAAGCTGCCACTCACAGTGGTATTTTTGGATATTATAAGCAGGCTTCATTCTTACTGCTTAATCTCATTCTTTTGTGATACAGTTAGTGCTTGTAAATATAGGAAACTCTTAATGTTTGCTTTATTTAAATAGCTTTAAAATGCTACAGAACTATAACAGCATCCTATACAGGCTAGCAGACCTCTAGAATTTGAATACTATTCTGGCACCCCAGTAAATTGGCACTGTATCATAGCTGAAAGAAAATTCCCGTTCACAAATATAATACTAAATGTCAAGACTCTAAAACTCATTAGCAGAGAGCTCAGTCAGCAGTTGTCCTGCTGTGGAGAGGATAACTTCGGTTCACCTTCTCCACTCATTCCTGTAAAAGCATTTCTTGAAATTACTCTGAGTGATGTAGGCTGTATTCTCTAAAAACCACATAGGAAGGGTGGTTGGTAACTATGGTAAGAGATACAAAGTGTTTTTTTTTAAGCTAATAATAATCGAACACTTATTTAATTCAATAACCATTATTTTTTTCTCTTGAATTTTGAAATGATTGAGTAGAATAAGACAAATCAGAAGAAGAAAGCTAGATATACTTAAAATACTCTAGCTTCATTGTGGTTCACAGGTATTACAGCTTGGTAGGATTATTGATGGCTTCACTCCCTTGGAAGCGAACATAGCACCTTCTAGGACTATAAAAGCCTCAGGGAGGAGGCTTTCAAGTCAGAGCTGGCTTGGGTTCTCTATGTCTTATGTCTGAAGTACACGGTATCTTTAGCAATAGGGAGTTAACTTTCAACTTCTGAGAAGCAACCAAAGGCAACAGTAATAGTCTATATTGTTTTGGGAGTCTCTTGAACTCCCCCTGAAAGGGAATTTATTGTGCCCAATATTGAGGTTTTTGTTAGATGGTTTATAGCTCTTGGGGGGGGGGGGATTAAGTGGGTAATTTCATTAAACTATATATTAATGGACCAGCATGGCATGATAACCCCTCGGATGCAATAGTGGCACTAATACGTTGGTGATAAGCAATAGCTCTCTAATTGGACCCAAGGCCTGCTCAACAGGAAGGAAATCACGCCTGCTATACAAACCTAGCCAACAACTCAGGGCCAGTGACATCATGGATATCAGAGCAGTACCTACTACCACTAACTTCACTAAAATAGCGTAATTTCTAACTGCATTCTAAATACTCTTATACCCACAGTAAGTGTAGTTTTCACCCATCAAAGAAACTTCCCTTTGCAAAAGAGACCATTACACAAAAACCACAACTGGTCAAAATGTAAAGAACAAGTGATCTTGGGATTCCCAGCTTCAATGGATACATCTGCAACACAAGTCCTGCATCTAAAGCTCAGGGAACATCTCAGAAGAGAGGGTAGAAAGACTGTAACGGCCAAAGGACCAGGAAATCTGTTGTGAGATTATGTCTCCTAGAAATGACAGGGAATCCTTACCCATGATATTTCAATAATATGTCTGCTGGAACAAGGCCTGAAGAAGTATACCTCCAATAGACATGTTAACATGGAAGGAGAAAATCTTATGGCACCCCACCATATACAAAAAATTAAAGAATGCTGAGAGCAGAAATAGCCTTCTAATTGGTTATCCAAGAACAACTGATCAGCCCTGAAGTCATATACATATAAGCAACACTAAATGGACTGAGCAGGTTATATTTATGTATTTAGGGCATTTGTGTGCATGTGAACAGACATGTCTATTCACATGCACACAAAACAATAGAGAGAACAAGAGAGGAAAGTGTACAGGGGGAATTGAAGAAAGGGAAAAGGAATGATGTGATTTTAAATAAAAGAGAAAAAGGGGCCCCCTGTGGGGAGCTGATGATGTCCTGAGTATGTATAGATGACGTGAGCACAGCCATGTCAAGGACCCCAATGCGTAAGGCTCACAGAAATGGCAAAGCCTTCTTGTGGGTCATGCTTAATGGAATGGTAAAGCCCTTTTCAGGTCCAAGTAAGAATGTTATCAATGACTGACCTTTAGCTAAAATTGGTGTGCACAGAAACTGTAATCAACTACAGCTTCCTCATCCCACATGACGTCAACCTGAAACTGCTCCTCTACAGAGACCTCCTAAACTTGCCTCCTTTTATGTAATAAGCCTGTCTCCTTATTAATGTTACTATAGACTGGAAGATGTACTATAGACTGACGATGACTATACTGTATATTCAATCACATTTGTAACCTCATGAAGAATATCCCTTTTCTTGACTCTATTTCCTGCAAAGTACACCTGCTGCCATTTACTTAGTTGGATTTTGTTTCTTCTATTATAGCAGCCTCATAGAGATGACCTACTCAAATGCAGCTTCCAAGCCATAGCTAAGGTACTGTGTCCTCCACAAACATAAATGAACTTTCTGATAACTTCCATGGCTGTGGTAGTGGCTTTCATAGTCTTCATTGATACTCTTCATCCTCAGGGCCCCTCAGGTTTCCTCTCCTAGAGCTGACTCCCTGTCATTTTCTGAGGCTGTTATTGGTTATTAGGATCAGGTGATGAGCAAACAGACTTTGATATGCTCCTGGGGCCACAGAGGTGTGTTTATAAAGTACTCAGACAACACAGACTGGTGTTAAGATAGCATCACTAACTGACACATTAAAAGAACCTCACACAAGTCTTAGATAAATGAAAATAGATGGAAATATTCTGCCCCGAATGGATTTTACATGAGTGGTAAGTGGTAAGTGGTTCAGAGGTTAAGCGGCAGATAGACACAAAGACACACACTCTTTTTCTGCAGTAGTGGTGGAGAGTCTGTGGCTGCAGAGGCTGCACTGTGCTGGACCCTGTTTCCATTCCTGCGACTTAGTCCTTTATAACCACAGTTAAGTCACTTAGCAATAACTTGGATTTCTTATCAACAAAATATAGAATTTTTTTACTTCACAGGTTGTCTAGAAACTAAATGTTACAGTGCCTTAACCAGTACACAGCTTCAGGAGTGCAGTTCATAAAGGGTGGATATTACTAAAGATGCTGAACCAAAGACTCTGAAAATTACCTGAGAAATTCTAGTCTTGTTCAGGAATGATTAGATTTATTTTTGATCATTCAAAAGCAATTTATAGCTTAACTAATATTTTATATATTGAAAAGCAGTGTTGAAATTTTCATCTAATATTTTATTAGGTCCCACTACAAACCAGGATCAAGCCTGGCTCAAGAGCCCTGGTGTGATCAGGTGGACAAAGGCCTTCCCTATGTCAGGGCTACACTGCCACATTGCTGAGACAGGTTTTAACCTTCTTTAAAGTAAAAAAAACCAAAATAGTTTGCTGAATGAATGTATGCTGTATACAGAAACAATGACATTTAGGATTTGAGGCTTGCCAAAAGGAGGAAGTGCTGGCTTTTTATATACACAAGAGTACATTTGGGGAGTACACTTTTGCACATCTATGGATCCAGTCCTGTCAAGTCAGCAGATGGAAGCACAACTTCGAAGGTCACAGGGAAAGACCTTAAGCTAAGGTGGCATAAGATTTATTTAGAACAGAGTCTCTGGACTTCAAAGACTTCTCTTCAATATCCACACTGGAAGTTGATAATGTGTTTCATTACATTTCTAAATATGCCCCTATTTAAGCTTCATTCAGTAGGCTTTCATAACCCAGAGAGGGTCAGTCTGTCTACCTCTCATCTGCTGGCTAAAGATGTCTGCATTTTAACAGGCCCGTAAGAAGTCAAGCAAACTGCTGAAGGGAGCCGCCAGGCTGCTTCTGAAGCTACAGTAATAACAGTGTTATTACCTCTCATGCCTACAAGTAAACTATAGTCCACCCATCATTTGCATGTCTTTATTAAAGAGCATTACAGCTTAAAAAAAATCCAGACATTAGATTTCTAACGGAGAAAAACAGTAACCTTGCTAAATGCCAAAGTTGGAAGGGTAAGCTGAAACAACAAAACACTAGGAAAATCCAAACATTTGGAACATGTTTTATAATTAACTACCTTTAAAGAAAATACTAACATCTGAGATGTCTTAGCATCTGTGTTTGTGCTTTTTCTTGGTTTTTCTGTTTTGTCCTATTCTGGTTTGTATTGTTATTATCATTTTTATTTTTATTATTGGCTTTTCTGAGACAGGTTGTCTCTGTGTAGCCCTGGCTGTCCCAGAACTCACTCTGTAGACCAGGCTCTCCTTGAACTCAGAGATCTGGTTGCCTCTTGAATGCCGGAATTAAAAGGCTTGTACCACCAATGCAGAGCTTAGTTTTAGATCTTATTTTATTTATTACTTTTTGTGGATGCCTGCTTGTATTCTAATGAGAAAGAAAGGGTGTAGACTTGGGTGGGCAAGGATGTGGGAATGATCTGGGAGGGGAGCCATAACTGGAATATAATGTATGAAAAAAACCCAAGCCTATTAAAAAATAAAACAACGTTGTGAAATTTAAAAATCTAATCAAAAGGTTACTTTTTGCCCAGTGGCCATGTATTTTATAAGTTATAAAATTATTAAGAAAAAAAAGATAACCTGAAAGGGCTGAAATGCATCTGTCTAAACATTCTTGGTCATAGCTGTTTTCTGCCATGCTTCATTACATCATCTCGTACAATTTCTTCTTCTCTAGAGCCTAACTTACATAGTTACCTGCAAGACCCTTTTTCAGGGGACAGAAAAAGATTTGAGGCAGAACAAATATACCTGAAGATTTTTGGATCACATTCTAGTGAAAAGCTGTCGCTGGACTTTCTTTTATTAAATAAAAATTTTAAAGAAAAATTCTGAGTGGGTTTTTAAAAGTTAACAATTTTTGGAGTCTTAGTTTCACAGACAAGAACAACTGAATAAAAAATTAAAGTGATAGTCTTAACTATCATGTGCAAAGCACAATCCAGTTAAAAATATTTCAGACGGCATTCTTTAACTGAGGGATATAAAAATTGTATCTTCCAACACTGACAAAAATTCAAACTAAATTATAACTGTGTGACTAAAACATATTAAAAGAAAAGAGAGCCTTTTTGTGAGCACCCAAATAATCCCTCCTCTGTACACAGCAACACAAAAGCATTTTCAGCTTTCAGGTTTCAACAAATCCTGTTATAACAGCAACTCCCTCCCTTCCCCGCCTCTCCTTTCTTAATTCTCCCACAGCTCAAAAAATGAGAGAGAGAACCTGGTATTTATCTTCCGGCACCATCAGCAGTTTTCTCCTCTCCTCTCTTTATTTATTATTTTCATACCAACTTGTCGGCACTTCACCGGCACTGTTCAGATTCTCAGAAGTGGCTTTCTCCGTGTGGATTGTCCGCACCAGACACTGAAGACAACTGGAGTCAACTCAGAGTGGACCTACGGCTGTGAGGGCTACTGGCAAAAGGTACGGAATGCTTCTAGATTGACAGCTAAGTACAGAACTTTGGCATTGTTTCATTTACATTGTTTAAATTCAAACTGTTTATTGAATCTGTTTAAAAATATTTTTGGTAGGATTGAATCTTTTCTAGAAAACTGGCTTTGAATTTTGAAATAAACAATTTACAGACTTCCTTTTGGCAAGCAGTTCATAAACTGGAAATTTTAGGTTGTTCTCCATGTGATGTGTTTGGGAAGTGTGAGTGTTTTCCCCTAAAGATTCAAGTTCCCACTTGTGGCCCCTCGCTTTCACATTTCCTTACTGCTGCTGTTACAACTGCTGAAGTAAGTGTGCCTTGATTTTCCTCCAGAATGAAATTTGAGGGAGCATGCTATCACACCTGTGGCTGGAAAGGAGAACCCCGAGTGCAGAGAGTGCCAGTGCATTTGTACAACATGACCTTCACTTGAGAGAACAGTTTTGTTTTTTTTTTGCATAATTCTCTATGCACAAGAAGGATGTGAGGTCATCTTGTGCAACAAGCAGTGTTGTGCTAACTAGATGCAATGTCTTTGCATTTACTTGCTTTTGGCCTGTCTGCTTCCTGGACATAATTAAATTAAATAATTATGACAACTGACTGCAGGTGTACATGATACCAACATTTCAAAAATGTACTGTTTGATGGAAAAGAGAGGGCTATAATGTAAAAGCTAGATACAGACTGATCAACAAATAAGTTATCCTGTCAAACCTTAGGCAGTGTTAACAGTGATCTCAACTTCTGGAAACTCCTAGGCTGGAAACTGTCTGTTCGACAGTCTCTCAGCCTGATCATTGCAGGCACAAGAACTGTTACAAAAGTGTACACACATGTGCTTGCCCCTCCCCAAGCTTTTAACTTTCCTTCTGTTTCGGCTACACCAGGAATCTGGAAAACAAAGGAAACAAACTGCCCACCAGCAGATTAAGTCCCAAGATCACTAAGTTTGTCCACAGGCTGACTCAAGAACGTAAAATCCCAGGGAAATCCTTCCCTAAAATTGTGGGGCTGACAAAACAGAACTCAGTCCAGGCAGAGGAGGATATGATGTCTTAGAGACTCAATTACTGACATGGCAGGTTTGTACTTCCCACAGGCCTAGATTAGTATCACTTCAAGTACTTAGCAAAAGCCAATCTTCAGCCTCTATGTGAGAAGGATAGCCAAAGCATTTGTCCTGTTGGTACCCTAGACAGGCCTTAGCTCTCCTGGAGAGGAGAGGCGTAAAGCAGGCAGATGCTCTGTCTCTGATGTAGCGCTGAGCGGGGAAACAGAAAGTAAGAAGAAGGACATAGAGGATGAAAGGAGGAGGGAGGAGACAAGAAAGAGCTACACTTGACAGCTCTGCAGAAGACCATGGCAGACAAAACCATCACACTCAAGATTAGAGCTGAGCTTTCCTTCAGGTCAGGATTCTAAGGAAATTAATTAAGTCAGTCCAAGGGAGGAAGAAAAAAGAAAAACCAAAATGTCCCATTTTCTGGAAGGATATTTAAGGCCAGAGAAATAACAGGAAACCAAGAATCACCTCCACGCCATTTGGTTTGAAGAGGCTCGCACTGCTCATTTGTGCATTAAGTTTGCATAGAATCATTCATAATAGTCACTGCAGTGTATCATTAATTATTTCAGAAAGAAAAAAACCTGCCAATATTGCAACATTATAGAGACCATCATATTTACCGCAAAGAAAGCAGTAAATGCTATCAGATGAAGTGCATAATGGTGGAACAGGCACATGAAGATGGAAATTAGGAAGTAGTTTTTGCTGTTTTTTGTTTTTGTTAAGCCAGTTACAAAGTAAAACACGGGGTAGTGGTATTATTTTTGGCTACACCCAACCATGTGGCTGTTTCCAGCATGGACTTTCAAGATTTTCTGTCATTGCTTCTACATCATTCAGGGGAGTCAGTTTTGCAGTTCTGAACACTCCCCTCTGATTATAACTGGGAAGCATTCTGGTACCAAGGAGAAAGGATCTTTTATTTTCATAAGCCAGTTCCAGGGACATGAAGCTAAACAAATGTTAATCTAGATAAGGATTGCGCAGAACTGTAAAGTCTTTCTATTTTCTTTTCTCCTCCAAACAATATACTCGGTCATAAGCCTCATACATGGTGTGTGCTGAATAAGGATTTAATTCAAACTTAACTCTTCTAATATTTATAAATTATTTGGAGGACGTAGATTTGAGGTTTTGATTGTTTAAAATTATAAAAAATTCTGCATCGGATACTACAGCTACAATGTGAAGTGTCTAAACTGCCATACAAGGTTACACGTCCACTTTACAGACGTTTTCAGCACGCTTAGGGTCTTACATAGATAACTTTACCTATGCCACGAATCAAACACTGCTCATGATGTTCACTCAGAAGAATGCTAGTTTCCAAGCCCACTATGAACCTTCTTCTGAGACTGCAGCACCCTCAGCTGCTCTGTGTGCCTGTGTGTGTATATGCACGCAGCATGGGCAAAAGGGTGCTATTCAGGAGTGTCCTGGCTGTGTGAAACCTTTTTGTTTTCTTCCTCTTCCTCTTCCTCCAATCCTGATTTTGCTTCTTTCCACAGCTTTTGTTATTTGGTTTTCAACTGCACAGAACTAGCTGCAGACCTGAATGCGTACTACAATCAACACTGGGACTGTCTAGGAGAACGGAAGGAAGAGCAACATCATGGCCTCCGCGGGCCTCCAGCTCCTTGCTTTTATCCTGGCCTTGTCTGGAGTCTCTGGAGTACTCACTGCCACTCTGCTGCCAAACTGGAAGGTTAATGCAGACATGGGCTCCAACATTGTAACTGCTATTGTACAGGCGCACGGGCTGTGGATGGACTGCACGTGGTACAGCACTGGGGTGTTCAGCTGCACTCTGAAATACTCCATTCTGTCACTCCCCATCCACGTGCAGACAGCCAGGGCCACCATGGTCTTGTCCTGTGTTCTGTCTGCTTTGGGGATTTGCACTTCTATAGTAGGAATGAAATGCACTCACTTAGGAGGGAACATACACACCAAGAGTCAAATTTCCTTTGCTGGAGGAGTCTGCTTCATCACTGCAGGGATTTCTGGTTTAGTCCCAACAGTCTGGTACACCAAGGAGATCATAGTAAACTTTCTAGATCTGACCGTTCCAGAAAGCAACAAATATGAACCTGGAGGAGCCGTCTATATTGGGTTCATTTCGGCAATGCTACTACTTATCTCTGGTATTATTTTCTGCACGTCTTATGTAAAAAGGAACCCAGAACCATGGATCTATCCTCCCAAGCAGAAATATACCTCTACCTGGCAGCCAAAGAACAGGTTAGCACACAACCTGAAGGATTACGTGTAAAGGGCTGTGCAATGAACACACAGTGAGGCTCTGGGAGACTGCTGAAACTTCATTAGAGTGAAGAAACGAAACCACACTTATGCTTAACTTCTTGTACAAAGAGTACAACATATTTAAAAAAATGAGGTACTTTAAAATGCCAACAAACTACCACATACAATTATATGTCTTCAATTTCTTTATTTTCCCATTATTGTATTCATGTTTTATTTAAAAATATGTAATGGAATGAGAGTCTGACTATAGTAATAAAGCAATGGGTGACACCATTAATTTACTTTTAAAGATAACTTTTTGATATATCTTTTAGATTAGTTTTTACTTAATTACAAAGTACAAAAATATTCTTGATCAACAACGCCACCAAGGGATGATAATCAAGAATACCATCTACTTTTGTCCTCTGGTAGGCGATGTCTGAGTAACCTGCTTCTGTTTTAAAGCCATGGATGTGGAGGAGACCCCAGAAACAGAGGAACTGAACTCACACAGGTATTGCCCAAGCCATCTACCCCAAGTCCCAACTTCCATCCTAATTTTCCTATGTCCTAGATATTATATGCAAACTAAGATTAGATAGAATTAATGAACTGGCTGATGCTACAGCAGCAGCACAAAAAAGCCAATATAAACACAAACTAAAATATGGTACATTTTCAGAGTAAGGTAAGTAACGAGAGCCCTGCCAGCTTTAAGTCAGCCCAGGACTGCCCCCTCTTCTGCACTTAGAAAACAGCTAAGTTCATTTCTCCAATTACTTAGATTTACTCCATCTCAATGAACCTCACATTTATCACTATTTGACTAAGTTACTTTTCTTTTCTTTTGAGACTTTTTTGGGGGGGGGCGGTCTTAGAGACATGTTCCACTATGCTCAGCTTAGTCACTTATAAGTTGTACTTTTTCCCTCAAATTTTACTCAAGTTAACAAAAGCACTGTTCTCTTTAAAAATGAGCAGCTTCAGCTAATTAACAGAAGTAAAATAAGTTTTAAAGTATAACGAACGTTTTAAAAACATGCATATAAATTATGACATGTAATTCACATATTCTAACAAAAATTTGGACTTTTCATAGGTACAAAGAAACACTGTAGTTCTTCCTGTAGTCTATTTGCTAATTTATGCTTACTAATTATTTGTAATGCAGCTGCTGAAAGAAAAAAAAGATTACACACTAATAACTTAAGTGAGAAAAGTATTTACATGAATAATTTTCACTTGTGTATACAGAAAAGAGAAAAATTCGTTAATTCCATTTATTTACATCTTCATGCTCTAAAGCTGTCATGTTAGAATAGGACAGCAAAAATAAAAAGGTGCCACTTCATAAAAGAACAAAGGGGGCCATTTCAATAGAAAGTTTAAACGATTTTTAAAATATAATTCCTTGTTGGTAGTCAAATACTTCCTAGAGAAACAAAATGTTATATTAAAAAGATTCCCAATAAAGATGTACAAGCAAGTAATGTAACTGGACTGCTTTGATCCCCATACTGTTTACTCATTTTGCTTATTGGATCAAGATTTAGATAGTCTATGTGGCCCAGAGTCTTATGTTAAAATGCCATTTAATATAGTCCAGGTAATACTTTATTTACCTCAAATGCTTTCTTCTTAACTAGACACAGGAATGTTTGAAAACTCAAGAAGCAGCTGCTTTATACCAAATAAAGGTCACTTCTTTATGGACTGGAAATACTGACAGGGAAGTGAGCCATTGGCTCAGTGAAGACTGAAGGAAATGCTATACAGGAAGTATTCAAGGCACAGGCAGCTTTCCCTTCTCCCTCCTGGCTTTCAATGGGGTGAGGTTAGCACACAGAGCACACGCAGCAGCGCCTGCAGACATTTTGGGTTGTCACAACTGAGACAATGGTACTGGAATCCAGTGGGAAGTGGTCAGGAATGCTGTGAACAACGCACAGGGCGAGCCTTGCAACAAAAGACTGTCTGGTTCCTTATCAGTAGTTGAGTTTTAACAAGTTATGGTCTAACTTATTACCATTATAAAAGCCAAAATATTTTTAAAAATCATGCTTAACTTTAACTTACTGACCACTTATGAATGTATGTGCACATATAACATACATACATGCACACAAATGCACAGCTGTATCTGGACATAATTTATGCCCCAAGTTCTGTGTACTGGATACTTAGTCCCAGTTGGTGCTGATGTTGCAGGCTTCATATTCTTTAATAACCTATCAAATAGTGAGTTTTGCTAAAATACACACCAGATTAAAAATGTTGCCAAAAATATTTACAATAAATGTCTAGTTTAGTTCAATTTCTCTCAGAAACCGCAAAAATATTCCCCTTACTTTCTTAAGGACTGCTGATCATGCACCTTAACTTGCATTAATAGGGTACTTTCAGAGCAGAAGGCAGTGACGGGAGTGACGGTGCCTGCTGCTGCCGTATAAACTCGACATCTCACCACCTGACTGAAGGGAGAGAGCACCTGGAGGAGGAGCTCTGTAAGTGAGAAACTATTGTGGGGCTGATGGGACAGCTCAGTGGGTAAAGGCCCCGGCATGGCCACCACTTAAAGGTGGGAAAAGAGAACCTATTCCACAAAGTTGTCCTTTGACCTCCACATTCACACCATGGGATGTATGTCCTCACAAGCATGTGTGTGTACACGCACATGTGTGTGCACGCACAGATAAGACAGACAGACACACACATATAACTAAAAACAAAAGAGAGATGTGATGTTTTTGCAGTTCAAGAGAAGTAAAAGAAAACCAGTTATGATATAATCTGCACACTAACTTTTAGATCTTGGAGATCATTTTCTATGAGGCATCTTCAGTGGAAGAGATTCGCACTTCTATGCTAACATAGAGCAGCAGGTACTTACCTCTGGCTTGGGAACAAAAGCTTTCCCTGGGATTGTAAAGAGGTGCTCAACACTGCAGAGGTACTGGGCCATGATGGAAAGACGACTGCGCTGTTTGCTCCCTGTCGTGGCTACAAGTCTCTGCAACAGACCAAAAGGAAGTTTAGCAAATCGTTAATCCCATCCAAGTAGACGGAATGGAGCCAAAATTTGATGCTCATTTTTAATGACAAATTATATTTTACACACACACAAACACACATATTTCCATGCTATCTGACATAAAACATGTAGACTTAGAAACAAACATCATTATTAGCTGAGACATACTGTAGAAGTATCAATTTTATCATGTGTAATATACTGGAAAAAAAATCACAGGCAAACTACTAGTGACTGTCAGAGACTTCAAGCCACTATTATATATTATAATAGAAAGTCATGTGCAAAGCAACTAATCAATGAACACTTTATGAAGAAATTAGTAAAGAACAAAGAACTATAAAGATAATTTAAAGGCATTTCCTTAAATATAACAAAACCTTGAATATTCAAAAACTTTTGAAATATAGGCTATTCTTCACAAACAATTTATGCAAAAAATTAGGTCTTTTTCTTTTAACCAACCACTTCTTTTGAAATGAACGAAAGTATATAACAAATTGATAAATAAAATGCAATTTGCATGAAAGTCTCAACCAGATTTCTAAAAAGAACTTCAATTTCTATGTATATGTAAAATTAAACTTCAGATAGAAATTATATAGTATCAAGAATGGCCAAGACACTCCTGACTAATACCAACAATGCTCGTGGGAGACTCACCTTACCTGATATCACAATTAAGGCAGTACTGCTACAAACATGAACAGCCCACTAGGGCAAAAGTCTTAGACACAGACCCAAGCACATGTGGCTATCTGATACATGAGAGATGTCAATCTCTAAACAAAAGATAAGAACAGACTATTCATTAAGTGTATAGGTGTAATTAAGCACTTATGGGAGGAAAAAAAAAAGGCCCCCAACATTGTACCATAACAAAAGACTGTAAATGAATTCATAATGAATGAAAATAAAATTTAAGTCTTTTGAAAGTAGTATCTATGACCTCAAAATGGAGAATGTTTTAAAGATGCAAGAGCAGAAGCTACAAAAGATGTATATATTTTTCTCTTAAAATTATTTTGTGTTCAATCAAAACACTATCAAGATATTTCATAGATTAAGAATGTATTGAGAAGGTCAAAGCATTAGTATTCACAATACAAATGAGATGCCTACACACTAGGCATTAACAACCATAAGATAAACCACAACTAGAAGATTGATAAGGCAAATCACTACAGAACAAATAAATGAGTTATAACAATTAACTATGTTGCACTTATAACAAAGAAGAGATGTACAAATTAAAACCACAACAATCCATAATTTCACGCTCAAAAGGTATATTAAAAAGAACTAGTCAAGGATAGAGAGTATTAGAAGCTACAGAGATTCTATGTACAACAGCGAGATTAAAAAGGGCAGAAATTGATATATAAGCATGGTAGACAATAATTTGGCAATAAAAGCTGAAGTTTCACAGCATATATTTACTTAACACAATATATACATTATCCCCAAAGTAGAACAGTATAATTCCACTAATATGTGAATGGCTAATAATTTTGCCACTGGACTATGAAGTAACCATTAAAACGAGTACCAGGGATTACCGGCACAGGTTACACCCCCAATAGAATATAGATCATAGAGTAGAAAATGCAAGCATAGTGTGTTGGTGTTTACATAAAACCTTAGGATTTCTGTGTGTGCCTACATATACACCTACAGTGTAGGAAATGTGTAGGAATGACCACTGCCACTTTAGCATGGTTCAAAATGTAGGGCTCCAAACATTAAACATATAAAATTTGACTTTTTGGTTGGAAAATCTTTTAAAATTGGGTAAGACTGAGATCATTCATCTTTCTAAAATGGATCATGTTTCTGTGTGCTTGGGCGTTAAGAATATCCCCAAACTTTCCTGGGCTTAGGACCAAGATCACAAATACTGGTAATACAGTTGAAAAATCTGAAGTCAGGCACATGGCAGGACGTCCATGGTAGGACATCATCAGCCATTTTAGAGCAGTTGCTGTTAGATTTTCTTACTTCACCAACATACAACAACTAAAGGGGTTGTTCTAATCCATAATCTAGATGGGGGGGTGTTCTAATCCATAATCTAGATCTATTCAATCTCCATAGCAAATATGCCAAGTTGTGGAGATGAAAATATGAGCCATAGATTTTAAGTCAGAATACAGCAGCACACAGAACTGCTAATCCATTGAGCAAAAAAACTCAAGTAAACATCCAGGAAGCCTGAGAAGATTTTACCCTAAAAGCTACCCTAAGAATTTAATGTCCATTTAGTATATATTACCATTTTTGGTTAAACACAGCATAGGTAAGGCAAGGAACACAAAAGTCAATCGAAATATGATTTTTTTCATTAATTTATTTGTTCATTTTACATCCCACTCACAACCCCATTCCCTCTTTTCCTCCCAGTCCCATCCTCCAACCCATTTCCCCCTCCCCATATCAACCCACCCTGGCAAATCAACTGGCATTAGGACTAAGTACCTCTTCTTTCACTGAGGCAAGACAAGGCAGCCCTACTAAGGAAACGGGATCCAGAGGAAGGCAACAGAGTCTAAGTCAGACACAAGCCCCATTCTAATTGTTAGGGGACCTACTTGAGGACCAAGTATCCCATCAACTTCATATATGTTGAGGGCCTAGCACCAGTCTGTGTATGTTCTTTGGTTGGTGGTTCAGCTCTACGAGCCCCCATGGGTCCATGTTAGTTGGCTGTGTAGGTCTTCTTGTGGTGTCCTTGACCTCTCCAGCTCCCTCCACTCTTCCACAAGACTTCGTGAGTCCTACCTAATGTTTGGCTGTGGGTCTCTGCATTTGTTTCCATTATCTGTTAGGTGAAGCCTCTCAGAAGATAGTTATGGCTAGGTTCCTGTCTATAAGCATAGCAGAGTCTCATTAATACTGTCAGGGGGTGTGTCTCTCCCAAGCAGTGGGTCTCAAGTTGGGCCATTCATTGGTTGGCCATCCCCTCAATCTCCATCTTTTATCCACATCTTGTAGGCAGGAGAAATTTTGGGTGGATTGGTTTAGTGGGTAGGTTGGTATGTCCCTCCCTCCACTAGAAGTCCTGCCTGGCTATAGGATGTGGCTCCTTCAGTCTTGGTATACCCTACTGCTAGGATATCCTTAGTCATCAGGCAAATGCAAATGAAAAGGACTCTGAGTTTCCATCTTACACCTGTCAGAATGGCTAAGATCAAAAACTCAAGTGACAGCACATGCTGGTGAAGATGTGGAGCAAAGGGAGCACTTCTCCATCACTGGTGGGAGTGCAAATTTGTACAGGCCCTTTGGAAATCAATCTGGCAGTTTCTCAGAAAACCGGGAACAGTTCTACCTCAAAACACAGCTATACCACTCCTGGGCATATACCCAAAATATGCTTCACCAAACTACAAGGACATTTGCTCAACTATGTTCATAGAAGCTGTATTGGTAATAGCCAGAAACTGGAACAACCCAGATGTCCCTCAACTGAAGAATATATAAAGAAACTTTGGTATATTTACACAATGAAATATTACTCAGCTTTTAAAAACAAAGACATCATGAAAATTTCAGGCAAATGACAGAACCAGAAAATACCATCCGTAGTGAAGTAACCCAGCCCCAAAGACACACATGTATGTACTCACTCATAAGTGGATAGTAATCACACAGTACAAGATAACCAAGCTACAACCCACAGACCCAAAGAAGGTAAGTAACAAGGAGGGCTTAAGGGAGGATTCTTGAATTGTACTAAGAAGGGGAAATATTAGACATTGGAAATGGAGGAAGAGTGGAAACTGGGTGAGAGAGGGAGTGGAGAGTAGAAGGGGAAATTAGATTCAAGGAGAGGGGGAATGGGTGTAGGTGGAACGGCAGAAAAAAGGGATATTGGGGTTGAGGCATCTCCGGCACAAGCTGAAGACCTAGGATGAGGGAGGCTCAATCGATTTTTAACAATAAAAGGCCAGGACACCGAATGAGTTAATTTTTCAGTAAAAGGAAACCACTAATCCTCAAGTTTTAAAAATCACTCTAAGGATTTAAAAACAAGGCATGAAAGAAATCCCAAGGACAGTATTTACTTTTGTCTGTTTCTGTTATTCAGCTAAAAAAAAAAACAACCTGTAAGTAGGAAAATTATACTTGTACTTGAAAAGCTACACAGTTTCCAACAAGAGACAATGAACATTATGATGATAATAGAGGGGTGACATCTTCCCTAGTAGGGATGAGTATGACCAGCCAAAGTCTCCTGGAAGTGGCAGAAGACAGAGAGGTTGATGTTGGACCAACTTTAAAAACTCATAGGCCCAGCAAAATGGAGAACTTGAATCTCATGACTCTACTGAAAACAGGGAATCTGTGTTTAAGTTCAAGTACTCTACAACCTGTGGAAGACAATATAGCCCTCTATGTCAGTTTTAACTATATAGAGAGGTTAGATGAGATGTGTTAGGCACTCAACTACTACTAGGCAGTCTGACTCACTTTCTGAGCTGTAATGCCATTTACATGCCCTTTAATGTGCCCAGGCCAAATCCTTCCATTTAGGTCCTATAGTCCTAGAGAAACGAGTAAGAGAAGGACGCTTATTTGATTCTGTTTTATAATTCACAACAAAGTTGAGGTTAAAAAGGACATTCTGTGACTGAAGTACAGACTATTAAACTTATGACTGTGTTTCTAAGTAAACAGTATACATTAGATAATCCCCTACCCCATCTTCCCTTGAAACTTCCACCAGCAAAAATATGAGAGAAAGTCAAAAGTTACCCATGGTTCTAATGCATTCCATAAATTACAGACTTGATATGAACTTAATATTCATGCAAAACTCTAAAATAAACCTTTGTTGAAGAAAAATAATTGCCTATGGTGAAATCAAAGCAGCACTATCATTAAAAACCACAGCTGCCAGCTGAGTCACTGAAAACATGACTCCACCACTTCAGCCTCTGCTCCTCTGCTCTTTCCTCAAAGAATTAAGAGAACTTAATGCTTTGAATTTTTATTGTGTTGTTCAAGTACAAAAATATCATCCACTAGCAGAAGAAAACAAATCTACCAAAATGGTATAATTAGAACTAGCACTCTAACCACTAAGCCATGTCCTCTCCCTTCTAAGTATTACCTTCTGCTGCTTCACCCCATCTGTATTTGACACTCATTTACCAGTAATTCAGTCTTAAACTTTCCTAAACTTGTGTAACTATTTCTTCAATATATGTAAACATAGCAGGTATTTGGCCAAATTCATCTGTCTTAACTGATCTGATCTGATCTGAGTGTCTTCCTGAGAACTTCTCCTTCTGTCCCACACAGCCTGCTGCTGCTGGGACACCTCATCATTGCCCAGCATCTGTAATCAGAGCAGTGCTTATGTGGGTGTTCGCAGAGAGCAACTCATAAGAGACCAATTGATGGACAGATGGTAATAAATGGGCTGAGATTTATGTGCTAACAATAGTAAAACATAACTTACTTTTACTGTACACAAAAATCAATCCCCAGTAGATTATGGACAGAAAAATGAACAGAAAGATATCTTCATGATCTCAAGACATTAAAAATGATTTCTCAAGTAAGATAAGAAACACCGAAAGTAAAAAAATGGAGAATGTCAGGGGCTGTAGAGATGGCTCAGCAGTAACAAGCACTGGCTGCTCTTCCAGGGGACCCCGTTCAATTCCCAGCACCCACTGTTAAAGACAGCACAACTGTCTGTAATCCTGTTCCACGGGATCCAACACCCTCACACAGATGAACGTGCAGATGAAACACCATGTACATAGAATAAAAAAATTAGTGAATTAAAAAAATGGAGAATGTCTGATCTTCAAGGAGACCAGTGGAAGGATGGAGAATGAGAGGGTAATGGGAGGTGTCTGTGTGTAAAGGAGTCAAAATCCATTATGTGTGTGTGTGAAAGTATCATAACAAAGCCCGTTATTTTGTATAATTAATGTATGGTAGTAAAACAATTAAGTCTGATTCTCAAAGACACTGTAAAAACACAATGATAATATGAGCACAGAGAAAGATAATCTGCAGTACACTGCACTAATAAGGGACTAGCACAGAGAATGTTCATAACTTCATACCAGCAAACAGAAGATAATCTAACAGAAAGATCAGCCAGGGCAAGCAGTTCAATGTAAAATACTCAAGTAACCCAGAGATACAATGGTACTCCATGACATTCAAATTCAGCAATGACAAAATATAGTACAATACATCATTACATCATTAATTTAAAAAAATAGTGTAACTCTAGTAATAACTGGAACTGGCAAAAATATGGAGCAAAATGAACTCATGCACACACCTGGTAGAAATATAAAGACCTGATGACTTCAGAAAACAGTTTAGCATTACCTAACAAGAAAGAAGCCTGCATTTCCACTTCTTCTGGGCACATATCCAAAGCTTGCCCTTGTGCCTAACGACTCTCATTAACAGTTTCCTTCATAATATGAAAGAGCTGAAATGAATCTTGGGTCCTCAACTATGAGACTACACAGATTACAATAGTGAAAGAGTGGGCAGGATATAGATCTATGAAAATAAATTATAATTATGAGCATATGTGTGTATTCTACTAAGTTGTTTACAATGTACACACACATTGTATGATTGCTTTAAATAAAGCTTAAGAGTATACAAACCTAAAGTATATGACATAAGTGGATACAAATCTATGTAGCAAGACTACGGAAGGGAACAACCCAAAACTGAGTCCTTTTTACCTTGGTACTGGGGAGCAGAGGGATATGCAATTAGAGTGTGGTGAGGATGCAGATCATCTTATTCTTCCCCTCGCTGTTATATCATGAGTGCTGCCCTTGCTTACTTCATAAACTTAGAATACTTAGGCCTGGGGATGCAGGCTGAGCAGGCACCACTGATGGGGGGGGGTGTTTTGGGGTAAGGATCAAGTAACATCCTATGTATTGGATAATGAGATTCTCATCAATATCAAATTTATCTTGTCTTTTAAGTATCACCCTGAAGTCTGCAGAGGATCAATTTGAAGACAACACAGGCCACTCTCTACATATGAATGTATGGCCAACATCATGGAGGTTTCATTTTTCCTGGGTTTTGTCTATGGCAATGCAGGCCTTGTGCTGACCACACTGCCTTCCTTGGCTGACAAGTATAACTCATAGTTTCCAATGGAAGATTCTAGTAGGCATGTCTGTTATCTTCATTATGTCTTAACTTTTCAATGAGTTTTTGCTGGTTTTTCTGTTTGTAATGGAAAAGTATTAGCTAGAAAACACAGTGGTAAATATAAAGTAGTCTTTTGTTTGGGAATTTGATCATACAATGATATGTACAGAAAAAGAAAAGACTTACTTCAGCCACTTCCTTTTGGAATGTTAACGTCATCTTAGTTCTCCCATAAACAAAAGGACCATCTTTAAGAGAAACATTTTCAAGCCACTTGATAATCAGCGGAGTTGAAACGCTAAAAGGCAGATTTCCAATAATATGTACATTCGGAGGATCTGTTTGGTGGGGGTAGGAAGACAATTTGGAATGAGTACAAGATTATATTCTGAGTATGATTTTTTTTTAACTTTTAAAACATACTAATTTTAATTAATATTGTTACAAAGTGATTTATCTGTCACACAGTACACACACGTACACACATACACATATGTATTACAAGTTTACTATTAGTTTTACATATTTGAATTGAATCCACTAAATAAATGTTTGACTTATGGCAAAGCAATATAATAAATTGTTTTTTTATTTTTTTTATTATTTTTTTAAATTTATTAATTTATTTTTATCTCAATCACAGGTTAGGTACTTTGCATCCCAAATGTAGCCCCCTCCCTCATTCCCTCCTACCCTCCCACTCCCTCCCTCATCTCCCTCCTCCCCGCCCCCTCCAAGTCCACCAACAGGGGAGGACCTCTTCCCCTTCCATCCAACCCCAGCTCATCCTGTCTCCTCAGGGCTGGCTGCAATGTCCTCCACTGGGATCTAGCCAGTCTGTCACTCCCCGGCTTGTATGGGGGAGGGTCAAAGAGTCAGCCATCAAGTTCATGACTGAAACAGTCCCTGTTTCCCTGAATAGGGTCTTCAGTCCTACACCGAGCTATCATGGACCCCATCTGAGCGGGGGTTCCAGGCCACATCCACACATGGTCCTTGATTGTAGAAACCGTCTCATACAAGACTGAGTATGATTTTAATTTAGTATAATATACACTAGATATTATGAGACTCAAATGAAGGCATATGGAAAGATAACAGTATCTTTCAGCTCTCTTAAAATGCTTTTTCAGTTAGCTTTCTATTTAGTGAAGAAAAAGTTCTAAGAAAGTTCACCAAATAAGATGTTTTGAAGAAAAAGGTATTTTCTTTAGATACAGGAGTTGAAAGTACCCATGGGGTTGTCAGATCATCAGATGCCCAGGAGGGGACACAACCTGGGCCTAAGATTTGAATGTCTGAAATATTTACATGGAAAATAAAACCAGGGGGATAGAGTAATCTAGGCAAATCCTTACATGAGAAGATGTCCAAAAAGAAAATCTCAGAATCAAACAAACAAGAAATGGGTTAAAAAACAGAATAAAACAAAAAAACTACAAACAAAACACCAAACCTCCAAAGCACTGGCAAAAAACAGAGTCTGTTCCCAAATGCTAAGGAGAATGGTGGAGCCTGATAATAGGGAGATGGTGCACAGACGTCTTGAAGGTGACAGATGACAACCAAATGGATGGCTGAGGCAAGTGACTATGATCCTAACATGCAAGGTCAGCGACAGAACTGCACACTGTGTGCTGACAGGTCAGTTTGAAGCGGAGCCTATAAACACAAGCTACTCTGACGGAGTCTGACCCAGGGGAGGCCCAAGGTACAGGAGTGGCTAGATTTGTCAAAATCTCTCTTCCGCTTATTCTGAGAGTTGCTGTTAGCGATCCACATGCTCTATATTATCTTATTTCCTAGGAGCTGACATTGCAGGTATCTAGTAAATGTCTGTCCTTAAATGAGTGCCTTGGCTGGTCAAGAGTCACTGTGAAGGCAAAGGAAAAAGAGATAAAGGTCTGTGGGTGGCCTCGTTTACAACACAGTAACAATTCTTTGTACAGCATCATAAAAATATAAAGTTTGTTTGCATGGAAACTAAAACTTGAAGATATGAGACAAGGAAACCAGAATTAGAGAAAGCTAAACCAGGTATGGTAGTGCACACCTGCAATTCCAGCACCTGAGAGGTTAAGGGAGGAGCGTTTTCAAGTTCAAGATCAGCCTGGGCTACATGAGGAGTTCTGGGTCACCCTTGGCTACAGTGTGAGACCCTGTCTAAAAAAAAAAAAAACCTCAGGAAAAAAACTAACCATATTTGGAAGGAAAGCATAAAAAAATTACAATGCTACAATGCACATTATTTAATTCTATTCAGGTAATTTAAAAGAAATATATAAAAACAAATACTTTATTATAATAGATATGCAATAGCTGAAACAAATATCTATGATATGAATGACCAAAACCAAAACACACACACATACACACAGAGCAAAAAAACCAAACAGCAAACAACCCCTCTCTCCAAACCAAAGGCACTTACCGTCTTCCCATCGTCTTCGAACGTTGTTTGGAAAAGCCTTTTCTATCTTATATGTCAGCACATCTCCATGAACAATCCTCAGCTTTCCAGGTGCTGCATCAGAAAGCATCTAGTTTACAAAAGGTCAATAAAATGAGCTCATAAACTTCAGAGCAGCAAAACTAAAAATCTTAACCCTGCATAGCACTTAATTGGTAGAAAAAGCTAAACACTATGAGTGATCACTGATGAACTGACAGGAAACAATGGCCAATGAAAAATGAAACCATTGTGTTTCTGTTTAACACAAAGAAGGGGTTAAATACAGTAATAGAGAACAGTTTGATCGTTTAGGATTTAACAAATAGCATATTAGTCTAATTTAGACAGTCAGAATGACTTGTGTTGCTGCATGCAACTTACCATAACTTTCAACTTCTAGAAGAGTTAACATAACATACTAAGGAACCTTATACCGAAATATTGAAGGTTCAGAGTAAAGTATATGAAGATGAGCTAATTCAACTATGCTTGTATACATATACAAAAAAAGAATCCGAATACAACCAAAACTTTTAATGTAATCTTTGAGTACATCCAAACTAAGTAGAAAGTCCCTTGCCAGGCCACGCAGCGCGCGGCATTCTGAGACACACACCTTGCCCCTGGCACCCTTGTTCTCCTGAGTCACAGCTGCCGTCAAACTGAGAGTGACCCTGCATGTTTTCACAGCAGTTACCTTTCCGCCTATTTGTATTTCTGGTCACATTTTTTTTCCCCTTCAGTCTTTCTTTGCACAAAACACAACAATAAGAATTTAGGACTTAGCTCAGTGGTAGAATACTTGTCAGCACATGCAAATCTGTGTGTTCCACCCCAGTGCCACGAAACCAAATTAAACAACAAATCTCTTCTTTGTACTTGAGCTTCTTCTTCTTAGTTTCAATTCTTAGCGTCAGATACTAAAAGCTGGCCTTTGGCTGAAATGAGCACCAAGGCTGCTCCAACCTGCTTATGAAGTCCTTCTGCATCCAATACAAAATTGTCTTCTTGATATCCTTGGTAAAATAAAAGCCAGTCTCTGAGCTTACCATGCTTAAAATGCAGGACCATCTTAGTTTAGCTGCTCAGAGTACCCTAGTTCAAATTCAGCTGCTGAGATTTGAGGGACAGCATAGGGCTATGTAGGAATGGTCAACAAGTTCATGGAGAATTGTACCTCTTTGTTTTTCCTTCATGTCATTAAAGCTGATGTCCCCCTAACACTCCTTTTTTTCCCATTTCAAACAACTGATAGGAAGGCTGAAAGAGGCCTCACAGAACCTAGAGGGCAGACCCTGAAACAAGGCACACAACTTATTGACTGATCTCCTTGCTGTGTTTATCCTGTGTCAGAGAGGAGATCCAAGAAGCCAGGCTACAACTTAATTGCTTCTGCTCGTGCTCACATTGTGCCTTGCCTATAGTGCTTGACAGCACTTGTAACATGCTCTGGCGGCTGCACACATGTAGGTGTCTTTCTCTTTGACAACTGTGCTTCTTTAGGGAAGATCTGTTTCTTGCCTACTTAATAGTGTCCACAGTGATAGCAGTGCATAGCAGGTGTTTTAATATGCCTTTAATAAGCAAGAGTAAGTGGGCTACTAAATAGCATTTGGCTTTTCATGAAGCTGAAAAATATGGTAGACGCTGGTTCCCAAAAGTTGTGAGGTAGAGGAATTTGCAAAGCTTTATTTAAGTAAAAAATGAGGCAAGATTATACAAAATATTTTGAAATATATAGCTGAAATGTCTGTATTAGTAAGAGGGTGAACATTTTAAATTTTATCAGTTAATCTGATATGGTTACTAATGATTATTTATCAAAATAATTTCATACATCTGACATTCACATATTAATATACTATATTAATATATTTAAAATAAGAGATTATTTTAAAGCATCCTGGTTTGCTAACACATAGCCCTATCAGTTTCAGATAATATGCCTTAGAAAACGCAATAATTGTAAGATACTGAAAACTGAGAGAGTTCTTATGGGATGCTTGATAACTGTTCAAACAGTGAACTTAATGAAAACATTTACCAATAATGAAGACGGCTAAGTTTTTTCTGCAATTATGCTTCACATAATTAAAGCAAAACAAATTCGCATATAAAAAATAAAGGCAGAACTAAAAGCTTCTGTTATACAATGTCAATATATAAAAAGTAATTAAAAAATTAGTAATTAGGACTAAAGCAAAATAATGTAAACCTGCATCTTTGATATTAATTTAAATGCTCTGATAACTGTTTGAAATGTTAATTTTTTCCATACTTTCACATACACAATTGCATACTAAAAGCTGACAAAAATAGTAATATGCTTTCCTTTCTTAGTACAAAGTTGCTTTTCTATTCTATTTCTTTAGGACTCCCACTTAGGTTTAATACTCAGTCAAGACCAAGCAAATCCATTTTGTAGATGGCCTGTTTTCTTCTTGACAACTGTGTAGCCTTAGCTTCCCTTATCAAACTAGTCACTGTAGGAGGAATGAGCTAATGTGAAGTCTGACAATTATGGGGTGGTGGTGGTAGGTGGTGCCAACCAACTGAACTGACAGTTTGATTATAGAAAAACAACCTTTTAAACACCTAAAATGATACTCAGCAATAACACATACAGATTTGAAAAAAATGTTTTCATCAGATCCTGCTACTGTGCAGTAACAGAAATCACTCTACACTTCCAGAGCCCTTCAAATTGGAAATGCCACATGATGGTTCAGAGCACAGCCCACCACACTAACAGGTATCTACACAGCTACTCTCACACTGTTGTATTACTTTAATGTTAGTTTTCAATATATTCTTCTTTTTATTTAATGTATATGTGTGCCCTATCTGCATGTACATTTGCATGCCAGAAGATGGTTGTGAGCCACCATGTGGTTGCTGGTAATTGCACTCAGGACCTCTGGAAGAGCAGCCAATGCTCTTAACCGCAGAGCCATCTCTCTCTAGCCTCAATATATTCTTCTAAAATGCAATGTAAAATGGCTTTCAGTAAAAGATGTTCAATAAGGCTAAACAAAGTAGAAAATTACATCATAAAAAGTAGAAACATACATGTAAAAATGACTGCTATTCACACTATCAGAAAAACTGTTAGCTCCTGGCTTGCATTATGGCATATGTATTTTTTTATTCTGGGTTAGATGTAATTATAACAAGTCCTGAAGAGAGAAAATGTTCTTCTTGTATTAGATCTTAGAAGACACATGAAACAATATAATGGCCATGCCTTTAATAAAGGTCAGATAACATTTGCAGAGGCATTCTTTTCCTAACAAGTCCAAGCTCCTGTGAAAGCATTTCTGCAATATAATCTACCGAGGTGGCTTTTTGGCAACTTAATTTTTTTTTAATTTTTTTATTTTTTTGTTATCAATCACAGGTTAGGTACTTTGCATCCCAAATGTAGCCCCCTCCCTCATTCCCTCCCACCCTCCCCAACCCTCCCTCATCTCCTCCCCGCCCCCTCCAAGTCCACCAACGGGGGAGGACCTCCTCCCCTTCCATCCAATCCCAGCTCATCCTGTCTCCTCAGGGCTGGCTGCAATGTCCTCCACTGGGATCTAGCCAGTCTGTCACTCCCTGGCATGTATGGGGGAGG
>CM053767.1:48312023-48333000 GCA_028658305.1 Pachyuromys duprasi | reverse complement strand
AAAATTAATGAAAATTTTAACAGTTTGTCTCCACTGATAAACCTTGATGAGGGACCTCAGGTTTGAGTCTGAACACATACAACTAGTCTTATATACTTAAGCTATGGTAAATGCCACCCCTCCTTGTGTGAACAATTTCTGGTTCCTTTGTCTACTGTCACTTTCCGGTCTCTGTGTGGATTATACATTGGATTGTGTAGAACTTGGCTCGTGGAAACTAGAGTCTCACCGGGGAAACAAACTACTCTTAAGGGTAGGCTGTATGCCCAGCAGTAGATGGGACAGAAAATCAACTCAGTGACATCTTTGGAGGTTCTCTGTTTCATAAGGTAAATTCAGAGTTTTTCCTGTTTTTAAGTTTATTTTTATTTAACATAAATACATTTTCTTCCCTCTTTTTAGTGTACAGGTCTTTTGTATATATATTATGGCTTCCAGTTTAGTCTTTCTACGGAATTCTTGAGTGTACTAACAGGTGCGTCTCACCGTCTTGTGCCTCCTCCTGGGCCCTCTTACTTTTATTTCTTTGTTTTGCTCAATTCTCATATGTTAGGGTTTTTTTTTGTCTTATCCTATTGTATTTTATCCTATTATTATTACTTAGAAGCATGTTTTGTTTAATATAAGAGAAAGAAAGTGGTTTCATATGGGAGGGGAGGTCGGGAAAAACAGGGAGGAGGAGAGAGAGGAGAAACTGCAATCAAGATATGTGAGGAAAAAATAATTTTCAGTGTGAGAAAAAACTTAAGAAATATTAAATAAGAAAAAAATTGTCATTAACTAAAAGAGTTTTCTTAACTAGGATATCTTCTGATTAATTTAACAGGGGAAGAGCTCATAGGTATTTATATCTGCAAATGAAATAAGAGACAGCACATATTACTGCCAGGGATGGCATGTTCAAATACAGAAAATAATACACAGGTCTTTATCTGTTTTCTGTTGCCATAACAAAGCATCAGAAACCTGTTAGTTTAGGCAGTCAAGGGTTTTCTTTAATGAAGAGTTTGGAGGAGTAAGAAAATGGTACAGCAGCTCCTCTGATGACGGCTTTCCAGCGGGCCACAGCACACTGCATGGCATCACTGTGGAAATGTGTGTGAAGAGGAGAGCTGCAGGGCTCTTTGCTTTTTGCTGCTGTGATAAACACTGAGCAAAAGCAACTTGGGGACCAAAGGTTTTACTTAGCTTATAGGTTGTAACCTGTCATCTAGAGAAGCCAGAATAGGAGCTGAAAGCCGCATTCTGTAGGTAGAGACTGAAACAAAGAGCACAGGCAAAAGTTACTCACTTGCTCCTTGTGGCGTTCTTTTATTTTTTTTACTTTTTTTATATTTTTTTGTTATCAATCACAGGTTAGGTACTTTGCATCCCAAGCGTAGCCCCCTCCCTCATTCCCTCCCACCCTCCCCAACCCTCCCTAATCTCCTCCCCGCCCCCTCCAAGTCGACCAACAGGGGAGGACCTCCTCCCCTTCCATCCAACCCCAGCTCATCCTGTCTCCTCAGGGTTGGCTGCAATGTCCTCCACTGGGATCTAGCCAGTCTGTCACTCCCTGGCATGTATGGGGGAGGGTCAAAGAGTCTGCCATCAAGTTCAAGACTGAAACAGTCCCTGTTTCCCTCACTAGGGTCTTTAGTCCTACACCGAGCTATCCTGGGTCCCATCTGAACAGGGGTTCCAGGACACATCCACATGTGGTCCTTGGTTGTAGAAACCGTCTCATACAAGACCCCTGTGCCCTGCTCAGTTTAGTCATTGTGGAGCTCTTGTTCTCTCCAAGTTTCACCAACCTCCTCCATTTCTATCATCACTCCTTGCCCTCTGCCAAAGGCTTGATCTCGAGTCTTAATATCTGCTCTGATACATCGCTACGTTGAGCCCCCCAGAGGTCCTCCTTGGCATACTCCTGTCCTGTTTGGAAACTTAATTTGATGAGAAAGATTTCATGCAATTCTTGGAACTCAGGCAGAAATTAAAATTTCCTTGAGAACAAAGAGAATTCTAACAACTAGCTATTTAGTGTGCTTCTTCATGATACCTTCTCACAGTAAGGAGCTCATAGCAGTAAACATGTATGAGTTAAGCATTATCTTTTTCCTAATTTGTCATATATTAGAGCCCAAATACTGCTGAAATAAATACTAGCAGAAGAGCTAGGCAAAGATCTAAAGTCAACCATATGGTATATAGTAGAGTGTTTTAAAAAAATATTCAAAATAGACAGAGGCTCCTCTTAAAAAGGAACTTAAGTGGATGCTATAATGCCTTCTTTTTTAAGAAGACTATGGCTTCAAAGTCAGTGTTTGCTTAAACAGAGTAAAGAAACTACAGTAGATGCTCATTTGCCCCACGCCATCAAGGACTTGGAGAAATGTATGATATAAGTAAATTTCCTTACTCAGTGTTCACACCTTCATGGGCCAGTATTCCTCTAGAAAGGAACTTCCAGAAGGGAAGACAAAGCTAGAACAGTTTCAACAGCAAACTGGAGGTCAAAGGCTAGTAAGGGGTCTCAGATTTACACTCCAGTCATCTGGTTTTTCAACCCCACGATCTCTAGAATCTCAAAAGCAGCTATTAAACAAAGTACTGAGTGGTCAACTCTTCATAAATATTAGGTATTATAGTTGTTACTGAGTGAAATAAACAGAAAAGAAAATAAAAGTTACTTTTAATGAAATTAAAGAGAAAACATGACACTTCAAAATTTGTGGTTTTCTGACAATGCAGAAATTCATAGCATTAATGTACAAGAGAACAGAAAATGCTTCAAGTCAATGATTTAGTGACGACCTTAAACTAGCTACAGAGAAAGCAACACATGAAATCCAAGGTAAACAGAAAGTGAGATATCAGAGCAGAAGTCAGCAATGCTGAAAACAGAAAAGCCAAAGAAATTACAGCTGTATTTTAGCAATCAATAAAGTCAACTAATCTAGAATCAGGTCAATCACAAAAATAAATAGGTACACATAAATGACCTGTGCCATAGAAAGGAGAGGCAGCATTACTATATACTCTACATGTGGCTGGGCTGACACTTAGAAAAAATCAATACAATTCACCATATTAACAGATTCAAAAAGAAAAACATTTCATTAACCCCAGGAAAAGCTTTTTTTTTTGTCAAATCCAACAGTCATTGATTGCAAAACAAGAAAACAGCATTCCTTAGCAAACTGGGAACAGAAAAGACTTTCTTCAGCTAGAGAAGGAGACCTAGAAAAAACAAAAACAAAAAACAAAACCAAAACAAACCAAAACAAAATCCAAGAAACACAGTAGTAAAGGCTGAATGTTTTCTCCAGATCAGCAAAGGCAAGGATGTGTGTTCTGACTATCATATTCAACACTACACTGCGGCTCCTGGTCAATGGTAAGACAAAGAAACTGAGGCAAGGTGTTGGAATGGAGGGGTTAGAACTGTTTTTATTTGGTGACATGGTTCTAGATGCATAATAATAAGGAATCTACTAAACAGCTACCAATAAATAAATTCAGTAAAGTCTCAGGATACAAAGTCAGCATCTAAGGAATCAATGGCAACAGCCCATAGAAAGTAAAATAAAAACTAGTATCAGGTACAAGTGCATCAAAATGCATGACATTCTTAAGGGTAAATCTGGCATGTGCAAAATGTGTACACTAGGAACTATAAAACAATGCCAAGAGAAAGTATAAATAAATTAATGTACATCAAAGATCAGAAGATTTTATCATTTGTGAATTCTCACCCAAATTAATTTCTAGTTTCAATCTATTATCAAAATAAATCATGCTTTAAATAACCTCATTTATTCTCCCTGAATATCATTTTGTTGTTAGAATTAAGTTGTTAGTTTACTTTTTATTTTATTTTTTAAACATGACTAAATTTTGAATGAGATAAGCTACCTTAACAGTTTGGTGGTGTTTTTTTAAAAAAAAAAATTAACATAGGCAGAATATCAGACCCAGATATTCTATCCTTAGATCTTTACTGTACAAAAATGAAAGCATGCACTTAACAAAAGAGTTGCATGCTAATATTCAAATAGCTTGCTATACAACTGTTAATAATGTCTATCAAAAGGTGAATATCTACAAAACTCATACATCCACACAATGGAATATTATATAGCAACAAAAGAGAAAGCTGATAAACACCTCAGCATGTGTGAAAATTATTATAAGAAAGAAATACACATACAACATTAACCAAAAAATACATATGAAATCATTACACTCAAACACAACATTAAAAAAAAAGAGGAGAAAAGGGCCAGATGTCGTGGTACATGCCTTTAATCCCAGTACTTGGGAGTAGGAGGCAGGTGGATCTCTGGGAGTCTGAGGCTAGCCTACTCTTCAAAATGAGTCCAGGACAGTCAGGGCTACAGAGAAACCCTGTCTTGAAAAACAAAAATAAACACCCCTCTTACCCCCCAAAAAGGAGAGAAAAATCCTCCTTACAGAAAGCTGATCAGTTGTCAGGGATAGGCAAAGGGAGAAAGAGGCAATGCACTGCAAGGGAAAGACCTTTCACAAACACCATCTTCAGTGTCAGGACCATGCCATAACACGTCAGTAATTTGAGTATTTCCACTAAGTGTGGTTTATTAAACCTCAAATAAATCCCAATAAAACTGTAGAACAAAGTACTTCCTGAGCAACACTTCAGAAATATCAGCTATCATTATGGTTACAAATGTATGGAACAAATGAAAAGTTAAGAATTTGGACTCCTTGCCAGAAAGGAGACACATTTCTGACCTTATCTCCAGTTAACAAATGGAACATTTACTGATGTTTCAAGCTCCCCTATACATCCCTCGTAATATATCCTTATTCCCCTTCTGGGAATAGATTCCTCGCAGTCACAAAAATGAAAGAAAAAAAAATAAACAACCACAAAGTAATGACAAAGAAACACACAACCCGAGCAGTATACTATAACAGTGATAAAAAGCAATCTGCTGGTTAGCAGTCTCCCAGATCAATTCTTACTCACCACAGGTGCCCAAGACATGGGGGCACCAACTTGATGCTAAATAAAAATTCAATAAAGCCAAGCATGATAGTGCATGCCTTTAATCCTGGCAGTCAGGAGGCTGACTCAGGAAGAGCTTTGAGTTCAAGGCCAGCCTGGTTTGCAGAGTGAGTTGTAGGTCAGCCAGGGCTACACAGAGAAACCCTGTCTTAAAAACCAAAAGAATCATTGAATGATTACCAACTGTCAGGCATTCACTAAAACTAGTAACAATCCTGTCAGTAAACTAAGGCAAAATATACAGAATTTTCCACTTATAGAAACATACAAGTCGTAAGAGTCTGCGTCAATCCTGGTAGCCAGAGGGGTACATGAATGTCCCTTACCATAAAAATCACCTATGCTGCTTTCACATACTGGACATGTTGGCTCACCTTGCAACACATAAAAGGGACACTACATGCTACCACCAGATGGTCCCTCCCCTGACAGCTGCCTCATGACTATGCTGTAACAACTGAATTAAGCTACAAATGACATACTTTCAGCCAGAAGATACCTTATAAATTATTACACTTTCTTTAAAAAGTAATTCTATTAGCTTAGAAATCACTAAATGGAATCCTTAAAATAGATCACTCTACTTCTTTTACTCAACTGTATGATTAATTTAGGACACCTAATAGAGCATAGCTTTACATATTGAAACATTCTTTACAGGAAAAAGAAGCCTATTTGATAATTTAGTATCCATCATTTCTTTTTAAGGCAAGTTCCTGCAAGGAAGACATTAAGATTTCATTTTGCTGCTTGAGAAATGGATAAAAAAAAAATATCAATGTCCATTTCCTGTGATTTATCTTGAATTAGTTTTGAGATTTAGAAAACAGTATAAAACTTCTTGATAATCAATGTTGTTTATTTTTACTATCAAATGACACATTTAGTATGATACATAACACAACAGTTGATGATTTTATTTGCCACATGAGACACTGAATGCCTGTTTTGTAGCACTGACATATATAGTAGAGATACAGAGGAATAAAGACCCAGATCTTTATCCTTATGGCTCTTACATTTTAAAGGGGCAACATAGACAACAAATAAACAAGGGAAATATAGATATTGTGTGTCCAGTGATGATATCTAACAAAACAAGGTAGAGTTAGTACACAGGACTCCAGGGATGATGTAGAATGAAAAGAGAAAGGTGGTGGTTGCTCTTGTAATAGTTGGTCTTCAGACATCTTTAGTTTAACAAACAGAGGGGAATAGATAAATTAATGTGGGAATTAACAGATTTTTTCACCCCCTGACTGATGGGAAAGATGCATATCACAGATGGGGATATTTGACAGTTTAAGAAGCCTCTCTGAAGGATGAGAAAGTCAAGTTATTGCTATGTTCACTAAGAGGTAAAAGAATAAACAAAAAGAACAACATAGCAGTCATCAGTTTCTTTTTGTCATCAGATAATCTCACCAAAACCACAATAGTCTTACTTCCACTGCCAACTGGGATGTGGCTCTTAAAGTAAACAAAGCAAAGAAAAACAAAACACCTCACCCTACTAAGCATCACATTTGTTCCTGGAACATTTGTCATGTATCACTTCCAAAATTAAGTTAGCAATCTGAAATGAATTCTGACTGGCAAAACTAGATATAATTCAGTATTATGCAATTATTTAACACATGAAAACTAGATGAAGCCAAATGAGAAATATAAAATCACTACGTTTCTAAAGTCAAGTGCCCACAAAATTCTGGATTTTAAAACAAATTTTCTCAAACTATTCTAACATATACAATTTGCTTTTTGTTTTAAAGTGGAAAAATGTGAGTAATTTTACTGTTTGTTCTGTTATAGTAACATAATATATTGCTACTCATACAGGCTTAAGGCTCAGGGCTCTTTTGAAGTTTTAGACTTACACAGGAAAAAAAAAAAAGGCCATTCAGCCATCAAGTGCCTCTTATGGGGAGTTTATGTCCAAGATCTCTGATATACCGTTTGCCAATGTTTTAAAACTCAATATTTCCCTCATTCAAACCCTTAAACCTTTCATTTGTGTTTTGTTTTGTTTTTTTCCTCCTGGAAGAATCAAAACAAACTTAGTCTCTACAGCCAATCAGAAATAGGCAGTGCAAAGACACTCACTCTAGCATTTTCACAATTCAGGTAAAATGTCCCACTTTTTTTTCCCTGTAACAGCACTTGTATGTCTAAAAATGCACGTAGAATTTCACTCAAACTTCATGTACAGTTCTAATTGATCCAACTTTTCTTTATATATAAAAATTCTCTTGTAAAAATGCTTAAACTCAAATTAATTCCTCTTAATGAGGCTGTAACATTCATCTTCTTCATGTTTTGTGTGTGGAACCCAAAGAAAGTTCTCCAAAGTCATGCTAATTGGTCATTATTGACAATTATTTATTTTTATTCCTTTCTAAAGAACTGAGCCATAATATGCACAACTTAGGAACAAAACCATAGAACTAATTAGTTTATTTAGCATCCATGTGTAAAGTGCTTTTATTCAAACTGTAACCAACAAACCATTTGGGTATACAATGCAGCTTTCTAGACTTCACTAGGTGAAAGAACCCTAACTCTGGGACAGGACCTGGAGAGCTGCAGTCTGAGGAGCTGCCTGCATTGTCCTTGGTCAACATGGAGACTTTAGAATCATGGCCTAAGATTTCACTTGGTTTTTGCTTGCTAAAAAAAGACACTTTAATTATCTCACCTGTAATCCTGGGATAAATCGAGTGTCCTTTTCAACCACCAGAAGTTCAGCAATATTGGCATTGAGAATGGATCTTGTGATGCCCCCAGGCCCGGGACCCACTTCATAAACATAAACATCTGCTAGATTGCCCGCTTTCCTTACAATTTTGTCTAAAAAAGGGGGGGAAAGGACATGGAAGTTTTAGTTAGCTTTATTATCATGGCAAATTTCATAAGAATTCTCAATAGCCACTATTGGTTATTTTAGTGCTCATAAGAGTATTAATATTCTACATCTCTGTATTGCCCAAGTTCCTTAAGCAAGGAGGATAATCCTGACAGTTTACTTAAATTTCTGATATTGCATTTTCTGTTTCTCTACCTAACCAATCAGTTCAGGATGAATGTGCGACACATTTTACCCTTGAACATCAAACATCTGACCAATTTCCCATTAACTCTACCATGTTCACAGGTAAAAATCCCAAGAGGATAATGCAATAAGCTCCCATTTCACCTATAGTTATTTGGAGGTCAGAATGACAATCGCAGTAAATGTCCACATTGCTAGACTCTAAAATTTTAATTCTTGATTCCTCAAAAAAGTTTGGATTTCCTTGAAATTCGAAGCCTTGCAAATAGCCATGTTGAAAATGGAATAACTGTTTAGTTAGTTTAAGTTAGAAGAACCTAAGAAAGCACATAAGAAATGTAGACCCTAATGGTTCACTGCAACTAACCATTGCTCTGGAAGACCACTGGTCTTACTCACTGCAAGATATTAAACTTCAGACAGCGGGATGTCCTTGAACAATGGAAGTTTTGCTAAGCACAGTAGCACTTCCTGGCACTCTCACACTGTCCAGTCCCAGTTGATAGTTACTGATTACCAATTTAGGTAATCTTAAAGGCAAAATGTTGCTTACCCATTCGCTAACAGCACTGTACTGGACTAGCTGCAGAGAGGGACCGAGTACCCTCTAACCAGCAGACTGTCTGGCTTGGTATGTACAGTCTTTTTCCTAATTCTTGCAACTACCATTATAATTTATCTGAACTGCACACTGTCCTTGCTTAGTTTGCATGTCATGAAGAAAAGCAAATGGCAGCAAGGGGACTTCCAACCAAGGTGTGGATTCTAAAACCAAATCCAGATTGGAAACTCATGTCTCTGATAGAATAAGAATCATTTATTAAGCAGGGAAATCATGAACTTAATAGTCTCAATTTTAAAAATGGAAAGTAGCAACAGGTGGCACAGTGGGTTTTTTTTCTTTTTAAAGTGTAGTGCAAGTGTTCTGCCTGCAGGCCAGAAGAGGGCACCAAATCTCATTATAGATGGTCATGAGCCACCTTCCGGTGGCTGGAAAGAGCAGCCAGTACTATTAAACTCTGAACCATCTCTACAGCTAGTGGTTTTATTCTTAAGTTTCGCAGGAACACTTAAATGCAACCAGGTATCAAAGATGCCAGTGTCAAATCCCTAAGTTTGGTTTTCAATCTCTCTCCTGTCAAACCAAGACAAGTACCTTTATTTCCTGTCACTCTGGTTCCCACAAAAAAGTGTGTATGAAGAACCTAAGAATCTGGAACTCACAGGGATGCACAACGGAGAATGTAAATAAATAAATAAATAAATAAAAGAATGGCTGGCAATGTAAGAGTGCCTGCCTAGCACGCATGAAGCCCTGGGTTCCATACTCAGCGATCCTTAAGTGAGCACAGTGGCATATGCTTATAATTTTAGCACTTGGGAGGTGAAGGTAGGAGGATCACAAGTTCAGTACCATTTGCTATATAGTGAGTTTGAGGCCAGCGTTAGACAAGGAGACCATCTTAAAAACAAACAAACAAACGATTTCAGCACAGAACAGTGTTTTATATTTAGTATGAACTAATGACTGGGAGTGGATGGTATTGGGTTTGGGGTGGAAACCAAGAAAACTCACTTCAGATACAGAAGCTTAAAATGGGAAAGTTTTATTTTCTGAGATCATGGGTGGCCAGGTCGAGATCTGAGCTACATCCTTGAAGGAAGATTGTACACCTTTTAAAAGGACATGAACTGGGGATGGGGAAATGACTGTAGCATTGTCCAATCATATTTTGACACAAGGGGTTGAGCAAGGAGTTTCCATCAATCAGGTTAGGAGTACGCTCCTGGGCCTGGGAACATGAACTTGTTTGACACTGCCAGCAAGATGGAGAAGTTGTCCTTGAGGTGTTTGGACTCAGACACCTGTTTCCTTGCAAGTTGTTCTGAGATATCTGGATAATTGTTTCCTTACAACAGATGCTGTTCAGCTATCAGATGCTCCCAGCTCCCCTAGGGCCTAGGACCATGAATTTAGCTTCTTCCTATGATTAAATGGAGTCTGAAAACAAAATGGTAGTACTTAGAATAAGTTTCTTTTGCTCGTTCCCAAGAGATGGCAACAGCGATTGCCAAAACCAAAGAACCTAGAAGTAGGTGATCTTTAGCTTCTTCTATCAAATGAAAGATGAGAGAACCTAAACGGAGTTGTTTTACCCAAATTAATATTGCTATGGGCAAAATAAAGGCTCCAAACTCAGGAAATAAAACTACTAATTTAAAGCCCGGTGCTGATGGCACACTCCTTTAATCCCAGCATTTGGGGAAGCAGAAGTAAGTCATCTCTGAGGCCAGCCTGGTCTACAAATCGAGCTCAGGACAGCCGCGGCTACACAAAGAAGCCCTGTTTCGAACAAACAGCTACTAATTTATGCTTACTGGTCCATGTATAATGTAATGGAACTGCCCCATTGATGGTAAGGAGAGGGGCTAAGATCTTAAGTACTACAACAGTGACCTAACTGTTCACTGTTTATTTACAACTGATGGACCTTATGCTCACTCTCTGGAGTGCGCCACGAACACGTGGGTGGTATGTAAAGCAACAAACACCTGATAAAACTCATCAACACAGTGTTGAATTGGTGACCTTCACCCTAGATAAGTTTTACCACATATAAGTTAGAGGCACGAGGATGTCAACTTACTAAACTGGAAACTCAAAGCTGTTACTCCAGTATCACAGGCCCAGCGTTGGCATAAGGTGGCTGCATGCACTGTGTGCTCATTATGAATTTAGAGTGAATATCCATTCCCTAGGGGGAATTCTTAGACTGAAGAAGTGAACGCTTATCCTATCTAGTATTTTGGACTCGTTTTTGAACTAGATCTCTGTCTCTAACTGGCGGCAATCCTCCTGCCTCCGCTCCCCGAGTGCTGAGAATACAGGCGCGCCAGGCTAACGAGGGGCACAGTTGGGAACACGGTAAAGAGGCAAACTGCACGCGTTCAAGTTCCGCTCACTAGAAAGCGCGCGGGTAGCAACTCCAGCCAGCAGAGACGTCCACCTTGGAGCGGCGCCTCAGCCCGCAAGCAGGACGCGGGGAAGCAGCGCGCTCCGGGCGGTCAGAGAAGCTCTTGACTGACAGCGGCCCGGCCCGCCCCCTCCATCACCCACCCGCGCCCACCGGGGAGACCCGGGCGAACTGACGACTCAACCACCTGTCAGCCTCAAGTCCAGCAGAAAATTCTGGGAGAGCTGCTTCATTGCTCGCAGTCCGAACAACTTAATGATCTCCCGAATGGTGGGCAAAGGGGGAAGACGGAAAGTGCCGAGCTTCCCCGAGGCGGCCATGATGCCCACACGCGCGTCGAGGCCTCAAGACGCCGCTGGAAGTTTGCAGAGCGCGGGGGGCGGGGCGTGGGAGACGATGGCCCGCCTCCGAGACCACCTCGTTGGTTGGAGAAACTTAACGGAAATGACGATAACGGAAGTCTGCATAGGAGCGGTGCAGGCTGGGTGCAAGGAGGGGGCGCGGCCTAGGGGCAGGGTGTTTCTGGGCGGGGCTTTCTAACCCCGCCTCTGGGAGGCTACGCTGGCCTTTGAGTAGTCTCCAGAAAGAAGGTGGTTCTAGCTCGCTGTTTGTTGGCAGTTTCCTCCTATAGGCTAGGTATTTTTATTTCCTCGCGTCCCTCTCTTCTCTCAGCCTCAGTGTTTTTCTTCTTCAGTAGCTCAAAATTGTGAGCGCCACAGGACAGCAGTCACCCTGTGCGTGGTGACTGGAGGAGGTCAGCCTGCTGTCAGTGGCGGCCAGTTACCGCAGCAACGGTTCGGCGCCTGAAGGAATTTCGCAGGAGGTGCCTGATTTCATCCGGGGTTTGTGGCGAGGGCCAGCCACTAAAATACAGACCCTTCTGACCCATCAGAGTGTATTCAGCTGAGGAGAAACCTCACCTTTAAAAAAATTAGCGTATATTAATTTTACAAACTTGTGGGTTTGTTTGTGACTTTTCCACTTCTAGTACATATCATACTGTGACCACACTTCATTACCGTCACTTGTTCCCCTCTCCATTTTTTCTGCTCCTCATAAGAATTCTTTTACTTTCCACTCCTTTTCCCCCCTCCTATATTGTCTGTGTGTCAGGAGGAGCACACGTTATTGTCTGAGTTTGGCGTATTTCCTTGAAGGTGTTAAATAACTTATATCCAGCTATCGCATGCCTCAGAAGTTAGTTCCATAAAGAACTATAGGCTCATTTAAAGCAAGCCGCAAGCCGGCTGACAACCAAATTGAGGACTTTGAATTTTGATCAAACAGCTAAGTGCTGGCCAGTTAACAGCTCCTCACCTCTAACCAATAGCAGGAGACCAGCTGACTCAAGTAAAGTAAAACACGTAGCTATAATCAACTAAATTACCTCTAGATCATTTCCCTTTTCTAGTCATAATCAATGTCTGACTATTTTCTGGTTAGGGTTCTTTGAAAGAATTCCAAGGGCTACCAAATTTTAGAACCATGGATGAAATCCATTCTGGATCTTTTAATATGTTGTAATTTTGTCTCTTGACATAAGCACTTTAAAACTTTGAGAAGTGCTTTGATGTTATTTCACATTCCTTTTTAAATATTTCAGTCTTCTGAAACAGGACTATTAACTTCGGTTTAAGGCAGGGTCAAGAAAGTGTGATAAGGCCATGTACGTTCTCAGAGCGTGAAGATCCCGGGTTCCAGCTGTACTCTTCACTGTGAGGTGGCTGCCGGTTTTAAGCAATGCCAGCACAGGCAGTTTCAGGACTACTCTGGTTAGTCTTTGAGGATTTTCTAAAGCCCTTTCAGGCTGCAAGCAGTAATCTTTCCCTTTCTCTCAGAGCAGTATTTGGAAAATGAACCATAAAGGAATTATATGAAAAGAGCTTAACCAAAGAAAGGTTCCAGGCTTCACAAACGAGTGCTCTGGAATTATTTTCTCACTAATTGTGACCATACAGCAAATAGTCAGATTTTAATATGACATAGTGATAAAGGCTGAAACTTAGGGTGGTTCAGCAGTTTCTCCACACTTGGAAGTGGAAATGGAAGGCTTGCTCATCAGGCAAGGAAGCCAATGGAGAAAGGCCATTTGATGCTTACATCCAAGTGTGGAGAGAAGACAAATTAGAGTTCTGTCCTCCAATGACATCTGAGAAAACAAGAATGAAATGGAAAATGTTAAAATCTTTTTCATAAGTGGGAGAATTTTACCTTTTTAGCTCTTGTTTCACTTGCAAGCTGCTACATTGATCATAACTGAAATACACATTGTTTATGTTTCTGGTAGTTACTTTAAAAAGCTACTGGAAAATGAAAGCACTGTGGGCCTGATGAAGAAGTGAAAAATCCATGCCTCTACTTTAGTTGATGCTAGATCAGCAGGGACAATGGGATGACTGCTGTACCTTGAAATCAAGGAAGTGGTGGGAGTTTCCCAAAGTATCATGAGAAATCTGAATATTTGATGCAGAGATATTATTCTCTATAAAATAGTGTACCTGGAAGGTCATTTGACCTACCCAAGGTCACACAGCAATGTATCTAGAGAAGACAACCAAAGAGAGAGAGGACTAGAGTTTTCCCCGTTCCAAGTTCCAAGTTTACTGGCATACTCCTAAACCACTGTACCAACTGAAATTATTTTGTTAATTAACATGTTAATTTTATGTCATTTATATAGAAATATGAATTTGGGTATAGACTTAGACCTACAGTTTCCGTATGACTGCTTAAAACACAAAATAAACATATGCAAACCTACAAAGCAAATGAACATGGAGTATTATTTTACCACAAAAATGATGTAAAAATCACTACTTTTTATGTTGTTTGGATTCATTTTTTTTTCTGGTACAACTTATTCCTGATATTGTATACCATATATAATAAAATTCTCTCATAGTTTTTTCTGGATTAAAACACCTCTGCTCAGAATTCATGTCTTTGTTATTTGGGAGAGCATATTAAGCCTGTCTGTTTCTGTCTTCATTAGCTTGGAAAACAACTGAAGCTGAGTCATTTGGCATTAAGGCTGACAGAAATAAGCACACTGTATGTCAGTCATAAGGAGGATATGCAGATGACCCAGGATGTAGTCACATGAACTTTGAAAAGCGATACTGTCAACCTAAAAAATTCAAATGATCATAAACAGCATTTTAGATTCTTAAGAAAATTCCCTGTGATGTAACTAGGGATTTCACCATGCCATCTTCACTAATCTTCATTTGTGAGGTTATAGCCTTTTATGAAGCTATGTCCCAGGCTTCTTCATTCAGTTCTCATTTAAATTCTTGTCGAAGTTTTACAAAGACATCCAGTCACTGGCCCCTTGCTGGTAAATGCTGGAGCTGAGTCTAAAATTCAAATCTTTTGATTCTACTGTGTGTGTGTGTGTGTTTTAAATTAACCTTGTATTAAATAATTATTGAAAGAAAAATTTAAAAATCCATCTTAGGAAAGTTTTCCAGGTTTTTAATAATTCTTGAGATCTAGTTTTTATCATCATAAATATCTGATCTTAAGCCTTTGAATTTCAGAAAATTATGCATAACTCCCTGCAAAAGCCTGTGAAATCAGCAGGGGTGTTTTAGTAGTATATTATCCCTTAAAAGAGAGCTATGCAGTTTCATCAGTTTTGAAGCTTTGAAGTATCTGCTTCATCTAGATACAGATTTTAATATGCTAAAATATTATAATTGAATCAGAACTTGCTAGCCCCACCTACCTGTGAAGATGAAGCACTGCAAGTGATCCATACTAAAGTATAATGTGGACTTGTGATTTGCATGAATCCCAGAATAGCAATATAGGAGACTTACTATTTTAACGAAAATGCATGTGTGACTTTATAGATATAAGTCATTAGTGTCTGTCTATGGGAGAAATGCTAGTTCTCAAAGGTTGTAATTTTGTAGTTCCCTGGAAGAGACTTGAAAGCCACAAAGACCAGTATCTTCCTGTCATGGGGGAATTTTCAGAGAACATTAAATGTGGTTTGGAATGTCCAAATTGAACTTTATAAAATGTCTATTTTGGTACATGAAGTTCCCTTTTCTGGTAGAATCTTATAATTCTATCAGATGACTCAATGCTCAGGAGAAGCATTAAGGACTGTACTTACCACACACTTTTTTTTTTTTTTGAGGCAGTTTGATGCCTACTGTTTACAAAGGAAGCTTGAGTCCTCCCTTGAGGGAAGAAGAAAAAAAATACAATAGTTCTGAGAAGTCTGGGGCTAGAAAGCAGGGCAACCCATGGTAAGCAGCACAGGCTCTTTGCTTTAGGGAATAGTGTTCCAGTACACTGCTTTAAAAATATTATATTTATCACTATTCCAGGCAGTGTTTGGATGCTTGCTTATTACCCTCAAAGATCTATGAATTATTGTCAGGTATTTTAACAACATGATGAAACCCTTTTGACTAAGGATGACTAGGATGACTTGGAGAACATGATTTTTTTTTCCTTACAACAAAGCAAATCTTATATGGATGAACAATAAGCTAGCAACTGATAAAGGCATTAAAAAGAATAGCCTTTACTATCTTCTAAACTTCAATATTTCATTGACAAAAATCTTCAGAATAAATAAAATTATGAATATGAATACTTTTTCAATGCAGATTTACCTTGTATTAGAAATGTGTGGTGGAGGCCAGTTTCTGCATGACTAGGAGTCTGGGTTCAATCAATAAATGCTCATCTCTTGGTGTCCTTTTTTAGCCCCTGTTTCATTGCTAATAGGGGTCTGTGAGCAGGCTAGGAAGTAAGGCTCCATCTATTCCTTTTTTTTCTCTGTCCCAGATCCCTTATTCTTGCTCATTCTACTTCAATAATCCAGACCAAAATTAGTGTGTTATACATTGGATTGGCTCAGTAGCTGCTGAGAAACAACTAACTTCTTTTTCTTCCAGATAGTGGTGTGCACAGGTAGAAAAAGGATGGGAAAGTTTGCTTGATGTAATTTTTCTTTAACTACATTGTGTGTGTGCGTGTGCACATGGGTGTGCATATGTGTGTGTGTGTGTGTGATGTCAAAATCAGAGGACAACTTGTAGGAGTCAGTTCTGTGGAGATGAGTAGGATTGTCAGGCTTGGTGACAGGTGTCTTAACTTGCTTAGCTGTCTGGCCAGCCTATGGCTTACTCAGCTTTGAGAAAAAGGCACACAGCTCTTTCTTATTCCACTTTTGTCCATCTGGGGTCAGTATCTTCAGGCTGCTGGTGGAGTGTCCATATTACTCTGTCCTGCTACACTTTCTTTCCCTCAAACATGCCCCCAAATTACTACTTTCTCTGCTATTCTCCACAGTTCAAGTCATCATTTCCCTACTGAATTTCAGTTATTTGGGTAAATAACATAGAAAACACATTCTGATTATTTTCTATTGACAGAGTTACGCATCACCTGGCTGGGAAAGGGGTCTCCTTTTGCTTTGTGTGCTAATAGAAAGCACAGGTAAATAAGGAGAAGCCTTTGAATGCTCATTGCTGGCAGCTTTCCTCCCCATCCATCCCCACCCCACCCTGGTGCCTATGTCAGCATCAGGTAGATGGGAGCAGCAGTAAGTGATGTCCTCCAGTGTTGTAATCCTTCATCATGCCTTGATTACTGCGCCTTTTGGTGCCATGAGAGTTATGGTCCTCCTATTAGGCTCCCTCATCCCTTTCCTACCATTGAAACTATACCTTCCAGGCAGGCTTAGATATTGGATTTCTCCCACTGAGCAGCACCATCCAGAATTGCAACTCTTTAAAGGTGGGAATCCTTAGCCCTTAGCTCCAGCCAGTGTTACAGCTCTTGGCCCAGGGTCTCAGAGTTGGCTCTAGAGACATAAGAGCTCTCCGGGACTTCTCTGATAATCAGGACCCATAGTTTGTCTTCTATGGCACCTTCTAGCCCTTTGTCCTTCAGCCTCAGCTCTCCAGCTCTCTTGTTATCTCTCTTTCCTTCCTCTCTTCTTTTTCTACCTGCCCCGGTTACCCTGGCACACACAACTGTCTGTTTGTTTCTTCCATAGCTGTCCTGATGCTGGCCACCTTACTGATGTCAAGCCTGGCCCACTGACTGTTCAACTGTCCTTCCCACTGTTTCTCAGCTTCATCTGCTTGTCACTAGCTCAGCATGCAGGAACATCAGAGGCATGACAAGGCCAATTGAGAGAGAGAGCTCTTATTGGGCCTGACCCTGCAATCCAATGAGAGGCAGTGAACTAGTGTCTCGCAGATATCTCTCTTAGTGAACCTGAGCAGTCTGCTTTGACATCCCAGGAAAGGCCGTTTGGATGAAATCATAGCCATTTTTAACTGGTCCAACCACAGCCTTTTAACACTAACTTTTCAGCGTGTGCAGAATGTGCTCATTTACAGATGAGGGAATTGAAGTAGCAAGAAGCTGAGTGTTTAAGTTTACCTGACTGTTGACAGAGGAGGTTAAACTTGGGTTGTCAGCCTTCAGGGTTTGTCTGCTTCACCTTCGCTCTGTGCTGACTCTCAAGGACTGTTGGAAACCATATGATCTGTAACAACTGTACATCTCTCCATGTTTATGTGCTGACTTCTCTTGCTGCCTCAATCATGATTTCTCAGTCTGTGGTGGTTTGAATAGGAATGACCCCCATAGACTAATATGTGTGAAGGCTTAGACTGTCACTATTAGAAGGCGTGGTCTTATTGGAGTAGGTGTGTCCTTGTTGGAGGAATTATGTCACTATGGGGGTGGGCTTTGAGGTCTCATATGCTCAGGTTCTGCCCAGTGTGGCACACAGTTTCCTGCTGCCTGCAGATTAATGTGTAGAACTCTCAGCTCCTTCACCAGCACCATCTCAGCCTGCACACTGCTAAGCTTCCTGTTATAACAATAATGGACTTAACTTCTGAAACTATAGGAAAGCCCCAATTAATTTTTTTAATTTTATTTTATTTGTATATTATTACAATTTATTCACTTTGTATCCCCACTGCAGCCCATCCCTCGTCTCGTCTCCTCTCAGACCCACCCGCTCTCCATCTTCTCCCCCTATGCCCTTTCCCTAGTTCCCTGATAGGGGAGGTTCTCTTCCCCTTCTCTCTGACCCTAGCTTATCAGGTCTCATCAAGGCTGGCTGCATCATCTTCCTCTGTCATCAAGAGAGGAGGAGACAGCAATTGAGAAAATGCCTCCACAAGATGGGACTTCAGGCAGCCTGTAGGACATTTTCTTATGTCATGATTGATGGGGGAGGGCCCAGCCCATTGTTGGTGGAGCCACCCTTGGGATCTGTAAGATAGCAGGCTGAGCAAGCCATGGGGAGCAAGTGAGTGAGCAGCTCTTTTCCATGGCCTCAGCATCAGCTCCTGCTTCCAGGTTCTGGTGTCTGTGTCTCATGACTTCATTTTCCTGGTTGAGTTCCTGTCCTGACTCCCTTCAATAATGAACAGTGATATAGAAACATAAATCAAACCTTTTCTTCCTAAGCTATTTGTGGTCACAGTGTTTTATCACAGCAGTAGGAACCCCAACTAAGACACCATGCCTTCAAGATATGGGAAGTTTCTAGTAGTTTGAAAATCCTGGGATTCTCTGCCTTGAGTATCCAGGAGGGAATGTTTGCTGGTGACATCTTTTTTTTTTTTTCTCAGTGAGACCTACTTCAGACTGCAAAACTATGGAACCATAAGATAATGTATTCATGCTGTTTAGAGTCACTAGGTTTGTCATAATTTGATGCAGCAGCCATGGAAAACTAATCTAGTTTCTTTAACTGTGATGTGAACAGACTAATAGATACTTTGCAGTATTACAAAGCATGCATCATGTTTCATTATACTTCCAAGATAATGCATGTAATGGACCAAATACAGTGGTCCACACATTGAAAGCATTTCATTAGTGTCCTTTTTTTTTCTCCTCCTTCCCTCTTCCTTTCTAAATACCCTCATCTAGAAGATATACAGGTAGCTATATATAATCATCGTGAATTGTATAGTGTTGAAATCAATACTCTGCTGCTATTGAATTTAAATAAGCATCAGGATGTACTTCCCTTATTGTTATTGTAACATATGACAAAATAAGCTCAGAGAATTACATTCTCATTTAGTATTCTGTGGCTCTCATGAAAGATGACTGCCTCTTCTACAGAGTTTTATTAAGCTTGTCTGTTGCATATAGCTCTTTCTTCTCCGGCTTCATTATTTAGAGGCATTGACAATTTTAACACCAAACAGTTATCCTAGGATAGAATTACAAATGTTAAGCCTTAAAACAAATATGTCATTTGATGTAACCACTACCCAGTTATAAAGCTGTGTTCATTTCAGTTCAGTTAGTATCTTTCTTGTTCTTTGAGGGAGATCATGAGGAAGGGTTAGTGGTTCTTATCTGTCAGAATGGCTTAAGGTTACAAATATGTTCTATCAAATCAAGCGGCAATACAAAATATGAAGCTTCACCCTCTCATTATAAAATGTTAAATGTGTGTGAAATGCATACATATGTTGTGACTGAAACCTTGTCATTTTTTTAGATGTTCTTTCCCACAGTCTGCATAGAATGATGAATCTGAGATAGTGAGAGAGGGGATGGGAGTGCTGGTTTAGGCCAGCACCATGCTAGCGCATTTATATTGTATTGTGCTTTAATCATGACGGTCATATTGTATCAATCCTATCACATCATACCCTATCTCATCACATCACAGCTCATATTCTATTAGAATTTAAAAGGCTTTTGTGGTTCCATCCAACAATTAACTCATGGCTTAATCTAGTATTTATATAGGCAAAATGCCCCCCAAGTTCCAATAAATGTATAAATAACTCATGTAAATTGCCCACCTGAGCTTCCATAAATGTTCTTGTAATTTTTACTTTTTCATGCTTTAATCTGAAGCCACTCTTGTAGTCCTCATAAGTATTCTTCAGACAGTAAGAAATGCCTTTTGTGATACAACCTTGTCTTAGTTAGGCTTTTACTGCTGTGAAGAAACACCATGACCACAGCAACTCTTATAAGAGAACAGTTAATTGGAGTTGGCTTACAGTTTCAGAGGTTTAGTTTGTTGTCATCACGGGGAAAAACATGGCAGTCTCCAGGCAGACATGGTACTGGAGAAGGAGCTGAGCGTTCTACATCTTGATCCGCAGGGAGCAGAGGAGGACTGTGAGTCACATTGGGTGTAGCTTGAACATAGGAGACCTCAAAGCCCCACCCCACAGTGACACACTTCTTCCAACAAGGCCAAACCTCCTAACAGGGCCAGTCCCTATTGGCCGAGCATTCAAACACAAGAGTCTATGGGTCCATACCTAATTTAAACCACCACAGACCTCATACAGCCACTCCCCACTCCCACCCCCACACATATCAGAATTCCATAAGTGTTCTATACTGAGATGACCTCTATTTTCTAAATGATTCTATTTTAACCATTTAATTAAAAAATGATTGTTACTATTTGCTATATTCATTTTTACTGCCTAATAGTAGGCTGTAAACTACAATTTGTAAAACATTGTTATATTTTATCATTAATCTGTAAGCCTAAAAAATAGGTCATGCCTCATTGACCCATGACTCCTGACAGTTTTTCTTCATTCATGATGGCTATATTAGTAACTCATATGACATACTTTTTTTTTTAAAGTTTGTGAAGATTTTATAGTGCAGATCACTAGCCAGTGTTGAAAGTAGGTAACTGTTAAAATGCATATGCTCTTAACATAGTTAATAAAATATAGTGACTTATATCACCCCAGAAAAACCAAATACTACTTGCCCACTCTCCTGTATGCTTTGCCTTTGGGGGTCTCATGGTAATATTCTTTTCTGACATATTAACCTTTTCCCTATGTAAGTAAAAGCCCAAATAGATCCTGTTCCTTGTCTGAGGCAGCTCGGATAGAAGTGCCCTGGAAGCTTGTACAACTTAGAAGGCTT
>CM053767.1:48270387-48311923 GCA_028658305.1 Pachyuromys duprasi | reverse complement strand
TTTATTCTTTTTTTTTTTTTTTTGGCTCCTTTATTCTAAGTGTTGAATGTTTTTGTTGCAATTTCCTTCCCGATGTAGAAGTAATTTCTATTGATTTTATTATTTATCCTATTACTTTTATTACTTACCTCATTACTTTTTATCCGAAATTTCTTGGAGTTTTTAAAAATTATACATAGCAGGAAGGGCACTCTATATTCACTCAAATCAGGAGTTTATGTGTTTGAATTTGTTTTGCTGAAATTCTCTAAGACATCTTCCCAAATGTTGGTAAAAATGTCTCTTCTTAAGTGAATGTCCCTCTCAACCGGATTCCTAAAGGGCTCACTCCAACAGACTGCAGCCTGGAGTGCGATGGTGGTCTTAGCTGATGGTGAGTAAATGTCTTACCTTTGCAAGGTTCATAACGACATAATTGTGTAAGTACTTCCTTAGGATCTTCTGGGGAGTCTTGAAGTGCTTGTTAAAGGGAAACACCTTGGCATTTCAACTTCTTCAGCTTTGTGCTCAACCTTCCATTTGCAAGAAGGGTCAGACTTAGCAACCTCTGAGGACACTGTTATTCGGTCATCAAGGCAGAACAGCTATTTTTACAATACAGTTATGCATTGGGAGTGTGTGGTGGTTCATTCATTACTTCCTTCTGTTCTTGTGCTTCAGCGGGAGGCAGTCCAGCTGCTTGGACATACAGGGACAAAGGCTGCTTCTATGTGGTTAAAGAGGAACAGACTAGGGCCATAGGGCAGCTAGGAAGGCCGCTGAATCAAAGCCGTACAACTCAGATCTCAGAAGGTCCAACCTGAAGCTGGAGACGCTCCATGTGCCTCAGGCCACAAAATAGTGTTGGGACTGGGAGGGGGCGCTGTTTTCCTGTTGTAAATGAACTTGGAGGATCCTGGGAACACGGGGGTAGGCAGAGCTACACTACTTCTGCTATGCTGTTTGAACTCAAAGTCACTCAGGATACTGTAGGAACTCAAAGTCACTTAGGAGACTTCAGTATTATTGATCTTTCTTTTTTCTTAAGATGGCTTTGAAGTCGGTGGAGAGGGGATTCAAAGACAATGTGGAGACAAAAAAACATTCCCAGATAAAAGCATCTAAAATATCTCAAATTATGCTTATCTGCAGTGGTCCCGCACCTCTCGAAGACTGGAGTCAAGTTGGAAGTGGGGTGGGGATTAAACATTTAAAATGGGATCGGTCTGCTAGGAAAATTAACAGTAAGGTATAAGCTAAGCATGAAGAAAGGTGAGTTGCAACTCTGTTTAGTCAGCTGCGTATAGACCAAGAGGCCAGTTTCCTTTTCTGTGCCTCAGTTTCCACTTCCGCTTCCGACCTTCTTGAAGGTCACCTCTGGCTTGGAGGAGCTGTTGTCAAAAACATAGGTAGAATGTCATGAATATTGTCTTACTGTGGCATCCTGGGCTGAACCACAAAGACAGCATTTCTGTTATTTACTCTTTGGGCAAAGTGAAGAAACAGGGCTGGACCTTCTTTAAGGACCTGTGTCCTTCAGTGAAATAAAGATCTGAAGGGAAAAATCTGGAAGGACGCAGGGAGGGAAGCCCATCTTGGCCACTGGGTGGCGATCTTGTTCCATGTCATGGAAGGTTTTGTACTATTCGCCAATAGTTCCAAACTTTGAATTAACTAAGCATGGCAAAGGAAGATTTTCAAAAGGGTGCTGAAATAAAAGCAGGTCGGCAGAAAACCACAATTATGGAGGAATGACAGTAAAGAGCAAGGCCAACGAACAGACATAAAATCCCTGTCGTCAAGGCAGTGAAACAGAGAGGGTTATATGTGACAGTTGTGTTTGGGTGTCATTTAAAAGGGTACAGGGAGAGGGGTGCATTGTAAATTTATATAGGTCTTTCAGACAATATGATTTTACGATTAGCTCTAACATCTAAAGATTTAAATTGTAGAATTACAAAATATAGTCGACACTTCTAAAATCTAAATGCAAATAGAAAATTTCCATCTCCTTTTATTTTTAACATGTATTAATTCAACAAAATAAGGGTTTTACAATGATATGCCCACACATGTATTTAATGTGCTTTTATGTGAGCATCCTCTCTGTGTCTTAGCCTCTCCCCTCTCCCTCTCTTCCCCTTCCACATCTTTAGTAGTACCCCTTTACTCTCATCATATGTATGCAGTTTTTCATACATGAGAGAAACATGACAGACTGCCCTTGTAAGACTAGGTCATATGACTTAAGATTTTGACATTTGGTTCCATCCATTTTCTTGCAAACATCAATAGATTCACTGTTCTATATAGTGGAGTAAACATTTTTTATAAATAAGATTATATTTATTTATTTCTGAGTGTGCAAACACATTACAGTATGTGTGTAGAGGTCAGAGAGAGTGGTCTCCTTACTCCATCTTTTGGTCCCAAGGGCATCACTGCACCCAGGTCATCAGGTTTCATGACAAGGACTTCCACCCACCGTGCCTTCCCCCTGGCTCCAAACTCCATTTCTGAATCTTCTTGTCTGTTGATGGGCATCTATGCAGATTTGTAATTTTACAACTATGAATAGTGCTGGGGTGAGCATGGGTATGTAGATATTGCTATAATTATCTGACTTCGGTTCTTTTGGGTACACACACAGAAGTTGTATGGCCTAGGCTTAGGTTTTGAAGGAATCCCTTCATGTTGCTTTCATACTGGTTACAGTAACTTATATTCCCACCAGCAGAGTATAAGTATTCCTTTTTTTCCAGGTACCTTCCAGGTATCTGCTGTTGGCTTTGTCATGACTGCCATTCTGACCAGAGTAAGACAGAATCACAGTGTGGTTTTGATCTGCCATTTCTTAGTGGCTGAAGGAATTGAACTTTTTAACACCTTTATTGATCACTTATTCTTTTTTGAGACCTGTGTGTTAGGTTCATTTGCCCATTTGTTGAGCAGATTGCATTTTTTGGTGTTTACTTTTTTGAGTTCTTCATGTATTCTAGAAGATTCATGAACATCTGGCAAAGGTATTTTTTTTCTCTGTGTATAGGCACTTTCCTCGTTGTTGGCTGTTTCCTTTGCTGTACAGAAGCTCATTATTTGATACAATTCCATTCATCATTTCTTTTTGTTATATTCTGAGCTTCTATAATCCTATGAAGAAATTCGCTATTTATATGTGAATCCAGAAATGTTTCATGTATGTTTTCCTATAGTAATTTTAAGGCTTTGGGTCTTATGTTAATGTTTTTGATATATTTTTAGTTGATTTTTCTGCAGGGTCAGAGACAGAGATCAAGTGTCAGTCTTTTATGTGTGGGTATACAGCCTTCTCAGCACTTTTTGTTAAGAGACCTTTTCTGATCTGAGTTGGCACCTTGGTAAGAACCAGATGGCTCTAGCTACTTGGCGTTTTCCCAGGTCTCAGACTATTTGTTTATTTATTTATTTAGTCTAAATCAAAAGGGACCATTTAAGAGGATTATGCTTTTCTTTCTTTTTTCCTTTCTTCTTCCTTTTTTTTCTGTTCAGTCAAATAAATCAATAGTTTTTGAGTTTTTTCATTTCCTGTGAAGTGGTTTCCGCTGGGCTGTATAACTTCTGTTTGGGATTTGGGATGAGGGGCAGGAATAAAGTTTTTCCCGGCTTTGGGACGAGGGCCATTCTGTTGTAGAGACAACTAAAGAGGAGATTTTGAGGAAAGTATAAGCTTTGCAAATTCAGCATTGTTCTTCTCTATCTGTAGCCAAGATTATATGAAAAGAAAAGCACAGTCTTCCTCATCAAAGAACCAGTGAGCACGAAGGAGAAAACCTGGAAGCTTGAGGTAGAGAGTAGCGACAATGTTCCCACTCCCAAACTCACAAATTACTTCTTGTAGAATGAACTGAGATCTGACTGTAAGAGTGTATGTGGGCTACAGCCTGCTTCTTCCTGCTGTTGACTCTGTTCAGCTCCCCATCTGCTTCTCTCCTCATCATTCCATTATTATTGTTGTTGTTGATTGTTTTTTGAGACAGGATTTTCTACGTGGTCTCGGCTTTCCTGGACTTGCTTTGTAGACCAGGTTGGCCTCAAACAAACAGAGATCTGCCTGCTTCTGCCTCCCCAAGTGCTGGGATTACAGGTGTGTGCCACCATGCCCGGATCTTTAATATTATTTTTTAAGACAGGATTTCTCTATGTAGCCATGGCTGGCCTGCAACTCACTATGTAGATCATGCTAGCCTTGAACTCACAAAGACCCCATTGCTTTTTTCTCCCACCTGGTAGGCATACACAGGAGAGAGTAAAGTTCTTCCCAGTCTTTCTGAGGACCATGGCTTGGGTCTTAATGTACTGGTGGCCTTAGCTGTCTCATTTCTCTCTCCTTGACATAATAGCTATGAGTTTCTGTCTCCATTTTTAAAAAAAGTGATACTGCTAAGTAGTGTTAACAGTGACCCACATTTATTATGCATTTACCTAAGGACACAAAAGCAGTGTTTGCTCCATTTCAGGGGATTGCAGCAGATCAAAGGCACCAAGACCTGAATGTATTGAGGACCGTCAGCAAAGGCTGTATGGAAATAATGCTTAGCATTGATGTCACACTTTATACTCTCAATGGTTTCTGAAAATATTAATTAATCATCCCCCACAATAGTTCTAAGAAGAAGGTCAGTGCCATTAGCTCTGTCTGAAGACTCAGACAGTAGTTAAGAGATTTCACCCCAGCATTTAAAGATCTCATATCAAAGTAGACCCAGAGTGGAGGCTGCAGGTAAAATACAAGAGGGCTGAGGAGTACACAGCCTTGAGCTGCCTCCTGTGGGGCTTTACTTCCTTTGATCTGTTTTGAAACTTTCTGAACATGAGAATGTTCTAGATTCATGCACAGCTTCTACTTGTAGTCCAGTTGTGCTTGCTGATCCTTCCCAGTCTATCATTTTGTATGTATCTCATGGACTCTTCATGCATTTACTCACATACTCATTCATCCATTTATGCATTGATGCAGTTGAACTTAACTGGGCACATAGATCAGTTAAATGAGGTAAGCATACAGAAATGGCAAACAACTGATTCTATCGATGATCTTTGTCTTTAAAGAACTTTAATTTCTTAGAAGGAAAACATACACACACACATGCACACACACAACCACTATCTTTAAGGGCATGGAAGGAGGAAGGCATGGATTCTCCCAGACAGAGTTTAGAAGGTAGACACCAAAGAGGTGAGGCTTAGTTAATCCTCTCTGAGATGCCTGGCTGGGGGCTCACACTGCGGGGCTTCTTAGAGTCTCTGGGGGATAGAAGACAGAAGGTGTCTTGAATGTTAGCAGTCTCTGCTTTGCCTTGTGCTGGGGGTCCTGTAGACTAATTTAATATGCTCTTACTCTGCAGAGTCTGACTGCCTATGTGGATGTCTTTATCTTCCTCCTCTTCCTCTTCATCTTTTTGTAGGATGATGAGCGATTTGAAAATAAGGATGAATTCTTGCAGCCTATAATATGTTGTAGGAAATAACAGTATGGAGAACTACCATGCATTGAGTGCTTGCTTGTCTTAGTGCTTTAAATAATGGATACTACAAAGACATTGGAGCTCTGTACTGTTATTATCGTCTTTTTACAGTTGAACAAAGAGAAACTGGAAAACTTTTAGTAATTTGTTCAGAACCATGCAATTCTTTCCACCATCTAACAGGCGTCTAGTGACCTGTGTTTTGTGTTAAGCTAAGAGATGCCAATGCAGAGCAGAGCATCTACAGACATTCTGTGTGCACAGCTTTCAGAGCACTGGGGAAGACAGGCATCCACCGCTATGTATCAGTGTGCATTAGAGAGCTAGCCATCAATTCACACTCATACCTCGTTATTATGCATCTGAAGAAAGCACACAGGATATATAATAAAGGAGAAGTTAGCACAGTGATGTAATTTGACCACCGGTCTATCAATGAGGAGAGAGACAGGGGCAAAGCCAAGGTCAGGGCCAGTATTTGGGAGGCTTTGATGACCAGGTTGGCCTCAAACTCACAGAGATCTGCCTGTCTCTACCTCCCCGAGTGCTGGGATTACAGGTGTATGTTGCCCTTGAGAAAAGTCAGTGCTATTAGCTTTATTTTACAGGTAAAGAATCAAATCCCCAACATCTAAAGGTCTTGTGTCAATGCTCACCCAGGGGTAGGGGTTGTAGCTAAAGCATAAAGTAGATGAGGGTACACAGACTAGAGATGCCTTCTGTCAAGATTCTATATCCATCAGTGCTTGCTTATCGTGCACAAAGTCCTGGGTTCAGTCCTCAACCCTCAATTAAGTAGGCATAGTAGCACATCCTTATTATCCTAACACTCTGAAGATGGAAGCAGGAGGGACTGTCAGAAGTTCAAGGCCCTCTTCAGGCTACACACTGACTTCAGTGCCAACATAGACTCTAGTAGGCACTGTCTCAAAAGAACAAAATAAAAACAAAACAATTCAGGGGTATAAAGTAGGCCAAAGATAACAGCATGTTCAAAGGAAGCAGAGGAGAGTATCCGAGAATCAGACACTCTTTAAAGGGAGAGAGAAGGGGGAGGTTGTTAAGGTTGCATGGACCCTTACAGATTTCATATTAAAGAACAATTGGTAATCAAGAGTTGGTCATAAATAAGGCTTGGATGTAATGGAAAGTGAACCTACATGCAGCCAGGTGAACCAATCAGAGAGGAGATAGGATGTGATGAGGGAAGTTAGTTGAGTGGGTGTTATAGTAATTCCCATGCAAGGTGATAGGGTAGGCATAGTGGAGATGGTAGAAGCAGAGAAGTTGAAGTTTTGCAGAGATATTTGTAAAGTAAATGAAAGTTCTTGGTGGAGAGGGAGGGAAAGGCAAGTGTTAAGGTGAGTCTCCGTTCCTGGTTTGTGCAGGGGACCTGAGTTGCTATGTCATGTGCTCATGGGCTAGGGAGCACCACAGCTGAGAGCAGGAGGAAGTGACGGAGTCAGGATTGGAGTTTTCTGCATCTTCAGAGGTGCCTCTCACCTGTGACATAGTCACTTTATGTTGCTATAATGGAATAACCACAAGATGGAAAAAATTTAAAAGTTTGTTCAGTTTACAATTCTGGAGGCCAAGGGCATGCATATATTGAGAGAGAGAGAGAGAGAGAGAGAGAGAGAGAGAGAGAGAGAGAGAGAGAGAGAGAGAGAGAGAGAGAGAGAGAGAGAATCACATACAGGAGACTGAGCAAACCTGACTTTATAACAGACCCATACTCAGATAGTCAGCTGACCCTTAATTCATGAATGGATTTATCCATACAGCAATGATAGAGTGTCATGACCTCATCAAAAGGTCTCACTTTTTAATTTTCTTTTTTAAAATTGTGTTTCATGTGTGCGGGCGTTTTGCCTGCATATATGTCTACACCACGTGTGTGCAGTTCCCATGGGAACCATTGGATACTCTAGAACTGGAGTCACAGGTGGTTGCTGTTCACCATGAGAGTGCTGGGAATCGAACTCGGATCCTTCGGAAGAGGAGCTAGTGCTTTTAATCACACAGCCACCTCTGCAGCCCCAGGTCCTTTCCAGTCCTCACAGTGGGGATTATATTTTAACACATCATAAAATGAGGCATCCAAACACACTTATACCAACATATGCACATATCTTTGGAAACTCAAAGTCAGTTTGACACTATTAACTGTCCTGGAGCTGAGCCACCTCGCTCGACTCTAGCAAAGATTGTTAGTGTTTGAATCTTACCCGTCTGGCTTTACAATGTTGAGCGAATTATTTAACATTTCTAAGTCTCTTACTCGTTACCTGTAAGAAGGCAAAGAAAGCATCCTTTTCATCACAGGATTCAGAATTGTTCCCAGCCCATGGGACACCTTCATGTGGAAATTTGAAGGGGTTCCCATTCCTCAAGTAAAAGAGAAAATTTGATGTTACTATGTTATATACTTCTCCTTAATTACAATTATACAAACATAAAGTCATTGTGAATAAATAATATAAATTAAATTATTAAGCATAATATGAGATAGTATTTGAGATTTTAATCACAATAATTAAAAAATCAAATCTAGAAATAATAGATATGGAACAAGCCAAAAATTTTAATAGCAGTTAATTATGAAATTTCCATAGCAACAAATAAACAAATGTTCTAATATAATTAGCAGATCATTATGTAGTAATCTTTAATTTATGTCAATTTAATACTTACTTTGTATATTATTAATGTTAAATTAATATTAGTGATTACCTAGGGGTTCATGTCATAATGAAAGTGTCTGTGTGTTCAGAATAGGATTCTGCTGTCTCAGTAGGCTGTGGGAGGCTAATGGCTAAGGGCAGGAGCTATGGTATGCGGCTGTGGACGAGGATTTAAAAAAGAAAATTATATTCTAACCAGTGCAGTATTGAGAAAAGCAACTTTTGGTTTAAGAACACAAGATGAGAGAAGGAAGAAAAGTAGCTACAAAATGAAGCAATAGAACACTGAAAGCAAGGAGATTAGAGAGAAAATTGCTAGGAGAGGAAGGCTAAGCTGCAAGGATATGAATGTCTCTAACGAGAGATTTGAGATACCATTTGTACACATATACAGGATAGTGGATATGCAATGGGGCAGCGTTGCATATACATTTCCCTACATATGCTTCAATCTGTGCCTTAAATTTTGGATGTATTAGAATAAATAATAAACAATCAAGAATCGGGTATTGGCAACTTTGTTCTGAAAAGTAGTAAATATTCTGACACATAAAAATCCCAGACTTTGTGGACCATAAATCACTGCTGCAGCTATCGAATCACTTCACTGTGGACTGAAACACGATGCAAATGAATGACCTTGGCGGTGTTTGTTAATAAAACTTTATTTATAAAACAGGTGGCAGTCTAGATTCATCTTATCAGTTATCATTTTATTATACATATGTATGAGAACATACTTCTTGTTTATAACATGTAGATCATATATTAAATGTATATGAATATTTTATTGGTCATTTTGAGTGTGGTTAGAACATCAAAATCTTAGAAACATAGTCTTTTCTTGTACGACAACTGGAGTGGACTATAGATAAATCCTATTAAATTAGGCATTTCATTACCTCCTGCTGGAAAACTGTTCTAATAAATGATAAACAGCTCACTTGTCCTTGGAATTAATAACAAAAATAAGAAAAGTCTTCAAAATAATAAAGAGAGCCGTCATATGACAGTGGTGGTAGACTTGGCCCCCCTGAACCCCTGTGAAGAGAACTGAGCAAATATGTAAACTCTCTTATACCCAGTGGTCACGGACTGCTGGCTTTTATTTTAAATTATTAAGTTTATACCATAATTGAGGTGTTTTAGGATTAACGTGCTTGAAGTCACATCCTAGTTTCCTTTTCGTTTAATATTGAATATAGATTGTCACTGTGGGTAAAGTCATTTAAAGAAAGATGTTCAGTTAACCTGCAGAAAAACTTTCTTGGTAAACACCGGCTCCTTCCTTCCACAGTGCTGAACTACAGCAGGTGCAGACGTAATTGCGGGATGCGCCGTGTCTTGTTGTCAGTTGAAGTTGATTGATTGTTCTCAGGTTCGATGCTGAGAAAAGTACACATTATGGTTTGTTTCAAGGCTCTGCTTTAGTCCTGCTAATGGCAACAGGCTGGGAAAGCAGCCCCAAGGCTGATTGCTAAAATATAAAGAACTAGTTGCCCAGTGGGTATTCTTTACCTCGGTATTCCGGGGAAGGAAATGAGAACCATTTAATGCTCACGGGTAAGTATATTTCAAGCAAAGATAAAAATAGACCTCTGCCATGTGATTGAAAATGATGTAGAAGGATAAAGATTCTGAAAAAAAAAATGGGAGAGATTCTGAGACACAGAGGAAGGCATTTAGTCAAACGCAATAGGATGTCAGAGCAATGTGGAAGTAAGGCTGAGCGCGGGGGCAAACACCAGTAAACCCAGGACTCCCAGTGATGGAAGTAGGAAAATCAGGAATTCAAGGTCAGACTCTGTTAGGTATAGAGAGAGTCGCCAGTTTGTGGCATATGGGACCTTGTCTTAAAAAAAACTTAAAAGTGTGAAAATGTGAACAAAAGGTAGCTGCGGGGAGCAAGGGAGAGAGCTGAAAACTATAGCTGAAACTTAAGAATGATGACATCAGAGTGAGAACAAGAATGAGACCCAGAGGGAAAGCTCTGCTGGTGGACATAATGGTGACCTTTCTATCCAGAGAGTTGGCCGGGCGTGAACTGGGAAGCCCAGTCCTCTTCCCCTTTTCTTCCTCCTCCTCTTCTTTCTCTCTTCTAGCCTCCTTCTCTCTCTCTCCCTCCATCTGCCTCCCTTCCCCCTTTTTTTTCTGGTACAGGGTTTTACTGTGTTGCCCTGGCTGGTCTTGAACTCACTGTGTAGCCCAGACTGGCCTTGAATTTACGGAGATCGTTCCTGCCTCTGTCTCTGGGATTAAAGGTGTGTACCACCGAACCCGAGGTCCTCATGTTCTTCAATAAAAGTAAAACCCCCCTGAGAGAGAGAAAACTGTCCCAGACTGGTCTTTAATTTGTTTATAAAATACTTTTGTTTTTTAGCATTTTAATGTCACACCACAGCCTCTTAAATGATTTTTATATTCTTAGAGGAAAATGCGATGCAAACTAAGTTATTATTGATTAGGCAGAGTTAATTGTGGGCCAATGTTTCTAAAAGACAAACATGAAAGAAGGAAAGTAATAGAAACAAAATGAAGCAATAGAAAACTCTGAAAGCAAGAGGATTAGAGGGAAAACTGTTAGGAGAGGAAGAAAAAAAAGGGTAAACTGTGAGGATCTGAAAGCTCTAATTATAGGGTTGGCTTTCCTATTGCATATGCATTTCTCTACATATGCATCTATCTGTGTCTTAAAATTCAGATATATTAGAATGAATAATAAACAATCAAGAGTCAGGTACTGGTAAATTTGTTCTGAAAAGTAGTAAATACTCTGACAGATGAAATAATCCAGACTTTGTGGGCCATAAATCACTGCTGCAGCTGTTGAATCACTTCACTGTGGACTGAAGCAGTATGCAAATAAATCACCTTGGCGGTGTTTGTTAATATAACTTTATTAACAAAACAAGTGACAGGGTAGATTTAGCTTAAAAGTTATCATTCTATTATATATATATATATGAGAGAACTTTCATTAATATAGTATATGCATATTACATATACATACAATATAAATGAAAATTAGGTCTGTAGTATTTTAGTAACTTGGCCAAATCCACACAACTCAGTAAATAGGGAAACAGTTGAAAAAGATGTTTGTAGGCACCTAGGCATAAATTTAGTGTCTGCAGAGATCCTGATAATTCCAGACATAACCACACTCAACCATCCTGAAATTAGGGCTCTCAGATACCCCTTGCATGCTTTACTCTTGGCAAGGGAGCTTCTGAGTAACTTACAGGCTTCTCTTTCATCTTCTTGAGATGGAGTCCCAGCCTGTTGCCCAGGCTGACCTCATCCCTGGGCTGACGTGATTCTCCTGCTTCAGTCTCCCAAGTAGCTGGACACACATACCTGTGCCGCTGCTCATGGTTCACACAGATGCCTTTGGAAGTAACTGAGGCTTTGCATGCTAGCTGTTGAGACAGACTATGTCCCTTAGATCTATTTTGTGTGGACCATCTCTTTGTAAACAGCATCATTTCACCCCTGAAGAAAAGAAGGTTCAGCCTCATCGTTTAAAACAAGGTTTGAAGTCAATAAGGGGCCATCTCAACAAGGCCCCATCACCCTGCTTAGTTCTTTACTCAGTCTGGGATGTTTTCCTCTCTCAGATGTTCCAGTCAGCAGTACCTCACGCTGTCAGTGTGCCTGAGTCCAGCACCGTCCCTTCCCTATCCACAGGTGGAACCATGCCCAGATGACAATGTCTGTCCGTGAGATGCCCATTCCTTCCCTCCACACCCTGCTCAGCTTCAACCCTCTAGGAGCTTCCTTTGGCTCCTAAGTCTAGCAGAAACCAGAGCTTCATTTCTGGTTTTGCTATTATTGCCTCAAACCTGCTACTCTGAGCTCAAGTGCCCCCAACTTAGAAATGCCCAGGGCCAGCACCTTGTCTGAAGCTCTTGGTCACATCCCTAACAGCTGGCTGCAGCCTTTGATGGCCACTGTTCCTCTTTGCTTTCCCAGCTCCTCCTTTGCAGTTGTTGTCTCTGTACTTTTTTTTCTTCTGCCCTTTAGCCAACATTCTTGAAATGCTGGGGAAAAAATACCACGAGACCATGGCCTTCTCTCATGAAATTCAGAGTCAGGGCAGCACATTCGTCCTCAAGACTGACTTTTTTTTTTTTTGGCCTCACAATTTGCAGTCCGTCATAGCTTGAAGGGTGTGGTAGAGCAAAGCAGTTCACATTATGATGGGCAGGAAGGAGACAAAAGAATTACAGAAAGGAGTCATGGAAAGATGTAGTCCCTGAGGACATGTCCCATTGACTTCCTCTGTTTAGGTCCCATCTGCTATCTTTCCCCACCTCCCACTAATGTCACTATATTATGATCTGTCAAGTGATTGACTCGTGGAAGAGGTGAGGACTGCGATATCGAGTTGTCTGTGGATGTGCTCAGGCCTGATGTAATGTTTAAATGGGACACAGGCTATCAGTTTATCAAGTAGCATGGTTTTGATATGGTCCACTGACCTAAGTCATCTGTGCTGGACTCCTGGTCAGCCTTGACCTTCAAGGCTGGATGCTGGCTTCGGGGGCTTCACTTCTCAGGTGTAGGTAGCGTCACACCACACAGAGAACACACATCAGTGATTATAAGCATCAGACCAACCCAGAAAGCTCAAGGAGCTCACCTATGTGTGGGGTTGACAGGAGACATTATATTTCTAGGGATTGGCTTGCCCTGGTTTGCCTGTCACCCTTATTTGTACTTACAGTCTACCATAACAAGGCCCCAGCCATTGCCCTGTTGCAGATGAAATATTGTATGGCTACCCTACATTTCTTATCTGAAAAATGGTGATAATAATGTCAATCCTTCTAATGCCCTTAGGAAAATCTAACAAAATTATGTTTATGAAAGCCCTTTGAAAGGATTTGAAGACATTCCGCCCTGGCTGCATGAGGTGACGACACTATTTCTGTTGTTACTATGTTTTGGCTCTCAAAGACTGATTAGTTCAATTCTATTTTCTTGGATACGTTTTAGACTGTTGAGGTCATGAGGCAAGTTATCTCCAGGTTAGAGAGGTGCTATTATAAACACAGTTCCATTAGCAGTAAAAAAAAAAAATCTCATTTTTTTAAGTTAACACTTCATTAAAAAATACAATTGATTTTTTACAAAATAGAATCATGCTACCACCATAATTTCCCCTTACTGTTCTTGCTGGGCTTCTAACTGATGACAGAGGAGAGAGATATACTAATAGATTTTTAGGCAAAGGATAACCAATAAAGCACTGTGTTAGCAATGCAATAAATAAGGAACAAAGCAGTGGAAATCCACCTCTGTGTGGGTTATGTGTGTTTAGTTTTAGTAGGCTTCAGAAATATAAACACACCAAACACATAGTTCTCATGTCTGTTGGTTTTGCAACGGAAAAATGTTTTTTAGCAAGAGGGGAAATTGAGGTTGAGTAACCAATCCGACGAGTGACATTCTAAATAATTGAGAATTTGCTGTTGTTTTATCAGTGATAGTCCTTTTTTTTTTTTAAACAAAATTGACAAAAGACCCCATCTGTTATTAAAATGTCCGATTGTGCTGTTCCGTCCTGGCATTTGCCTCTGGTGTGTGTTCTCAAATAGGATTGCTTTCCTATGGCAGAAATAAAGACATTTCTGAATACACAGCCTTCGCTGAGCCATAGAGAAAACAGGCTTTTTTAAGTTTGACAATATTATTTGGCAAACTATTTCTCTTAGCATGTCTGATGATGACTCCAGGGCATGAAAGAGTTAATTTTTATCAGATAGAAAATTAAGAAGTCTAAATGGAAATTTCCATAATGGAAAATTAGAAGTGTGACTTCCATACAAAGGGGGGAGGCTGTTATGAATTTTGTGGAAGGATCTGTAGTTGGCTTTGGTGGGGCAATTTTCCCTGGCTGTTCAGGGTAAAGCTGTTTTAATGTGGTAGATTGTGACAATGTTAGAATGTCTCTGAAGTTGGAAACTCTATGTTCTGATTGGCCTGAGCATAAAAAAAAGATAATTGTGAAATTTTATTTATAATAGAAATACATACTTCTGACTCTTTATAAAAAGTATTGTATATTTCACATATCATCAAGTAGCCTGGGAGCTGACCAGTGAGCATGTGTGGGTCTAATGGTGGTCTCCCTAAGTGGCATTGGGCTCTGCCAATCACTTTCACAACTCATTTGAAAACTGAGTGTCAGGTTTATCTAACAACTTATAAAAACCTGTTAGCACAAATCTCAGTTCAAGGGCCTGAGCAAATGTGTGCAAGGCCCTGTTATTCTGATGGATTTTAATGAGGTCTAGAAGAACATTCCATGGACATTGGAGTTGGGGTGAGTGATGTAGCCTGTTCTTGGAAATCCACAATGCCCATCAGTATACTCAAGGCTGACAAGAAGCAGTAACTATTTTAAACTACTTTTTATAAAATATTTTTACATGGACACACTTAGAGAAATGGTGATCTTTAGCTTAGTTCTAACATGAAGGCTACCGCCAGCGTTTACGTGCTAATAAATAAAGGAAATAAATGAAAAACTAGGAGTCTTATAAATATATGCATAAGGAAGCAAGAGGTTGAATTAAAGACATCCATAACCCGCATTAAGGCTGTAAGATGTAAGGGGTCATATGCCTTTTCCTGTAAAAACACTTTACACTTTCTCTATAAAAACTACCCTTTGCATGGAGAATTTTTTCTGAAATACAGCCAGCATAACAAGTAAGGAAACTAAATAAATATGAAATGTTTGGAATACTGATTTACTAATTGGTTCATGCATTCACTTAATGTAGCCAAAGGTTGTGGGAGTCTTCTAATTTCCCCAGAATGGGTCATCTTCTGGACTCTTCAACTCACTGGCTGCTGAAGTAGGCACAGCTGTCATCAGTCTTAGGACGACAGAGTGGCCATCCCACACTATCTACATGACCATTTAAAGCTGAAAATCTGGTCATCTTTATTGAGCCCCTTTATATGGGTGGATTTGCTCATGAAGATCAGTCTCCTTGTGACACCTACAAACTGTCATGTGATCTCGGAGCCCGGGCTCTCCTGTGCCTCATGTCAACCCAAGTCTTCTAACGTTTTGCATGTCAGTCTCCTAAGCCTTCTTTTGTTATACAGAGAAGAGTCTCCTTCATGCCGCAGGGGCAGGGTCTTTATAAGGGTATTCTCCTGGCCTGCAATTCTGGCCCTTTCTCAATTCCTCTGTCCCACTTTCTGCTAACTTAGTGCCTGCTTATTCACATCTTAACTCAAATATTGCTCTTTCCTTGACCCACTATACACCAGGACTACACTTCCATCAGGCTATTGTTTGATTTTTTTTCCCAGTTTTTCTTCTACCATTCACCACGACTATGATTTCATAGTTTTTAGAATTACTAGTCAATATTTTTTCACCTTTTTAAATTAATTCTCTAGCTTATGTCCAGTAAAGATCTCTCAGTAAGTATAAATGAAAAGATGTGTGACAGGCTGGGGTTCTTATGCTTATTGACAAAGCTGGCAAGAGAATTCACTTTTTTTTTGTTGGTGGGGGGAGTCTAAAATGACTGAGATGTTGATTTATATATTTTGGTATAAATTTTGCAGATGTAGAGAAGTCAGTAGAGGGATGGGATGTAACTGATCTGGCAGCAGTGAAAAATAGTTTTTTTTTTTTTTTGGGTGAAATAAATAATGGCTTTCTGGTTGGGTTATTCTATGCACAGAAAGTGATTGATTAAAGCTCGCTGGAAGCATAGGCTCTGCAGATAGAACAGGTGTCATGCATGTGCATGACTTGAATATAGCCTTCAATAGTTCTCTCAGAAAAGGTGCCCTGCTTGAGTGTTGAGTTCTACTTCCACAACTGTTGGTATGCTATCCCCAGCCCAAAGGAGTGTGGGGCATGGCCTTTTAGGCAAAAAGGAGTAAATCATAAATAATAAGTAAAGTAAAGTAAAGATAGTTTGGCTGCCTCGAATTCTGGAACTGGTGACTAAGAAAATGTTACGAGCTTTTAGTTTCTCTTTCAATTAAGTATGATAGGATGCTCAGGAAGGCGTTTTTGTAGCATAATGAGCTCACTGCAGGTTCCGTAAGTATGTGCTACATTTTCTGAATGAATGGGCAATGTGTTACATTTACAGAGAAAGAATCATTTGCTTCTGTGGCCTCCATAGGCTCTTGTAGTGAGCCAAGACAGCTCTTCAGCTAGGACATTTGCTCACCAGGGTTTCTTTGTCAAATATCGTTAGGTGCCATCCATGTGCCACATGAGCCTCTTGGAAACATAGTAACAAAGGGTTCGTTTGTTCTCAAGGGCCATTTTCCATTTCCTGTAGATACTATGGATCAGTGTTTGGATCCATTTACACCTACCTACATTCCATTTGTGGTGTCATTTTTTCATGGTTATCTGAGGGTGTTTTCTCCTGTGACTCATTAAGCTCAAGCAGTTCAAGCTGGGGAGACGGCTCAGTACATAGAGTGCTTGACTTGCAAGCAGGAGGAACTGACTTTAACCCTCCCAGAAGCCATTACAAACTGTGTGTGGTGACGGTGTTCACCTATAGTCCCAGCACTGGAGAGGGAGAGATCGGAGGATCCTTTGGGCTACCTGGCCAATCAGCCCACTTGTCAATTTCCAGACCAAAGAGAAACCATGTCCTAAAAAAAGGGGTGGAGGAGAGGGATGATGCTCAAGAAAAGGCACTGGATATTGTTCTCTGGCTTGTACACACATCTTCAAACATGTAAACACACACCTGCATTCATGTAAACACACACACACATACAGAACTAAGACATTACTTTGAAAGCATGGCCTTTATAAAAAAGGAAAACAGCAGTATAAATTTTTCTGCTCTATTATTGCTCAATTCCTCCTTTTCTTGTGTTACAGATGAAAATATTCTTATTTAGACAGCAGTAGCTGAAAACAGTGATTAGGGTGCATCCAGATGTAACTGACACTAATTTTCAGGATAGATTTTTAAATCACTGCTAAGATTTTTCAGTCTAGAATGTATTTATTAAGTGTCTTTGACCATTGCCAAAGTTCCTCTTAATTCTGAGAGAATTCTATTTTTGTTTAGATGAACCATCTTAATTTGTGATTCTGTGACTCTGATTTATATTTGAGTCTGAGTTTAAACCCTGCTCAGTTGGAGAGAATAATAAAATCCATTCCTAGGAACTCAAGCAATGCAAACAATGAACCATGTTAAATAAATTAACCATATTCACTATGGAAGCATACTAATATTTTGAGTTTTTAAGTTATAAATAGTTCTTATACTTCACTAACTCTTTAAGTGCCTGTATTATTTCAGATCTGAGAGAAACAGGCATGAGAGAAAAATGCAGTTATCAAAAACAAATAAGAAGGGTTCCATTAATGTGAACAGCTCTTCAAATCCCAAATAAAACATATTTTCCAGTTTAAAATATATATATTTAAAGGGTAAGCCTATGTTATTTATCTAATGGGCTTCCTGACAATTTAAAAGGAAACACGGCTTGCCATGCCGTGATTTTAGATGCATTTATTCAAATGTGCCACAGTTAATATGCAAGTTGAAAATCTCTGGGCTCACATGAAAACAGATTTATCTGGCTCTGATATGCTCGCTCTTCTGAAGCCTGGCCATACTTCTTAGTCTTGCTTCTCTGGCTCCCAGGGAGCTGATGAAAAATTTCCCAAGTCTTAGGATCGCTTTCTGTAATTCAAACTCTATTCTGAGAGTCTCTTTTGTAGTTGTATACTTTCAAGCCTGAGATTGACTGACATTTAATCTTCAAATTGTTTCCTAGTGTCTCTTTAAGTCTGCAGCAGTATTTACCTTAAAATGAGTACTCATTGAAGAAAAAAAATGCGTTAAATTTAGTGACAGATTTTGATAGAAGTGGATTGTATTATGAAGGATAATCTAAGTACAGAAAGTATTGGAGTCCTTCAGGGGTTTAGGTAACCACTAGAATTCTAGAAGTTGAGTATTTTAAAAGTAGTATAGAGAGAGAGTGTGTGTGTGTGTGTGTGTGTGTGTGTGTGTTTGTGTGTGTGAGATCTTCCATCCCTGGCCTCACATCTTCAAGGGTTACTTTTTTTCCTGAAATTTGAAACCCTTGAATCACCTCACTTCTTCAGGGACATTTGGAATGAAGGAATGTAAGCGCTTTCCCTCACAGTATTCACTGCATGTCCCTTAGCTGGGTGTCAGGAGATCTAAGCATTTAGTCACCTCACAGGAGACTCTGTTGTTCTTCTGTTTTGGAGGCATTAGGATGGCCAACCATTAAACTTTTCTGTGTTGGTTTTAACTGAAGGTAATCATGTTGCCTGACTCAACATGCCAGATGACAAGGAAAAAAATGTTTTTTGTTTGTTTGTTTTGTGTTTTGTTTTAATGCTTTGAGAGGCTAAAAACTTTCCCCACTTCCCTTTCCTTTGCTAATGGGAACAGGGCCAGGAAGAAACCCTGGCGAGTATACCACGGACCTTAGGGATTCTGCCAGTTTTTGCTGGCACAGCAAATGTAGGAAAAAGAGAGTGTGCAATAGGGTGGATGTAGGTGTTGGGGTACAGGGAATGTTCCTATGACACTGGGAGCCCTAAATGTACAGGGGAACGTTGAAACTACAGATTTATGTTATGTGCTTTATTTTGTGTTTGTTGATTGATTCATTCCATAAGTATTTTTGGAAGGTCTTGATGTTGTTGGAAGTAGCGTAAATGACTTGCTTATATGCCCTGGAGCTTTGGTTCAAAGTTAAGGAGCGTGTTTTTAGGTTTGCTTTGGTTCTCTGGGGAAAAGGCTTGCTCCTCCCTACCTGTATTCCCAGGCTCAGATTTCAATAAGGGAAGTAAGTGCTACTTTTTTTCCCCCAGGGATGTTTAAAACAAGGCTGTGTGTGTGTGTGTGTGTGTCTGTGTGTGACATTTCTTTTGCCAAAACTCCCTTGCTGTCTCTCTTCTTCCTAGTCCTCTTTGGTGGCACTCAATTTTTATGTGCAACTTTTGCTCCTTTGCTTGTGTCATCTCTTGGATCTGTTATCTTCCCAGTAAATGAAATATACATGCTTGGGGGATTCCTCACCCCCAAATTTTCAAAAATTCTTTTGTGACTCCATCGCATTTTTTTTTCTGGTAAGTTTTAATTTTTGTGTTCTTTTCTCTTGCCTTTCATTTGTTGTTGCTTTTTTCTTCTGTGCTCAGTGAACTCACTGTTTTTAACAGTTCCTACGACTTCTTTTCAAGTTGCCCAGTGGTTCCTCTTTCTCTTCTGAGTGTCTCTCTCTCTTCTCCTTTCTCTTCTCTTTGAACTATTCCCTACTCTCCTTCCCATCCTCTTTCACATTTTCTCACAGACTCTGCTTCCCCCCTGTTTAGTGAATTCTTTCTTCCTTTCCTCAGTTCTTTTATTCTTGTTGCTTTAAGTAGAAGAAAGACTGGCAGTGTTTGAAGCATTGTTGGAAAGGCCTCTTGGAAGCCTGGTTGGAAATACCTTCTCCTGCCTCCCTAACAGCAATGAGGCAGTGTTGGCTTTCGGCCCTTGCACCGGCCAGTGTGGAATGAGCAGCAAGGCTGAAAGTGCACCCTGGTTGTTATAGTTCCCCTCCACCTGAGGGACCCAGAGACACTCAAGCCACTCAAAATGGCCAAACCCTTTCCTAGCTTTTTCAACTTTCCAAAGTTCTTAGGCCTTGTTTTTTCTTCCCTGAAAACTGAATGAGGAAATATGATGCTGTCCAATGGGTGAACAGGCCAAAGTAGTGGGCACTCCAGTTTCCTAAGAGCCCCCAGTCCTGCTGCCAACCAATGCCTGGAAAAGACCTGCATGTGGAGGTCTCTTTGCCCCCAAGTCACGCTGGCAGTCCTCTCAGCATTTGCTATGGCTGGCTGCTCAGCAGGCACTGGTTCTTGCTCTAGGGTGCTGCTTCTTTTCTTCTTCATTCTTCCTTCTCTGGGAATACAGTGAGTGAGGGTGTTCTTCTGTTTGTGCATCATTGGCTTGGGAGACATTGCTTGGGCTAGTTCTCATTTAATTGCTGCCTGTGTACCTGGTCAGAGACACTACGGAACATATTCTTGATTCCTTGGTGCTGTGGCTTGCAAGATCAGTGAGTCTAGAAATCCTTCTGGAACACTGTGGGATCCACTAATACTTCTATATTGAGCACAGAAATGTTTATTATTGAAAAATTTAAAAGTGCATTATTTTTATTGCTTTTTAAAGAGGCAGTTCTTTTCTATTTTCATCCTTATTTTTAATTTTCCTTGTTTTGTAAATAAGTTTTCTGCAATAACATGCTTGAATATAGACTGTTACTAACAATAGTGATTTCTTCTCCAGGTCTATCCTGAAATAGTATAGATTTCAAATATGTAGGAATTGGAGTAGAATAATACAGATTTGAACAGTTGTAGAAGGCTCAAGACCTGCTTTGAACTTAGAATCCAGAAGATAAGATATAACAACCTAAGGGCATCAGTGACCTAACTTCAGTTTTAAAGAAGGAAATGAGTGTGAGTAAGAAATTGAACAGATAAGAAATATAAGATAGCAATTCTTGGCAATGATATAAATCATGTCAATACTGATTGTTTCAAGGGAAAGAGGAAGAAGAAATATCATCTAATGATATGATTTTGTGGTGCAAAATGTTTCAGACACAATACTGAGCTAGGGCAGGAGCAGTGCACATGGTCCTTTACATTCAGAAGGGAAGGGTCTGGGCATGAGAACATGCTGCATATCCAAATGCACCGAGTGGTGAGGGGAGAAGCTTAAATATTTCCCTTTAGAAACAGAGCTTTTTTTTCTTAAGCTTTTAAAAGAATCTTTTATTTTTTAATATATGCATTACAGGAAACAAAACACAAGAATCCAAGAGCTAAGTCACTCAGTCACAGGCAGTTCAGCTCAGTGTGTCCTTCTAGATCCTGCAAGCATACATACACTTAGGTAATTGAGATTATACAGGAAGCGCCATGCTTTCCCCCACATCGTGAATGTTCACCAACCAAAAATCCCATGCTATACGAGCATTTTGATAACCAAGAATACACCATTCCATCTCAATCTGTCAGACAAAATTGTAATCTTGGCTTCCTTGGCTACAAAAAATTCATAGGTGACAAAAATTGCAGCAGTCCTTTAGATAGATGTACTGGTGAAGTTACAATTAAATTCTGCATTCCCCAGTGCTCAGCTCACAAGGAAACACAAAGCAGATCGCACCAAATTCATCATTCCTAAATTCATCATCAGATCTATATACTAACCTATGGGGAAGGGGTGTCTCCACTCAATACACGTGTTCCTATAGAGCAGCTGGAAGACGCACCCGTGGCAGGAGCTCACAGGATGTCAGACTCAACACAGCCCTGCAGCTCTCGCCCATGAGCCTCCTCTGCCCTTCCAGCCAGCCTAGCAACACGAATTAATTCATACTGTCCAGACATGGCTTACCAATTCTGTTAATTGTTAAGGAATGTTTCCTGTCAATTCTACCATACTTTTAACCATGTGTTCTCCTTTAGGACACTTATGAAGTTCCAATGTGGAATAAACTCCGCGCACAATAAACACAAGTATTTTTTACCAGAAATGCACATATGGACCCCTAGGCTCAGCTGCAAACTGTCCTCTGGATGTGATGAGAGGATTAACAAAGGCCACGCCCAGAAGACAGCCTGCCCAAAAGGCTGGCAGGATATTTAGTGATTGTTTTGCTATTTCTGACATCCTTTGGGCACTGGGACTTACCTTCTAATACTGGGCAACATTAGCTGAAATGCAAACCTAAGCAATGGCTAGACAACCTGAGCCAACAGGAACACTGTCTTTTTCTGAGCACTATTCTTTCCCCTAGCCCCTGGTAACAGCATCTGCTCAAAGACCAAGTTCAACAACTCCATTTCCCCAGTGTAACCATTCCTATGAAATAACAAAACTACTTAAAGGTGATGTTAGCTTCTATTTTCATCATGTTGTGCATTTTGTACTGTATGAACTAATGTGAGCACATGTGTGCCACTGCATACATGTAAATCAGTTTTCTCCTATCATGTGGATCCTGGAGATCAATCCCAGTTCACCAGCTTGCTGGCATGCACCTTTACCTGCTGAGCCACCCTACCAGTCCATTCTGCACATTTTCTTACTGCTTTGAGACAAAGCCTATGTAGTCCTGGCTGGCCTAGAACTCAGATCCACCTTCCTCAGCCTAGTACTAAAGCCATCCATTACCAAAGTCTGTCATGTACCTAAAGTGTAAGGACTACACACTTCCAACAAGCACTGGAAAACAGCTTTTTATTCTCTCATCTACCAGCCATTTTCTGTGTATCCACAATGGGTCAGATGGGTGGGAAGTGGGTAGATCTAAGGAACATACACGGTGGAGTAGGAAGACAGCAGTGTCATTCAACAGAGAATGACATCACAGGTACATGGGTTCTATTAGAGTCGACAGAGGGGTTATGGGAACTCAAAACCTCATAGCTTTCCCTTCCACTGACTCTTCATTTTATGCTTACCTGGCATACCTACAGAGTGCACCTATTTCATGTCTGTTTTTATCTAGTCCTATCTGATTTTAAACCAGAATAAATTTAGTTTGAATACCACTATAATTAGACCTTGAATCACAGGTAAATCTGAAGTTTGACAGGTATTCAGTAAGTTTTAGAAATATAGACAGTTATCTACCGTTTCTTCTTCTATTGAGATGAAGTTCTTATCATAGATCTATAGAACGTTTCATACTGTTAGTTCTGACCACTTCTCCAGTTCATGGTTGTTGTTCAGTGTATCCAAGTCCTTAAAGGCACAGAGACTCCCTTCTAATTTTTTGTTTTGTTTTAGAGACACAGTTTCTCTGTGTAACCCTGGCTGTCCTGGAACTCACTCTGTATACCAGGCTGGTCTTGAACTCACAGAGATTCACCTGTCTGTTTCCTAAGTGCTAGGATTAAAGTCATGCAAAACCACCACCACCCAGCCCTTCTAATTTTTTTAGAGTGTTCTCAGTGAATTCATTTAAACAGCTAATAAAAATGTTCAACAGAACTCAGTCCAAGGCCAGCCACTGGTCTCTGCTAATGAGATCACTCATAAAGAAGCTAACTTCATCTAAGGAGTCACTCTAAAACTTTTCCAAAGTCAAAAGTAGAAAATAAGGTCATTGTTAATTGTTTAAAATTCATTATAAAGAATATATTAAATTTTAGTAAAATTTATGAGAAGGTGGGTTATACTTCATATGATTATTTGATATAGGCTACAGGCCCTAACATAACCACAGTGAAACAACTGAATTTGGGTGGTTAAGTAGTGTGTCCTCTCAGAGCATGAGAAATTATGGTACTTTAAAAAAAGTAATTTATTTATTTTTATATTAATCAGAGGTTATGTACTTTGTATCCCAGCCATAGCCCCCTCCCTCATTTTCTCCCACTCTCCCCATCCCTCCCTCGCCCCCTCCCTGCCCCCCTCCAAGTCCACTGATAGGGGAGGACTTCCTCCCCTTCCATCTGACCCTAGCTTATCATGTCTCTTCAGGGTTGACTGCAATGTCCTCTTCTAGGATCTAGTTAGGCTGTTCCTCCCTCAGGGCAGGGGGCGGTGGGGGAGGTCGGTTGAAGAGCCAGCCATTGAGTTCATGACAGAAATAGTCCCTGTTCCCCTTACTAGGGTTCCCAGGTGGATACTGAGCTACCATGGGCCACATCTGAGCAGGGGTTCTAGGTTATATCCATACATGGTCCTTGGTTGGAGAAACAGTCTCATAAAAGACCCCTGTGCCCTCATCTGTTTGGTCTTTGTGGAGCTCTTGTCCTCGCCAAGTCTTACTAACTCCCCCTTCTTTCATATGATTCCCTGCACTCTGCCGAAGGCTTGGTTGTGAGTCTTAATATCTGCTTTGACACATCTCTAGTTAGAGTCTTTCAGAGGCTCTCTGTGGTAGGCTCCTGTCCTGTTGCTTGTTTTCTCCTACATTCAATGTCCATCTCATTTGTCCATCTAAACGAGGATTGATCATCCCACCCTGGGTCCTCCTTCTTGCTTATCTTCCCTAGGTGTATAGATTTCAGCATGTCCATACTATCCTATAGGTCTATATAAGTGAGTATATACCATGTGTTTCCACAATGAAGTAGGAAGAACTAAAGCTGAGAGACTGAAAGAAAGAAAGACCTAAGATCTTGAGAAATGACAACATGAGATGCCTAGTGATGGATGAAGATGTACTGTGTGAACTTGGGTAGATTATCTATAAGGCAAATTAGTAACCTCTTCATCTAAAAGGTGTGACAGTTCCAAGACAAAGAAGCAGCCGACACCAGTAGAGGAGGAACAGAGAAGCTTCAGGGTGCTTCCTTCATCTGACACTGGAAGTGACTCTCTGAAGTCCCTGGCCCTCAGTGTTCCATTAGGTGGTACTAAAAGCCTCCCAAATCAGACAGATGCTTCTAGTCCCCAAGCACGGTGATAGTATGACTTTGAACTTAGAACCCCTTTCATGTGGTCCTTTAATTCTTATGGAATGTCCTACAGGCTGTCCTGTTTCTCATCACTTCTGTTGTCTCTCATTTGGCTCAGCTGGTCACATGCTTTAGGCTGCATTTTTTCTCATGTTTTCTCATGTTAGTGATCTAGTTCCATGGCATGCTATGTCCCTCAGGAACTGGGACATAAGTTCTAAAGTGTTCCCATACACAACTGGTTGCCAATTTACAGTGGTTGATTATGTTTTTCTTATCACCGAGATAACATACAGGCAGAAGCAACTTAAGGGAAGAAGATTTTTAGGTTATCACAGCAGAGAAGGCAGAGCAGTGTTAATGGCAACTGGGACATATGGCAGAGATCCTTATATGAAGGCTGAACCAAGACACATAAAGCCAGACCAGAACCCAAGGTGGGTGTGTTTGAAGGCACCACAAGTGACCTATGTGTACAACCTAGGACTCATGTTCTGAAGGTACCATGATCTTCCGTGACAGTGCTACAACCTGGAGACCAAGCATGATCCTCTGGGGAGCATTCCAGGTTTAAGCTGTAACAGTTCAACAATGTTTTTACAGATTTATGATGGAACAAAACTGATGTGAATTTAGCAGAAATTGCACTTTGAATTATGCAGTCTGCTCTTTTCCTGAGCTAGCTTATGCAGTATGATCTTCTCTGACCATGTAGTGACTAGCAGTGTGCAGTCTGGTGGTCCTCACTCTGTAGGGTATCTAGCAGCCAGTCTCCTAAGATTCAGAAGGACAGCTGTATTTGATGGCACATTGGAGGTTGTATTCGATGACACAATGGATGGCTGCATTTGATGCCACATTGGCTGGCTGTATTTGATGGCACATTAGAGTGGGGGTTGTGCAAACAATGCTCAGCAGAGGGGAATATGAAGTCCTCCTTCTCAATGTTTGCACTTCCCTTGGTAAAGGCATGAGATTTATATCTTCTGAAGAAAACTAGAGGGCACACCAGCATTTCCTTTCAAATTTCTTCTTTTCCCTTCAACACATAGATTGGCTTACTCTTTTTTTCCCTTTCTTCCTTCCTTCTTTCCCCCTCCTCCTTACTTCATTTCATCCTCCCTTCTTCCCTCCCTTTCTTTTTTCTCTCTCCCTCCTTTCCTTCCTCATTTCCTTGCCAATGAAGTTTCATTTTGCCCCTTCTTTCCTAGGCTTGATACTCACAGCTTTCTTCTCTTGAATGCACAGTGAGGGAAAGCCATTTCTATATTCCAGATATTGCTGAGGACATTTCATGCCAACCTGAGATGGATTTCAGTTTGCAAATAACTGAGAGCTGAGGAGAGGAAGCGTCGAAAGGGTCAGCTGAATTTAAACTACCAGGTTGCCAGAGCATAATGATCTGTCTAGTCTCTGCAAGCCAAAGCCTTGTAGAATTTGTATCCTTAGCTGACCCTTTATTTCATATTTTATAGCTCTTTCCTTCCTGCATTTGTTCATATGATTGCCACGTTTATGTTATCAATATCATCAGAAAAGTTGGCCTGGCATAAATTACATCAATAACTGTTATTAAAAAGATGTTTCAACTTTGAGTGACATGTTTTGTGATTGTTAAGATATATATTTTAACATACACCAGTGGAAAGTACTCAATCACAATACATGCATTATATAGAAAGTATGTGCCAATGTTTTAAATGTATATTATTACATATAAATATATAGAACTTACTAGTAGTCATTGTTATGTATTATATGTTTTATAGCATTCTAGATTTTTAAAATGTATAATGTTATTTATGTGCTACATAAAAAAATCATCTAATTATTCTCTCATATATCACATTTATCTCTATTTAACCAGCTGATTAGGGTTTGTTGCTAAGAATAAGAGGGAGAAAATGGAACTATAAATGCTTTTCTTTTTTATGTGTGTTTAGCTGGAATTTATTGGTCTAGGATTTATTATGTGGCAAGAAGTAATCACTGTATAATGGAGACCTCCAGAACTGTATGCATGCCTCAGAGTGTGGGCAAGCTGACTGGTATTTAGGGGAAGAATCACAGAGCTTCATGCAGTTAAATTTGTGACCTATAGGAAAAAGAACTTCACAAACTCATGATCGATGTGCTTGATAAAGATGACATTTAGCACAGCACAAGGATGACCCTATCAGAGGAGGGGGCTGGGAATGGATAGAAACAGGCTTGGGAAGATGTAAATAAAATTATCCAACCCATTGGATCATTGATACCAGGTTGTGTGTATGTCACACATTTTGAGAGGATGAGATACAGCTAGGTGAGGCTACCCCACAGATGCAGAATGAAGCCTGGAAAAACACCAGAGCCCATTTTGCTCAACAGTCCCCCATTAAAAACAACGCTTCTAGTCTTTGTGTGGGCTCTCTGTAGCAGCAGGCTTTCTCTCTGGGAGAATACAAACAAGGTTAGAGAAGAGGAAGAAGAACAAGAATTCAGATCATTTAATAGCAAGAACAAATGCTTGTACTGAATAACTTAGCCTCAGGGATTATTTTTGCTGGCTGATTCTGGTTGGTTTAGGACTGAGCTCTCAGTTTCTTCTTTTTATACTTCCTGTGTGTCCTTGGCTGATCATTTACAAAAATACCCATGACCTCAGCGCATTTATCTCCTGGTTTATTTTCTTGTCTCAGGTCCAGTTCATACCAGACATGACTACACCATACTTTCCCTTGGAGGGTTTCCCATCATCACAAACTCCCCAGGGCAGGCTGAGCTTGTTGCCCACAAACCAGCTCAGCTCTGTCTCCTAAGAGTATGTTCTAACTTTTCTCCATATTGATGAGACACTTCTAGTCATGAAGGGTCAATCAGCTTTGACTCACCTTGGCCATATAGCCAGACAATTCCTTATTCCCCCTCTTTCTTTCCTTTTTATGGTTAATGTCTATTTTCCTGTTATTCTTTAGCCTCTTCTATGGCTGTGCTACGTCCCCGACCCCACATTGTCTGACATACAAATGCCAGAACTTTTCCAAACACTTCAAAAATCATGTTGAAAAGGTTTTAAAGGACTTTTTGTTGCAAATGGAATAAAGACTGAGCAAGACCACACAGTTAGCTAGGGCTAGAACCCAGGAGTTTTGTTACTTTAAATCACACTGCTTTCTCTTTGACTGAACTGTACCATATCTGATGATTCTCCACACAGGAATGCATTGTTTCTCCTATTTTATTCCTGTGTACCTTAGCTCTTCATACTGTTTTAATCTACAAACTCTCTGTTTCTTTTAGAAGAGAAAGAGAGATTATACTTACATAAATAGAAACAAATGTTGTAAAAATTTTTAAAAATGCTGTATAGCCAGACAAGCGTAACAACATCAAATAAACAGAACCCAGTTGTTTCTAGAGAAGAACTGTGCCAAAAGGATATGATTTCACATGCCCCTGGGTACCCAGGGCAAGAAGTTTTCTGACTTGGCTTTCTCCCTCCGTGACTCCTACATCCCGCAGATTATTTGTGCCATACTGCATTAGAGAGCTTTGTACCCTGGTTCCTGGCATGCTGTGATTCCGAAATATACAGGTGTTTCAATATTCAGTCTTGTTCAAGAGCAGAATACCACTTATCTAAGGAATGCCAACCTAATCCCATTTTAACAACATCCATAAGTCTGAAAGAATCCAACAAGATTTATTTATAAAGACATAACTTGGCCATACGCAGCCTCTCACAGAAGCTCTTAACTTGTCTTTGTAGCCCATAGTGTCAGCAGAATTGGCCAACAAATGCAGCAGGCTTTGGGACAGAAGAGGTCCATACACTAAGTTCACAGACACTTGGGAAAGCATGCTTTAATTCCAAAGCCTTAGAAGAATACCACGGTGGGCTCAGCCTCCCAGGGCAAACTGTTCATTCCAATTGGACGGCATCATCATCTCGGCAATTGGTGGACTTCGTATGTCAAGAAGTTATAACAAATGAGGTACTGGTTCAATATACAAAGTCCTTATTTGGCAATTTTCATCTTCATTGCTCCTTCTAAATGTTAACTAATTAATCTGCTTGACAGTGTACCATTTAATAGTTGTATACAATTTATGTCCATAAACTTAGATCCTTTTTATTACTTTGATATTTAATTTCTGGGTTTTCCACCATGTTCTTCCAAGGCCAAATTAGCATAGTTCTTTGATGCTACAGTGCAGTGCTACCACATCTGGGGGTTTTCCACGCTGCAGGAAGGAGGAAAGGAATGAACCAGCCTGGCTTATGTGGCTCTTGGAAATGAAATGCACTTAGGGATACATCTAGAGTTCATGCAGCTACTGCCTCTGACAGGGACACCAACACTGAGTGTTTAAAAACCCTACCTTAGCATAAGCCTGGTACACAGTAGGCACTCAGTCAACACTTGTTGGATGGATTAAGCCTGTACTGAAAAACAGCCATGGCTACCCTTCTACTTTAGTGTGCTCTTTTTCTATGCTGAGTCCCTTCTCTCTCCCCCCACTTTCATTCTTCCCCCCTCTGTCTGGCATGACTATCCACCAACACCTCACCCTATTCAATAAGCATTAGTTGAACACCTGCTGTGGATAAGCCTCCTACCATGCAGCAGTCGGTTACAGTTAAGACTAAATCAAATCTCCTTTTTCCCTCATGGAGACCCAGTACCAGGACCTCAGAGAGTTCCTTCAAATACTTCCTGCAAACATCCTACACAATTTTTCCTGGAGCCCTCCCCAGGGCCAAACATTCTACGTGCTTGGCTTTGTTGGTGCATTTGTTATAAAACCTTTTCATTCACACCTCAGGGTCTGCTCCCAGAAGTTAGTGACAAGTCACATTCTTGTTATCTGCACTACTAACTCTTAGGTTTCTAGATCATGAACCTAGGATGATGAGAATTATACATTCACACAACACATACACAACACAACAATACACATATACATATCTAAATTTTAGTATAGTTATAATGTACTTCTATATTTACATAATAGGTATATAAACACATATATGTGAAAATATGCATACCATTTCCGGGACCTTCCAAATTCCATGGACTCTAGTTGAAGGGTTATTCAAGATCTTACCATTCTATACATTTTGTCTTATAAATATTTCATCTAGATTTTGTATATTGGAACACGCCTGTTATTACCACTGATTTCTGTAGGTAATGTCTTCTCTTTCTTTTATGATTTTGATGGGTTCTTGACATTCTCAAGACAGATCTGTACATGTGTAGCATATTTTAGCTGTAGATCTATTGCTTTCTACACCATTTTTTAATCTTTCAGTAGAATCAGTGTGCTGTCTTCAGTGTATAGTCTGTAATGACAGCATGCTGTGTGTTCTAGATATGCCCGGAGCCTGGGAATCCATCATCTTCCAGCATAATTGGTATTATACACAGCTCCCTCTAATGTGCACTCTCTTATAGTTGCCTATAAGGAATTTCATCTGCCAGTTTCCTGCTCCCATATGCCATCTTGTGAAATTTTCACAGTTTCTTCTGTGCAAATGGCACAATATTTCATTATTAAAAAGAGCTTAGTGTCTTGTGCAAACCTGAGGATGTTATTATAAACAGTCTCTTGTTATGTCTTAGCATCCATGTGTGAGTTGGAACAATTTAAAAAGTTTTGCCCCTGCTTGCCCTTCTCTTCTCTTTCAGAGCCAGCTCTCCTCTAAAATAAGATAATAAATTGAATTCCATGTTTGGTCCCAAGCAATGTGTTGGACAAGGTTAAACTCTCTGGTTAGATGGATTTTGGATGACTTTGGTTTTGTTCTTTTGGCTTTTCTATTTTCCACAAAGAACATTTATTGCTTTGGTAACAAACACACACAGTTCATAGTTTTTAATGAAACCCAACCAAAGTCTTAGTGGGTTTTTATTTATTTAAAAATTTTAAAAATCATTTTTTTTATTTCATATGTATGAGTGTTTTGCTTGTAATTATGCCTGTATACCACATTCGTGCCTGACCATGGATCTGGAAGAGGGCTCAGGAACTGGGGTTGCTGAAGGTTGTAACCTGCCGTGTGGGTGCTAGAGACTGAACCTGGATTTTCTTCTGTTTTTAATTTATTTTAAAAAAATTTATGACAATTTATTCACTTTGTATCCCAGCTGTAGCACCGCCCTCCCTGCCGCCCCCACTCCGGGGAAGGTTATCAAAGAGCCAGTCACTGAGTCATGTCTGAGACAGTCCCTGTTCCCATTACTAGGGAACCCACTTGGAGACTGAGCTTCCATGGGCTACATCTGTGCAGGGGTTCTAGGTTATCTCCATGAATGGTCCTTGACTGGAGTATCAGTTTCAGAAAAAATCCCTGGGCCCAGATTTTTTGGTTCTGTTGCTCCCCTTGTGGAGCTCTGGTCTCCTCCATGTCTTCCCCTACCCCATCCCCTTCTTTTGTAAGATTCCCTGTACTCTGCCCAAAGTTTGGCAGAGGAAGAGCCTTGAACTCATTGGCACAGGAGATAACTTCCTGAACAGAACACCGACAGCATAGGCTCTAAGATCAACAATCAATAAATGGGACCTCATGAAACTGAAAAACTTCTGTAAAGCAAAGGACACTGTCATCAGAACAAAACAACAGCCTACAGATTTGGAAAGGATCTTCACTTGCTCTGTATCTGACAGAGGGCTAATATCCAGAATATCTAAAGAACTCAAGAAGTTAAATGGCAACAAATAAAGTAATCCAATTAAAAATGAGTTACAGAGCTAAACAGAGAATTCTCAATAGAGGAATATAGAATGGCAGAGAAATGCTTAAAGAAAAGCTCAGTGTCCTTAGTCATCAGGGAAATACAAATCAAAATAACCCTGAGATTTTGCCTTACACCTGTCAGAATAGCTAAGATCAAAAACTCAAGTGACAACACATGCTGGAGAGGATGTGGAGAAAGGGGAACCCTCCCCCATTGCTGGTGGTAATGTAACTTTGTACAACCACATTGGAAATCAATGTAGATTTTCTATAAGCACATAAAGTACTCTAAGTTACTGAGCTATCTTCAGCCCCAGTTAGTAGGTGTTTAAATTAAGGATGCCTTTGAATTCTACTTCCCCATTTGCTTTGTTAGAAATGTTAGGTAGCAACCAATATATTAATGAAACATGTAAAAAGTATTAGGGAGTATATTCTCCCTCTCTGAACTTTCCCTGCTTTTCTTACTGAATATTATCTTTATTATAAATGCACAGGACATTATGTTCTTGGTTCCTGCTCATGAATCTCTGTTCTGTGAACAACTTACCAGTTCTTTGTTAAAGTGATCCATTCATAGAAGTTTCAGTAGACCCCACATTTCCCTTTTAAGTTTCTTCTAAACCCTTGGGTAGAGTTTAGTTATTTCTAGTGATTACTCTATTCTTGGAAAGGCATATGTGATGGAACACATTCTCAACTCAGCTCAGAACATCTATTTCGTTTCTGAAGATTTGATTTTGTACCTGCCACTGATTGCTTCAGAAGTTAATTTAAGAGAGTGGACGTCATGAAGCCTCCCCTGTGTAAATGGACACATTCTGTCCCCCCCCTTTTCAGACTTGCACTAACTGATCTCACTGGCTTGCCACTGTCTTTCTGGTTCCTACATTCCTGCTGGAGATTTTGTTACTGAGTTTGGGTCTTTTTTAGCCTGTAAATGTTTTCATTTGCATCTGTTTTGCTCTGCACGGCATTTGTCTCTTATTATTTTTCCACTTAGACACATTTCTAAATATGTGTTTTATCACAGGTTTTGCATTTTCTTAGAGCTTTTGTTTCAGGTTTTTGATTTTGTTTTTTGTTTTTTGTTTTTCCTTAACTGATGCTATTCCCCCCTGTTGCTTCCTTTCTACAGTAAAGCCCTATGTCATTCTTTTTATTTTTTTAGATTCAGTCTAGATCACTATTTACAGGATGATTCTTCATAGCTACATCTTTCCCAGCTCCTACCTATAATTAGGAGCTATAAGTTCTAAAACATCTTGTCATAAGAAGCAGTTAATTAAAACCATCGTAAGAAACATTCTAATGCTGTTTTAACACCCTGGATTAGGTTCTGTTTTATTATCTAGGTTGAGATGAGTACATCATTTCTTTCTTTGTATCCTTAAAAAAATAGGTTTGTTTGTTTTATTTTAAGTGTATGCTTGCTTTGTGTGCCTGCGTCTCTGAACTTGCATGATTGCATTGGCATGCCTGCTGGCTGCAGAAGACAAGAGAGGTTGTAACATCTCCTGCAACTGGAGTTGTTGATGGTTATGAACCACCATGTGGGGTTTGGGAACCAATCCCCTTGCAAGAGCAGTCAGTGCTCTTAACCAATGAGCCATTCCTCTAGCTCCTGACACATATCTTCTATTAAAGATTGGATTACAGAATTTTACGTTTTGCAGACTACTGCCTTTGTGCTACAACTCAACTCTGCAGAAGTATGGAAGCAGAGCCATACACGGGAGCCATGTTTATACATGTAAAGCATGGCATACTAATAATACTAAAGTTTGACTTTCCTATAATTTTCAAGAATCATATATTGTGGTTTGAGTGTGAATGTCTCCCACAGGCTAATGAATTTAAACTCTTGGTTCCCAGCTGGCTGTCCAGGTTTGGAAACTGTGGAACCTTTAGGAGGCAGAGCTGTGCTGGAAGAGATTGACACGGGAGATGGGGGCTTTGAGGATGTTAGAACCCAGCCTCACTTCCTGTCTGCTCTCTGCTTCTCTTCACACTTCTGATGTCTTCCTTTCCTCGTTTGCTCAAACTGTTGGCCAAAACTCTTCTTTCTTTAGATTCCTTTTGTTGTTGTTATTGTTAATTATTGGGTCATATAAATGAGAGAAGTAACTAAGACATTATGAAACATTATATTTTCCCAACCATTAAGAAGTGGACATATTATCCTTAGTTTAAAAATATTATACGAAAACAGGCAGAGGACCAGCTAGAGTTTGTCAACCCTTGACCTAGATAATTTAAGAATGGCATTTCCACCCACAAGTGAATCTATCCTATTTCCTTTTCCCACAAGTTTTTGCTTACAAAACTCTACAATGCAAAAGCCACATCCCTCCTGTATCCCTGCAATGTGTCCCTCCCATATAGAATTTTTGTCTGGCAGCAAGAGACTAGCTGGTTCCATTCATGCTAATTATATCATAGCCTTCAATTGTTGCCAAGTGTTCCCATATGGCCATTTGGTCTGGTAAGTCTTCAATGTTTATTGGAAGCAGTTTTGCATAATGGAGTGGTTCCTCCCCACCATTCCTAGAATCCATTAGTTCTAAGATTAAGGCATCCCCACTTTAATTATTCTTACTGTTTTCATATAGGACCTCAGTCTCTTTCCTGATCACTTTATTTAAGTTTTCAATAGGCCGGGTATTGTGTTCACTCTTGTTTCTTCCCTTTTTCTTAATGTTAAATTTTGTGAAATGCAAAAGCTATCTGTAACAGCTTGCTGCTGTTTTACCTCAGATGGCAGCCGACTTTTCCTACAGAGTCTCTGTTTATCCTCAAACATATCCTGGCTCTTGGTGAACCTACAAATCTCTTCCTTATATCATCTTGTCTGCATATTCAGATGCTGGAAATCCTCTTATCTTTAAAATCCTCTGTAGAAATTATTTTAGAGTTTAGATTGATGTCACTTGCCTTACCACTTAAATTTCAAGCCTAATTTAAAATGGGTGTCTATAACTGTTCCCACCTTATCTTCCATGGAATTAGCTATCTGTTGGATGAAGGTCATCATAGGTATTATGATAGATAATTCAACACATAGAATATGCTTACAATGATGGAACAGTTTATCTAATCCAAGGAACCCAGTTTCTCTTTCTGTACTATCATAACTCACTTTTCAGAAGTTTGGTTGGGGCAAGATGGCCCTTGGAACATCTTAGAAGAAGAATTCCAGGTGGAGACTACTTGTTGTTCTCACTGTTTAGGTTATTTTCTTTGCTGAGATAAAAAGAACATTGAAGTAAATTTCATGAGCTATGGAAATTCTGGAGCTGGTCTTCATGGCCTTTTTGCTAAAACTTTGAGAGCCAGTGGTAGACTATGTATTTGAAGCAATGGTATGTCTGTCTGGGTGGTCTGATAGTTGGCTCATAAAGATGTCACTTAAGACAACATGACACTTTCATGTACAGTCAGATCTTCTGTGGTTTGAATGTTACTCTCTCCAAAATTCTGTTGAACTGTAACTGGCTTTAGAATAATATCAATACTCTTCTAAAGAGTCACCTCTTCTAACGATGATAGATCATGAAGGTCTTCACCACCTGGACGAGATTGGTGACATTGTAAAAGGATTTTATCATCCTCCTACTCTCTTGTCTTCTGCCATGGGATGACACAGCAAGAAAGCTTTTGTTTTCAAATTCTAAGCTTTTAGAACCAGGAGACAATGAATTTCTGTTCACTATAAGTTATATTTGTGTAATACATATATGTATATACATATATATTACACTGTAATATTTATGATAGCAGAATATATTATGAATGGGAAAACATAGCTTTGGTGGCTTTGTTGCTGTTCCTAGATGAATGATCAGGGAAATAAACTCTTGGCAAGACAAATGCAACTGATGGGCAAGAGATACCAAGGAAGCCATTTAATATGATGTATATATGTATATCACATTATGTATATATATTACATTGTAATATTTATGATAACAGAATGATTCTTGAATATGGTTTCTAGGCTGTTTTATGGAATCCATTATGTGTTGTTTCAGGTCTAGAGTTAAAGATGGGCTGACTTCTGATTCTCAAAGTAATGTTCTATAAGAACTTCAACTACTCCTGATAAAGATCTCCTTCCTTTGGGTCCTCATGAGCATGCACACACATTTATTTTCATTTTCATTCATTTTTATATTTACAGTTGTTCTCTCTGTCTCTCTCTCCTTTTATAAAATAAACTGATTATATAGAAGAAATAACACCTAAATGGAAATTCCATTAAGATTCTGGATTGATAGTTCTACTGGTAGAGTAAAATCATTGAACTGAGATGTATGATTTAAGATTTTTGTTTTAATATTGAATAATAAGTGTGGAGTATGTAGAATATTTTTCTATGCTTCCCAAGTTAGCATATTTTAAGATAGGATTTATTTATTTATTATTTTTAGTGTATAAGTGTGACTGCATGAGTTCCTGTGCACCACATGCGTGCCTGTTACCCCTGGAAGCCAGAAGATGCTATCACATCTCCTAAAACTGGAGTTAACAGGCAGTTGTAAGCCGGCATATGGGTACAAGAGTCAAACTCATATCCTCTGAAAAAGTAATAAGTGCTTTTATTCCACGAGGCACCTCTTTAGTCCCAAAGTGGAAGCCCACCTCTGTCACTTGTGGTGAATTACTGTATTCCAGTAACACTTCCAAAGCCTTCACTGTTGACTGGTTTGTGAAGTTCGTACTGATATTCATCTTCTTTCAGGGGCCTTGCCTTTAAGCTTGACAGATATTTGACTCTGTTGGTCTATGTTCTGGCCCCTCTCTTTTGTTGTTTGCTCATGGTATCAAGCTGATACCATATGTAGGAGGTTACAGAGGTGGGGTGTATACACAATTCTCTGTTCTATGCAAGACTGGGAATGTTCTTACGCTGTGATTTTTGATTTCAGTGAGAATAAGCTATGCACTGGGATCTAGTTTAACATGGTAACTGTTAGGCTGATAAAAATCAAGTGGAAAAATGTGGTCTTCCGAATGGGAAAACCTGGCTTTGGTGGCTTTGTTGCTGTTCCTAGGTGAATTATCAGGGGAATAAACTCTTGGCAAGACAAATGCAACTGATGGGCAAGAGATACCAAGGAAGCCGTGTAATATGATTGTCTTGTCTTCAGTCCTCTAAAAACAAATACCACATGGTCCCATTTATAGGAAGTGCCTGGAACATTCAAATTAAGAAATCAAAACGTAGAATGATGCCAGCAGAGTACTGGAATTCGAAGGAGTAGAGATTGTTGTTTACTGGGCACAGGATTTCAGTTTTGCAAGATGAAATCTTCAGGAGGTGGTGTGTGGTCGTGTGTTTCTACTTTTGTGTCATTAAAATGTACCCTTAACATTATTAGGATAGTCAATTTTATGTTGTATATATTTTTGTATAATGTGTATATTTTGTATAATGCTATAAACCATTAGAAAAAATGGTTAAAACAATAAATTTTGTCATTAAGTATGTCAACACATTAAAAATGTGTCCTAAGTGTCATGTTAGTTTAAGTGTAGGTATTTTCTATTCCCAGAAAAACCTATAGAAAGCACTTTTCCCCTATGTATTTAGTAATGTTTGTATCCAGAAGATATATATATATATGTGTGTGTGTGTGTGTGTGTGTGTGTATGTATGGTGAGAGTTGAAATTCTTAGGCAAGGTACAATTCACCATGGCTTCTGGGTGATATTTTTCAGTATACCACATTTCATCTTAAAAGATTTACTTTAGCATTTCTTCAAAACAACAACAACAAAAACCAAACTAAAAATAACTCATTAAAAGGATCTTCTAATTACAGACCTGTAGTATACAGAGGTATTTTTTTTTGTAATCTTTTTTAAAGTTGAAAAATGAGTATACCTAGGAGACCTGGTGGCAATTTTATCTTTTTTGTCAGCTTTACTTGGAATGTTCTACAACTTGAATATTTCTTAACATCAAGACTCATATAAAATCCACTTCTATTGAATTTAGTGATATTCAATTTATTAAACTTAAAAAATCTACATAGAACAGAAATCACAATTTAATTTCCACCCTGAGAATTCGGGCCTGTCCAGGAGCATATTTCTCAAGATTCACAAGACAGAATGTGCATTTGTCATCTGAAGGACCTAGGGAAAGCTCAAAATAGCATCAAGTTTAGATGCTTCTAACTGTTGGGGGTTTGAGGAAGTGGGTACACCGTGTCTTCTCCTTTTCCTCTAAGTTCTAAACTAAAAGATAAAGTAGCATAAAGGAGATGAAAAATAATGTTACTTTTATTCTTATTATGGATTTCTACCTTGAATTTCAGAATTGGACAATTTGACCCACAAATCGTAAGTATATCACAAGCCCTTACCATAGAGACAGAGCCCTTCTTATACCACAATTCATGGCACCCTGAGGCAGAGTCTGAGCTGCCAGGCTTGGTATTTGCCCCCAAGTCAGCCAATTAGGTCAAGTGGTCTCTTTACAAGACAGTGGTCTCTCCTTAGCCCGCACTGGCCAGCACTTCAGCAGTGTGCACTAAGAGGAGCTTAGCATTTGTCACTTCAGTTTAGATGCTGTGAAAGTTTGTGTGCAGACAAAAAATGTAAACAAACAAAAACCAAAGAACAAAACAAATAATAGGGAAAAAGAAAAAACAAACAAACCCTGCATCACCAAGAGTATCAGCCACAGAGACATAGCCTTTTCCCCATAGACAGGAACTGTGAGAGGACATTCCATATCTCCCTCTCTGGACTGTGGGTGGTGGCAGCCTGCACAGCAGTACCGGTAGGCATGAGAAGCACTGATGACAAATTAGAAATAATAAAACAACAATAATGATAAAACAATAATAATTTACTGTATGGCAGGAATTTTGATGAACAATTCACATGCATATTTCATTCTGTAAAATCTTATCCTGACTGGAAAGCAGTCTCCTAAGCCATATCTGCTGCTATTCATATTCTGTTGTATCTGTCTCCATTTATTTTTTGGTAGAAGACATATAAATCATGTTATGTATGTAAGCCATGATATTCTATTCTTACATATTTCAAGCCACACCTCCCTGTGAGAAACAAGGACACTTGCTGCATAATCATTTCATCACTATCATTTAGGACAAAATTAACAGTTCTCCAAATATCAGCTCAGACTGAGCTATGTTCAAATGTTCCAATGCTTCCCCCAAAGAAACATCTTTCATAGCTCATTTTCTTAAACCAGGATCAAATTAAGTACTGTATTTTATTACAATGTTTCTTAAATATCTTTTAATCTGGAAAAATATTCTTTTATAAAAGTTGTATTTTTAAAAAAATACTCCTGACATTGGCCTCTTTTAAAATGCAGACTTGGGATTAATTAGGAGAGTCTTAGCATAGGTTTTAAGCAAATCATTAGAGGAGTGATGCTTCAGAAAAGGAGGGCAGACATTCAAGAGCTTACCAGAGTCTCAGAAAAATTCAGGATTACTTCTGGGAACTAGGGTAATACTTAAGATCATATATGCTTAGATTTAAGAATATCTTACTGCTATTTTGGCATTTTTAGTTGAAGCAGAGCTGTATGTTATTAGAACACGCTCGATGGGGTGCGGTGTGTACGCATGACATGAGTGTGCATGTGCAAGTACCTATATGTACACAGAGGAAGATGTTGGTTGTCTTCCTCTGTTGTCCTCACCTTGTTTTTGAGACAGTGCCAAGAAGCTATGAGCCTGACATTTTGGCTGGCCTGCTGGCCAGTGACCTCCCAGGATCTGTCTCTCTCTCCATGTTCCATGATGCTGGAGTCACAAACATGTGCAGCCATGCCTGGCTTTTTATGGGAGTGCTAGGGATTCGAACTCATGTCCTCAGGTTTGCACAGCAACAACTCTTACACATCTCTCCAGTACCCTTTGTGTTTCTAACGGTCTGACTGTTTTTGCTTTGCCTGCCCACTTTGGGTTGTAAACTCCTTGGAGACAGTGCTCCTGTTTTCTACAACAGTTTTTTGCTTCACACAGTGGTGAGGTCACGGGTTTCGCTCAGGGAGCACTCATGCCAGCATTACAACAGAGGTCCAGATATTGACTGCTCTGAGGGTCTGGTCAGCATTTTACTGTTCCCACATCGGAAAATCCAGCAGAGTTCTTTTGTGCTCAGTATTTTGGTCACACGTCGCTATTCCACACCTCCAAGCATTTTCTGCTAAAGAAGCTGACTGAGCAAACCCATGAAGATATTTTTCATTTCCTTTGATGGAGCATAATGCTTTTGAATATAAACACAATAACACAGTCATTACATATGCACTTACATTATTGTAGCGACTGTGTGCTCAGCAACACTCCCTAGCCAGGCAGGGAGCCTACTCCTTCTCCTTTCCATTCTGATCTAAATTATGTTCATAATAAAAGAGTTTTCAATCAAGGTAAATACAATTTCATCCTGGCATAACATCTATATTCCTGCTCTCATTTAAGAAAAAATTCCTTTTTTTTATTCTGGGTCACTCACCCTGATACACATAAGATTGTCCTCTGGTGGGGATAACAGCCTTGCTCCTCAATGAACTATAACAATGGCTCTAAACGTACGCCCTGTAACATACCTCTGTGATTTACAAAGGCAGGGATAAATCAAAGCTGGGAAGAGATGCCACGTTAAGCCAGAAGCTAAACGTTACATCATGTTGTGCAAGGCTGGGGGAAGAGAGAGGCCGCTTTTTCCTGGCAGCACAATATCTTTGTGCTCGTTACCTTCGCCACAGCTCCATTAAAACAATCACTCTGAATCTGTGGGAAATTGTCACCTTCCTTCCTGCCTGCCATGGCAGCTGGTATCAGAGGTTGCAGACATTGCTCATTCCTTTCAGGGTTCTTAACACATAGGCAGAAAAAAAAAGAAAAAGAAAACGAAGCTTAATTTATTAAAAAAAAAAGTGTCAGCTTATCCTCAGGCTCAGTGCAGGCACCAAGGGGGAAGAAGATAAATGCTTCTAGGTGAACTGGCACGGGCTGTAATTCTCCACTCACTCCGCTGTTGCGGTGTACGCGTGGCATTAATCACGAGGAAGGGATGGCATTTGAAAAACTTAAGCAATTTAAAAACAAAGACGCACCATTTTAAAAGCACAGCACCGGAGCTCTGTTTTGTGATTCTTTCTTCGCGCCGGCTCTGAATCTGCAGAATGTGCTGCAAATGTACATAAATGATGTTCCTCAGGGGGCAGGCGGGAGAGGCCAAAGGAGGCATAGTGCTGCTCTTGGTGCCCTGTCCCTGACCCTCAATGACCTTCCCAAGATCGCAGAGAGGTCCAGTCTGCCTGCAGAGTCACTGGAGGGATCGACGCGGCTCTTGGGATGATTCCCTAGGAAAGATGGACAGTGTTTAAACAGCCCCGTCATTTCATCTCGGGATTGAGGGCACCAGTCACTCAGAGCCCAGAGGCCAGCCACGTCCCAGGGCTCCTGTCTGCTCTGTCCTAAGAACGGAGCTCTTTGGCGGCAGGGGAGTTTCCTCCCTTACCACTGTTACAGGAGTCAGAGAGCCTTCCAGCCCTGCCTCCTGTGTTGATTTTCCTGATGAAGAGCTTTGCCATCTTCAACCCAGCGTGCTGCCTGCTGGAAGGGCCTCTACCTTAGGGGAAGTGCCTGTCCTCTGGAGATCCTAAGGCTTACTGAGTCGACCTCAGCTCTTGGGCCACTCTGCTTGGTTTGCCATTCTGGCAGCTTTTGCAGCTTGGCTGGGCCCGCCTCGCAGCCCTGTCAGCGGAAGTCTGGGAGGTCTGCACTAGCCCTCTCATGTTTCCGTTCCTTGCTGTGTGTTTCTACCGCGCTGTGACCTTCACTCTCAAGTCTGAAGGAAATGAATAGGCTGGAGCAAAAGCTTGAGAGTTCTGGAGTATGAAGGTGGTCAAGGACACCCATCACTAGAAAAAGATGTGGGAGTACACTGGGGTATCTTGGAGCATGCTCTGAAAAACATGAGTCTTAAAACGAGGGAGGTGAGCGAGAAGAGCAGTGCTACTCAACATTCTTTTTTTTTAAAATTAATTTATTTATTTTTATATCAATCACAGGTTAGGTACTTTGCATCCCAGGCGCAGCCTCCTCCCTCATTCCCTCCCACCCTCCCACTCCCTCCCTCATCTCCCTCCTCCCAGCCCCCTCCAAGTCCA
>CM053767.1:48198441-48264050 GCA_028658305.1 Pachyuromys duprasi | reverse complement strand
GACAAAAAAAAGATACAAAGAGATTATAATCATTAGAATAATTAACAGGATGGAAAAGGTTCATTAATAAAATAAATAGAGGGAACAAAGGACATACAAATATATTCAAACATAAGAAAATTAAGGAAATTCTTTGAGGTGAAGGAAACCCCCCACAGCATAGTATAGCAAAAATTATGTGAAATGTTTGTGAAAATGTTCATAGCCTCAAAGATAAAAGAATTATTTAACCACCCATTCCAAAATTTGTTTTAAAAGTTAACTTAAAAGGTAGAGAGAAAAGTCCATACTTCACCACAGTGATATTGATGACAGAAAATGCCAGAGTGATGTCTAGAGACTGGAGCAGGAAAGAATCTGATTCAAGAACAGCAGAGCCCACAAGGATCAGTTGAGTGCAAATAGAACAGAAAATACTGCTCACTTGAAAACTTCTTCATACTTTTATTGATCATCCCAGAAATTAATTAATAGCTTAGGTTTAACCAAAACTCACAAATCGAGTCTCCATGCTGAAAGGAATGATGGCCTTTGGCCACCTCCTCTGTTTGCTGATAGAACTTAACAAAGGCCACACAAAGTAGTTTTTTTTTTTTTTTTTGTCTTTCCAAACAGTATAAAGGCCACAGAATGCTTGATTCCAGCATTCTCCCATCGTGTGTGTTGGTGCTGTCTAGTATTTCACTTTTATATTCTCAAACTGTTGTTTCAGGAGCCGGGGAGATAGATCAGTCAGGAAAGTGGTAGGTACTGGGGTGTGTGATTGTAATCCAGTGCTACATAGCGAGGGACAGAGGGATCCCCAAAGCTCACTGGGCAGCCAACCTAGGCAAACTGCCCATTTCAGGCTCAGTGAGGCGTCCTGGCTCAAAAAACATTGTGGAGAGCCTCTATGTGTCCCTGTCCCTACTCCTACACAGTTAGTCATAAGTACTCCTTTATTGTCCTTTGCAGTCGCTATTTAGAGATTCTGACAAAACATGTTTTTTAGTTTTTCTGGGCTCATCACTGCTCATTGGTGTCTTGGTAAAGTGATGGTCCTCCCTCCTGGACTAAGTCTAGCCTTTGGCGGTTACTTCAGAGAGGGAGAACAGGTCCCATTTGGCTGTGCTTGGTAAGCCTGTATTTTCTCTTCAGTTTGGAAAGTTAATCTAAAGGGGCCCAAAGTACTCCACTGATGGTTGTGATACTGTAGTACTCTTAAGACGGAATTTTCTTGCCTGGCATGGTGACTTTATCAGACTGCACTGATAACTTTAACCCCAGTACTCTGGGAGGCAGAGGCCTTTGTGAATTCCAGGCCAGCCTCGTCTATAATGCGAGTCCAGGACAGCCAGGGCTACACAGAGAAACCCTGCCTCGAAAAACCAAAAAAAACAAACAACAAACAAAGCAAGACAAAAAATAAAAAGAATATCAGGAGGTCTCAAGGAAACTTCACTAGCAGTTAAGCAGTTTTCCTCTTTGGTGGCTTCAAAGCACGCCCTTTCAAGATATTTCCTTCAATACATAGGACATTTTCCTGTTTCCTACTTCTCTTTTCTGTATCCCTCTCACTCTCCTTTTTTCCTTTCCTCCCCCTCCCCCCTCCTCTCTCGCCCCCACCACCCTGTTTCCAGTTTCCGTTTCTTTCTTCATCTCCTGAGTTTTTTCCTTTTCCCCAAATTAAGAAAATTTTAATTTAATTGCAATCTCAGCATAGAAATTAATTTGGAACAAACTGATATATTTAAAATTGTTTAGTATTTAAGTTTAATTAATACTACTTGTAATGATTTGCAAATGTCTTCCTATTTATGTTCAACGTATCAAATTACCTTGAAGAATTTTAGTGGAACGTTTCTATTTTGAATAAATTATTTCCTTTTTGATTTCATTATTTCAGCATTACGGAAATCAGATTTTTATACTTTTTGCTGTTTGGATAGGTAGGAATCTCATAGTACATATATGTAAAATATGTTGAACAGTATCCCCCAAAATAAAAAGAAATTTTCATCCTTTATATTTTACCAGAAAAAGTTGTATTTTATTAGACAATATTGGATGATTAAATAGTACATTTTATTTTCAAATAGTCAAGGAAAGAAAAGTAGTAACTGAATATGATTAAGAAGAAAAAATAATGTATTTAATTTTCTGGCTACAGGTTAGATTTGGCTATAAACATTTCTAGCAATAATGGTTAAATCACGTTTTTGTTTGTTTGTTTTGTTATTGAGACAGGGTTTCTCTGTGTAGCCTTGACTGTTCTGGATTTGCTTTGTAAACCAGGCTGGCCTCGAAGCCACAGAGATCCGCCTGCCTCTGCCTCCCAGAGTGCCAGGATTACAGACATATGCCACTATGCCAGGTGGTTGAATAAAGTTTAAATGGGAAAATAATTGCATAGGATGCCTGGATGCCTTCCAATTAGAGTGTGAATGATTATCTATCATCTACCTATGTATCTACCTATTTATCTGCGTACCTATCCATGTATGTATGTATGTATGTATGTATGTATGTATGTATGTATGTATCTATCTATCTATCTATCTATCTATCTATCTATCTACCTACCTACCTATCTTTATCTGATACTTTCAGACACTGAGAAATTCTCAAGCAGAGGCAGTAGAAATCATGCTTGAGATGTTATTGAATACACCCACCTCCCCCTGTAGAATATAAGAGTAAATTCATATTCAAAATTTAGAAAATTAATCTGATAATAGAAAGTAAACAATCATTCTGTATTTTAGAAATAGATGGAAAAGCATAAGTAGCTACTTGATTTTGGGAAATCAAAACATGTCAGATCAATTTACTTCCTTTTTGCTAGTTCACAATGATAAGAAGCATTTGAAAAGCACAATCTTTCTTAATTTTATCAAAAGCTTTTGTTCTCTTGTGTATGATGTATCATCTTGAAGCTGAGAAAATACGATGTGGTGTACAGTTCTCAACGGCTAGTCACTAAGCAGTTTCAGCTGGACACCAATATTAATAGGCACAGGAACGTCAAAGCAGTCCTCTGAAATCAATAATTTGATATAAAGTCTAAGTAAAAGATTTGCAAAATTTGCTCTCCCACTAATAAAGTCTGTCGATATTACTAATGCACCTCCTTGTTGCTGTCTGGGGTTAAATAATTTTCAAATCAGTCTTGATATATTTGATGAAATGCTTATAAAACATTAATACTGGTGGAGAGAAAGATGTGAGGAACACTTTGCAACCAGCATCAGGTCATGGAAAGACTAAATCAATGGAAAGTTCAAAAACATTTTCAGCTGTTTTGTGGGACAGAAGTTGAATTGAGCTATAACTATTTGTAAAATGACAGAGAGAGAAGGGAATCAGGAAGGGAGGAAGGAAGGAGAGAGGGAAGGCAAACATGCAATGTCATACAAGGTAGAAAAATGTCAGTGTTCTACCCAGTTCTGACCATGCTTTGATTAATGTTAAGTCTACATCTCACAGGCCCCATCTGGCCCATGTCCTAGGTTTAGATAGTCATGATTTCTACATTTTAGTTCAGTGTTCAACTACTCATCTCTGTGCTAAACCCTGACTTTTACGTTTTTGGATTATCAAAAATACAAATTTCATGACATAAAAGATGACATGAGATTCATCCTCAGTGGCCACAAGTAAATTCTTACGGCAACAGCACTCAGCCGGCCCATTCTGATGTGTTCTCGTTTGTGGCTATGTTAGTGTCTTGGAACCATGGAGTTCAGTAGATGGGGCTGAGACCATATTGTGCATAAGGTCTAAAATGATTACTCTTTGGCCCTTTGTGGAACAATCTCCTGAACCTTGACCTATTTGATTGCAGCCACTCGCACAGTGCATTCAATGTACCTCCCACATCTAGAAGTTTTCCTTGTTGTAGTGGAATTGGACACCCCTAGGGTCCGCTGAGGAGTACAGACGACACATCTTTTGAAGTGTCTTTGACATGGCTTTGGGTCCACAGAAGAACACGCCAATGCTGCTGCTGCAGGATGGATAAGAAGAGAGAGTTACCTGGGCAAGGCCAGCAGGAAGCCATGATGGCCCTGGGCTATTAGGAAGCAGCCGTGGAGGAAGCTAATTATTTCTTTCTTTTCTTATCTGCTCACTTTGTTGTTGTTGTTGTTAGCAGTTCTTCCTGCTTCCAGTGCATTGCTCCAGCCAAGCTGTTCTGAATCACAGGAGCCAGGGACCCGAGAGGACAGAGGCTAGAGAAGGGGACTGTGGTAATAGCACAGGGGGGTTGTGATGCAGTGGGTTTTTGGTCAGGTAAACTTGATCAGCATTTTCTTGAATCTGTGGATAAACTATCAATTCCGTGAGAGCAGGATCAGAGCTTTTGACTCATCATCCTCATCCCACGCCTGGGACAGTGTGTGTGGCTTAAGTAGACAGACACCACGCCTTTGCTGAGGGAGTGAATAAATGGTTATGTTGATTATTGCCTGCATGGTCTTGGGCAGGGTTGGAGGTCTTGCACATGTGATACGAAGATAACAACTACATTGTGTGTTTAAATGAAAACAAAGTAAGACAGTATATCCAAAAAGTTTTAAAAGGGTTTGGTTATGACTAATATCTTGTTCAACCTTCCCATTTTTATAGATAATAAAATGTATATCAAAGTAATAACAATTTGGTTTATTTCTCCTACTAGAATTCAGTTTGCAAAGGAGGCTCAAATGAAGAGCTGGGGTGCAGCATCGCTGAAAACGCAGCCTCCCAAACAGTGTGATTTCTGACCCTCACACTTCAGAAGCTAGTGTGGAAGACACAGCTTTGCATCACATCACAAGGCTGCTCCAGTCCCTTGTGACTCTCCTCCTGTGTAAACTCTGGTTCCTCATCTCACCCTGTGAAGTCAGGACAGGTCAGTCCCTGTTGGAAAGTACTCAGGTCATAGCTCTCCTCCCTGTCTTCTATATTATTGTGCCTTGTGGTTTTTTCTTTTACTAATCTCCAGCAGAAGCTAAAGCAGTTACTCTATTCTAGATCAAACATACCCATATATTTTATACCTTGTACAAAAATCATTAGGCAGCTTGTTAAAATGCAGATTCTTTGGCTGGAGTCCATGAAGAGTGTGTTTGGTATGATGCCAGGTAATATTGAGGCAGATGGCCCTATGAGCCATACTGCCTCAGAGAAATTCTTCAGATCCAGGGCCAGCCCATTCTACTGCCTCTCTTTCTTCCCTGACTTTTGTGAGTAAGCGCTTGGCTATCGCCTTACTCCTCACCACTTATACAGTGGATTGTTCTTTGCCATAGATCAGAGCCCTGTTTTAACAATGTGTTCCAAGATTATGGTGGCCATGGTAGAAGGTAAGCGTTTAATCACATTTTAAATTAAAGAATTCACCAAGTGGCTTCCTTTACAAATGAGAATATATTTAAAATGTCTAAGTGTCACTTTCAAAGATATCCTTCTCATGACTTAATTTGTAAAAGTATTTTTTTAAATGTCTTCTACTAAATAATTTGACTTGAGGCAATTTTCAGGTGTTTATGGAACCAGAGGGTGAATATCTAAGGAGACTGATGTTTGTCTGCTTTAGGCACATAATCATCTTCTCAAAGCTCTATGGTCTCATGTATAGAATCAGGAGCAATAGAGAGCTTTCTTCTCAGGATCTCCTCTGTGCTCCCAGCTTCCCTCTGAGGATGAAAAGAGGCATGGCAGGCCCTGGCCTGGCCCTGTGTGTGGTGAGCTCTGTAGCTGTCAGCTCTCGGAGATCAGTATCGCAAATGTCCTGCTCCACAGAGCTGAACAGAAGATAGGAAGTGGAGTGTGAACATAGAGGCTGCTAGAGAATTATGGGCATTGGTCTTTTGAGCTCTGGACAGAAACATCTGAGTGAAAAAGGTCAGACCAGGCCCTTCTGATGAGGAGTCACAGCTTTGCTTTGGGTATGATGCCCAGAGGTACCCTTGTGTTCAGTTTCAAAGGTAATTTTATGGTGGTGATATTTTCTCCATCAGCATGAATGTCACCAAAGAGGTTGCCACTGGCTTATTCCCAACATGTTGGGATTGCCCTTTCATTTGCAGCCACAATCACCGTTTGAGAAGCTGGTGGTGGCCTTTGATCTCTTTAAGACCCAATTTCAAAGCATCCTGATTGCGGGTTGCTGGGTGGACCACTGGCATCTCCAGAGGCTCACAGCTCTCCTGCTTCTTTGAAGTTGTGGCTGTTGCGCCGTGCAGCTGAGCGCAAACTGGCCTGTGCTCAGGGTCTACAGCGGTCATGGCTATGTAGTCACTAGAAATCCCACAGAGGCCATTCATTATCTACCATCAGCTGTGACCTAGCAGTCAGCCCTTTACAATCTCCACATCAGTGTCCCGGGTAAGGCATTCTGTTGCTCACCTTGCTTTTACCAGCCTTGGCATTTATGGTGCCAAGCATAGGGTTTCATGGTCATGAATCCATCTCATAAACTATGGAGCAGGGAGAATCTGCACAAAATGGTTAAGGCACAGATGTAACAGTTTTTTTTTTCTTTTATGAGCCAATGGACAAGTACAGCAGAGCCCTAATGGGATTGCTAAAGAAAAAAAATTCTTCTATAAAAATTTAATTATCCACAATTGCTTAGAGTTAAAAAAGAAGATTCTGTGCAAAGGAAGTATAAAAACATGAGCCACCGTTTATCCCCCAGTTTACAGCCTGCAAGCTGCAGAGCTTGCACATGCACGTGGAGCTGGAGAAAGGGTAATGTTAACGGCATTGACCAGTCAGAGTGGCTGACTTTGATGAGAAAAGAGCAGATTTCACAGAGGCCGAAGAAAGATGGCTAACATCTACAGAACTCTTCCGAGCTCTGACGAACAGGAAGGAAGGTTCTTTCCCTCTCTACCACACCTATATTTGTTAAATAACCACCATGCTCTTCTCTGTGGGATTTATGGTCCCCCTCTGCCTCAAAACAGTTGAGCAACGCCATGAATGAAAGACGTTCAAAATATCACCCACCAGGAGATTTGAGCCCAGCAGATAGATGGGCGTGGGGGTGTGCCTGGGAGTAATCTAACCACTTCCCCAGATTCGCCGATTCCGCTGGCACGAGCCCTTTCCTCTTTAAATTGTATGTTTGTTTTTATGTGTTGGCTTTTATGCTTGGTAAGTTATAACCCTTTTGGGGCAGACCCTAAACCCTGTTAAAAAAAATCAAATTACTTTATACCCTGAGTGTGTTCTGCAAATAAAATCGATAAACAGAAGCTTCCTGCGGATTTATGAAGGTTTAGGATGAACGCACCGAGACTACGGACTCAGTTTCAGGCAGTGGACACACAAGTTCTGGTTAAGCTTTCCCAGTGAATGTTTTTCATTAGAAATGCCTCCAAATGATTTGTCACACAATCACACTCTATACAGCACCATCCTTTTCATAACTCGAGGATCCTTCTTCTGGCCAGCTCTCTCCCTTTGTAACCCACGTCCCAGTCTACACCCCGCAGCCAGCTGCACCGACTTGCTCAGAGTGGACGGTGGTCAGTCTTGGCCGTCAATTCGATTTAGAATCTCCTAGGAGGAGGTCTGAGGGCATTTCCAGAGAAAACTGACTGAGAAGGAGGGAAGACTCACCACGTGGGCTGGGCCTCAGACTGAACACAAAGGAGGAAGCTAGTTGAGCAGAGGCTTTCATCCTTGCCTTCCTGGCCATGGATGCCATATGAGCAACCCTCCCCTCCCCCCACTTCCTGCTGCCAGGATGAGCTGCATCGGTATACCGCAAACCCAAATAAACCCTTTCTCTCTGAGATGCTCCTTGTCAGGTATTTGGTCATGGCAATAAGACAAGTGACTAAGGCGGTGTTCTCCTTGCTGAGTTGCTCATTTGGGGCTGCAGATGAGACTAATAAAACCTAGGTGTGCCTCTTCTTTGGCCCACTCTCCAGCAACTGTCTCTTGACAGATTAGAGTGTATGCTTAGGATCCTCATCTCTGTTTCCTCTACCTATTAGTTCTTTCACTTGTTCATGCTGACCAGTAGATAGAAAGGTGTTGCCCTTAGTGGGGTAGGGGTGGGAAGGAGGAGAAGGAAGTGAAGAGGAGGAGAAGGAAAGGGAGGACTAGGATGAGAAGGAAAATAGTTCATTCATACTCTTGGATCCCAGAAAATGGTGGAGCAATTTTTCTCCATCCTATCTTTTCCCTTAATCTTGTTCCACTAAGATATATAAAGATATAAATAACCAAAAAATTTCCATAGCTGTTAGTTTGCTGGAATAATGTCATCAAAGTAAGTTTACAGAGTAATAAACCTACTCATTATTTACCTATGTCCTTAGTTCCCCCGAAACAAACAATTTTAGTAATTTTCACTGAATTTTTACTTGACTATAACCAGTGAGATGGATGCCCTCTGGTGGAAAAGGTACCATTTAGATATGGGGACAGTATCTCCACTATCCATTATGGTACCTTTACTTTTCTTATAAAGCTATAATTTATCATGTGGTACATTTACATTTAAATCTATTTCTTTGAATGTTCTGAACATTTTAGTCATATAATGAATGTTTAGGATACCCTGTTAGATAAAGGACCTTGCATGCTGTAATCAGAATGCTAATTCCCTAAAAATATCACTTAACAACATTTTTGCACATATGCATGTACAAATGAGAATTGAAGGGTGTGCACACAAGCAAATGTGATTCCAGATGGACACATTTACTCAATTTAGTAAAAAAGGTATTTTTCCCATTTCTGAAAACAATGGAAGTCTAAAATACATTCATATCATATGGATTAGAAGCCCCCACTTGTATAGTAAGTTGACACATTCTTCATGTCTGGGTTGGGTTCCTCTGCCCTGACAAATGGTGACATTCTTCCTTGTTTTTCCCCCTTCAATATTAAACAATCACTCCTATTGAAGTTTTGAAAACTGGGCAAATCTTGAAAGTTTTTATGGTAATTAATTACATAAAGTTCACACCTATAAGGCATGGTGAAGATATTAGCAGATAAGTCAAAAGCAGCAAACTATAAATATTTTCTGAAGTGTAAGATCAAAGACTGAAGCCCTATGGAGAAACCTCTTAGTCAATTAACTAACAACAGCTGAGCCGCAGATCCATCAGGGTGAATAGATGTACAATGTGTGTTTGTCAAGAAATAGCTAGATATGACAAAGCTATATTTGTTTTCACTCTGCCTGTCTTCTTGAAAATGATGTTCTGATTTCTGAACACTTGTCTAAAGGTTGGCAGCACATTGAGAGTGCTTACAGAAAATGAAACACAGCTTCCGTTTTTGTACAAGATACATTTCTATAGATTAATAAGTCCTAGGTGTCAATGCACTCATTAATTAGCCTACCTACTTTAATGGGAGGGCAACTTGCATTGTATGCTTGGATTACTTTTCTGCACTTGTATAATTGAAGTATTGGCAATTGCCACATGCGTGAGAGTTTGGGCACAGTAAGAAATGACCTCTTTAAGCATATACTTACTTGCTATTTGTTGATTGTCTTTTAAAACTATACTCATGTTTTTGTAAATCAACTGGTATAATTACCAAAATTAATTACAGATAAAAACAGCAGAATATTCTTTCCTGTTTTCTGCTCCTAGGCTTTGATCTATTTTAAAATTGTCTTTCCTGTTCCTCATTTGTATTCATTTTGATGCCATCAATTTGTTTCTCTATTACTGTTATTTTTGCAATTTTCTGGTTCCTTTAGAACTCGTTCAATCCGCTTTGATCTGCTTCCCTTCGAGCTTTATTTTTGGTACTGTTTTTCATGTTCTATAAAATTTTTTTTGCACTCCTCTCCCTTCTGTTCTTTTGATTCAACTCTTTCTCAGGACAGGAACGAACTCTAGCTTTGAGTGAGCAGGTAAATGTGATTACAGGAGTTAGTGCGAAGAATGTCTAGCTTTGTGCTGATAAATAGCAATGGTTGAGAGCCTACTTCAAAGGCCCTTGAGAACAAAGGATCTTTTCTGAGGCCACTAACAAATCCAGCAATTCTTCCTGACCCATCTTTGCCAAAAGATACCAGCTAATGGCAGGACAAGCCTGTCCTGTGAGAGTAGCCAAGTGGGCTTGGGAACAAACATCTCCATGACATAATAAGGGGAGAACATACTGTTTATCTCTCTAATAACCATCTTGAAGAAAATTAACGTTACTCTGTCCTTTGTGCAGAGCAGTGATTGGATTGTGTGTCTCATTTCTATCTGGACAAAGGCCAGCATATTGCAATACTTCTCAATATTAGATTTTCTTGTTTAAAAATTAGATTTTATTGGCATTCTCCTTCTGTGATTTCTTCATTAAAAGCTTCATTAAGCATAAATCTCCTTTTACCCAGAAGAAAAACAAAAAATTATTTTAAGGAGGTCATTTAAAAAGTCTTCTAGAAGGGTGATGCTAAGTTTGGTGCTGGAGATTTTCTATGTTTCAGGGACCTGGCATTCCAGAGATGAAATAATGATTGATTTTGCATGGATTTATCTAATATTAATTTTATTGATGCTTGAAGCGATTTAATAAGCCAGTGTGTTCCAGAGTCTCAAGCTTTTTACAAATCTGATATTAAATCTTTTTTTCTTTCAGGTAGGAAATAGTGCTTGGTAGTGCTCGGTTCTGAAGTGACTTAACCCTAGGAGCCTCTTCTTCCCTGGAAGACATGAAGTCATGCACCAGAGAATGGGAATTTGTACAATTTCCATGCTGAGAAGTACAGTTAGCCATTGTGTGCAAGTGCGTGCTCTCAAAGTAGGTTTCTGGTGTGGGGCGAACATGTTCCTGACAAAAGTGACAGAGAAAATGAAAATGATACAGTTTTTCCAGCTTATATAGTACTGGCCTCAACTTACTAGTCTCTACAGCCATGGAACAGGCTCACTTCTTGGTGCTATAAAACATCATTTTTCTTTGCATGGATTGTACAAGGCAGTTTTTGCCTTTGATTTCTTGATATTCTGGGTTTCTGGTTCACATCCTCTAAGTGAGGAGAGATAATTAAATGAACTGAGTTGAAAGGGCTTCTCCATTGGGCTGCACACTTCACTTTATATTGTAACAGAGAAATTCAATGCAATATCAGGTCAGGAGAATCACACTAAAGGCTGGGGCTATTCATGTGAGGTTAAAGACGTATGTTTCAAAAGCCTGTAGTTTGAGGACGGGCTAGGGAGATAGCTCCTAGAAAAATGCTTGCCTTGAAACTACAGTCACCCAAGTTTGCTCCTCAGAGTCCATATAACAAAGGCCAGGCATGGTGGTGTGCTCTTATCCCGACTGCTAGGAAAGACAGGTGAACTTTTGAGGCCTATTGGCCAGTTAGCCTAACCCACCTGGAAAATGGGATTCTAGGCTAGGGAGGAGTGACCCTGTCAAAAAAAACTAGGGGTGTGGGGTGCCCAAGGAATGACACTCATGGTTGTCCCCCGGGCCCCACACATATGTACACAAGTTGTTTCTTCCTCTTCTCTCTCATACTCACAGAGCCAGGAAGTGGATAGTTAATTTTGTGATCAATGAAAACTAAAGGTATAAATTTCCCCAAATTTTTCTCTAAGAGGAGAAAATAGGGAAAAAAAACCCACCTAGGCTTTACATATGCCCATATAAGCCATGATAATTCCTACATATGGTTTTTTAAGGGTATTGCACATGAAATTATTCTATTTGCTCTGGACAAGAACCAGGTAAGTGTAAGGTGAGAGGCTCAGAGAGGCTGAAGAGTTTGAGACTCAGCACCCCTTGTCGAGTAGGTGCTGCGAGGCCCGCTGTGCTGACTCTTGAGCCTTGCGCAGGAGGGAAGGGGAGGGAAGGGGAGGGGAGGGGAGGGAAGGGGAGGGGAGGGGAGTGGTGGTGGTGGTGGTGGGGGTGTTGCAATGTAGTCACATGTTTGGAGACAAGGTGAACTGGGTTCAAGGCTGGAAGCCAACTAGCACCAAGGCAAGAAGCAAAGCAGACATGTGAGTGCCAGGATGTGCTGACAAGAAAGAACTTCCAAAGCCGCTTGCAGCTCTGAGAGGGGACCTGGAGCAGAGTTCATGGAGGAAAAGCTAGGTTGCCACATTGCGCGATGGACCCAACTTCCCTTTACCTTTCAGTTAGAAGTTGATGTCTTTCCTGACTCTCTTGTTAGAATTCTGCCCCGCTTAGCCTGATGCAGGTTTCTACCCCCATCTCCCCTCTGCTGTAGCCACTCACAGAACATTCTTGTCCAGGGTGCAGGGTTTCCCTGGCAGGCTGCCAGGGCATAGGCTGTATTCTCAGTTTGCAGGGGTCTGTCTCACAGCACATTGGGGCAGTGGAATCTGGAGTGATAGTGCAATTGAATGATTCTGAACCTTGAATGCTGCCTGATCACTCCTTCCTCACTTCCTTTCTCACCCAACGTCTGTCAAGATAGCCGCTTCAATGAACACAGACAGATACAGAGGCAGCTAATAAAGACAGAATGACATAGTCCTAGCACAAAGAAAATATAAAGAAAAATATGAAAAGGAGCTGAACTGACCAAACGATGAATTATACTCACCATAAGAAAATGCCACAGAGCAGAAGAAAGTACTAGGGAACTACAGAGAGATTAATGAGACATGGCTCATAGGAAGGAAGAGCAATGAGAAAGTACATAGGCAATCATGGAAAATGGAGGAGTGGTCAGAAATGCAGGAGTGGATTTTAATGTACAGGTACAGGGAACAGATAAAAAGCCAGAGATGGCAGATGGCTTGATTGCCATTATGAGTAATTGCAATATGAGTAACATACATTAAACTCTGTAATGTACACATAGAGAGTATGGTTTCTTGCTCCCTGAATATAATGCATCTTGGAACTATTGACATTGTCTTCTGGTCATCTGTCTATTCTAGTGTTGTGCCTCCATGCACAGTTTATACATGGATACCTTCAGATGAGGTTCTTACCTGAAATCCTGCTTCAGGCATCAGCTGCTGGACATTTGAATGTTTAGGAAGTATCATAAGCTAGACATCAGAAATGAAGCTTTCCCACATCCTGTGTCTACTACACAGTGGTTCTCATGGTCATGCCAATGCTAATGAGTGGGAGTTCATCTTAGCCTGGGTCATGCCCCAGTCCATTGACAAATCACGCCTGCTCAGCCTTTGGAAAAGGTCCAGAATCAAAGTATTTTCCATGGCCTCCTCCAGTGCTCCCTGCCTACCTAACCACCACCACGGTCTGTCCCTCATTTGCCTCTCTCTGTCCTAGGCCTGTGACAATCTGTTTTCTTACAGCAACAGGCATGTCAGTCTTGGGGTTCTACCGCTAAGTCTCCTTTCCTTTGGGAATCATATCCAAAGTCTTATAATGACTTGCAGATGTCACTTGCCACCTGAGAAATGCCATCAACATCTTGGGATTCTTCCTCTCATCTCTACTGACACTCATTGGTTCGAATCATGACAGGAATGTCGCCCCTTTTCTCAGGGCTTTGGTCCTTGCTTGTTTCTAGGTGCCCATGTGGCACACTTTTTTGATTTCCTGCATGCTGTCCTCAAATATGAAGACACTATCAATGCATGGCAGAGAGAGGAATGTTTGGGACAAAGACTGACCTGGTTGTGAGGGTAACTGTCTTAGTGAAATTTGCTTCACCAACTGTGTGTGTTAAGAAAACAACCCCAAGTATGCGTCTATCACCCACACTTTACATTTACACTAAAAAAGCTAAAATAAGCTACCTTGTCCAACCAAGGGCACACGGATAGACTGTTCTAGAACCAGGACTCACAGGTTCTGCTCCAATCTCATGGCCCCAAGGCAAGGCCCCCCCATGCACTATAGTGCATGATATGTTATAATAAGAGCAGTAACAATTGAATTGATGGGGACCATGGCAGGGGGAGCAGTGAAGGTTTGCTGTTTCCGGAGCTTCATTGATTGTTTGTTGCAGAGGCCTGGGAAGCAAGCACTTTTATTCCCAGTTTTTAGAGGAGGAGACTGACCCGCATAGGGAAGTTAGTTGACAAGGGTTTGCCATTGGGAATGGCAGAGCCAGGACAGACACTTAAACTGCTCAGCTCCAGATCTGGGTCCTTTAGTACCATGCCAAATCCCTGCTTTGTCTAAGACCACTTTTTCTTTGCTTTTCTGCTAGACGTGCTAGACATGCTGTAGAGCTGGCTAGAATTGAATTCTCTAGTTGGGTAATTAGAGACTAACTGTGCTCAAAAGATTTTTTTGAAGGCATATGCTGTTTAAGAAATACCAACTTTAAATTGAGGTTAAGTGTGAAGATTTTCCACATAATCGATAATTGTCTGAGTCTGTCAGCCAGTTAAACAGAGGTTTGTGGTTCCTGAAATATAAGACAGTCATGGCTACATTTTCTGAGGTAGATTTTTTTTTTATCTTGGGCCAAGATTCTCAGTTCTGACTGCAGATTAACTTTTCTGCCTAGTGACAGCTTGTCTGGACTTGAGGGAAGATCCTGGCAGGCAGAGGAGAGAGAGCGTGCTTTGCTCACCTGGGGTGATTGTAGGCAATCTGCTTGAATTCATCATTCCAGTTGGGTCTACCATAGAAGGTCTTCTGCTTTAGACCTGTAATCACATCCAGGCTTTCATCCCAGTGGAGGGCTATGTGAAGAGCCTAAATTAAAAATTGTAGTATCAGACAACATTAAAGAACAGCCATAACAACCATCCATAAATAAAAGATGAACTTACTATCATCATTTGTGTGTTTAAAATGTTTTAAACAGGGCTGGGAATGCTTTATTAGCAGATGCCTTCAATGTTGAGTGTTAGGGCAAATATCACGTTTCATCTGTATTTGTGTTTATTCTTGTTGGGACGAAATGCTTCCCTGTACGTAGTAGATACGCAAAGATATGGCTTGGAAAGGATGGTTTTCTTCAAAAGCATGAGAGTAACACAGTAAATATGGTTAAGAGAAAACACTGAACAGGTTAGTTTTCTTTCTGCCAAACTTCTCAAAAATCAATCTCCATTGCTGTCCCCATTCATTTAATATTAAATCTAGGGGATTTGAGAAGGGCATTTCCAGACTAAGGTGCCATGAAATGCCCAGGAGGAATCTGGGTCTTACAATCAGATCTGCCTACTGAGTTGACATGGTTTGATGGAAAGTAATTCCAGATACCAAAGCTTTTCAGAGGCTCAAGAGAATTTGTGTCTAACTTTCTCACATCCTCTCATATACTTTAAATCATCTCAATGCTCTATAAAACCTTACTGGCCTACACCTACTAGGAAGAGAGTTGTCCTGTATTGTTTAGGGAATAATGTAAAGAAATAAGATGAGAGTGTGTTTTCAGCATATATTTTTTTCAAAAATTTCAGTCCTCAGTTGGTTGAATATTCATATGTGGAACTCAACGACATGGAGAGACAACTGCATTGTGTCAGAATTCAAGTGATCACTTGAAGATGGTGATGTGATGCTGGGGACAGAGGACAGTAAGGGGCCTAGTTGGAGCTCTGTAAGTAATCGGCTTCTCATGCAGTCATTGTGTAATTAGAGGCCGGTAAATAAGAGCCTGGGCACAATAATCCTTATAACCATACTCCAGTGCTACCATCGGCTTCAGCTGTTGGGAATGCTAGAAGCTACCTCTTTCTTTCTGCCTCAAGTATGAGTGTTCTGCCCTGTTCCCGAGAACCATCACCAGCTCTGGAACTCACATACCATTTTCCCTCTCACCTTCAGACTCCTGCTAGTTGCGACAGCTAGAATAAATGCCCTGCTTCCTTCTTTGAATAATAGCTTACTTTTTTGAATGTGACTTGCCTGAATGGTTGGTTCCTTTCCTAATCTAAGAAAGCAGCCAGTGCTGAGGTTTAAGTCCTGGTGGCCTGCTCTAACTGACCAGCAGACAAGGGCAGACTGGCTCTCAAAATGTCAGGCTGCAGATATTGCTGTTCAGCAAGTGTGACCTTAGGGAACAGTAGTCATATTGGAAAATGAGTTTGGGAACATGAGTCCATGCAGAGTGAGGATGGGGAAACTGAAGAGGGTCTGGCTTGACATGTCAGACAGTGGGACCAGTGCAAAAGACTTGAAAACCTGAACGCACACAGCAGGATGCATAAGGATCCATTTGTCAACAGCTCTGGGGCCATATGAAAAAAGTGAGGCTTGCCTAGACACAGGTTTGGTTAAGGAGGTCCTTAAAGTGCTCATTATGACATTCCAGTACTATCTCATGGGGGAGGGAGGAGTCTGTCCCTACTTATGTCTGTGGGAACGCCCAGTCTCTGATGTTCAAACATTTGGAAATATATCTGCTCCATATTCCTTAGCCCACTGTTCAATTAATCTCAAACTCTTTTGAGTTGCCCTTCGGAATACCTCTCCCATCTGTCCCTTCTGTTCTTGTCAATTTGCCACTTTGAGGTTGTTGGATTCCGTTTAAGAACTGGCGATTTCTAAAACAGCCTCTCAGTGTTAACTGACAGAACGCACTGATTATTTCTTTCCCTTAAATGTTGAGATTAGTGATTTCCTGCTTGAAATCTGGAAGTGTGAAGGATTTCTGACACTCCATGGGAAAACTTAGGAAGCTGTCAACTTTACTTTCATTTAGGGAAATAAGTATATTTGCTATCTAGTCTCGAAAGGGGCAAGATAGGGTAGGGCGGGGTTGTGCTATCCCAAAAATCCACTTATGAGTTCCATCTGGAGAATCTGAGTCTTATAAATCCCAAGTGACAGGGATGGGCTAAGTGGACACTTGGGGCCAGTTTACCTCAGGAGTGGAGGAGCAAGCAAGGGGCTTGGAAGCAAAAGACAAAAGCCATGTCCTTCTGGGCTTCACCAAATGGATCACCAGTCAAAATCTCACTTGGGTAGGGAAAATGTTTGTTTGGAAAACATAATTAATTCATTAAGATCCATCAAGCCCAATTCCCACGAAGTCTACAATTCAAATCATCCCAGAGGGTTAAATATTTAAGGAAGACTGGAATTAGGACCATGAAAATTCTAACATTTCTTTGAATTTCTAGCAAACTCTAACTTATTTACTGAAGCACAGAGACAAGTTAAAATGATGTTCAGAGAGAAAAAGCTAAAGAGAGAGAGTTAGAGAGAGAGAGAGAGAAAGAACACACATTCACAGAACACATAGAACAATCATTTATAATAATTTATATTTGGTGAATGGTACAAAGCTCCTTGGCCTAAACATATTTTCCCTAGAAATACATGTCAATGATACCATCTACATATCATCTGCAGAAGTGGTGTTTGAGGCATGGGTGTCATACCCTAGTGTAAGTGGAGTAGCTTTGTTAACTCCAGTGTTTGCGGGGACCAGCTGGGTTCTCATGCACCAGTCACCCTTTCCACACCGATTATAACAGTTTTTGGCAGTGTTGAAACACTACCCTCAGTGACACCCATCGTTTCTGTAGAACTCAGTCTTTATACTTCATTACTGCAATGACTTGTGGAACACGTACCCAAGCAGAAGGCTATCTCAGGTTCAGATGAGAGGAGAGCACTTCTTTTCCCAGAGCCCCTTCAGAGAAAGAGCTCTCTATGCAAATCATGCACCCACAGTAATTTTCTGGCTCACATGCTTTTCAATGTGAAAGGCTGGAGAGAAACAACGGGGCATCTTTTCTGTTTCACTCTGAGCAGCATAGAATCAAAACCAATTAGGAATCCAGCAGATGATACAGCCAATTAGTGACAGTCGCCGATGCCACTCTTAAAATGACAAAATCAAACTTTAAGATTTCTAATATCTGGGTTGCGGTTTTTCTTACCCAACAGCTCGAGGTCTTTCTACTGCTATATCTTAACTATTGTCTCCAGCCTGGCTTGATTCCCTTCCTCTTCCCCACTTAGGAACTTCAGGATAATTCTCCGGTGCTGCCTGATAAGCCTGCTGCTTGTAACCAAGACGGGTTTCTTTCTCTTTTTCGAAATGGGTTTCTTCTAAGAACGGAGGTAGTAACCGCGGCCTTGGGCTTTACTGATACCTGGTTTTCATCCCAGCCAGTGAGAAATATATGGTAACTCAGCAAGTGAGCTTTTCCTTGCTCACTCATTCGCGTTTCCAGAGAGAGTAACAGATCTGCAAACCACTCAAATGCCCCGGCATCCCGGCAGATCCAGTAGAAGTACATCTGTCAGGGGAGAAGAGAGGAGGTCTCTGTTCTGCTTTCCACAATGTGCTAATAATCACAGGCTACTTTATGTCCATTATTTGAGCCCAAATGGGTACTTCTGCTAAATCACCCACTCTTCTCTACCAGTGAACAAACCATCACACTGTGATTTCTTTCGGGGGTGGGGGATCCCATTGTGTTCAGCAAGGCCCGGAGTGAATTCAAGGAGTCCGGGTTTCCGTGGGCTGTGCCAACCTCTTTGGATGAGGATCAACTTTCCACACTTCTGGCTGGGCTTCTTCTGAACAAGATTAATAATCATAACTCGCTGTGCCTTTCATTGCTCCCCGAAGGGGATAAGCCGCTAGACCAGCCCCCTTCCTCTTTACTTATGACCTAAGCTTGAGATTTCAACTCTCTTCTCCAGAGACACCCCCTCCCTCCGCAAAGGCTCGGGCACTAATCCACTTCACCAGACACAACCTCTAGAGAATGGAGATCATGGTAATTACAGAATGATGTCTCACAAGACAGACATTTCTTCTCAGTGGGACACACCAGTGTCCTCGAAGGCTGGTAGGTAGAGGCTGTGCCTATGTGTCAACCGATGCAGGGAAATTGTTTCTGTGAAGGGGTTTTGTTTTTGTATTTATTTATTTATTTATTTATTTATTTATTTATTTATTTATTTATTTATTTAAAAAATACTCTCTCTGTGTTGAGCAAATCGCAGGTGACAAGAAACAGTTTGAGTTTGTTAGAAGGCTTAGCTTTGTGCTTTGAGTTTCAGATAATTCTATCTAGCTTGAAGAAACCACAGGAGACAAATCTGTTAATTCTATGGATTTTACCCCTCACATTTTTACTCTCTGCTGTTCACCCAAAGGGTCATCTGTGGGGCTGAACAGTGTCTGTGGGCTTGGTGTCTACTCCAAGCCGTTTGGGTGTTAGCACCTGAAACACGCCCTCCAAGGGCCAGTGTTCCCCTCCCCTCTATTACATATATATATATATATATGTCTCTCTCTCTATATATATGTGTATATATATATATATATATATCGGTCAAGCAGTTTACAAGCTCACCATTATACAATCAGATTTATAAATGAGATTTAATTAGTATCACAAGGAAAAGAAAAACACAGAATGTATTTCAAGGCTCAATATCTTGTCAATTCTTCTCAAGTTTATACAGGAATTTGGAATGTGAGCAGTTAGGAAGAACAGGAGGGGAGAATGGAAGACCTCCTCAGAATCAGAGGTTGCATATTTGCTGGACAGCTCCTTCTTAGATGAAAACTCAAAATATTAATCCAAGGAGAGACTCCTTAAACCAGTCATTCTCAGCCTTTGGGTCTCAATCCCCTTTTTGGTAGGTTGAATATCAGATATTTTGTATATCAGATATTTGCATTATTATTTATAATAGTAACAAAATTACAGCTATGAAATAGTAACAAAATAATGTTATAGTTGGGAGTCACCACAACATGAGGAACTGTATTAAAGGGTCACAGCATTGGGAAGGCTGAGTAGATCACTGCCTTAGACATTAAGTACAACTACCATCCCTAAAAGACTTTTCCTGCCTGCCTTCCTGTCTGTCATTTGTCCTCGGAGTGTGTAGTCATAGTCCCTCCTGGTAGCTTCAAAGCAAAACAGGGCCTAGAGCTCCTTCTGTTGAGTATCTTAAGAGTCCTCATGAACAGAAGGTAGTGCATATCTTTGCTCACTGGCTCACAGATGCTTACACAATGCTATGGGTAGAGACCAGTTAGACAGATAGACATATACAAATGTGGGACATTTATACAATGGAGTTATTACTTAGCTATTAAAAAATGATGTCATGAAATTTGCAGGCAAATGGATGGAACTAGAAAATATCATCCTGAGTGAGGTATCTCAAACCCAGAAAGACAAATATGGCATGTATTTGCTTATATGTTCATATTAGCTATCAAGTCCCTTATAATCAAGCTACAATCCATAAATCTAAAGAAGCTGGGCATAGAATAAGAGACTAGAGGGTGAAAGAAAGGTCTTATTAGGAAAAGGAGATAGACTAGATAATTATGGATGGATAGGTGAGCTGGAAAGGGAGGATCAAGAGAGGAAACGAGATGGAGAGGAGATTGAGGGAGGGAATGCAGGGAGACAGCTAAAATGAAGGGCCATTTGAGGAGTAGTATACAAATATAATACAGTATAAACTTTCTAAAATACATACATATATGAAGGTGATCTTAATGAAATCACCCAAATCTGGGGGGGGGGGAGATAAAAGTCCCAACTGGCTATCTCTTGTCACCAAATGAAGCTTCCAGCACCAGTACTGGGTAAGATGGAATTGAGTTCTTGGCTAAAGGGGTCTCTGGGGAACCTCCAAACAATCCAGGTTGTTGTCAAAACAGAAAATTTCTCTCCATAATCTGACAGCAAGGCCCTATTGCTGAAAACCACACCTATATAAATCATTTAACATGGAAAAGTCAAGCTAGTGCCTACATAGAGTCTTCACTCCCATGTTTCAACATCTTTGTTACAGGAAGGTACTTTGTACAATACCAAAAGAGAAATATAAACAACCGAACCAGCCACAAACTCTATGATGTACAATGGTGTCCTGCCTGCAAGGTATGCTAGGGAAGTGGTGATGCAAAGCTTATGATGAGGACCCCTCCACAAGATGGAGCCCACACGGAACACGGCTTATGATGAGGACCACTCTACAAGATGGAACCCACACCGAACACGGCTTATGATAAGGACCACTCCACAAGATGGAGCCCACATGGAACACGGCTTGGCTGACCAGGAACCAAATATTATTGGTCTTAAAACAAAAATAGAAAAACATGGTGATAAAATGACTCCTAGCGACATTCTGCTGTGCTCATATATCAGTACCTTCCTCACCCATCATCAGGGAAGCTTCCCCCTGCAGCATGTGAGAACAAGTACAAAAACCCACAGAAGCCCCCCTCAGAGAGACAGAGAGAGACACAGAGACAGACAGAGACAGAGAGAGACACCAGAGACAAAGAGACAGAGATAAAGACAGACACACCTTGGAACATTCAGTCCTAATTGGGATGTCTTCATCAAATCCCTCCCATCAGAGCTCAGGGAACTCTCCAGAAGAGGGGGGGGGCAGAAAGAGTATACGAGCTAGAGGGGATGGAGGACACAACAAGGCAAGGCCCCCTCACAGAGCCTGCACTGGTCTGTACCAGGTCTCCTGCGAATATAGTATGGCTTCCAGTTTAGTGATTTTTATGGGATTCCTGAGTGTACTTGTGAGTGGGTCTCTGATTCTTGTGCCTTTTCTTAGGCTCTTTTCCTTATGTTGGTTTGTTTGTCTTGGTCAACTTTGATGCTATAGTTTTTGATTTATCTTATATATTTTAAGAGTTCAGTTCCCTTTATTTAAACATTTGAACTCATACTTAGTTTAAACATTTTTAAAATGTGGAGATATTTAATTCTTAACAACAATGGTCATTTATTTAGTGACTTTACAGCCTGATCCCAGCCCCCTCCCAGGGCCACCCTCCCCTATTCCCCACTCTCCTTCTCAGAGAAGGGGAGGTCCCCAAGGGGAACCAACCCACTCTGGCACCTAAAGTTGCAGCAGGACTAAACACTCTCACTGGGGCCAGACATGGCAGCACAGCTAGGAGAAAGGGATCCAAAGGCAACAGAGTTAGAGACATCTCCCACTCCTATTGTTAGGGGACCCACATTTTGACCACGCTGCACATCAGCTACCTATGTGTAGGGGGTCTAGGTCCATCTCATACATGCTCTTTGGTTGGTGGCTCAGTGTCTATGAGTCCCCATGGGCCCAGGTCTGTAGGTCTTGTTGTGGTGTCCTTGACCCCTCCAGCTCCCTCAATCCTTCCTCCCACTCTTCCACAAAACTCCTCAAGCTTGCCCTACCATTTGGCTGTGGGTCTCTGCATCTGTTTCTATCAGTTGTAGGATGAAGCCTTTCAGAATACGGTTATGCTAGGCTCCTGTCTGCAAGCAGAGCAGAGGATCATTAATAGTGTCAGAAGATGGCTCTCTCCCATGTGGTGGTTCTCAGGCTTGGTCAGTCATTGGTTGGCCATTCCCCCAATCTCTGCTCCATCTTCATCCCTACATACCTTGTAGGCAGGACAATTTTTGGATGGAAGGCTTTATGGGGTGGGTTGGTATCCCCCTTACTCCATTGGAAGTCCCACCTAGCTATATGAGGTGGCAACTTCAGACTCTGTATCTTATTATATTCTATTATTATCTCTTAGAAGCTTGCTCTTTTTAAATGAGAAACAGAAAAGGAGTAGATCTAGATGGGATGGGAAGTAGGGAGGAACTGGGAGGAGTAGAGGGAGAGGGTCAGGATATATTATGTGAGAAAAGAATCTGTTTCCAATAAAAGGAAAAAAAAACAAAAGAGAGGAAAAAAATCAGATCAAAGCAAACCTCTGCAATATAAATCCAAGGCTTGCAGCTCTATGTCCAAAATCTAGGAGTCACTCATGATCTTACATGTTCTAGATAGCTCGGGCCACAAAAATGTCTCTACTTCTCCATCCTCAGTACCAGGACTCAGGCTCAGGTCGGGCTCTGCTGCATAGCTGCCATGTCTCACAGTGATAGCCTCTCCAGTACCCTGGGGTTTCCACTCCGCTGCAGTGAAGGCTGTGCCTTCACTCCTGACCTCTCTTCAGGGACTCTGACCCTGGCACACAGTGCAGACTTTGGCTGCTTTTCGCAGCCCCTCAGTCTCACATCTCTTATGTCGCCAAAGTCACAGCTAGTGGATGACACTTACACAGTGCTGTGTTCAGCCACCAGCTCAAGCTGCGGCTGTGAACCCCAGCTTCCGTGGGCTGACCCTGAGGAGACACTTTCCAGAAGATTTCATCACAGTGATGCCGATCTCTTATTAATCCTAGCTGATTCTTCAGTCCCAGATGGCCAGCATCCACACTGTCCTTTCACCTCAGCGGAATCACACCTTTTTGACAACCGCAGCTGTTTCTTCAGTGCCAGCATCACCAGCAATCACAATTCTTAGCCAAAATATATCACCACATGGCCCACACTCTAGTTATGTAGTTATTAATTACATTTTTGCTATCTTCTGAAACCTCATGAGCAATGCCTCCACAATCCACATTTCCCTCAGCATTATCTTCCAAGATCCCATAAGAGTTCACTAAGATCTGAGCACTCAATGGCTTTTTAACTCCAGCGTTCCAACAATAATTATTAAAACAACAACAACAATAAAAACTCTAGTTTCAGAGCCTGTTCCCGACCTTTCTTGCCTGAAAAAAGTGCTCACAGCTTAGCTTTCTCCACACTCTAATCTTTTTTCAAATAGAAATTATTCTTGTCCTTGCTTCCTCATGGCATAGCAGTGTGCCTGTGTCCTTAGAGTTTGTGAGGCCTTTCATGCTTTTGCTTCCTTGTCATTGCCTTGTGAATTTTCCCCTCCATAATTGACTTATGGGGACACTGGCCTCTTTGGTGTAAGAGACAATGGAGGGACAGTGCATTGGCCCCGGTAGAAGTGCTTCAAGCAGACAAAAGAAAGAGGAGACTTTGAACAGAAGAAAGGGGTATTTACTTTGACTCTCTTTCATGATTCTAATGGTGGGGACACTTACTGTGAAGAGACATCGGAATTCCACCCCTGTATTTGGCCCAGGAGAAAGGACGCGGTCAGCAGAAGAACAAATGTCCTAAACAATGGGCCGCGGCTCTGTGATCTGTGCCTTCCCCACCTTAGTCTCCAAAAATAAAACAAACCTAAAATCAGCTCCCTGCACAAAGCTTGGCTTTGAGAACTCTGCAGTACATATCAGAGGTCTGAAATACCCAAGGTTAAAGATTTTATGAAGCAGAAAGTCTGTAAAATAAAGTTCTGAACTTGTGTTGTAACAAAAGCTACCCCACATTCTTGTAGAGACAGTATAGGCTCAGGCGGTTTCAGAATTCATTCTGGGATCATAAGGTTCTCTGTGCAAGTGGCCTAGTACAGGTCTTTACTGTTCCATCCTTAATGGGCTCTAATGGCCAGACCCAACTCAGCTATGTCCATCTTGAAAGCTTGGGTCTGCTAAGCTACATATATAATGCTGCCCTCTTGTCTCAACTCATTTCCATGTTCCAAAGTCTAGGCTCCTCTGTAAAGGTCTCTCAGTAGCACTATATGTAACGGTCAAAATGATCTAAATTCAATAGGAAATGAAACTTTGCAAAAAAAATTATGAACAGCTTTAGAAAATAAAAAAGAAAAAACTGCTAATTTATATATCTATTTGGCCTCCTGGATTCTCCAATCAGAGTGTAATGTTTTCAGGCTATACCATCTCAGAAGCTCAGGCAGCTGCTTGGTTACATATATATCTTGATTCTTTAGGCCCAAAATTAGTTTCCCAAGAATGAATGGGGAAAGTATTAAAGTATTTATCTATCTATCTATCTATCTATCTATCTATCTATCTATCTATCTATCTATCTATTTTCCACTGCAAAGAAGGCCAGTGGCCAGAGGGACACAGGTGTAGAAACAAGCAGAACACTGCTACTAAAAACAATAGGCCCCCAGGTTTATGACCTGTCCTGGGATTGTGGTTTCACTGTGGAACTGTGTCAGTGTGCTTAGCTGAAGCCTCTTTCACCTTGTGGATAAATATCTATAAGCGTAGCAACACTCATGTGGTTTTTGTGAGAATAATGAATATGGCCTTCTGGAGCTTCTGTTTGGTGTCTGAGGAAATACTCTTAAGTGCTAAGATATTTGCCAATATCAGTAGTCTTTTTATGGCACCTGGAGAAGTGAACAGAATAGGTACAATGTATTAATACCACAGAGCCAACAGGGCCCCTGGTCCTCCTTGGTCTTTTTCTCACCATCTACTAAGGAATTTTAGAGATGGCCATGGACAGTTGGCAGAACCTTGTTTTTTAAGGACCAGCCTTAGAACTGAAACTTCAGTAATGAATTAGGTGACCTAGTTTTTCAAGAGGATCCCTTCACTAGGGAAAGTGCACCCGAGGCTCTGTGGGTCCAGAATCTCTGTGGCAGGACTCCATTGAGGCTTCGATCTTGCTACTTTGACTACTGCCTCTTCCCACGGAGAAGGGCAGTGGGTAGCGGTGTGATTAGCTTCCGTCCAGGGAGCACACCTCTGTCTCCACACTGTACCTGAGACACAGAACAAAGAGAAGCTCCATGCCAGCTCTGAGACGGAGGCTCTGCATAGTAACAACTGTGAAAAATAAGAACGTTTATCTCCACAAAGATAAAGACTGCAAATGCCACTTAAAACATGTACTATCACCCCAGTGAATAGCTGCTATTATTTTCCAGGTATTTTGATGCTGCTATTTAGAAGTAATCCTGAATGAATGTAACAGTATAGAAGAGATTAAAAAAATAGAACAAATTTCTTCTTTATAAGACTCTCCAATATGTAAAACAGAGCTTTAAAGCAATAACATTATAAGATTATTTTGCTGTTATACTATTAATAAGACTGAGATCAACCATTGTAAATCACTTTTCATCCATGTTAACTTTTCATGCATGTTAACTGTCTCAGAAGTTTATTACTGTGTTGTCATCTGACCCATGACTAGACATCTTTTTGACTGCTCTGATTATAGTTAATAATCCTTATTGAAGCATTCACCAGCAGTAGAATGGTTATTTAGACAGTGAGCTAGTATTATATGGAATACTCAAAGGCACCAGAATAAAATGAGATCCAGTTGGGTGTGGCAGCACAGACCTTTAATGCTACAGCCTCCTCTCCCCCTTCAGGACATATACATGTACACAAAAACAGCCACTCCATCCATGTGTGCACAGCTCTGGCACACATGAGGTAGGCTGAGGCAGGTTGATCTCTGTGGGTTCGAGGCCAGCCTGGTCTACATAGTGAGACCCTGGCTCAAAGCAAAAATAAAAATCAAAATAAAATGGAATAGATTGTTAGATAGTGGTGCTGCTCCAGCTTTAAGCCGTGTTATAATGGACGCCCAAACCAAATCAACTCTCACAGCCCCCGTTCTTTCCTCGGTACACACCCATATATACATATAAAAAGCAGCCACTCCATCTGCTATGTGAAGGTATTGAAAAGCAATGGAATGAGACATGTTTCACAAAGAGTCCTTGGGATCTTACGGAGCTATGCTTAATTTGAGAAGTGAATCAATAAAGGGAGGGGTTATTGTTGTTGTTTTACTATATATTTTATTTTAAATCTTCTTTATACAAGGTGAACGATCACAAAGCTTGTGTGGTTAATAAACCAAGGCACTGCAAGGGTTAGAGCTATAAGCTTCCCATGGGACAAAAGTAAGGCCCAGTAGGGCACTGAAGTCTTTTGAGGTCACCTGATGAAGGTGGGGTGCCTCCCTGTGCTTAGGAGCAGAGCAGTGAAACTGGCTTTCGCTACCCTGCTCAATGGATTGCAGATTTCTGTGGCTGGGAGAAGATCAATTCTAGGAGTAGCCAGTGCTCCAGTGTGAGGAGGACTGCAAGTAAATAATTTCTCAAAGAAAACAGATTAAATTAAATGCATTTTTCATTCATTAGGAAAGGGAGAAGGCCCCTCTTTGTTTTACTAATATTAAGTAGAGTATGGATCTTTTTTTGCCTTTCTTGCCCTCTTTCCCTTGTTCCCACTGGCCTGTGCTGTCTTTTTATTTGAATTATCTGTTTATTATATTAGGTTAGAAACCCAAAGGCCATTTTGCATGGGACACACTATAAATACCCATTATCACTGTTATCTATTATTGAGCTGATGAAGAGAGACAATTATGAAGGAATTAGATTATCTCAGCTTTTCTATAATCTATTTTATCGTATTCTGAAGATTACATATGCAGTTAAGAAAATGAACCAAATCTCCCAGTTGGCCCTTCCCTCAGAGCCGCCTAACGCAGAGGTGATATTAAGCGAACTAACATGTGTAAGCCAATATATTTATGTCAGCATTCTCCCCCTCCCCCATCCACACGCACCTATTTCATTCATCATTTTGACAGTTTGCACAAGCAAACTGTCCTAACTTTTTTCAAGAGTTCTCTTCATAAATTGAGTGTGATGTAGAATTAATCACAGCTGTTAGCCAGGAGTTGGAGCACGTTAGCACCACACGGCCTTTACGCTCTCAGCACAAGGCTTCCTCCGTGTTGCACCAGAGACTTCTCACCCTCTTTCATCTCTTCCTTCTCCCCACTGGGCCACTGCTCTTATCTCCCTTCACCTTAGTGCCAGCTACGCTCACTTCTGTGCTAAAATATCTCTTTTATCACAACACAGCTCTTATTTTCACTTTCTTCATGCAATGCAGCATTATGCAAATGGTTATTTTTCTTCCTTGGATAATTTGTCCCTTTCTCTTTCCTCTCCATTTTAAAAATTTTAAAATTATTATTCTGTGCATGATGTGTGTGTGTGTGCATGCGTGCACGTGTATGTGCGCATGTGCACGGGGGGGGGGGGGGAAGAGGAATTCCTGTATATGAGTGTAGGTGCCTGTGTGTGTATGGAGATCTGAGTATAATCTTGGTCTTGTTTTCACCTTCTACTTTGTTTACAATCAGGGTCACCTGTGGTTTGTCACTGATGGTCTCCATACTCTAAGCAAATTGACCCTTGAACATGTAAGACACCATCTCCCATCTCACAGTAGAACAATGGGATTACAGACACACATTACCAGGCTTGGATTTCTGGAGCTTCTGGGAACTCAAACTCAATCCCTCACACCTGTGTGGCAAATACTTTATCTACAAAATCATCTCCCTAGCCTGCTTTATATCTTTAAATATAAAGACAGAAATATTTTAAAATGCTTGCTTCAAATAGACAGAGCTCCAAAGAACCAACCTCCACTTTATTGTTTATGAGACTGCCTATACCTGGAAGGATTTTAGAATTACATGGCAAGGGAGAAGGGTGAGGAAGCTACTGTGTAGCTGGACATAGTGACTTACACCTGTAATCTTAGCACATTGAAGGCAGAGGGAGGACAGTTGCTAGATGTTCAGCCTGTGCCGTATACTGAATTACAGGACAACCTGGACTGCAGTGAAACTCCCTGTCTCAAAAAGCCAATAGAAGAAGAGGAGGAGAAACAAGAAGAGGAAGAGGAAGAAGAGGAATAGAAGGAGCAGCAGGAGGAGCTATTGTATACAGTGGGAATAATGGAAGCAATGGAGAAAAGTTGCAGCAATTTCATTTTGCTGTGCAGCCACAACTTGAAGCTTGGACATAGAAATGTGTACCTTATTGCCATAGACTTTTTTCCATCCAGGGGAGAAAAATCCTACTTAATTGAAGTTAACAATCTACACTGACAATTTCAGCTCTGAGTTTCTATGCTTTGTTCCCCTCTTCTTATTACGAAAGAACAATCTGGACTCTGTAGCCTAGACTTAAAATTGTGAAGATGCTGCTAGATAAATACACAGCACTTAGCTCTGCTGCACTTTCAAGAATATGTAGATGCTGACAGTTCAGTGGAAGGAATAGTATTTATATCTCAAAAGCATGTAGGCGGCTCTGACAAATATTAGTTTCATAAACCTGATGGTAGCTGCATGCACTCCTGAGGGTGGGTATTTGGGTCTTTACCCTGATACACGTGTTGAGTACACAGGTACCTGGACTTGAAACTTGAATCTACAGGTGCATTTACGTGAATGTATGCACAGAGACAGAGACAGAGAGAAAGGGAGGAGAGAGAAAAAGAGAAAGGAGAGAGAGAGAGAGAGAGAGAGAGAGAGAGAGAGAGAGAGAGAGAACTATCCTGTAGTAGTATGTACTTGGGTTGCTGGGACATGTGATATCATGTCTACTATGTGTTGACTGTGTCATAGAATGGACCTGGACCTGGATTCTGCCTTTGATCATATTTGCATATTTTAGGAAGGTCACACTACTCTTTTTAAAAATCAACTTCCATATCCAGAAAAAAAAAAAACTTCAATGGTTACACTGCGCAGCCGTCTGAGTGTGAAATGTTCCTCACAGGCTCACAGGTTCCAACACTTGATACCCAGCTGTGAAGACCAGCTGTAAAACCAAATGAAAAACAGACATCAAGACCCTGTCACTTTGGACTAGTTTTACTCTTATTTCTTAGTGGAAAAAACACCAGTTTGGGGGTCTTTGAGCCACATTTTTTTGCAGTGCTTTACAGAGCACAGTTCTTGAGTAGGTAGCAGATGATGGAATGTCTGGTGGGCAAATGGGGTTTAGAAGAATGGGGCTTAGAAGAATGGGGCTTAGAAGAGTGGGTGAAAGAAGACTTCCTGAGATTCTTTTTTCTATTGACCCTGTCTGAAAGGGTAGCAGATAATGTGAGTCATCTAGAGTGGAATGTCACAGGGGCACTTCTTAGGTTTTATATGGCCACAAAATTCCTTTTAGCAGATCATGTCATACAACTAATAGAACAACACATACTGTGCTGCAGCGTGAGTGTAAAACGTTTCCCCACAAGCTCATGTGTTTGAACACTAGGTCTTCAGTTTGTTTAAGAGGTTGTGGGATCTTTGGGAAGTTGGACCTACCTAGAAGAATTGGTTTGGGGGGAGGAGCTGAAGGTCCATTTCTGGGTCCCAATTCCTGCAGAGCCTCTGCTTTGTGGCCTCTTAAGATAGAGAGCAAACAGCTCTTGCATTCTTCTGCTGATGCAGGACCATCCACTACCAGATCTTTCTTATGATTATGGACTAATTCCTCAGATCATAATCTTAAACAAATCCTCATTCCCTTGTTTCTCATCAGACTTTTGATCAGAGCAATAAGAGAAAGTCACAACTACAATGGGATTCACTGACTGACTGCAGCATCTTCTGTCCGTCCAGTAGGAAACCATAACCAAAGGCCACACAGAACAGATGCAGGTCAGACAGGATCAGCTCTAACCACACCAAGTGTCCTTCTTTTTCTCTTGGTAATGTGTCTGCTGTCATTTGCCTTATAGAGTCAATTATCAAGGCTTCAGGGGATCGAAAAGACAGCTCCTATCACTTCAACAGGGTCAAAGTCTGAGATGGTATCTAATACTGGATAGGACAAAGAATGGAGATTGCTAGTCCACGAACATACAGGAAAGTATAGAGGGTGGGAAGGAGCACCCTTTCAGGAAGACTAACACGTTCTGTAGTAGCGGCCATGAATGGAAGATGTGAAGCTGGACATTTGCAAGCACAGAATGAAGCTAAAGAGATGAGGGGGAAGCCTGCCTGTTAACATGACTAACTGCAGCATAGTCACATAGCCATTTGCAGCCTGTCCACATTTTATTGAGATGAGCAATTACATGTCCTGTAATGGCAATGAAGCAATAAAATTTATGTCTTGTCATCTTTAACAAGATTAGACATAACCCCGCTCATAAATGTAGTACTGAATAGAGATTTTTAAGAATATAAGTATAGTTAAGGATCTTTGAGTTTATCCCTCATAGTTAATTAAAATCCTCCCCAAGAATCGGCAGATGAAAGATATAAGGACATTGAACATTTTACTCTATGGAAGAGTGAACTAATGATTTTTCCATACCTTGCTCAGTCCAGGCAGGCTCTGTGACTCATAACACTTATACCACACAGACTTCAGGAGAGAGGCGAAGGGAGTGACTCCAATTCCTGTTGCAATGCACACACTCACAGGGTAGTGAAACACATCTGCCAGAGAGCCTCCAAAGGGCCCATCCACTGCCAGCCTGGAATCACATAATGCAGTTCAGTTGACCTTGGGAATGTTTTGCTTCTGAACACAGAGACATTCCAAGGCAGAGCGTTTTATTGGGAGGGTCAGCAAGTGTGGGCTGAAACATTGCTGGGCTATTTGAAGATTCTGTCTTTGGGATGAGGAATGGATAAAGTGGTTGGTTCAGTGTATGCTATGCGAGCATGAGGGCCTCAGTCCAATGCCCAGGTGCTGTAAAAAAAAAAAGCCAACTATGGTTGCAAGCTTGTAATCCTGGTGTTGGGAAAGCAAAGACAGGCATAGCCTAGACTCTGCCTCAAAAAAGAAAAGAAAAAAAAAACAGTGGAGAAACAATTAGGAAGCAAGCTGATATTGACTTCTGGCCTTCCCATGAACGTGTGCACTCATGAGCATACACTCACACATGAGTACACATGCGTGCACACACACACATACACACACACACACACACACACAATACTCTATTCAGAGAGATTGAGGTAAGCTCTTGGGGCCTGCCTCCCTGAAGAACACTACCTAAACATCCTGGCTAGCATTCATGGAAGGCCAAGCCTGCCACATCCTGCCTCACCTCAGCAAAGCCAGCATAAGGAGACTCCCAGCCTTTCTTTCCCTCAGCAGCTGAAGACAAAGGACTCACTCCAAGGTGACTTAGAAGACTTGCCTTTTCTTTTCATGGCGAAGTCCCCTAATTTCATTTGTGTGATCACATGTTTTCATACATTTATATCATTTTAATCTAATGGAGGTAATTTGCTTGGAATAAATATAATTTCGAAATAAGTTGTCGGTTAAGTTCAATTTGTAAAACTCACTATTTTAGATTATATTTGCTTAAAATAATCTTTTATGATTATCAGCTAAGGGGTAGTAAAATGTTTGCCTTTGCTTAACATATTTTTGGGATAAATAAGATGTTCTTACATGGACTGGCCACTGGATTCCTCCCCAGCTCTCCATGTCGGTGCCTCTTTTTCCTAAGTGTGTGGTATTGTCTTCTGCCACACAGCATCTCTTTGCATGGACTACTTAGCTGCAATTTCTCCTCTCCCTTCGCTTGCTTAAACGGTACCTTTCCGCTAGGTGCTGTCTAATCATTATTCCCTGGGGAAGTTTTCTTGGACTCCTTTGACGAAGTGAAATTCCCTCAACTGTCTGTCCTTCCTTACTCTAGCTGTGATATTAGCCTTTATACTGTGTGTGTGCTCATGATTTAGTTCTGCCCATCGTGACCTCTCAGCTTCCAGCTCTATGAATGTGGGACACAGGTTTGTATTTGCTAGTTGCTTACCTGGTGCCTTACTGATGACCCAGCCTGAAGCTGTTCAATAGTAATTTGTTGAATCAATTGTAAAGTGAATATTTAGAGCATTTCAGTAGGCAGAATGTATTAAATAACTCCTACTATTCTAAAAGTACACATTTCCATATGAATAAAGATATGCTAATTAAAAGGTTTCTAAGTCATTCATACCCATTCCCTGAGGAGAGCCTGTCACCTGCGTGGTAGGGATGGGGTTTAATCCATTTGGGCTTTAATATGTGTTCAAAGTTCAAATAGATTTATTTAAAAATATTCTATATCCTAGACCTCCCACTAATTCAAATAAACTCTCCTTGAGTTAATCTTAATTAATAAAGCTTAATTACATATTGATATATGGAAATAGGAGAATAAAAACAAAAGGTTATTAACCAGAAAGTGCTAGTATCTTAGCCCACTATAGATTATTTTATAAATAATTAGATAAATAGATAGATAAATGGAGACAGTATCTATAGATTAAGATGTCTTATTGTTGATTCTTTTTATTAGTAATCAATGATTTGACACAAATTTGAAAAAGGTACCAATTAAATTCAGAGGATACCTGTGTCCTGAAGCACACAGAAATATATATGCATATATGCATATATGTAATAAAGCTTTCTAATTGTTCAGAATTAGAGCTCTTCCTTGCCCCTACCTAAGAACGGATTAGACGCTGCTGTCAGCCTGCATGGCACTCTGTTGTACTGGGGAGCAGGGTCATGTTTGAGAAAATTCTTCATGTCTTACTGAAATCTGTAAGGATCTTAGCTTCTGCCTTCTTTAGAATATGGTTCATATCTTCTTTCCTACATATCAAGCTTTGACACCTCACCTCAGTATTTGTTTTTTTGGAAGGGGGAGAGGGCTGCATTTCTTTATCTATTAAAATTGAAATAGGTACTCTATGGGAAATTTTCTTTTCTTCATGTTTTAATGTGTGTGCTGTGATTATGTGTGCACATGTGAGCACATGTCTTTGGAGTTCACACATATGTGTTTGTGCGTGTGTCAAGGCTAGTAGTCAATGCAGTCTTGATCACTCTCCATAATATACATATATGACATATATGATGGATAGTGACCATATATATATGATGGAGAGTGATCATATGTATATATATGTGTGTGTGTGTGTGTGTGTGTGTGTGTGATAAAGAGTGATCAAGGATCGATATAGGATATAAGATCGACATAGGATCTTTTATTTGAACTACCACCTCACTGATTTGGCTAGTCTGGTTAGATAGATGACTCCAGGATCTCCTGTCTTTACCCCATGAGCACTGGGATTACAGGTGGGCTGGCATGCTAACCTAAGGTTTCATGTGGGTCCTGGAGAGGTGAACTTGGGTTATCACACTTACTCAGCAAGCTCTTTACCTGCAAGGCCATCTCTTCATGATAAACACCCTTTCATAATAAAAGCCTTGGAGAGACCAAGGATACAAGGGACATACCTAAACAAAATAAAGGCAATCTACAGCAAGCCTATAGGCAACATAAAATTAAATGAGATAAACACAAAGCAAGTCCACTAAAACCAGGGACAAGACAATGCTGTCCATCTCTCTCCATATCTATTCAATAGCCAGACTTGAAGTTCTGGCTAGAACAATAAGAAAAGAGAAGAACTAAAATAACTACAAAATGGAAAATAATTTGATTTTTCCCATTTGCAAATGATATGTTATTTATAAGACTCATATTATGTACCAGCTTTGGATAAATTCTAGCTGTCATGTTTATTCACATGTTATACCCTTGATTTGAATCCCAGGTTTTTAATGTAAATTAGGAAGTCATTTGTCTTGCAGCAACTGAGTCTTGCTTGCTCCTTGATGCCTCAGGCCACCAGTCTCTTCCCTCATTTGGCATCTCTGGTTTACTTGTCCTTTCTTATTTTGCAACCAATCATGCTAACTCTTTCTTGTCACTTACACATCATGTTGAGGCCATTGTGGAGTATAATAGCTAACCCTACATCAAATATTATGCATTGCTGTGTTCTCCCACTTAAGTGTAATTAAAGAATGTTCTCATAGAATTGGATAATAGAATGATGATTATCTGAGGAGAGTTTGGAGTGGGAAGAGGGGAGTGAAAACTGTCAGTAAGGGATACATAAGTACAGTCATATAGGAAGGACACTTTGAAAGAGATGACATTGTGTGGCAAGGTGACTGTAATCAGGAGAGATCTATTATAATCTTGAAAAATGCAAAGTGAGTAGACAAGAAATGTTCTCACTGTGAAAGTGTTAACTGTGAAGTAATACAAATGTTCACTAGATTTAACATAATGTGCACATAAAAACATAATGTATATATATATATAAACAATGAATATACACACACACGATGTACATGCCCTTCAAAGCTATGTTTTCTACAGCAAGCACATATAATTTTCCCTGTCAGTTATAGAAAAAATAAGAAGGCTATGGGGGTTATAGCAATGAAAGACAAGGGGGTGGAGCAGATGTGCCCTGGAAGGCACTGGAGACCAGATCTTAGCAGGCCTCCTAATGACACTCCGTACAGAAGAAGCAGCACACAGTGCTTTCTGTGGATAGTTGGAAGCTAGTTGGCTAGTGAAGAGAAAGATGTTGACAGACTAAATAACTGGATGCACAGAAAGCAGAAGCAAAGACAACAAAGAAGCTGAAGGCATGAACTTAGCAATGGTAGGGATGTGCAAGGGTGAGGGAAGCAAGCAGACACCGTAATTGCGTTGTGTGTGTGTGTGGGCTGGGGTGGGGAGGAGTCACCTTCTTCTACATTTGTCTCTGATTTTAGGCATTTTCACTTCATTTTTAGTCTTGGAACTCAGTTTCATTGCTTATCCTTTGCTACTCATCTTTGACAGGAAGACATGCATTCATTACACCACTAGACAAAGCCAGTGTGACATGCTTACAGTTCCTGCTTCCCTGGAGAAGGGGAAAGAGGGTCAAGAAGATCATTTCATTTCATGACTTTTACTTGTAATGACAATGTAATGCTTACATTGTCATCAATAAATATTTGTCAAATCAAGTGAGCTAAAGAATACATGTTGAGCTGAAGGTATTAACTGTTTTCTGTTCTGTTATCTTTATGTGTCTGACATTGTGGCAGACCCTGCAGATACAGGAGAAGGATGACGACATCTCGTTGACAGGAACTCCCATGTAAATATTACCACTGTGTTTTAAAGTAAACATGAGGTGGTCACTGTCCCCAAGAATGGTACAAGTAGACATTTTTTATGCTTCATTGAAATATTCAGTTGTTACTTTGTTTTTCTCATCTTTTTCTGTTTGCTTGCTTTTTTGGGGCCCTCTCCATGGACTTTATGTACTATTGGATGATCCTGTAGAAGTGGGAATCAAACTGCTTGTGCACTTAGAGGGTCAAACGCTTAGGCTTTTCTGAATAGGGTAGTGGTATGGGCAGAATCATGTTGCTGATTATGAAGAAGCCATAACTCCAGGGCCTTATTTGAAAACAGGGTTGCAGCCAGGAGGAGTCTATATGTACGTATCTTATATGTTACCACACAGTCCTATAGAAGTGGTATGGGTTAAGTCCAGCATGATGAGAAGAAAGGGTCCTTCTTCAGGAGACCAACCTTTGCAAACTGAAACCTCAGTCTGTGATGAGAGATTGCTGACGGGGGCTGTTGTCTGACTCATGGCAGGCTGTACATAATTAGACAGGATATGCTTTGGGATCTGGAAAAGAAACTGTTCCTTCTGCCTGGATCATTGCCTACTTCTGTTGAACATTTATTTATTTTTTACAGAAATGTACTTGCTTCTCTTAAATTATACATTTTATGAATACTTTCATTTAAAAAAAGAGCTCAAGTTTGCAGCTTAGTATAAAGCTATCATCAGATCTGACAATTATTCATGCATTTAGATAATCTCCCATTTGAAGTGTCATGCCTTGAATGTAACAGGAGCCTGAGGTGGGGGGGTCTCACCTTGGCATGCTATGGAGCTCACTGGGGGCCTGTCCCTCAACCCCAAAGGCTTTCAGCAGCGCCTCTGTCCAGTCTCCTGAGGCTCGGATGTGCACACTAAAGAAGTCCTCCTGTGGAGCAGAGGTGAGAGTGAAGGGGTGCCATTCCAGTAGGGAAATGGACGGGCATTGGAGGAGGATGTACTGTCCGGGTGCCATCTTAAAGTTGTGTTTCTTCATATGAAGTTCCAGGACTGCAGACGGGTGACTCACCACCTACAACAGAGCAAGGCAGCTGAGGGGATTCTCACTCAGGTAAAATGCCAGAGTACATTCTTCGTTCCATCAAAGGCTTATAAAATATTTAATTGGCTTTTTTAAGGCATTATTTCTGTAAACCATCAATATTTGCCACCACTTTCATGCCTAGACTAACAACTTGAGTGATAATAGAGTTCATTGTGCGGGGCACTGGGCTTGACTTTTAATAACTCCACGAGGAAGCAATGTGACAGGCATGTGACCCCGTGTCCTACATGACCAAGCTTCTCTGAGCCAATTAACCATTTCTAATTGAGTAGAAGCAGGCATGAATGGATAGCCCATAATTTTACTTGAGCTTCTTAAAATAGTTGCCACATCATCTTCACTTAAAAAAATCTAGCAATAATTTGTTACCTTTGGTAGTTACATGTGTATTCTCTCACTTGAGAATTAACTCTGAAATTTTCTTCATGATAAGGAGAAAAATTCCCATCTTCCATGTCTTCTCCAAATGTTTTGTTTGTTGAATTTTACTAAGTACTGTCTTGGTTCTGAGCTTTTGGTATAGGGAAGCCCCATGAATCGTCTACAAGGACTTCAGGCTAGTGGCTCATCTGAGGAACAACGCATTTGTACTCTCTATATATCCCCTGTTTATGAAAACTCTCTGCACACCTCCAGGTCTTTGGTGGTAAATGCATACCATAATACAATCCAGTATGCCGATATTGGGATGTCACTTTTCCATTTTTAGTCACAGTATTTTAATCTTTAGTTCCAGATTTCTGCTCACTCTTCTGACATTGCCTTTGACAGAGCTGCTAAACGGACTACTTCCTACTAACAGGCCTAGCTTCCCACACATGCTTCAGCCTGGACTGACACCCTGTGGCACTAAGCTAAGCTTGAACTCAGCAACACAGAATCCCAGTAAAGCAGAACTAGGAATGTCTGTCCATTTTCTTTCAACGAAACAGTGAAGGGTGTGTAGTATTCTATTAAAACTGTACTAGTGAGCTAATGCTCAGAACTGGGTAGTGTAGTTTGTACTTTTGTTACACATGAGATAAGCTTTTTCTGTCTATCTGATTCTATCTCCCTCCAGCATGAAGTAAAAATCAAAGAACAATGAGGATGGACCACAAGACAGGGAAGTCCTCCCAAGCTGCACATCACTAAACAAGATAAAGTTCCGTGTATGGTCATCCTCTCCATCTCGAAGCTCTATCATTCCTTCATACTCTAAACCTGCCTTCCAAGCCTGTGCTCAGGGCTCAGGTAGAATGATGTATGTTCTTGAAGTATGGATGATACTGGTGTACTTGCAAAATTCCACCTTTATGTAGTATTTGAAGCTGCTATGGTCAGTGTAAAGCATTCTTAGTAGTGTCCTGTCTTTTCCTCACTAGCGAGAAGCCATAATAAAGAGAAATGTAGCTAACTCTGGTGTATTGCCACAAGCCTTTATCATAATTTTGTGTTCCAGTGTGGAGCCTTGATCCCTGTCTCCAGTAAAACCGGTCACACTGAAAGATGCTTCCGATACAAGCAATTATTAGAACAGAAGATGAGCCTCTAAATTAGAGCCAGTTCTGCAATAAAAATGGCAAATTAAAAACTTAGGCTAATAAAAAATTTTCATCTACACTCAGGCTTTTATTCAGACATAAAGCTACACACATACCTTGGTAATGACAACTTCTTGGTGAGATCTCCAGAACCTAATTATTCTTTCACACGCATACAAGACCACAGGGCCCAAAGCCCATTTCCAGGCCTGCAGAGAGAGTGGGGCAGAGACAGGTGAAGAGAGAGAGAGAGGGAAGGAAGGTGAGAGAGAGAGAAAGAGAGAGAGAGAAAGGGAAGGAGAGACAGAGAAGAGGCGAGGGAAAGGAAAACAGAGTGATAAAGGGAGGGAATGCAGGACAGAGAGAGACAGACAGACAGATGGAGACAGAGACATTAAAGTAGAATAAAAAATGTCTAACTTGGACCATATCAATACTTAGCATGGTGGGACTAAGATATTTCCCTTAACATTGGCCCAGCTATCAACAACAAAGATATCACCGTGTACTGAATACGATAACATTTAATTATTCCTTAAAGTCTACAAGCTTATTTAAGAGATTAAATTCTCTTCTATTGGTTTTTATGCTTACTTGATCAATGATGCCTTTATATAATTAGAAATAATTGAATCTACAAAGAAATAAGAAAGCAGATTGATGTTTATGTTATGTATGATAGAGTCATAAATGCTCCCAAACTCAGCCAAAGTCAAAGGCTTATAAAAAGGGGTTTTCAGCCAACATAAGGCATTTCACATAGTAATTTTAGGGACAAATAATGCCTCACAACTAGGGGATCTTTCTGAATACAGACACTCACACTCCCCCGTACTCATAGGACACCTCTTCCTCCTACAATGACAGTTACCTGGAATGAAAATAATTCAGGCTAGATTCTTTAACACCACAAGTCTGAGAGGACCAGAGCAAAGGTATCAACAATTGTCTGGCGAGCTATGGCTGGGAAAGTTTTCATACTTAAAAACATAAGTTACTTACTGTGTTAAGTTTTTTTGAGTATAATTTTCACAATAGATGAGCAAGTTTGGGGCAGCCTATTCTTGTCTCAGGTGTTGTGTGTAACTTCTCCAGTAGATGGGACAGAATGGGGACTTAGAATTTTTGTGTTTCAATGTCAAACAATCTTGCAAGGAAATAAGATAGCTTCTTTATTTCATAGAGGAGGAAACCGAGGCTCAGTCTCATCAGCCCACTCCTTCAGCATGATAAGGTATCTGGTGAAGATGTGGGCCTGGGAGGAACTGGTTCACAGCATCTGTTCTCGAGGGGTCACAGCTGCCTTGCTCGAGTATTTACTCATAGCGGAAGTGTAGTCCTGCTACTTCCGGTCTAACACCAGGCTGGGCCCTAAGGGCTGGTTTATGAAACGCTAGAGACTCCTAAGCTTGCTGGGCTCAATGTCGATGGTTTTGTTTGTTTGTTTTGTTTTTTGAAATCTTGCCTTAATTTTATAGAAAATAAAACCAAGCAAGAACGAACTCTGGCTTTCTGGGAATGCGTTTGAGTTGCCCAGGGAGGCTGGGCTGGATATCAGAGACCCTCATTGGACCTCAAGGCTTGGAAAAGATTCATACATTTCCTTTTTGCCATTCTAAATCTACCATGACCTTAGTTCTTCAATAAGATCATGGGAGCAGGGAGTACCTCCTCCTTTGGAGTCTGTGAGGTCTTTTAAACATACACGACTCATTATTTCCTTTCTGGCTGTCTGGCTCTGTCTCCAAGATCACAAGCTCGTTGACATACGTTTTATTTCTTTTGGATTATCTTTCTTATTTTTAATCTCTCTGTCTCTGTCAGTCTCTCTCTGTCTCTGTCTCTCTTTCTTGTTAGTCCTGGCTGTTTGGATGATACCTGTCTTCCTAGCAGCTCTCTTTGCTTCTTTCCTAAGGGCCTCTTGCTTGCTTGATAAAGGCTAGGATTTATTCAGGCAACACAAAGCAATTTGACCCACTTACTCTTTTCTGCCTCAGTAGGATTCAGCAATGTGTTCAGAATAGCGGGGAGGATAAAATCCTTTGTCCACTCGTGCTAGGATGAGGCAGTGAAGATGATCAGGGAAGGCAAAACAGAGGAAGTAGCAGGAGGATGGAGCTGGACCAAGTGAATGAAACCCTCGCTTCCTTATGCTTGAATGGACCAGAAAGTATTTTAAGAAGCGGTTTGGATATTTAGAGAAATGACAGCAATAATTCTTTCTCCATGAGGGAATGATTTGCAAAGACATTCACAAAGTCTTTGTGTATTTTCACAAATAATCTTCCATATCCATTTGAAAACATACATTTAAGATATCACATAGTTCATTTTGGTGGTGTCAAATCAGCCATGGCCTCTGATTTTTCCACATTGATGAAATGGAATGGGTTATTTTTCTTTCCATGGTTAGTCAGGAAGGAGAATGTAAGCCATTAATCCTTGGCTCTATCTCTAGTCTACTATATAAATTGCTCCAAGAGGAGATATGGAGGCTTATTTATACTGCGATACTCCCAGAGTCCCTTGGAAATTCAGGAGTGAGGGTGAGATATAGTCAGTAAGTGATTTTAGGAAAGTGGTCCAGCTGTGTGGATCAGCATAGACAAGAGTGAATAGATAAAAGATGGGGAGATCACACTCCCATCCCTTCTCCTATATTTTCAGAGACATTGGTGGTGGTGGTGGTGTGTGTGTGGATGAATGTCTGCTAAGGTCAACTTTAAGGGCTTCCATCTTTTCTGTTATTTTTTCCGTTTTTTTTTTTTTTTTAAATAGGATCCCTCACTAGGACCTAGAGGTTACATTTACTGATTACCCTAAGATGATTGGCCAGAGCCCTGAGGAGTCAGGATAAGCTGGGGTTGGATGGAAGGGAAGGAGTTCCTCCCCTGTTGGTGGACTTGAAGGGGGCGGGGAGGAGGGAGATGAGGGAGGGAGTGGGAGGGTAGGAGGGACTGAGGGAGGGGGCTACGCCTGGGATTCAAAGTACCTAACCTGTGATTGAGATAAAAATAAATAAAAATAAATAAATAAATAAATAAATATTTCAAATTAAAAAAAAAGATGATTGGCCAGTGAGCCCCAAGGATCTGCCTATCACCATGTGCCAGTGTTGAAATGACAAGCACTCTCTGTGTCAGGCTTTTACGTGGGTGCTGGGGATTGACTTTAAGTCCTCACACCTGCATACAAAGCAGTTTACTGGCTAAGCTCTCACCCCAGCTCACAGCTTGGGCTTTTTTATATTTGAATTTTGTATTTTTCATACTGGGAAATGATTGAAGAAAATTCTTATTTAAGTTCTTGCCAAGCTCTTAAACGTTTTGGGTTTATTCAGAGAGATGAAAGCAATGCTGGGAACATGTACTTGCAGATAGCAGCAGAAACCGGCAAAGGAAGTGTTGGAAGAAGGTCAGAATTTCTGAAGGTAAGTCATAGGATGTGCAGAAGAAATGTCATGGCCTGCCACAAAGCCAGGAGTTTTCTCATGGTGTGGTTTTGCTTGGATGCCCTTAGTACCAGAGGTGACACTCTAAAACACCCTCACTCCGTATCATAAACAAAGGGTCAGAAATATTTGGCATCCCTGCTTCTTTAGTGTTGAACACCATATGGAGTCTTAGCTTCCTCGTTCTAGTCTCTACATGTTCCGGAAAGCCACAGTTCAGCAAGTGCACTAGAACAGAGAATAAAACTGTGTTGTGTTGACTTAATGATAGCAGCAGTGAAACTTGATTCCTCCATTTTTATTCCTCCTGGAAAATACGGGCAGGCTGTCTTTGATTTTATTTTATGTGTGTGGTTATGAATAGGCATTTTCTCTGACAATAGTGTCTCCTGGGGTCGGCCCCCATGTCTGAGTTCTGTGTTTGTGTACTAATGTGCAAGCATGGTGACAAACCACTTGATGGAAGTTTTGTGATCGGCTCTTCTCTGGTCAGAGGCTTTTCCTCTTGCTAACATCATTCCATAGAAAGTAAAAAACTCAAAACCAACCAAACAAACAACCAGAGCCATATGATTATTATCTGTGGGTAAATGAACTAATTCCTTGGCTATGGCATACCCAACGTCTTTTGAAACTAGACTAACTGTATGAACAACACTCAAATCTGAAAAAATCTGTGTGCCTGTAAGATTGGGATAGAAATCAGGGCAGGGGATTTCTTTGTACAGTTTATACAAGGTGATGGATGAAAGATTCTCTGATCCACCAATGTACCACTGATGAATATTCTGCAGATAAAATCTTCATTTAAAAATGCCCTAGGAAAGAGAGGCAAAGAGGACTAAACGGAGCCTAACCAGGATGGGCTGGGTCCAGTGCAGCGGAGCACGGAACCCCTTCGTGTCCTTGGAATGCCTTTCTGAGTCAGTGTCTGTAAGACATCAGAGGGAATATTGTACAGTCCAGCCAAGCCGTAATTGCACACCCTACACACGCTTTGGATCAGGATCCATTAAAAATAATGGGAAAGGGGACACTGTGAGTTTGAATATGCAAGGGGGTGTAGTGGGGGAGTTAGCAAGAGATGGTGAGGCCCTCCTCGTCATCATAGTTAATGCTAGCACACACTGCTGGGAGCAGGCCCTCCTCTGTATTCATGAAGTGTGGGGGAGTATTGATTTTTTTTTTTAATGGAGACGCTGTGGCTGAAAATTTTAGCGAGGTATTCATCCTCTTCATTAATATGCAGCCCAGATAGTGGCTACCAAGAGTTGAGTTTAAGACAGAGACAATCTGTACTGGCCAATAAAAGAACCATAGGCTAATGGGTACGTCTATTCACATCTTTCAGCTTTAAACATTTCTCCAAGTAGTTTTACCCTTAAAACATAGGATTTAGTTTAGTGTATTTAAGAATTTTTATGGTGATTATTTAGACCCTTCTGTTGTCCTATATGCTATTATATTCTATTCTTATTTTAAATGATTACACATAGCACACTTTTTCCTCCTAGGTTTTGTTTTCTGTTTTTGCTTGTTTTGAGACAAGGTCTCATGTCTTCCAGGATGGTTTGGCTCTCTTGGACCTCCCTAGGTAGCTGATGATGACCTTGAACTTCTGACCTTCCTGCTTCCACCTTCTGCAGGCTGGGATATCAGGCATATTTTTTGTGGTGCTGGAGATGGAACTCAGCACTTTGTGTGTGCTAGGCAAGCACTCTACAAATGGGAGTTTATTCCTGTTTAGCTATGTGGTCAACCTAGAAAACATAACTTTCAAAAGTCTGTGGACACTATCGTTAAATTAATACTTAAATATATTAAATCTATTTTTGGCTAACATTGAGTTTAATTAGAACAAAAGTAACTGGACACCCCTAGTTCTTTTGATCACCAAAACTTGGAGAAAGAAAGAAGGCAAGCTTATGAAAAAACTTTGTCCTCCTAATTACTCAGAAGTCAGGCAAGAGGGATAGCAAGGTGCAGAGTGTGGTGAGCCATGAAGCTAGCTCCCTCAGAGCCATTACTCTGCTGATATGAAGTCCTGCAATATCAGACATCCATATTTAAGCTTAAGGAGAATACATTTCAAAGCTGAACAAAGTGCTTTTGGCAGTAAATCTCTTTTAAAATTATCCATAACTTGATTTCTCCATTAGCCCACTTAATAAAGAGTTGGCTTCATCAAGTGGTGACATGGGCGGTTTTTTTTTCAAGCCTATAAAAGCTCTCGTTATTTTAACCGTGGGGACAGTTATTTTTAAAAAGCTCCTGGGTTCATTCTTACCGAAGGCTCCTTGCCAGAAAACTGAGGTACAGGACACAAGGCAGCTGCCTGCCATTCAGCATAGTGGTCTCTGCAGAAGGTGACATTGTGCAGCTGAAGACTCTCTGGAGTTTGGCCTCGAACAATTCGACTTAGAAATGCGCACACACACACACACACACACACACACACACACACACAGAGAGAGAGAGAGAGAGAGAGAGAGAGAGAGAGAGAGAGAGAACAAAATAAAAAGCACAAAAATATCAAGCTGATTTTGAGCAGTGTTTTTACACAGATTTATACTCTGCCATGGCTTCCAGAACAACACTCCCATCTCTTGAAACTTGGGCTGTCACTCACTTTCCTCAACATCTTTAAAAATAGGCATTTAAAAAGCTCTGTATAACTTTGAAGATCCCAGAAAAGAGTGGCCTTTTGTGGTACCCTGTGTCACATTGAAAGTGTCTATATTAGAGAATTCATAATGAAGGAAATTGTTTGAACACATCCTTTTGTAGACTGTTGAATTTAATTAGGATTCATCTCCTCTGATTGCTGATTTGGGCTAATTGGCTAACTTTGTACGATTGGCTTCTTCTGCGGATTGATTTAACTTCTACCCTTCTTAGCTCGTTTCTGAGCACTTAGAAGTTTCAAGTGAATAAGTCAAAGGAAGTGCCCAGAATAATGGTATATTTTCCCCCAGTGACCACTAGCAGGCTTAGCATTTGACAAGGTCAAAACAGGTCACTTTGAAATGTGTCTTTGAGGCTCTATCAATAAATTTAAAAGTAGAAAGAGAAGCCTGAATGAATGGATCATTGGATAAAGAGTCCTGTAATCCTACTATATTGCATCTGCTATAGATGCATGACTGACTGACCTTTGCAAATTGCTTTGGCATCACCTCTCAGGATGACTTTACTGACTTGTACTCTCACAGCAAAGGACCAGACACTGACGTAGTAGAATCTGGAAGCTGCTCGATTCCTAGGTGCTAACGAGTAAGATGTATTTGTTTGTTTTGAGAAACTACAAGCTCATAGACTGACAAACATCAACATCACAGAGACACGTGTCCTGGTTTGGCTGTGGAGCAGTGGTCTCCTTTGCTATTATCGGGCATGGGAGGAAGTAGCAATAATGCTTTTTGAAGGAGCATGGTGTCTGCTAGAAATGACACATTAGTCTTTGTGTTCCATGTAAGTCACTCAAACTTGATGACACCACTTTGATTCAGGTGATCAGTATTATCTGTAAATCTCCAGCGCAGAAATGATGTCCACCTCGGGTGGGTGAGTGATAAATAGGAGCCAGATTGTGAATGCCATGTGTTTCAGTACCTACATCCTTAGAAGGTAGGCAACTTTCTCCATGCTATCTATAAGAGGTTCCAGATCATTCCATAAGTATGTTGTTAATAAAAATTAAAAAGTTTCGATTTTTCTCCATCTGTACCATTGTCTATACTATTACCTATTACCATAGGTAAACTAGTGAGCTTTAGTGCCGTCCAACAATCCTACATCTACTTGGCATCTTGTATAGAATTTGCCAATTGCTTTTGATGTAAACAGTAGCAGCAGAATGTACCAAGCTGAGAAGATTAAATGAGGTCTCTATTGCCAAATAAGGCTTTCAGCAAGGTTGAAATAGCTCAAACATTCTCCTTGTGAAATATTATTTGTGCATTAAAAACATCTTTAGCAAGTTACTGACCATTGGAATCCACTCGTGGTTTAACACACTGGATGTGAGTGCAGGAGACATGGGTTTAGGGAATTACAGGAATGTTTCCCATGATCAGAGAGGATTACATTAAGATTTCTAAAGCCAACTTACAAAAATCAGTAGCCTTCCAATATATTAACAGCAAACAAACTGCGAGAGAGATTATAAAATCACACCTATTAGCGATAGTATAAAAAATGTTTAGCCAAGGAAGTAAAAGACCTCCATAGTGAAAATATTAAATCTCTGAAGAAAGGAAAGGAGGAAGACACTAGAAAATGGAAAGACCACTCATGCTCATGGGTTGGTAGGATTAATGTTGTAAAAATGTCAAGAGCAGTTTACAGATTCAGCACACCCTAATCAAAATTATCGTGACATTATTGACAGAAATAGGGAAAAAAAGTCCTAAAATTCATATGGAACCACCAAAGACCCTGGTTAGCCAATGTGGTCCTGAGGAAAAAGGACAATGCTAGGGGGATTGCCACACCACATTTCAAACTACATCACAGAGACATAGTATTTAAAGGGGCTTGGCACTGACACACAGCAGGCATGTAGACCAATGGAAAAATAGAACACTCAAACAAAACTACACATAATCAAAGCATCTTGTATTTGACAAAGATGCCAAAATGCGCACAACGGAGAAAACACAGCATCCTCAGCAACTGATGGGGGAGAGCTGGGTGTCTAGAATGAAATTGTACCCATCTATATTACTCTGCACGAATATCAGCTTCAAATGGATCAAAATCTCAATGTGAAACATGAAAACACTGAAACTGTTAGAAGAAAACATAGGCAGAATCCTACAAGATGTCGGGGGAAGGGCTTTTTCAACAGTACTTCTTTCACACAGGAATTAAGGCCAAACATTGACAAATGTGACTTAAAAAAACTAAAAAGGTCTGTGTAGCAAAGGGAACAATAAGGCGAAGAGGAAAACTACAGGGTAAGAGGGAGTGTTTGCAATCTATACACCTGTGAGTGGGTTAATGTCCACAGGCTACTGAGGATTGAGAAACCAGAGTTAAGAAAACAAACAACGCAATTTAGAAATGGGCTATGGATCAGAACAGAGAGATCTCAAAGGAAGAAATAAGAACAGATAAGAAATATCTCAAAGCCTTTAACATCCGTAGCAGTTAGAGAAATGCAAATTAAAATGACTCTGAGAATCCCTCTTATGCCTGTCAGAATGGCTAAGGCTGAAAAACAATTGACAAAAAGTGCTGCTGAGGATATGGGGGAAAGGAAGCTGTTGATGGGATTGTAAACTGGTGTAGACTTTATAGAAATAAGTGTGGAGAATCCTCACAAGCTCAAGCTAGATCATTCATACTACCCAGCTATGCCACTCCTTGGCGAGTGTTCAAAGAGCTTAACATTCTGCACCACAAATACTTGCTCAACCATGTTCATGGATGCTCTTTTCACAATAGTCAGGGAATGTATATACAGAGACACTGGTCCGAACACCCTGAATCTAACATAGACTTACCCTGCTCCATGGATGGCCAAACTGATGAAGAAGATGATGAAAATATGGTGTATATACCAGAATAGCTCATAATAGGACTGTCTGATGAACTCAGTTGAAGAGGTCATGATCAAGATCAAAGCCAGAGAGATCACCACGCCAGTAATCCCTGAGACTGTCACTAATAGCTCAGGGGTTGTGCTCTAGGAGACACAAATTAAGTATACAAAGTATGAACAAATTAATATTTTGGGTTTTTGCATTTTTAGGATCAGTACTAGAGGATCCAAACAAAGAGCAATTTAGAGTGCCAACACACAGAACCTCACCAAAATCCAGGTACATTTCAAGAAACCATCATGGTAAATTCTTACTTCCTCCCCTGTCTCACCATGGATATTTACTTTACTCAAACTTTATAAAATACCATGCCATTAAGTACATATTTTTCCATTTGCTTGAAATAATTTTCCTGTCAAAGCTACTTTTTGAGTTGGTGCTAGAAAGCTTTCGAAGAACAGTGCTTCAGAATAAACTCAAGTTTCAAGTTTTTTAATATTTAAGATTAAAAGTTGTGGCTCACCAAGCCTAATTTCATCTTAACATTAATAAACACTTTTTTGGGGGGGAGCTGTTCCTTAGGGGCACTCCTAATAAAGCAGTTGCATGCTCTTTTCCCTTGGTGATTATGCCTTGCTCTAGCTTTTTAATTGGAAGGACGATGACTTGCATTTCCTTCACGTTACCTCAGGGGGCCTTGGAATAAGGCTTGGTAAATCCTCTGTGATCAATAAGGGTACAGATATTTTTATCTGGCGGGTACTCCCCAAAGGGCAGGATTCTGACCCATGAGTGCAAGGGACAGTTAAATAGCCTTTTAGAACATTACTGCAAAACATTTTGTTTTTATTGTAAGTTTCCATATTCTTGCTTAGTCATTAGTATTCATACCCTGTGTTCCCATCTCTGAGCCAACTACCAACTCAATAAACTTACACTATATCTTTTGTCAGTAAAACCTCATTAATTTAGGCTGCTTTGAGAGCTGGAAGTAATTTGGACAGGGACTTCTCCATTGTTTATTTTCTTCTTTTTACAGAATAGAAGAGTGGAATAAAATTGAAAGAGGGTATACGTGAATGATTTAAAATATTTTTTGTAAGCATACCCAGGCACTTTAGAAGTCAATTTACACCACGTGATGTACTAATTTCAAATCATTATTTTTTGACTATTAAAACACATTTCTTTCTTCTTCCCTGCAATAATAGACTTATAGACTGGTCTGCATTGCAATGAATGGTTTAAAGTAACCCCACTGCATCACCTATGTGTCACTTTAATGCATGTTTCAAGTTATTGATAATCATCTCTCCAAATACCCAAACTAGAGGGGCTTCTGAGCTTAATTAGTACTTACAAAGTATATTGCTTCTAAGAATTTGAAACAACTGTGTTTGGAGTAACTTAATTAGCTTGTTAAATTGCTTTAAAGGTTATTTATAATAAATACTATTTATTGCATAGTCTCTTCAAGATGTTGAGATTTATTCTTGGGTCTCTTGTGAGCAGTGAATTATGTAGAGCCTTTACTGGGGGAAAATGTAGCCCCAAACAGGTGGCCGGATAAATTCCGAGCTTCAGTGAAACAGTATTAAAGGTATTTCTGCATGCTTAGGGCATCTGTAGTTTTGATTTGCAGCAATGAAATTTGTGCTTTTAATTGATGTCAGTTAAGAAAAGGGGATTCGGTTTACTAATGGTGTGATACTGTAAGCCTTCATAAGAAAATCAAGAATTTGACTTGGAAAAATTTTTTCTCAAGTAGAATCTAAATTTTTCTTCTCAAGTAAAGGAACATGAGCAAAACCATCACTTATAGAGAGGGCCTAGGTAATAACAACCAGAGAGATTCCTGTTGGTAGAGTGTATGGCCTTAAGACAGGTTTTTTTTTTTTTTTGAAAACAGATTAAAAAAAAATCTGGTCTCTATTCCAATATGGTAGTCCATGGAAAATGTTTAGATGAATCGACCCGGAGATGTGAGAGGGGTTGGAGGGAGAGGAGGTCTTTACCTGTAAGGATAAGATGCTGTGTCTGATTTTATCTTTCTTCTCAGAGACACTGTTGCTCTGTGCACTTAGACACTAGCATTGATGGTGTCATAAGCCACAGCTGTCATTCTGAAATGACCTTCTTCAGTCAGTGTATGGTTTGGCAAATTAGCAGTTCACACATGTGCCGGAATATGACGCACAGAGAACAGACCCAGAAAAATAATTTGCAGGTTGAAAACAAAGCATCCAATCTATCATTTTTGGGTTTGGATGGCATATGCTTTGTGAATCTAACATCAGCGAGGGAAATCTGATCAGGAGATGCTTTTAAAATTCACAGTATTAGGGCTTTAATAGGTTCCTGCATTCCTAAAATATCACATATATATTTTCACTATTAATTAATTAAGCGGAGCATGTTTTTCTCCTTGCTCACATTCTTCCAGCCACGTTAACGGCTAGAAAACGAGCTGCTAAGAAAGAAAGGTGAAATTGATATTAGCATTTGGCAGAAACCTCTTTTATCCAGCTCTTTTATGTAAAGCTTTTGAAATCTATTGCTCTTGATACAGGGATGGGAAGAGAGGCCATATTCTGCAGCAGTGAAACTGCTTAACATGCGAGAAACGAACTCACCGTATACACGATACGGATGGGATTGAGGTAACTCTCGTTTGGGGCATTGCCAAGTTTGGAAAGTGCAGCCAGCAGCCCTTCAGCATCCTTGGCCTGACCCAGGTGGTAGCGTTCCAGGTTGAACAAGTGTGCCACGGTGTGGATGACTGAGGATGAGGACACATCAGACACAGGCTATATCAAAGTCATCTCCTTCAGGCCTTCCAAAACACTATGGTGCTACTTAAGTTTCTCTGTTCTGGTTTTGGCAGTCTACAAGGAAAAGTGATTTATTTGTGCATCTTTCCCAGAGTCTTGAATGGAATGGAACATATGGTGTATGGCTTACCCATACATATTTTAATTATATTAAGAAATAAAGTAATCTCAATTCACCATGATTTAATTTTAACTATGTAATCATTTTGGAAGTGATGTAAGTCATGACATTAAGAAGTGGGTATTGTGCTGGCTAGTTTTATGTCAACTTGACACAAACTAGGGTCATCAGAGGGGGTGGGGCTCAACCGAGAAAAATGCCTCCATTAGGTCAGGCTATAGACCAGTCTGTGGGGTATTTTCCTAATTAGTGCTTGATGGGAGAGGCCTGCTCCACAGTGAGTGGGGTCACCTCTGGGCTGGTGCTCCTGGCTTCTGTAAGAAAGCACAAGTTGTGAGGAGCAAAACAGCAAACGGCACCCTCCATGGCCTCTGTATCTGCTCCCCCCTCCAGGTTCTTGCCCTGTCTGAGTTTCTGCCCTGTGTGACTTCCTTCAATTGTGGAGACAAATAAACCCTTTCCCTACCCCCATTCCCTTGCTTTTCCCCCCACTCTCCTCCCCAACTTCCTTTTTTGGCCACAGTGTTTTCATCATGGCCCCTAGACAGTACACAACACAATACAAGATAATGTACGATAGACAATATGATTCTTAAGGAAGATGGTATACTTATGGACACAGAAACATAAAGCTGCCTAAAGAAATTAGAAAGGTTTATTTTTAGGATACTATGCAGCATACACAGCAATGTATGTTTACTTGACATACCGATTGACACCAGGGAGATAGTGTCTTTGCATTTTTTCAGACATATTTTTTGCTCTTCTCTTCACATGTTTTAATATGTATGTATATAGGTATATACATATATATGTACTGATACAACTACATACACACATATATTTGCATAGATGATTCTCATAGAGTTGAAATGAGCCTGTATTTGTGGAACCAAACATATTTTTTTCTGTTCTCTTAAGTAAAGTGTGCTATCTAATTCTGAGAGTTGGTATGATTAAATTTTAGGTGAGGAGGACAAATTCAAGGACACAGTATGATCTGGCCTAGAGATTGTGTACATGTGCTGCTCCTTCCTAGCTTGGAAACCCTGTTAGGAAGCCAGCAGTCACACCATCTCCATGGAGACCCAGCTGCGTGGCCAGTTGACACATACCGTTGGGATCGGTCCTAAGTGTGCATGCAGGACTCTTTACACAGGATATAGCTATTTCCCTGCTTTCCTACTTCTGCCTCTCTGGCGGGAAGAAGTAGTTGCGGCAGCTACTATTATAGTCTATACACATTGTGGGCATGTCACAACATCCTCTGTGGTTGTCCTCCAGGACTGGAGGTGTGGAAGAAAGAAGAGCAAATAAAATCAAGCAGCTCCTGAGAATGTTGGGGGTAGGAAACACAGCACAGTTGGTAAAGGGCTTGCCGTGTAAGCATGGAGACTTGAGTTCTATCCCCAACACCCTGTAGCAACTGAGCACAGCAGGGTAGGTTTATGACCTCGGTACTGTGTGGGGCAGAGTGGAGAGGGAAAAGGCAGATACTTGGAATTGCTGGCCAGCCAGTCCATCCAAAACATGTGGTGAACTCCAGGCTCAGGGAGGGACTGTGTCTCAAAAAATTAGAAAACAACCGAGGAAGACACTCAACACCAACTTCTGGCTTCTGAATACATATGTGTTCATGTATGCACGTGCACACACACATAGAGCTTCTGAGAATATTGCTGCTGTTTTGATGCCTTCGGGCATAGTTGCACAATTATTCAGAAATGCAGTCTCTTATTTAACAGCATCTTCTCCCCCCCTTTTATTTATTCACTCATATTTACAGTCGACTGTAGTTTCCCCCCTTTGCTTCCCCCCCCACTTCCCCTTTCCCCTGGATCTATCCGTATCTTCACTTCCCCTCAGAAAAGAACAGTCCTTCCAGGGACCTCAACCAAATACATCATCACAGAGTTGTCTACTCTCTCCATATCTATTTAATATAGTGCTTGATGTTTTAGCTAGAGCAACAAGACAAAGGAGATCAAGGTGATTCAAACTGGAAAGGAAGGAGTCAAAGGATTTCTCTTTATAGATGGTCTGATAGTACACATAAGAGAGCCCAAAAATTCAACCAGGGAACCCCTACAGCTGATAAACACTTTCAGGAAAGTGGCTGATACAAGATTAACAAGAACAACAAAAATCATTCTCCCTCCATGGAGACAAGGACTGGGGGTATTCCCATATCACAGGGTTAGAAACTGATTTTCATATTATATTATAGGATTGATTTACCAATGAATCATCTATACCAACAATCACAAAAAAAATTAAAAAGCAACGAATGAATTCGCTTTCATCTTCCCCTGTTTTTATAGAACTCCTCTCCCTTGTAAAGAATTGTTGATTTAAGTCTGTTTCCTGTTAGGTTGATTTCCACATGGGTATCTGACAATGCTAAATTACATTTAAGTATGTGGGGTACTCAGGGCCTGGAGTGACTGAGTCACTCCTGTTACCACCTCTCTTCTATCAGAGCTGAAGACACTAATGATGTGGAGAAGGAAACGCAAGCCGTCTCACAAGGACTGGCCTCTAAAGGGCTGTGCTAAAACTATGTTACCCATAGTTCTCATGTACTTTTAAGTTTATCATTAGATATTTCTTGTTTTTGTTTCACAAAGTAGATTAAATGTGTAATCTCTGAGTTATCTCGGGGACTCTCAGGATAAAAAGCACCCGAGACCATTTTGATTGTGTAAGCATTTGATTTTCCCTTTAGATTTGATCATGGCTGAAAACTAGAAATATCTGAGCTGGGGCTCATCTATCTATCTATCTATCTATCTATCTATCTATCTATCTATCTATCTATCTATCTATCTGTGGCTGCTGGGGCCTGATAGGTTACAGGAGAGGTATTGCTTTCATTCCTTTTCAGACACTGTATTTTTTTATGCATCTTATTCTTTTTAATATGAATAATCAAGCTATTGTGGCATGGCAATAGCTATTCATTGAATGGGTTTAAGATGCTTCTGTGGTTGGTCTCTCTCCTCTGCTACTGAAATACCCTCTGATAATAGATTGGATGTTGGTGTCTAGCAGAAAAAATATTGAAGTGGATGCTTTTTAAATTACTTAATTTCTTTCTCTCTATTTTCTCATCTGTAAAATGGGTAGATTCAGGGAAAGAATACTCATAACACCACATAACATCTTAGATCTCTTCCAGCCTGTGACAACTGTGTATTTCTTTGAAGCTCACTAAAAACACCTTACATTCAAAAGTGTTCTACGGATGTGAAATTCAAAATTTGTTTCCAAAACTTCACAGTGGTTTAAGTGGGAGATCTTCAGTACCTCAGTGAATACAGTACTCTGACTGAAAATTAACTCCTTGTGTGCCCCTGTGGACTTTCCCTGCTCTACACTGCTACATGCTTGTCAAAGCTCAAGATAACTTTGTTCCATAAACTCACCCAATGGACCAGGCTGTAAGCAGGTCTTTCTGTAATTTTATTTTCTCACCCAAGTTCTTTTTTAAAAGACCAGCTATCTTGGCAATGTTCTTCATGCACATTTAATAGGTCTGTAAACTTCTGAGTTCAAATAAGGAAGTTTTATTGAAGAGCAAACAACAACAACAAAAAATCGTAAAGGCTACAATTAGAGCCAGTTGCCTCAAGAAAGGGCCCTTTACATCGTTCTTTCCTTCTTATTATCCCCTCCCTACAGATCAAAGGAGGTATAATTGAGGAGAGTCCTGAAAGAGGCTCATTTCTAGTACCCTTCTGCCTGCCTGTCAAGAGACAACAGTGAGTCTGGAGTTGGTCACCCCTTAATAAAGCTGTGCTTGGAAACCAGGACCTAGGAGCAAATCTTCCCAGGACTTTCAAAGCCAGAATCTGCATGAGACTTTCTAATGTGGGGTCTGGTGGAGAATGGATCCATTCTGGCAGACTGTGAGCTCTGTGTGTGTAAATCACATTAGAACCTGTGAGGCAGGATTTGCAATGATACCTTGTTGGAGCTTTGAGCACCTCCAGTGGTGAACTGGTTGGTAACAATGTGTTAAGGGTCAGATCCCAAGGGATGTATGCCTTGGGGGCCATCTCTACCTTGGGTGCTCCAAATCATTTTCTCAGCAGCTTTGTTCTGTATCCCCTCTTCTCAACCTGCCCCTGCTCTGTTTATTGACGTTTGCGAACTAATTTTAGCAACTCCTCTGGAGCTGCACTCAGGGTAATTTTACACCCCTGAAACCTGGCAGACACAAGTTGCAGAATTTGCGGAAAGAGCTGTGTGGGTCACAATTTACAACCTCCGGTGATGGAAACTCAGGCTCCAAGTACTGCTTTTCAATTGGAAGGGTCTTCAAGGTCTGCCTTGGACCAGGAAATCCAGAAAGATCCACATTAACACGAACGTAAAGGCTGTGAAACTACGGTTTTTATACCAGTGAGGTTACAGGTCCCTGAACACAATTTATTAGTGGTTGGAGGGAGCTTATCACAGGCAGGCAAGCAGGAAGGCAGGAAGGCAGGAAGAAGGGCTCCTGTCACTGCATTTTCGGTGATGCCCTTGATTGGCGATACCATTGTTTTGCCTCTTCTCTTCCCTCCCTAGCCTACATCCACCAGTCTCTAATTACATCCTTTAATGATCCGACCAATTAGAGCCTGCAGTTCAACTTCTAGGAGACCGGATGAGAAATTAGAGGCTGGCATGCAAACTTCTCTGTGGATGCATTTCTTCCAAGGTTACACACCTCTATTAAGCCGCTTGGCTATTTGAAAAGCAGCATAATTGGCGAGGCTAATAAAATAAGCCCAGGGACACTGCAGCTGCTCCCCTGTGAACACAGCAGAAGGACAAACGAGGAAAGCAAGGTGCAGCTATGAAACTGGGGCTTAGCATTTTTTTCTTTAAAAGCACAGTTGCCAGCCACATTTCTTAGTTAATGTGAGATGCAGTAATTGCTTTGTCAAGGATTGGACGAGGTAGAGTTTTCTTTCCACCTTCCTGCTTTTGTTGGGCTGGAAACCACAGCCGTGGGGCTGGTTGCCATGGAAGATGGGATGAGGGTGTTTTGCTGGAAGATACAGCTCTGACCCTGCTGGGGTGAGCCCCAGGAGATGTTCAGGAGAGGCCCATAGCAGCAGGAGTTGAAGAGAAATGGGTTGGAAAGAATACTAATGCCCTTTGGAGATTTGTGAGGGGAAGAGGGAGAGAGAGAGAACATCCTGGCTTTTCTCCTTGCAGCAGAATGTGAATTTATAATCTTGAACGATTAGTGTCAGGCTCCAAACTCTGTTTCATCCACATGAAGCTCGGGCGGTTGTGTCTTGCTTCTTTCCTATCAATTCCTCCAGCCTCTCATGCCACTCACCCTAGCTTGATCAAATGTGTCACTGTGTTCTTGCATTAGTGACACAGGCTACTAAGATGCAAGAGATGCTTCACGTCTCGAAGGCTCTCAGAGACTGACAGTTCTGTAGGGAGTGTGGCATGAACTTTGTAGGTGAAGTTTTGGGGTCTAGAGCAAGCAGTTGGACAGTGGGTCCTTGGTATGGTACTGTCTTACCTCCCTAGGGAGGACCATGAAGGAGAAGGACATTTGAGCAAAGGTGGAGAGGACTCTGGAGTCGTGCTCCTCAACCTTCCTGACATTGTGACCCTGTAATAAAGTTCCTCATGTGGTGGTGAACTCCCTCAGCTGTAAAATTACCCTTGTTGCTACTTCATAACTAATTTTGCTACTGTTATGAATTTTAATGTAAATATCTAATATGCAGGATATCTGATACACATCCTCCGAAGGGGTCATGACCGACAGGTTGAGAACCATTTCTCCAAAGAGTACCCAAGGGGAACAGGCAATGAGGGTGTGGTGGGTAACAAACTTGGCAGAACCATGGAGTCCATCTGACATGCTCTGTGCCTTAACTTGACTGTATTTGCATTAGCAGCAAGAGAATGAGTGACCTTGTATTCTTTAGATTCCCAAACGGATTTAGTCTTGGAAGTAATCTACAATATCTCACCAAGGTAGAGAAATTATATTGCTATTGATGCTCTTTTAATTCCACAGTGAACTGCAGAGGTCTATTCTCAGCTCACTCGGCCAGCAATCGAGGTGCTATAGAGGAGTTGGTCACATGATCCTAGTCAAGTACTGACTCAAACTAACCACTGACCACAGGGGTTTCAAAAGGTTATAGGTCTTATCAGGGTGTACTGCTCATGGGAGAGATTCAAGGTATATTATCTATGCATTTCTAAGGGTCCATATACAGAATTTTATACCCAGAGATTTAAGAAGGAAGCCATTCACAACTCACATTTTGTGCTTTGTGCTCATTTCTGAGGAATTTTGATGACCACACATTTTCTTTATGTCTTTATAATTTTCTTTTAAAATCTGCCTTTAGCCCATGTATGGTAATAAGATTCTTCTTGCCTCTTCACCATGTTCAATCTCTATTCTTAATGCAGAAATAGGGAATTTTGAATGTCTTAAAGAAAGCCCAGAGAAGTCCTAGAATTCCTTCTCTGACAAGCTTCCCAAGGTGCTCTGTGGCCTTTCCTGGAAGCCTCCCACCATAGGGAGCTTAGTGCTCTTAGGGGACTCCTATTCTGATTCTTGATCACTTCAAAGTGTGGAAATGGCTCCCATTTCTGAGCTGAAGTCTCCTTCCTGGTGTTGCCACTGATTTTCAAAGACTCTAAGCACACACAGGTGTGTTCTGTACTGTTCCAGGCCCTGGGACATGCGGCGAGACCAGCCACATCCACAGGCCTCCGTCCACCAGCTGTTTCATCTAGGACTTGATTTTTTTTTTAACAAACCACAAAGACTTTCTGCAAAGTATATCTCGGGTTGGTTTGATCTGACGTTTAAGACAATCAATGGGGAGAATCTTCTCTGCCTGTCTCACCGCACACCCAAAGTTGTGTTAATTGGCACCCGGGCACCGTCTGTCATGTCTTGTTGCTTAATTAAATTCACATTTGTTTTGAGTGTTCCTTTTACTCTGCTATTTTCTATGCATGAGAGGATAAAAACAAATGAGGAAAACAGTTTATAGTTAAATTAGTTTGAGAGAAAGAGTCCCGAATCATAACTCTTTATCGTTCTGGTGGCCTTTTATTTCAATGTCTTTGTTTCTCAGCAAAACTGCAAGCCGGTTGATTGCTACCTTCCCTTTCATTCTTTTTTTTTTTTTCCTCATGGGTGTCTAACCTTGCTCAGAGATAGTAATTTCTACTTGAAAGACAAGTGTTATAGTAAAAATAGCAGTTCATATGACTGTACAATCTGTATTTTTCAAGATTCTTTTATGTCCACTAACTCAGTGCTATTTTAGAACCCAGTTCATATGAACATGCTTTTTCCCTTTTTCTGTCTCTGATTTCGGAGCTAAGAGTAAGGTGTCCTTACCACACAAAGAAGAACACTATCCCATCTATACCAACACTCATGAAATGGCAATTGTCATTTTTCCTATTTTATGAGTGAGGTTTTGTCTGTAAGCTGGTTTTAGTTCTGAATCATATGAGTAATGAAGTGTTCATTGAAATGGGCATTTGTCATTGCATTTCAGATGAGCCACTTACAAACGAAAGGAAATTTCACCAACTTTTCTTTTATATTTGAAGTATTATTAGTGGAAAAACTCATTGGAGTGTAGTTTAGAAATTGAAAAAAGGCAAATACAAGGTTTCATGTGGTTAGATAAATGGTGAAAGTTTCTTTTGTCTAGATGTCGGACACTTGGACAGGGCCAAGCCTGTTAGACAGTCAGCAAGGACGTACCTCCATTCACAGCTATCCCATAGGCAACGAGTTTGTGGAACTTGAGGTTTTTGTCTAGCTGCCTTCTCCATGGGCCTCTGCAGCACTAACATGTCAAAATAAATAAATAAATGAGTTACGGAAATGGACACAGAAACTAACAGTGCCATGAGACCTAAGAGGTTAAAGGTCCAGGCTCGTTAGACCTCTATGTCGTTTCAGGTGGGAACACAGAACTTAAGAGATAATGGCACTTGATCACAACAAAACAAAAGACGTTTTAGCTGTTTTGCTGGAGTTTCAGCTCAAGCCAAATGTTGGAATTCTTAGGTCTCTGTCTGTAAGTCAAAGCTCTTAAATAAACCTTATAGCCGTGTCTCAGTCAGCTTGATGCAGAACACAGATGCAATGACTGCCACCCCCACCCACCCAGGTTTTGAATGACTTGTACACTATTCCTTAACACACCAAGAAAACCACTTTGCATCTATAACTAATGTTCACAAGTTATGATGATTCCACAGTAAGGTGTTTTTTCTGATAAAGGTTACTGACAGTCTTATTTTTCTTGTTTTCAATAATAGAGGAAAGTAGTAATCACGGTGAAATAAATATAATTAGGAAAGGGGTTACCATTGATCAGTGTTAAAATCATTAGATTCAATCTGGGTCCTGTGATTGTGATTATGGTAGGAACCAGGGTCTTTTCTGAGTGGCCCCTGTCTCAGTGGTTTCTTATCTCCCGTCAGTCAGAAATTATTGTGATTCAAACTGTCATAATCTTTTCATCTCTCCGTGTGGGAAAAGCTTGAGTCCAGTGTCATAAAGTCAATGGCAAAGGACCAAAGTTAAATGGGATTTAACAATTTTCAGTTTTAACAAGTGTAAACGCAATTGCTGGGAGTTTCATAAGAAAATACATGTTTCAATCACACTTGTAAAAACAGTGTGTATGTGTGTGTGTGTATAGTTGCGTGCATGGGGTTTACACATTGAGTGTATGTGTATATCCACACACACAGTCCAAGGCCAGAGAACATGAGGTTCCCTACTCTGTCACTCTCTGCTTTATTCCCTTAAGATAACCGTATTGAGAGTTAGGGTGCTGGTGATTCTCCTGTTTGTCCCCTGATGGCGCTGGTGTTTCACACGCACAGCTACACGCTGCTTTCTACATGGATTCTGGGACTTTGAACTCAGATCTTAAGGCTTGTACGGCACACCGTCTTTCCAGCCCCCAGTTGCACTTATGTTAGGAAGTAACAACTGAGCCGACTTAAAATATTTTAGTACTTACCACACTGGTTCCCCTCAGCAGTGAAATGAAGTTTCGACTGACAGGTAACAGAATTAGCATGCAGTTAAAATTCAGACACACTGCAGATGCTCGCGCCCATGCTAGCGTAGACTGTCCGGAAGTCAGAAAGACAAAAAGGAGGGACAGTGAAAACATGAAAACTTGGGAAAGTAGACTGTGTTCTCTTTTCTGAAACAATAACAGATTGTCATTAAATCTACTTACACCCAGAATAACTCGTGTATAAAAGAAAGCCTCTTCTTTTGCATACCAGCGGAATGTGTCAATAAACAGATAGACATTTACTGCCAGCCAAGAGAGCTAGGGTAGAATGAAAGGAGACAACCATCAATGCCGTGGTGGTCCACCACTCCCTCACTCAGGATCACTTGGGGTACTTTTTCTTTTTAAACGAAATAGAAAGCTTGTTAGTATTTATCGGACTCACTCCATACATTTATTTCTTACAGATTAGATTTTTAGCAGTGATTACAGATAAGAAGAAATGACTAATTTTGTTAAAGTTATTTTAAATAAGCGGGGGTCAACCTCAAAGTATTTACTGACAAGCACAGGATCTTCTTAGTCAACGGGAATTGACCATGGTGAGAAGAAGCATCTTTAAAGTATTCTAGAAAAACGACAGTTTCACAGGCTAATTCAAAGACTATGTCTGATAGGCAAATACACTTATACACCATGCAAAACAAACTGCTTGACTTTAAAAATACTTAAAACATGAACAGAATTGGAAAACAACTTTGCATGATTTTATAAGGGTAAGTTAAATATATTCAATGAATGTTCACTAACAAGTTTTAGCCTCATATATATATAGTATTTCCAGACTTTAACCATTTTAGAAATGTCATCCTTAGAATGGGGAATTCTTAAAGTCAATAAGACGAATGATACTTACAACCACCACGGCGGACACGTTCTCGTTCACAATCCAGCATGCCGTCATGACACTTCTCGTAGTGTCTACACGTTATTCCTTGGAGTTCAAATGAGCCTTTGTGTTGTATGCTTAGGAAGGGGTTCCTTTCTAGAGAGTTTTTGTCTTGGAGCACCTGTTGGGAGCAGCTCTCAAGGAATTCCTAATTAAGGACTCAGTGCCAAGAGCACATCACCAAACTGACATGCTTCATGACCTGCATAAATACAGTTTCTGTCTTCTTCAAAGAATCCAAAGAAAAAGAAACTCATTTCATGAACCTGTCTTCATGACCATGCCCATTCATCGCCTACATGATTACACTCAGGGTTATCACCCTGTGCAAATAAGTGTGCAAATTTGAGAAATAACCTCATTTCTGAAGGCTGCTGGGTATAGCAAAGAATTTACTCCTATTTCCCCTCACTTTACTCATTTTAAGTCTTTCCTCCTTTTTCCCATTCTTTCAAAAAAATTCTCATTAGAAGGCAGGGAGTGACAGCTAAGTAAATATGGACTGAGTGATTTTTCAGAATACTGTGGAAAAGATTCTAAAATTCCCAGATAGAAAAACTCTTGTAATCTTAAAAAATATGTCGATGAAAGTATAAAGTTTCATGTGTGTGTGTGTGTGTGTGTGTGTGTGTGTACATGTGAGAGATAGAGAGAGAGACAGAGAGAGTCAGGGAGGAGAAATATGGCATAAAGATCTTACCCCACCCGAGGCACATAAACTTTGGTATTCCCAGTAAGGTTTGTCATTCTATGATTTTAGTGTAAGTCATGGCAATTAAATATAGTGACTGTGCTTCTAAGACAAACCATTCTCAGCTGAAGCAATTTTCTGGCTAGTTCTGGCCCAGATAATTTCAGTGTATTTATTTTGATAAAGCCTCCACATGGTGGTCCAGAGCAGTCTATAACTTCACTTCCAAAGGATCAGACACCCTCTCTGGCTTCAGAAAGCACCAGGCACACAGATGGTACACCGGCATGCATGCAGACAAACTATTCATTCACACAAATTAAAATTAAATCAAAATTTTTAGAGAATTAAAAATAGAAACTTTGAGTCATTTGAAGAATTACACATGGCATTTTTGTAGGGTTGATTTGTTTACTTGTAATAAAAATTAAAAACCTGATAAGGTAATAACTGTGAACTTCTGTTTACTTGCATTACCTAGGCACCTACTTAAGAACTTTTAAATATTTGCTGTCCAATTAAATTATACAAGGACTCTAAGAGGTAGCTATCAGAAGCATTGCTACACAACTGTGGGAGAAGATCAAATGATATAACGTGGTGAGGTAATGACTGAGACTCGATTCTGCTTCTGATCTTAGCGTTTTCATTTTCAGCTGTCACCATTCGAAATATTAGTATTGGAATTGCATATGAAAACACTAGTAGAGAGATGCAAATGTCATTCCTATAAACTGGACATATTTAAGTTATAGGAATCTATTTATTTTAATTTATCAATAAATTAAAATAATTTATTTTATTAAATAAATTGTTACATGTAATTAAATAATTACATGTAATTACATAATTACATGTAATTACATATTAAATGTAATGTAATAGTAATTATATTGTTACATGTGATTAGGTGTACTGTTTCTTCAATATGCTAATGAGTAATTGAAAAGTGCATAATTAAGTACTTCTCTGTGTTAATCACTATTCTTTATTTTGTAAACTGTGATCTTTGACATAGGGAGGCTTGGTTTGGTTTTAATGGGCCCTCCGTACTTTGTGGAAATTTGATTTTCGGTGACTCGGGATTGAGAGGCAGGGCCTACACTAAGGTCAATGACAAGGTTAATGATCAGTGACTGAATAAATGCCATAGGCCAGTATCATGTTCCTAAAAGGACAGATTCAGTCCCATTCCATGCTATCTCTCTCTCACTCTCTCTGCTTTCTACTGTGGGCTGATGAGGCTAGAAGACCCTCTCCAGATGTTGGTACCTTGATCCTAGACTTCCTAGCTGCTCCGTGAAGGAGTCCATTCCTGCATTCTCAACAGAGGAACAAAGGGTCCTACAGGCTTGAGCGGTGAGGGTGACGGACTGTTAGTTAACTAATTCCTGATAGTTAGCCCTAGTAACTTCCGAGTGATCACTAACAGCATACGTGTTGGTATTTCTTGATGGAAATCAACCAGCCCACAGTTCATAAACCCAACCATACTGTCATCAACCTCTCATGTACCAAAACAGCTTCTTTGTACTAAATCACAACCCAGGGCCAGATATACAGCTAGGACCACCCCTGGCCCAGAGCCTGATGAAACTGTGAAAGCATCAGCTCTTAGGCTGGCTTAGCTGCTCATGGGGCCTTGCCTTGTGTGGAATCCACAGTGAAGGCCCTGGTCTACATTTTCTTCCTTGTTCCTTTTGCTTTCTGGACGTGTGTTTTGCCACCTGTTTCCCATGTGGTCCAGAGTGATAAGGTTTACTCCCTTGTATTTGGAGACTGTAAATAAAAACCTTAGCTCAAGATTCATGCCTCTTTTGTCATATTGGCACATCTGATCCAAAGAAGTCACAGGCATTTAAAACCATCTATATTTTTAAACATTCAGGACTTTGTTCACCCATTGAACACTGCAATGAGTGGAAGAGCTTTCTACATATCCCCTAGCCCAACCGGTGACTTAACCTCAACCTCTGGTAAGCCTCCGTTTCTATGTTCATTGAAGAGGACTAAAATAATGCCCTGCTGTGGCCAATCCTGCTTTTGTTTTTTCCCCCTCACGTCCAGTCACACATTGAAACATAAGCAAGCTGTTCTTTTGGAGACATCTTGGATATGGCAGTAAAACAATTACCAAATTCACCTCTTCCTAGAAAAAGACATACATTTAAAAGATTTTTTTCTCTGTAAAGATATATAGAGGCATTGGCGTTGGGGCAGCATTTGCTTGAGGTTAACATCTAAGTTAGGATCTTTGGTTGCTTTTTCAATAATGAGCAATATAGAGGTGTAATATCGTGGGGCTGGAGAGATGGCTCAATGGGTTAAGAGGACCCAGGTTCAGTTCTCAGCACCCGTATGGTGACTTTCAACTACCTGCAACTCTAGTTTCAGGGGATCTGAAATATCTTCTGGTCTTGTTGGGTTCCTGCATAAACACAGCACACAAAAACTACACAGGCACACATACACACACACACAACTTTTTTTAAAACTTAAAAACTTACAAAAATCTTCATATTCACTTTTAAGCCAATAATCTTCCATGATTAAATGATTTGTTATTTTTGAAATGTTTAGGATTTACATATCTTAGAGGACTTATTCAGTTAGGCTATGAATGTTAATCCAAAAGGAACACCTACTGATTTTATGTTATCTTCAGCTGCAGATTCAGTGTGTTTAAGTGTTGGAGTTTTCTAGTCTTCTGAGTTCTTTATACTATGTTACAATTAAGATACACAATGGCATTGATGATGAGAACACAGCTGCCTCTCAAGAGACATATATTGCTTGTCATATATGATTTGCATCTCTCATGTTCCTTAAAGGCCATAAATGAAAGGCTTGGTTGCCTGTGTCATTACTAAAGGGTGAGAGAACCTTCAGGAAATGGGCCAGACACTGGAGAAATGCTCAGACACTGGAGAAATTCTTTGACATGGATATGGGGACCCTGGCCTCTTCCTCTTTGTCTAATGGCTCCTATCAAGTGAACTCTCATGAACTCTCATAATGATCATTGGCTTCAGCCCAGGCCTTAGGCACAATGCCAAATGACCACAGACTGAGATATTCGAAACTGTGATCCCAGGCAGGTATTTCTTTAGATGTAATGGGCATATGTTAACACATAGCTATTATCCCTTACCACACACAAAAATGTTAGTGGTCGAATTATGAAGTTAACTCATGGTTTAACTTAAGGATTAACTTCATAATCCTACTTACTTTTGTAGAACTTGTGATCATTTTAGTTCACTTATATCAAAGAGTAAATTATATTCTTTAGTTCTAAATTATATGCTAATCCATTCAGAATTCAACAATTTTGTGCAATTGATGAAAATACATTTTAAAAATTTTCATGTTTAAGAATAAGCTGATTACACCACTGAATTAAAATCAAACCTTATACAACATCAGACATTATGCCTTATATCACATATAAAAGTCCAAGTTGGTGCAACCTCAACCCATGAGGACTTCCACAGAAACACTTAGTTTTTATGAATGAGGCATGAAGGTATAAGCATTGTTTCCCAGCTAACCTGCTGAAAGCAACAAGGCACATATACAACTCCCCTCATCCTCAATATGCCATGGTTGATACTTCAGAGAAGGAATCCGTACAAGTCACAGTTTAAAGCAAGACTTTGAAGACCTTTCAGAGAACTTGGGACAAAGTTAGCAGGAAGTAAGCCACCCAGAATGTAGAGACACAGTGCATGTGCTTAGAACTAGATATGCTTAAATCAAACGGTTCCCAGTGCTGAAAGTGTGGGCCATCTTGTTTCTCAAATGTTTCAAACAGAGAAGGTAGGATCTAATCCGATTAGTTAGTTCCTAATGAAGTGCTTGCCTTGATGGGCCTTTCTAGTCCACCACAAAAGAAGACACAGAGTATTGGAATATTGTTCTTTTGTAAAGCTCACCAATAACAGGTCTTTCTTGATGTGTATGAATGACTTTTGAGACAGGGTTTTGTGTTACACAATCCGGCCCCGAAGTCCTGAGCATCCTGCCTCCAACTGTGTGCTGAGATGACAAGTATGTGGTAGCCACTATGCACAGCTTATGCAGTACAATAGTTTGAACCCAGGGCATTTTGCATGCTAGGTAAGTGTTCTATCAATAGAGCTGTATTTCCAGCCCTAACAATTCTCCTAAAATGGAAAAAGAAAAAAGAAAAAGCAAAGAGGAAAAAGAACAATGTTTACAAAGGCAGATTAATTGCTTTTATATCTGAATTCAAGCTCTATATGAACCATGCTACATTCCTGGGATTAATTTAATCCATTATATTTCAGTTCTTTGCAGTCATTTAGCTGGTCACTTAACCCAACAAAGAAACACTTTGATCCTCAAGGGCAAGACTGATCACCTAGTAGTTCACTGCTGCATGCTAAATTCCAGGTTCCCTGCAGATATAGCATCAAAACATCATTGCCAAGTTATCCTCCAGGAGACAAACACCTTCAGGCCTTCTTCTGAATGCACATGTCAGCATCTAACTATTAAGGGGAAAGGTGTGGAAAACCAAAGGAAAAAAGTAAACACATCCAGTCCCTAATACTTAAAGAATTATTCCAAGGATCATTTATTGTGGTAATTATATAGTTATACTGCATAAATTATGTATTGGAAAATATTACTTCTAAAGAAAAAGTAGACTAGAAAAAATTTTTAAAGGATATATATCAATACATAACTGATTTTAAAATAAAATGTAATTGTCTATCACAATACCACAACTTTTGCTGAACTGTGTATATTATGTTTGTATTCCTGAAATACATAATATTTCATAATATTATGGAAATGTATTAGGAAATACATAATATTCCTGAAATACATAATATTTCAGGAATACAAACATAATATACACACATAATATACAGGATACAAAATCAACTCAAAAAAATCAGAAGCCCTCCTGTACACCAAAGACAAAAGGGCCAAAAAGGAAATTAGGGAAACAACACCCTTCACAATAGCCAATAATAACATAAAATACCTTGGGGTGACTCTAACCA
>CM053767.1:48132455-48197941 GCA_028658305.1 Pachyuromys duprasi | reverse complement strand
ATATACTCACTTATATAGATCTATAGGATAGGAAGTTCATGCTGAAATCTACACACCTAGGGAGGATATATAGGAAGGAGGAGCCCAGGTTGGTATGATCAATGCTCATTTGGATGGACTAATGGGATGTACATTGAATGGGGGAGAAAACAAGCAATAGGACAGGAGCATACCAAAGAGGACCTATGAAAGAATCAGTATAGCAATGTATCAAAACAGATATTAAGACTCACGGTTAAGCCCTTGGCAGAGGGTGGGGAGTAATAATAAATATAGGGGAAGTTAGTAAGACTTAGGGAGAACAAGAGCTCCACAAAGATCAAACTGAGCAGGGCACAGGGGTCTTATATGGGACAGTTTCTCCAACCAGGGACCATGTATGCATATGGCCTAGAACCCCTGCTCAGATGGAGCCCATGATAGCTCGGTGTTGGACTGAAGACCCTAGTGAGGGAAACAGGGACTGTTTCAGTCTTGAGCTTGATGGCTGACTCTTCGACCCTCCCCATACATGCCAGGGAGTAACAGCCTGGCTAGATCCCAGGGGAGGGCATTGCAGCCAGCCCTGAGGAGACAAGATAATATGGGGTCAGATGGAAGGGGAGGAGATCCTCCCCAGGTGGTGGACTTGGAGGGGGCGGGGAGGAGATGAGGGAGGGTTGGGGAGGGTGGGAGGGAGTGAGGGAGGGGGCTACATATGGGATGCAAAAAACCTAACCTGTGATTGATATAAAAATAAATAAATTTATTAAAAAAAGTAAAATGTAATTGTCTATCACAATATCACAACTTTTGCTGAACTGTGTATATTATGTTTGTATTTCAGGAAACATGAAATTCTTTTACTATAATTTTTAAGTGGCTTGTATCAGCAGTTTAGTTCACAATTTTAAGGTCAAGGTTCCTTCCTTTACCTGTGTCATAATTCTTTCCTTCATCTCATGGCCACAATTCCAAATGGAAAGTTGTGCTGAGGTCATTGTACCTATGTGCTGTGAGGGTGTGTGATATGGTTTTCTTGAGCTAGATGGAGAGATAGCAGATGTGTGTGCAACAAATAAAGATTCAGGATGAGCCATCCTGCATGGTCAAGGAGCACATCTGGGACCCTCAGATGAGCTCTCCAAGCCTCTCTCTCTCTGGTCTTCTGAGCCCAGAAAGTCTCAGCTTCACTGATGTCCCTTTCCTATCCTCATCTTTGTACGTTTGCAACTAGTTTCTTTTTTTCATTAATCATGTCTTTAAAACTATTCTTGAAGTTGCTTGGAGATCCCTGATGTTAGGTTTCCTGAAGTTCCCAGCACAGGACCTCAGAGTGACTAATTTATCATTTCTTGTTCTAAACTAAGTAGCCCTATTTGAACCCCTTGGCTTAGAAATGTGGTTAAAGGCAGGACTCACCTCTTTAATCTTACCATACACAGCACACATCAGACACCACTTAATGTTAAATAATAAATACAGAACCACATTTGTTTCTCTGCTTCTTAACACACAAGACAGTTCTGTACAAATCCCCACACAGACAAGGTGACAGGAAGTTTCTGGCAGTTTCATTAAAGTTTTAAAATCAAAGGCAAGTCTGCCTTTCTAGGCTGTGAATTATTTGACTTCCGAGTTCAGAAAAACGCAAAGATGAAGAAGGCCACTCTAGAAATCCCTCCTTTGCACACCCAAGCTGTTCTGCTTTCAAAAGTCAAAGTGGATGCCAGAATTCCATAGATTTCATTTTTCAAGATGAACATTCATATTTGAACATATTTCAAGCCAGATGGTTTACAGTTCATGTATTTGTTGGCGTTTTCCTGCCACAACAACTAAATATTGAAGACACATATTTGTGATGAGGAGAGCACTTCCAACCATCCAGTCCTGCTGCTCTTTCATGCTGTGTGCTCACTCATCCCCCAGCCTCCCTCCACAGCATGCTGCCCCTGGGGAAGCCCCATCAGTCCCAGCAATGAATTACATCCCTTTGATTTAAGAGACAGGGGAGAAGCGAGGTAACAAAAACACCCCCCCCCCAAGACATATTTCTTATAGCAGCCATGAATTCTCTGGTAGCAAATAGAAAAGCAAATGAGCATCTATTGAAGTATTCTGTTTTCACCATCCATTTGGACAAGCTAGAAAGTTTACTTTTAATCCTGGAGCTTTGTAAGTGGGTTTGCCAAACTGTGCAGCTGTTTGATCAGGGTTTATAAGACAACAGGGAATTCAAATAAAGGTTATTAAAAAAATCATCAAGTATGAAAATATCAGCTGCAGAAAGCATTGTGCATTTGTGCTGCAGGATGGGTTGTCACTCACCAGGTTGGCTAGGACCTGTCTCCCAAGATGAATGCATTCATTCCTCTGTTGTCATCACATGTACAATTTGTTATTATTCTACCTGACTCTCAATATTTGTATTATTAGAAAGTAAAGGCTTCTTCTTGGTGACAAAGAGCCATTAGGAATGAAGGTAATATACTTTCTAAAAATAGAAAAAATACATAATTAACATTAAAATTGTCATCTTATGACACAGGGCATGGCTACAGAAAAAAATACACATTAGTATTTTCTTTAGAGAGGGTGTACAGAGCACATGGTTTGGATGAACATTGCCAAGAATCATGATTCAGAAGAACCGAGGGAAGCCTTAGGGCTTGTGTAGTGCCTGGGAAGTCCATCCACCAAGGGGCTGTCTTGCTGATAAGTGAAGAAGTAGGCCTAGAGCTCAGTATTTCATTCTGTGTCATTTTTCTACCAAAACACTCCCAATAGCTCTTTTCATTTACTTGCAAGTATAGAATGTACTCAGATGAGACTATGGGCGAAGGGCACAATCCTGGCCCCAAGTGATGGAGAAGCACTCATAGGAAAGATGCTTCTCTTCCCCAAAGTCCCGGAGAAGAGATAATTTGGAAGGTCTTTTGGGTGCCAGCTATTTCAGCTCTCTGATTGTGAGAATAGGTCATAGTTGAGGTTTGTGCCCTTTGTGCTGAAGCCCTATCCCCAGATGTCCTGCCTAGCTATGCTATATTAAAGACAGATGCACGGAAGCCTGATGGCAACTACCTGATGGCATCTCCCTTTGATTGGCATGCTGAGATTTTATGATGGCCTGGCTGATTAACTTAAGGCAATAAAGGGAAAATGTATTCAGAATGACAGGGCCATTAAAACTGTTTCAGTGCCCTGGAAAGACAGGATCAGTCACCGTCTACTCAGCTCTCCTTCTTTGGCAGCATGGCTCTTCAGAGACAGTGCAAGTTTAATGTCAAATTTTGAAAAGTTCTATCTAAAATGTGAATTCTCTCAAGGGAGGAATAAGATTTTGCAGGACAATTGACTTGAAGAAATGCCGTCTCCCTCAGATAGATAATTTAAAATGAAAATTTATTTTTCCCACTTTTCCTTTGGCCAAGGGGAAAAAGTATTGTCATTGCACAAGACCAAGTTACAGTGTACTTTAGAGAATGAATCTTCAACAAGGACATTGGGTTCCTATAGTTACGTTGCCTTCAAGTGTGTTACAGTCCTTTCTGATGTCTGGTCTTATTTCTGCTCCCTTTCCCACGTGCTCTCAACTACCCCAGTCAATTTAATTATTACGGGACCACAGGAGCTACAAAACCTACTGCTCATAGCTGTAGCCTTTGCATTTTACACTCCAGGGTCTCTTGGAGGAAGTGAGGCACAGGTGGAGCCCTGTGCACATTTTTTTTAATTCATTTATAGTTATTGTAATTTCAAGACATTTGGAAACCATAGGACAGTCTAGAAAGTCAGATAGAAAATTAGCTCCTGGGAATGAGCCTCCTTATTGTTTGTCCAATACAGAATGGACTGGTCAGCCTTAAACCCATACTCACCAGCAAAAATAGCTTCAGTAGATTGTATTTACATATATTTGTGTGTGTATTTACATATATTTGTGTGTACACGCATGTGACTCCGCAAAAGCACACATGCAAATTGTATGTAACAATAATATTCAAAGAAAAAGAAACTATCAGGTTGAGAGTGAATGACCATGGGAGGGGTTTGAAGAAGAGTAATGGGGATGGACAGTATGCAGGAAAGCAATGTGAGAAACTGATAAAATTATGCTTCAACTAAAAACATATTCAAGAAGTAGAGATGACAGCAACAGTGAAAATGCAGATAGTGCAGCCTTGACTTTGAATTCTGCTGGGAAGCCTACCAGAGGCTCCTCCCACTAGGAAGACTTCAGTTTTTTTCTTTTTTCCTTAAGGCTTTCAACCAATTGCCTAAGACTCACCATGTTATAAAGAACCATTGGCTTCTCTCAAAGTTCTTTGATTCAAAGGGCCATCATCTCAAAACGCCGCTGTTAGGGCAGCCTCTGTAATGCCGGTGGACCAAGCAACTGGCTGCTGTAGCTTGCTCAGGCTGGCGCGTGTTACTAATGCTCCCATAACCCTAATCCCCTTCAAGGAGGCGTCTAAACCAGTGGTTCCCAACCTGTGGGCCGAGACCCCCGTGCAATCAAGTGATCCTTTCACAGGGATTGCCTAAGACCACCGGAAAACACCAACATTTACATTATGATTCCTAACAGTAGCAAAATTACAGCTAACGGAGTAGCGACGAAGATAATTTCATGGTTAGGAGGGGGATCACCACAGCCTGAGGAACCATATTAATGGATCACAGCGTTAGGGAAGTTGAGAACCACTTGAAACACAAGATTTTCTGCAAGATTCCTGTCTTTGAACTAATTTCAGGCCACACTGAAAGGCACTCCACGGAGCTGCGGCAGCTCGAGGGTTAGCAGTCCGACCCAGGGCTGCAGTGAGTGAAGAGGAGGGCCCCAGCATTAAAACTCACTTGAATTAAATCAGGGAGAAGAGAAGAAAGGATCTCCTGGGCCTGGGAGCAGCAGGAGCAGGAGGGACCTTTACAAACTGAAGTCAAGATGATGACAGGGAACGTGGGAGAAGACACAGAAGAGGAAGCTGGGGTATGGCTATTGAGGTCTCTTAGGAGTTTTCTTGAGTTCTTCTAACAAGTTACCAAAAGGGTCACATCTTGAAACACAAGTTTGTTTTTGAATCTGTTCTACAGATTTGAAGTCCAACATGAAGCAGCTCTGGGCTCTGGGCTCTGATGGAGAGTCAGGTCCCTGTGTCTCTGGGAGCTTTCATTGTTTGCCGACCATCTTTGGTGCTCTCTTGTATGTTGCTAGCTTTGTGCTGCTGTGTGACAAAACCCCCAGAGGAAGCAGTTGTATCAGTACATGGTCATTTGGCCACTTAGGGCTAGTGGTGGGGTTATCATCATCATGGCTGTGGGGTCATGAAGTACAGAGGTCTTCTCACTTTGTTGCTTCTGAGAAAGACAGAGTGAAAGAGAAAGACAGACAGAAAGACACACACACACAGGGAGAGGGACCCAAGGAGGCTTCTATTATCCCTTCCAAGAGCACATTCTCATTGACTTGACTTTATTCTATTAAGTTCCACCTTCCAAAGCCTCTACCACTCCCACTTGTGTCAGAGGCCGGTGACTAAACTTTTGGTATATAGACCTTTGGGGCATTTTTGCAATCTAAGCTATAGCCTTTGTTTTGTTACCTATCTCTTCATATGGCTCACATCTTTGCTTGTGTCTCTGTGTCTTCTATTTTGTCTCTTATGAGGTTGCTAACAATATTGAAGGTTTCCCTACTCCAGAATGATCTTGCACTGAGATGTCTTCATTGTATCTGCGTAGATCCTTTTCCCAAATAGGATTATCTCTGGCTGTTCCCAGTGGATATGTCTTTGGGTACCATAACCCACAACAGTCTTGCAGGAAAGGAATAAACAATCATTATATCTGTATCTGGACCTGCATTCAGAGATCAAAGATGAAGACCCCCACCCCCCGAGTCCACATCAGTCCTAGGAGGTCAAGGTCAGCCTGCTGACCAATGACCTCATCTGCAGGGCATCACCTGCTTGGCTCTAGGATTGTGGAACAACTTTATGCTCAGTTTTTAATTTTTGAAAGAAACTCAGAGTTCTAGAATTTGATATGTAATCAACTTACTATTACATTTTTTTTGGGAAAAAATAAATGAAAACATGTACAAAATAGATATCACATCATGAGTCCAAAAAATACATCTATCAGCTAAGAATGACTCATGGACCTCCAGTTTTGGACAACCACCAAAGTAAGCCCTGTAAGAACATGAAACATGGAGACACCGGCTACTGAGTGCTATGACTGAAGACTGTCTAGGGGCAGAGGATAAATTGAAAAGGGTGAGCTCAGAAGTTAGGCACCTAGTAGGACGTCGTTGTAATGGACCAGGGAAGAATCTCTGAAAGTTAACTCCAAGATTGGCAGTCTCTAAATCATTGCTGAGCCCATGTGGATGCCTACTTAATGAAAACATAAATTACTGGACATGTAACAAACTATATGATGATATAATACAATTTACATTTGCAAATTTTTTCCTATGAAACTATTTAAAATATCAAAGACTTATTTTTTCTCTTTCAAGAACCAGATCTAACAGCTACCACTGTGCATTCATTTTCAAATGAAAAATATAACCCTATACATAACTAATTAAATTAATATAGCTTATTATGACAAAAATAATTTCTTTTAACTTTGTAGACAGCACCACATTTTATATTAAGCTGTTAATACTTGTAACCATATGATTTCAAAATCAGCCAAGCTTGAAAAATTATTGTCTCTGACATTCCCAATGATCAAAGCAACCTCAATTATAATATTATATTAACTAAGTTAAAAAATAGTATTAAAATTTCTAACCTTTCTGAACTGTAATTAGTCATCTAACTATGTATCCAAATTTATTTGATATATTTGCATAGTTAATTAATTATAATTTATTTAAAAGTCTTCCATTTATAAAACTTTGCTCTCCTCAGCGTATGAATATAATTGCCAAGGTATGAGCTTAATTTTTAAATATCTTCTCTAAACTGTACTACAATTTATATATAAGACAGAGAAAATTGTTTTAAAAATATAATTTTTCTTCTTTAAAAATGTATACCTTTAAAAAGGAATGAGGGTGAAGTTTTGGGAACCAGGTAGCCCAAAGACAAGTAAGAAGACCTGACCAAATAACAGACCACATGACCAAATAACAAACTGATGAGGTCACATTATTAAAACCTGCTTCCATGGTGTTAGGATGGCCCAACAGGTAGCCACATTTGCTGTGCAAGTCTGACAGTCTCTCTGACCTCAAGCACCCCCACATATATACCTGCCCACTCACTCACACACCCTTACACACCCACCCACCCAATCCCCCTTACACATCCATCCACCCAAACATACAAACCCACTTACCTACCTTACACACACATACATACACACACACTCACCAAACCACACACACTCCTAATTAAAAATAAAATACCTAAAGATGAGAGAGCCTGCCACTGAGTTCATGCCAGAGAAAGTCCCTGCTCTCCTAACTAGGGACCCACTTGGAGACTGAGTCTATGGGCTACATCCTAGCCAGGGTTCTGGCATGAACTCAGTGGCTAGCTCTCTGATCACTCCCCCCCCCCCCAAGGGGGGAGGGGTGCAGCCTTGCCAGACCACAGAGAAAGACAATGTAACCAGTCCTGATGAGACCGGATAGACTAGGCTCAGATGGAAGGGAAGGAGGACTGGTTCTGTCAGTGGACTAGGGGAGGGGCATAGGGAGAAAAAAGGAAGGGAGGGTGGGATTGGGAGGAGATGAGGGAGGAGGACACAGCCAGGATACAAATTGATTAAACTGTAATAAGTGATACAAATTAAAAAAAGAAAAAAATATTTTGATGACCTTGAAACCATTTAAAAAGATACCTAACGGTGATTTCTGAACCCCAGATGAACCTTTTCAGGCTTGTGGGATAAATACTTGAAAGGCAGCATTCTGCATCCCATCTGGACTTCAGCAACATTTTGCCATTGGGCTCAACTATTATGCTCAAGGGCAAAACATGAGAGGCCAGAAATTATACATCCTTTGAAATGGCTCCCAGAAATTGAATTGGATGGGCCCAGTGGTTTAGAAAAGCTGCATGAAGTCAGACTGCTAGGTAGCAAAGGGGGTCAGTTATTCAGATGTTTGTAATCACTACAGTGTCTGCAAGAGGAATCTTCTAGACCTTTTTTTTTTTTTTTGTTCCAGATGGTGTGGACATCTCTGTGGAAGCCCACCTTTCTAGACTTCTGGTCACGACTGTAGCCTTAATAGATTCAGGGAGCCTCACGACAACTCAAAATACAGACGAATGGAAAAGTATATTCAAATATCGAGAAAGATAGAACCAAATCCATGAAAAGGAAGAATTCCAGGTGCCCAAAGGAAGGTGCTAGCAGGGGTGGGCAGAGCTTTGAGGTTGAAATGTCCACGTCGGATGCCCAGGCACACTCGAGAGACGGTAGCTGGTTTTCTGCCTACAGCTGTCTGTTTTCTCCTGCCCATAGTCCAGTCCCACACGGGTAAGGTTTGTGGAAAACAAATGTGCTTTCACTCACCGAGGTCAAGGGGTTACATGAAGTCTCAAGGTGGTGTATGGTATCACCTGCTGAGGGAAGAGGAGTGTGCATGTGTGTGTGTGTGAGAGAGAGTACACGCGCGCGTGTGTGCGCTTGCACCTGTGTGCTGTTTCTTCAGTTCTCTCTCGTTTCATGTCAGTGTTAGAGATTAAGCCACAGGACCCCACCGCAGTGATTGTATACAGTTTAATCATCTTTCAAGGGTTTCGGATCGAATCACCACTCTTTTTCCCTTTTTATTGAAAATAGATTTTTTTTTCAAATAATATGTCCTGAATAGTCTTCTCTCTCTCTGCTTCTCCGAGTTCTTTCTACCTACCCTCCCATCCCCATTTACCCCCTTTCTGTTTCTCATTAGGAAAGAAAAAAAGGCTCCTAAATAATAATAACAAATTAAATTATAATACGATAAAACAAAAACTAACATACCAGAATAGGATAAAGCAAACAAACAGAAGAGAAAGAACCCAAGAAAAAGAACAAGGAATAGATATAGATACAGAGAACCACTTGTTTACACACTGAGGAATCCCACTAAAACACCAAACTGGAAGCTATAATGTATATGCAATGGACCTTTAGGATAAAAAGAAAGAAAAAATTAAGTAAAATGAAAATAAAAAGTGAGATAAATTTAAATAAAGTATAAAGAAAGGTAAGAGAGACAGACAGACACACACACAGAGAAAGAGAGAGCGAGACAGAGACAGAGAGAAGGGAAGGATTGTCCAGTTACCCTTTAAATGATTAGAAATGGTAGAGCAATAACTACATAGACTAGAGTTACTTATATTAACTTATTTCTTTGTGTGTGTGTGTGTGTGTGTGTGTGTACACATACTGGCATGCACATCTGTGCCACATCATACTTGTGGAGATCAAATGACAACTGGCCAGAGTTAGTTCTTCCCTACCACGTAGTTCTGGGAGTCAAAATACATCATATTAGGCTTGGTGGCAAGTCCCTGAAGTGGAAGTATCTGGGTTTTTTGGAAACTCAGTTGTGACATGTGAATATATTTTTTGTTTGATCCCATGTGTGGGATGTAGGAATGTCCCTACTCCTCAGAAAATAGCCCCCCTGAAAAGGCGAGTGATGTTTGTCAGCTGGAAACTACCTTGTGTGAGGGAGGTGATTTTTTGTGAGCGGAAAACATCCTCCTGTGGAGCCTGAGGAGAGGTGAATAGAAGCCCACAGGCAGTGAAAGAGCACTTTTTGCATTTCTGTGTTTTGCAAGGGTTTGCATCACTTTGCTTGTTTTTGCAGAAAGCCTTTCTTGTTGCTTTGGAGGAATTTTGCGGCTTGGCTGGACTCATGCCCTTTGGGCAGAGTCTAGCCACTTCTGAAATTTTTCACTGTTGCTGACTTGCTTTGCTGCTGCTATTTTGTGGTTTGACTGAATTGCTGGTATCCTGATGACTATTTTTGATAATAAAAATAATAAAAGAACTCATGGACACTTATCAGCAGGAAGTAGCTAAAAGAGGTCTACAGCCCCCTTCTCTACTAATCTCCTACCGAAGGATGGGGTGTGGGAAGGGATGTAGAGGTGTTTTTAAGAACCTTAAATAGGCTTGCTGTATATTGTCTTTACTATGTTTAGGTTTATGCCTTATATTCCTGATCTCTCCAAGACTTTAAACATGAATAGATGTTGGATTTTGTCAAATGCTTTTTCGGCATCTAAGGAGATGATCATGTGGTTTTTCTCCTTCAGTCTGTTTATATGGTGGATTATATTGATGGATTTCCATATACTGAACCAGCTCTACATGCCTGGGATGAGGCCTACTTGGTCATGGTGGATGATATCTTTGATGTGTTCTTGGATTAGGTTTGCATGCATCTTATTTAGTATTTTTGCATCAATGTTCATAAAAGAGATAGGTCTGAAGTTCTCTTTTATGGTTGGGTCTTTGTGTGATTTAAGTATCAAGGTGATTGTGGCTTCATAGAATGAGTTTGGTAATGTTCCTTCTGTTTCTATTTTGTGGAATAGTTTGAAGAGAATTGGAGTTAAGTATGCAACAAGGACATTTGCTCAACCATTTTTGCAGCAGCTTTAATCATAATAGCCAGAATCTGGAAACAACCCTGATGTCCCTCAACTGAGAAACGGATACAGAAATTGTAGTACATTTACACAATGGAATACTACTCAGCAATTAAAAACAAGGAAATAATGAAATTTGCAGGCAAATGGTGGGATCTAGAAAAGGTCATCCTTAGTGAGATATCCCAGAGGCAGAAAGACACACATGGTATATATGCTCACTTATAAGTGGATATTAGACATATAATATAGGATAAACACACTAAAATCTGTACACCTAAGGAAGCTAAGTAAGAAGGGAGTAAGATGATCAATGGGTAAGTTGATCAATCCTCACTCAGAAAGGCAAATGGGATGGACATCAGAAGAGTGAGAAAACAGGAAACAGGACAGGAGCCTACCACAGAGGGCCTACCCAGCAGGGTGTCAAAACATATGCTGAGACTCATAGCGAAACTTTTGGCAGAGTGCAGGAAATCTTATGAAAGAAGGTAGAAATAGAAAGACCTAGAGGGGATAGGAACTCCACAAGAAGAGCAATAGAACCAAAAAAAATCAGGGGTCTTTTCTGAGACTGATACTCTAACCAAGAGCCATGCCTGGAGATAAACTAGAATCCCTGCACAGATGTAGCCCATGGCAGCTAAATGTCCAAGTGGGTTCTTCAGTAATAGGAACAGGGACTGATATGAACTCAGTGGCTGGCTCTTTGACCACCTCCCCCTGAGGCGGGAGCAGCCTTACAGAGGAAGACAATGCAGCCACTCCTGATGAGCCCTGATAGACTAGGGTCAGATGGAAAGGGAGGAGGACCTCCCCTATCAGTGGACTTGGGGAAGGACATGGGAGGAGATGAGGGAGGGAGGAAAGGATTAGGAGGGTACAAGGGAGGGGACTACAGCTGGATACAAAGTGAATAAATTATAATTAATAAAAATTAATTTTTAAAAAGAACCTTAAATAAAACAGGCATTTTGAAAAATCTAAAGCTTACAAGCTCCCCCCCCCTTTTGCTGTGCCATTTGGCCGGTCCCCTAACTTTTTAAAAAGTAATTTATTTGTATGTATTTTTGTAAGGCAAAAGGAAATAAAACGTTTTTAGTGGTAATATTATTCTAAGTGTTCTTTGTGTTGAAGGATAAAGAAAATAAGTATTTATATTATTGTCATTGAACACAAAGGTTTTCAGTGTTGGGAGAAAGAATAAAAATGTGAGATTAATGAGGCTTAGCAGAAACTCTGTAATTATGGATTTAATTAGAATTATCAGTAAAAAGCATGACATTTTATCTAAGAGGTTATTTTCTAGTTATGTTTATGGAAAAGTTCTAAAAGAATATGACATCCAAGTACAAATGGGTCACGAACTTCTGTGAGCTCGGGCTGTTTTGCTAAATGTCATATATTATAAACCCCAAGAGTCCATGGAAAAGAGGTTTAGTTGAGGTTTGTAACAGGTGATTCATAACTAATTTAAACAGTTATAAATATGTTTATAATTTAAAATTAGAATAATGAATAATTCCTGGTCACATCAGATATTAAGATAGCTATTATAGACTACAAGTCTCACATGAAGCCTGGGAAGGTTGTCACGTGTTGGAGGTGACAATTGGAGGCTTGGATATGACCACAGCAGGTATGTGAAAGTGCATTGATCCATAAAGATACTAAAAAACAAACACTTCAGTTTGGAGTAGTTGAGGCACCAACTAATCCTTTTACAAATGAATAAATAAGAGAAAAGGGCATACATCTGGACTTTTAGCCTCATCCTTCTGTTCCAGCTGTTGCTAAGGTGATCATATAATTGTTAATGAGGACATTTTCTTTTTGGAGTGTTGCGTTCAAACTTGAGCGTCAAAGCAACAATGAAAGCTGAGATATTTTCTCATGTCTAAACCCAATCCTTAGACCAAACTGATAAATATAGGTGGGTTACTATCACCGGCTGCCAACATCACACACAAAACTCTGACTTGACAATGCATACATTCTTGTGCTTCTTAGCATTAGAGGATTTTTTTCCTAAACAAAATATAGAAACTTCGTTTGACCAGGCTTATAGATCTAACTAATACTCTTCAGGAAACATTGGGAATAAATGAACATTTGTATTACCGTGGGAAAAGAGGGTAAGTGTTGGGGATAAGGGATATCAGTATGAAAATGATGAGACTAAGCAGAAACTCTGTAACTATAGATTTAAATTAGAATTACCAGTAAAAGGATACAACACATTTTTGTCTAAGAGGTTTTTTTTTAAAATTATGTTGTGTAGTGCACTTAAAGCAAGTGATTCTCTGATGGACCACCTACTCAACTCAAGCAACAAATCAAATATTAGAGAACAATAATGGGTGAATACAAATGTAGAAGACCTTAGACAGTTACCATATCTGGACCTTAATAAAGTCCAAAATATGAAACTTCAAAATATTTTGCGATGGTAAGAAAAATTCAACCCTAAATGGATATGGTTATATTAAGAATTTTATATCTTTAGAGGTGACAATGTAAACGTGATTCTGTTTTTAAGATAACTCATTTTTTAGAGATAGATACCACAGGACATATGGATGCAATGAACAATGTCTGATTCTAAAAAATAATGATTAGCTTGGGCCTTATTACACTTGAAACTAAGAAGCTGATACAGAACTCACAATACTATCTTTTGTAAGATTTTCCACAATCAAAAGTTATAACAAAATAAATAGTATGCGTGAAAGAGACTTTGAAGTAATTATACTTAAAATAGTCAAAGAGTTGTGAGAAGGTGGCCACTAAATGGAAACATGAAGTGACATAAAGTAAAAAGAGAAAAAAATGATAAAGATGAAACCCAAATAACTGAACCTGGATGGTAGATATTTTTAAGCATCAAGGCTACTGTGAACAAATATTCTGAAATTATGAAAATAATCTGAAAACAAAGGTTGAACATATGATTTTCAAGAGAAATAGGGGACAGGTTGTACTGTTTTCAAGGAAAACGAAAAGACAAGAGTAAAACAGTAATGATTAAAGAGATGAGTTCATAACCAAGACTACCCTGTTCAGAAAATAGTTCAGGCATAATTTGTAAGAAAGGAGTGTGTGGAGAATGTGGAAGTCTCTGTCTTACAAACACTACCCAATGCTAGTGTAATCTTGAGGACCAAACAGATAAAACAATGCAAACAAAGAGAATCACAGACAACTTTGTTTTGAAACTCTATGTAAAATTTCTAAGAAAAATATTAGCTAATTGTAGGCAGTGCAGAAACTTTTCTTAGGACTTCATAGTGTTCAATAAAAATGCAAAAGGTTTTTTTAAACTATGAGTATGATCTCCTTGTGTTATTTACATTAATAAATTCTCACAAAAATATACATAATCATCTCAATCGGTAAGAAAAGTTATTGAATACACTATTCATTGAGGATGTTTTTTTTAATGAGAAGGTTGAGTCTCTGAGCTAGGGAACACTCCCCAAAGCTATATTGAATGTTATATGTGATGATAAAATTTAAAACCCACATGAGGCAAAAGGTTCATTGTAGTCATCCTACCTTGTTTTTAGGTACCTAACCAGAAAATAAGAGAAGCATCAAAATTATGTTGTATAGTTTTATAAAGAAATAGACTGCAAATTGTGATCTACATATATGCACCAAGAAAGTCAACTATCAAAATATAACCACTGAAAGATTTTAGGAACATTTATATATAAAACATTAATGTACATGAATACATAGAATTCCACTTACTAAAAAACAATCAGCTGATAAATACTACTTATGGCACCAAAATTTAGCAAAGGATTGGGAGATGATCATGAGAAAGTTTGCAAAACTAATGAAGAACACCTAATGTAGACATATGGTCATAAAAATGCTAATATTTTCAAGTCTGGGTGGACCCACCATTATAAAAAGTATTTTTTTTGTAAAGCAATCTTTGAAATCATTGTAAGTATTAAATTCGAAGTACTTACTTCATAAGTACTGTAGGGTAACTTAGGCTGATCAGTGTGTGGTACCATAGGCAGAAGCTAAAATATGGCACTTAGTGTGAGAAAAGTATAATTAGAGATCTGCCTCACATAACATCAGACCCAATTTTGTGGAGGTTAAATGCCTGAAGAAAAAAAGCACACACACACACACACACACACACACACACACAAAATATCAAATTATTTGTTTAAGGGGCGGGGATGTCATGAGCAAGGTGCAAAAAGTATAAATCGAAAGGAGATTTATATGACTTAGGTCATGTTGAAATTATAACTTCTAATGCACTGATAATATCCAAAGAATGTGATTAAAATGGAATGTGAAAAATAAGAGGGAATGTTTTAACATGAGTAGGAGGTATAGAACAAATATATGTAATCTAAGGGAAATATATATTATTGATACATTATTTCATATAGTTATATATATAATTCCGCATGTAACATATAAGAGATATTATGTTTATGTATAACTATATGTGAAGTATATTAGATGTAATACACAAAATTACATGTAGTTAAAATCATGTAAAAGGAAAAAATAAACATGTGTAAAAGGCATAATTAAGCATTCTCTTACTCTTTAGGAAATTTTTTAAATTAAAAAATTGAAAATTATATGTATGTGTGTGTGTGGAGGAGTTATGTGAGTGAGAAAAGGTGTCACAGAAAATTGTGTGTGTATGTTTATGTGTGTGTTATGCATGTGAGTAAAGATGACACAGAGCCCAGAAGAGGATGTCAGATTTCATGGGGCTATAGTTACAGGCACTGAATTGGGTTTGGGGAACCAAATTCAAGTCCTCTGCAAGAGCAGTGTGGACTCTTAACCACTGGGCCATCTTTCCATCCCTAGAAATTTTTATTAAATCAAGAGTTTTATGAACCAAATTACATTTTCTTGTTTGACAATCAGTATTGTTTGTTGTCCAATTATCAATTATGCTACTTAAAATGGAACTCACATTCTAAGCTATTCCACAATAAATTAAGTTGCTTTAAAATTCATTTCCCAGAGTCTATAAAACATGTTCTTTTCATATTTTCTATTTTGTTTGCTGTTTTAAAACAATATTCCAAAGCTAACATTGTTGCTAGATCTGGCATTTTTGCACTCCAACAGGTTTAATTATTTTTCCCTTTATAAAGTTCTTTTTTTTTCAATTTACCTGTAATATTTAAATTTTTGATGATTAGATATTTTTCTTCAATGAAATATCATTTTTTTCACAGTCCCTGATGTGTTTTAAGCAGAGGGAACATTAGTGTCGCTGTCAACTGCTTTCTGGGCAGGTCTTCAGCTTGGCAGGCTTGTGGTACGGCTGCAGGTTCACAGGCCAAGCATCTTCTAGATCAGGTGAGCTGAAGAAAACTCGAGAAAACCACAAGAAAGACACAAAGAATACTTTATATGTCTAGAAAACTAGACAAATGTAATAGACAACTCTAAGAAACAACCATATCACACAGGGATCAAAGAAGGTTAGCTGAATTAACAAGAAAAATTCTAGTTGAAGGGGGGAAGTGTGGACCCCCCTTTCATTTTACTGTCAGACTTAAAATTGTGACTGTAGTAGAAACTATCTGGGGACTGTCATTTGTTATTACCATTCTGGAAATCTATGTGTGTAGTTCATTGGAATTATGGATACGCCCTGAAGACTAACAATTCTGATGGGTACCTACCATAAAGAAATTGCCATACATGTACCCAGGGGGCTATGTACAAGTGCATTGCCTAGGAGCATACCTAAAAAGTCCTTCACTTGGAGCTCTGACTCCTTACCAAATTCCTCCCTTGACCTTTGTTTTGTTATTGATGTGGTGGACCAAATGAGGTGTTCTCCCAGCAGCTTCAGTGACTTATGAAAATAGTATTTTGATGTTGCGTTGGTCAGTTTTCTGTTCTAATGACCAGATACTTGAGAAAATCAACTTAAAGGCAACAACATTTATTTTCATTCATGGTTTCAGAGGTTTGAGACACAATCACATCTTGCTCCATTATTTCTGGGCCAGTGGAAAAAGAAGAACATCATCACAGGAAGTGGGTGAGAGATAGAGGAAAATATAGAAATACGCATACATGCATGTGTGTATGTATGTATGTATGTATGTATGTATGTATGTATTTCTCTCTTCATCATCAAAACACATCTCTAAAGACTTCCTTCTTTTGAGGAAGCTCTACTTCCCAGTTTCCACCACCTCCCAACAGCCTATTAGGTCAGGAATTTGTCAGTGGATTTTTGAGATTATTATGTCAGAGCACTCGTGATCCAGTTATTCTTAAATATCCGCCCTTCTACTGCTGTTCCAGGAACTAAGCTTTGAAACATGAGCCTTTGTGGCCCATTTGTGATCTAAATTGCAACAGATACAAGTGCTTAAATAAGAGAAGAGGAAGTCAGAACTTCCAAGGAAGAGATCCTTTCTTTTTGACCGTAACTTACATACCAGTCCCAAGCTCCATAGAAGAAAGAGATGTGTGGATGGATGGAGGATGTAAAATAGACGGTTGTCATGGAGACGTGTGGGGAGTGCCCATGCCTCTCCATCTGAAAGCAGAAAATGGGAAACTTCAGTGTGGCTGAGATGGCTTGGCAACCATAGTCTTGCTCTACTCAACTCTATGCCAAGCTTTTAGTTTTCTGCTTCAAATAGAAGAACGGTTGGGGATTTTTTTTTAATGCTGTAACCATTTAAAAATATTCATAAAGCATATATCTCCTTTTAGATAGAGTTCCATTGTTTATTGGCTTTGGGTAAAAACGCTATGAGACTGTTTTCTTCATTTATGATTGCATGTTAATTAAGAATTCTGATTGCATTATATTGTGATTACATCTTCCTTTGCTTGCTTCAGTCTTACTAAAGTGTTTTTAGATGATTGTGAAGTAGTCTTTCATAAGTGATCACTTAATAAAGAAAAGAAGCCTAGCCAATTATAATTAAGTGTTTGAAAGTTAACTGTTTATTTTTTTCTTTTCAAAAATAAATTCTGGGATATTTGTGCAGCCTTGTATCCTGAGATCCAATAAATAAATAAATAAATAAGCAAGCCTTCAGCACTGAAAAGTGACATTGTTAAATAAATGAGGTGCAAAATTTGATTTACCTTAATATTGTTACAGTCTGGTGGGGAAAAATCCACAATATTCTTCATCTTGTCACTTACAAATTAAAAAAGTATCCATTTGTTTATTTTCATCCTCTCCTGCTGTGACCATTAGGGCACCCTTCAATGCTGTGATGGATCTCAGTTTTTCAATGCTACCGTGTCAGCGAGCATTTGGTGTGTACGTGGACACCCATGGTGACATATCTGTGTCTACTTCTTAAGGACAAGCAGTGTGTGTGTGTGTGTGTGTGTGTGTGTGTGTGTGTGTGTGTGTGCGTGGAAGCATGTAATGCTCGAAAGTGCCTGTTTATAACTGGATTTGAGTGATGATGAGTTGCAACTCACTGCTCTATGGCTCACCTGCCGTGAGTAATTAGTAAACTTTCACTTATCTGCAAATTTAAAACTCTTTAATGTGCAGCTAATTTAGGAGAAAAATGTAAACTTTTTGTAATTGCCCTCCTAAATCATTATTTGGGTTTATGTCATTTTATCTGTTCAGTTTAGGGCCATTTAGGAAGGAGGACAGAAGTGCCATTCAGGTTCAGGGTTAGCTTAAGCAAAATTAATTATCTGTCAAAGGCTTTATCTGAATCATGCTGAATTTGTGAATTGAAACTTTTCAGTGTTTAGTTAACCAAATCAATGATATACAAGCAAATTTGGAAGTTCACAGCATATTACCCATGAGAGTTTCCTTGAAAGTATAATAGTTTCTTATTTACTCTTTATCAGATAGCATTTTGAATGAATATAACCCAGGCTTACTTTGAACTCATGATCTTTACTGCTTTGGTCTCCCTAGTGTTGGGATTGTAGGCTTGTACCACCATGCATAGTCATTATTTACTCTTAAATTTTATGTATTTTTCCCTTTTGTTTGTAGAAAAATGAGGATTAATCAATATTCCCAGTCACAATAATTCTGTGGGGTGGGTCAGTGGGAAGTGACTAATCATTTACAGGTAGAGGGCAGCCAAGTTAGGTGCACAGTCAACAGAGCCAATGGCTTAAGTTCTTGTGAAGACTGGCTCTGCCCTGACCTGCTGGCTAACATTGGCTAACCTTTGTTCTACTTTGACTAAGGCATTTACCTTGTAAATGTTCCCAGAGCCTCATGAGAGGTTAAGTCTAATACTTACCTCATTAGGCTGGCTGTATTAAGATTACATACACCAATTCCAGGGCAAAGTGGAGCTCACTAACTGAAAAACAGATGCCGTCATTTATGAAATCCCTGTGTTGTTACTCTTTCCCCTTGTCCTTCTCAAAAGTGTCAATGGTTAGTCAAGAACACAACTTTAACTTCTAACTTGAAGATGGTACCAGAGAAATCGAACTCTGTATCTAGCTCCATCACTGATTTCCCTCCTTACCCATGTGCTTTTCCATAACTTGGTATTCTTTGAACCTCAAACCACTTTTCTCTGTCCTATCATTTCCCTGCAGTTGCATTGTTTTTACTATTGCTTTTTTTTTTAAACCTGTGTGTATGTGTGTGTGCTCACTAGCATAAGTGCATACGCAGGCACACCTGTGAAGAGGGCAGCCTTGGGCATTTATATTATCTACCGTGTTTGGGGCCAGGGTCTCTTTGTTGTTCTTATGCCGCACATTGTCCACTAACTGGCTCCTGAGTTTCTGGACCCTCTCCTGTTTCTGCCTCCCATTTTCCCATAGGAGCATTAGGATTATGGGCATGAGCTACTGTGCAAGGGTGTATGTGGATTCTGGGAATTTGAACTCAGGCCCTCATGTTTCCATTGCAAGCACTTTATCCCCTTGAATCATCATCCTCACCTATGTATTGTTCTTTGTTGGAAATGCTCCACAAGCCAGAGTTTTCAGCTGTGCTTTTGAGTTGCTTATTTTCTGAGTTTCCCTCAGGTATATATGAAATTTACATGTTAATAAAAGGTGTTTGTTTTCTTCTTGTTAATCTCTCTTTGTCAGAGGACCACAGCTGAGAACATTTTCTTGGTCTGGGTATTGATTGGAAAGCCATGTTTCATCTATGATGCAGCCAGAAAAACTCTTTAATCTCTCTTCTACAGCAGAGGACAAATCTTTAAGCATGGCTGCAAGTCTGAGTCATGTTTGAAATTTAAAACAACAGCAAAAGTCCCTAAACAGATGTCGATTGAATCTCAAAATTAATTAGATCAGAGTTTTTGTTATTTTCTGTGGCCATCATTACTTTTTCAAACATGGTAAAATAACTCTAAAAGTGATCCTGGTTGAAAATCCCTGGCAAAGAAAGCTTTTACTTGAAAGAAATTCTATCTCTTGTCTGCACGAAAACTTTGACTTACTGAAAATATCTAAAGAGTAGCTTGCTGCCCATGCTTTCATCCTCCATCTTCTTTTAAAGCCATGGCCATTGGATTTATAACCCTGCAGCAGTACACATCGCTGACAGCACTGAAGTGCACAACTAACTGCCATGTGGACTAACTGCCTTTGCTTCTGTGTTTTTGGTTAAGTTACAGCTTCCATTTGTCACTTCTTTTTAGTAACTTCTGATGATTGTTCTCCCCAGGTTCCTTCATGTACTCTTTTATTCATTAATTTTTTTCCTATCCCTTAAATGCTGGGCAATGAGTACCTGGAATCTTTTTTCTTTTGATGTTTCATGCGCTCTGCGGGCATTCTCGTTCACACCAATGGGCTCCTGGGCATTCTGGGGAGAAGATCACAAAAGGATAGGTGAGTCTTATAGCAAAGCAAACATCCCGTGCGAAGGGGGCTAGATTCCGTCTCCAAATTTACCACAGTGGCAGACAGCTTCTTTTGAACCAAAGGAAATTGAGAGTGTAGACATAAGAAAAGTTCGGAAAGTATAGATATATATGACAGAAGTCTCTCTTTTCTCTACCAGTAAATCTCTAAAATCTCAGTTTAATTCACAGAGCCCAGACACTTAGCCTAAGAAGACAGAAGAACAAACTCTTCTCCTTCAGGTCTGTCTTATTTGCCGGGCACTGAGTTATCTACTTCACATGCATTGTGCCATTTATGCTCACAGCATCCCATTAGAACTGTTTTATTACCATGCTTATTTTGTTGCCTCGGAAAATTGGAGTTTAGAGAGACACATGAATTTGCATGAGGTTACAAGCACGTTGGCCTTGGAGTACTAACCCCAAGAGGAAGTTATAAGGCCTTAAATTGAGGTTCGAATAGTAGGGATGAGGGGGCGGGTGAGAACCAATTCAAATGGCAAAGTAATGGAGCTTAATATCATGAAGTAAGTGGGGATGGAAGAGGAAGGAGCTGGAGGTCATGAGAAGCAGGTTGCCATTCTGGTCCTATCCATTAGCCTTCACAGATTTGTTGGCCAATTATTAAGTTAACTGATCCCAGACAGAGCTTATCACTTCATGAAGTGTTTCACTGGTGCTTTAAGAAGTCTCCGCTTCCAGCCTCATATTGTTATTTCATCCATTCAAATTGTGAACATTGAAGGTCTAGATTATTCTCTCTTTCGTGAAATTTCTCATATAATTTTAGGCAACATGGAGTCCTTATTTTTTATAATGTTTTGTCTAACTCTAAAAAATTAGGCAGATAACCATCAGTAATAGAACAGAGGTTTGAGTGAATGAGTTCAATAGCCAGGAAAATTATTGGTTGGCAGCATCAGCTGATGACTTGGCAATTCTTTGGTCTGAATAGCCATGCACCTGTCCTGAGTTCTTATGTAGAAATTCTGTACCCAACCCCAGTGATGGTATCAAAAGGTATGATCTTTCAGAATTGTTCAGCTCAAGGAAGTAGAGATTTCATGAGTGGGATTAGGGCCCTTAGAAGAGAAATCCTAGAGAGCTCCTTTGGGCCTGCCAACAATGGGAAGTTAGAGAGAAGACAGTGCATGTGAAGAAGGCTCTCAGCAAACATGGAATCTTTTGGACCCTACTTTAAACTTCCAGCCTGCAGAAGAGTAAGAAATATATCACCATTGCCCATAAACTATTAGGCAGTGATGTTTTGTTTGAGCAGTGTGAATGAATGAAGACAGGGAGCTAATTAACTGTTTTGAGCTAAGCTTTTCTCAGCTGTAACATGGGGGTGGGGATCTTAGTAAGTATAAAGCTTAGTGAACATTAAATAAAATAATGCACACACAGTGCCCAGCACCTGACCAGTCGGGAGTGCGCATCAGATGTGGGTAACATTACCTTGAGTACAAAATGTCTCTATTTGTCTCCTGTTCTTGCTGTGTTTTTCATACTTGCATGCTTTGGCTTTGCAGAAACAATGCAATTGTCTCAAGGGCAGGGAACGCATTCAGCACATCTGGCAAATTACTAAATCCCCAATAAATACTGGGAGAATGCATGGCTGTGAGCTTCTTTTGCATTTGGCTCATAGCACAGTATCAGATCCACACCAGGCACTTTGTAAACATTACTTCAGTGTTTTGAAATTATTAAAAAGTGATGCGTATGGTCTCATGCTTGGTTAACTTAATTGAATGGACTATACAGTAAGCAGAGGGACTTTGTTTAAATTTCATAGCAGCAGGACACTGAGCTGGCAACTCCTCGTGACACCATTACTATGTGAGTGAACATAGGCATCTAGATGTTGCTGTTTCCCTCCCATGGGCACCGTGGCTAGTACTGGTAGAGATAGGGTGGCCTCATTTGTCAGGAGGTTGTGCGGGCTAGCGAGGTATCTCAGCGATTAAGAATATGCACTGCTCTTGGATAACACCTGAATACTGCTCCCATAACCCATATTAGGGAGCTCACAGCTAGCACAACTCCAGTTCCAAGGGCATCTGTTTCTCTCTTCTGGACTCTGCAGGCACTGCACTCACATACCAGGGACTCCCAACCTGTGAGTCACGACCCCCTTGGAGGGGGGCTGTCCAACGACCTATTTTCAGGAGTCGGGGGGGGGGGAGGGCCACCTAAGACCATTGGAAAACATAAACCTTTACAACACAATTCATAACAGTAGCAAAATTATAGTTATGAAGTAGCAACAAAAATAATTTATGGTTGGGGGGTCACTACAATAGGAGGAACTGTATTAACAGCATTAGGAAGATTGAGAACCACTGTCATACACAAATACACACATAATTTAAAAGTAATAAAATAAATGGTTAAAAATTTAAAAGGGGTGACAGGGGAGAATTTCTTCTTGTCTTCCTTCTTTGCTTTTTCCTTCCTTCCACCTTGCATCTGTCCTCTTAGCCCAACCCTTAATCCACAAATGAAATAATGTGCCTCCTATGTGCAAGGCGCCGTGCCCACTTGGAACGCTAAATAGCAACATGGAGGAATTATAAGAAATAAGTCACCATCACTATCTCAAGCTGCTCCTTACAGCGGAAGGTCCAGACCAGTAAACGGATAATTTCAGACCAGTGTGATAGAAGAAAACACACGGTGTTGTAAGGCCAACATGAGGACCGCTAGCCATATTTATTACAGCTTTCTGTCATTCAAGATATAATTCTTTGAGTATGCTGTTCATGTGAAGTTCGCATCTGGGTGACCTTTAGTCTAGAAGACATAGGGCAAAAGAGACTGGGGCATCGTTTTTTCTTCTGACATTATACATCCGATTTCACTGAAATATAGTACACAATTACTTCAAATGAGTGCCTATAAAAGTCCATAAAACCAAGTGACCTTTGAAGATATAGGAAAGGTAAAAGGTTACTGTCATCACTCTCTATGAATCAGCTCATTATCAATACTTCAGGCTGTGATGCGAAGTATTGGAAACTTTACTTAAAGCAACAGCATTGCATAATTAAGTCATTCTTTGGCATGTCATACTATTTCATAGAACTCTACAGCGTTTCCAGATGACACCCACATACTGATCAATTTTGTATTTGCCTAGCTTATGTTGATAACAAGAGATTCTTCTACATGCATAGGTGTGACTGTCTTCACAGTGTAGACTGTAGTACCACTTGTCACTCTGACAAAACCAGGACACAACTGTATAAATGATAGAGGTAGCAGGCCAAGAACTGCAAATTGTCTAAGAAGGTTTTTTTTTCTTTTTTCTTTTTAAATCTGGATACAGTATTTCACTGTCTACTATATTTACTTCTTACTTAATGTTTTAATGTGTGCTATTATAAGCAAACATTCCTGAGCATTCATAAATATAGTCCTTATTGTTATTACTGTATTTGACTTCTTAAAAGTGTACAGCTATATATATACTTGTGCTTTCGCTGTATGACAAATTGCAAGCTTGGTATCGTTACAGTAGCTGCTTATGGGAAGTGGGATGATTATAATGCTGCTTTAAATTAGAAGAAGAGTTCTCATTGGGGCCATAGACTGTTAATAAGGGTTGCATTCATTAAGGATTTATCAGCTTTTCCTCTCTGTTGTGAGTTGGCATTTAGATATCCATTGATTCATTTACATAAGACATCGAAATCAATTGATTCAGGGTATTCGAACAAGACCTTTCAAATCTCAGAGTTGTTATATGCATAGTTGAAGACAGAACAGCTCTAAATCAAATTTAGCAAAGCATTCACAAGTTTTACCTTAAGTGAAAACAGAAGACAGGCAACCAAAAACATCACCTCAAGGACAATTTTGAGGAAAGAGAAGCTCTAAAAGTTTGTCTCATGAAGAATCCATTTAAAAAAAGAAAATGAATAATATTTTCATCACAACAAGGCAATTTGAATTTCAGTTGGTTTCATTAAAATATTCATGATGGATTTTCTTATGATGAGCATTCAAGTTATCATTGGCAGATGTAAAGTAATTCCATGCATAACCATCTTCCCTCACACACACACATGGCTTTGCTTTCTGAGGTCTCAGTTACCTACAATCAACCATAGTCCAAAAATACTAAATAGAACTTTCAAAAAAGAAACAATTTATAAGTATCAAGCTATATGCTGTTCTGGATATCATAATAAAAACACTGTCCAACTTTGTAATGGTGTCTGGCACAGACTTTTTTCTTCATATATTGGCAAAGTGGCTTTTTGCAGAGGGGTTAAAAAATCTGTCTTACTAGAAATATTCAAAGCTATAGTCTATTTAAAACAATTAAATAATAAGTCTGTGTTGTGCTCTTGTGCTTGCATTTAGAACAAAATAGCTATTTAATCTGTGTAACAATTGGAAGCTAATGATGGCTAAATCACCCAGTAATGCCTGACACCCATGCATATTAATTTGAAATTTAACTCCATTTATAGGAAGCGTGGTGTCTCTAAGCACTTGTATTAGATCTTTTCTGAAAAATGATTTAAAACGCTCTGACATTAAGTTCTTCTTGACTTTGGAGGCTGAGTTTCAAAGTGCAAGAAAATTTCATATTAGATCATAAATCTTCTCCATGAGAACTTCTGTTTCTTAGATTCTAGAGCTTGGTTTATGCTTCCAAAAAACAATTATACTAATAAAAATGTCTAAGCAGAAGATAAGCAGAAGGAACAATTACATTATAAGCCAAAACAGGATTTCCTTTTTCAGCATAGAGGAATAGATACCTTCTTTGGCATTTACCATTGTAAAACACAAGATTAATGCAGTTCTCAATAAGAAGGGCTAAGTGCATAAAATAAAAGCACACAACCATTATCCATCTCAATGGCTATGCCTCCAATCCGTGAATTCTAACAATCCATAAAAAATACATGATGTTATTAGGTGGTAGAAGCTTGCAATATATTGTCCATAACTTATTTATATAAACTGCCCAGAGAAGCTGTGTTTAACTGCTGGCTCTGCAGACAGGAGACAGGGTTTGAGTGCTTGTTTACAAAGTCTGAGGGTAATCCATAAAATACTGCAAGTGCTTGTCAAAAGGACAAGAAACTTGGGACACAAGCCTCTCTGTCGTGAACTGTGACCAGTTCTCAGTTTCCCCCAAGTATATGCTGATCTCACCAAACCAGGATTCTTGGTATTTTTTAGTTGAACTCTAAACCAGGTTGCTTACTTCACTGGTGGATCTATTAAGTTAGTATGGTGACTTAAGGGAAAATGACCCTCATAGGATCATGTATTTGAATACTTGGTCCCTGGTGGGTGGAACTGTTTTGGAAGGATTAGGAGGTGTGGCTTTGTTGAAGGAGTTGTGTCACTGAGACTGCACTGTAATGTTTCTAAGCCCCACCCATTCTCAGTTCTCTCTGCCTTGTGGTTGTGTCTTAAGATGTGAGCTCTCAGCTACTGCTCTAGTGCCATGACTGTGTGTTTCTGGCCATGCCCTCTGCAGTGATGGTTATGGATGCTAACTCTCTGGAACCATGAATCCCAAATTAAATGCTTTCTTTTATAAGTTTCTTTGGTAACTAAGACGGTTGGTAAATGTCACCAAACCTGGAAACTGTCAGTCATAGTTAATCAACGAGTGATTTGAAAGAGCTGTTGCTGTTTTCTTAATTGTGCTGGAGTCTCTGTGGACTTTGGTGGAGTGGGTCTACTTGGGATGTAATTTCTGAAGAGGGGAGTTACAGGTTATCTGGACATGTCCATTGGCCTTGATAAGAAAGAAGGAAGCCAATTTCAGTCACTGGGTCTTGAATCCTTATGTTCAGTGTTTGTGGGCTCCAAACACAGAGAGCCCTGAGCCCTGAAAGGCAGATTCACTGGTCAGTTGCGACAATCTTCGTTAGTTGCTCCTGTGTATACTTTATGGGCATTTTTTTTTTGCATGACTAAATCTAAAGTTTTGTTTGTATGTAAACTACTTTCACTTTTACAGAAAAAGGAAATGTGTTCCTTAAAAAATGAAGACTACCATTTAACAATTACTCCAACTTTTATTCAAGTAATCAAAACAAGGAGTAAAGCAAAAGAAAGCTTATAAAATTACTAAGTATTTGTGCAAAGATTTAGTTCTTAGTATTCATGTCTTCATTCCATTTTAAAATAAAGATTCAAAGAGTCCCATTAGGACATAACAGGCCACCATTGAACTTTGAGCAGGAATGTGTTCTCCAGTGTGTCTGATAGGGAGAAGACACATTTTTTTTTTCAAATCATCAATTTATAGGGAAGTTAGATCATCTTTTTTCCTGGGATACCATGCAATTGATTTCTCAAAGGTCACCAATGAACTCCTTCAAGTGAATTGACTTGAAAATTTACTCTAGCCTGAAAGGGCATTGGGGTTCAATGGTCTAAATCAGGAGTTAACAATTAGAGTTCTCATCTCTGATTCTTTTTCTGGCAGATGTGACATGATGGAGCACATGGACACCCACTGCTTGCAAGGGCTGCAAGCTTCTGCTTCTGTTCTGATTCAGGTATAATTTCTTTGCATTTGTTATGAAATGTTTCTGTTCCATTTTTAGTCCTCTAAACATGCCTTGAGGATTTTAAAATTATCACTTTATAATTTAGGCTCCAATCTTGTAAGCTATTTAGGACACTTTCCTTGACAAATCCAGTTGCATAAGCAGAGTCAATAATTTTTAATTTTAATTATTTGTATTGTATTACATTTGCAATTTTACATAGGAACACCTTGTACCCTGAACACTATCACCTACCTCCTCCCTACTGATCTCCCCACCTTCCCCTGTCTCTATAAATCTCTCTCACATTCATACTTATCTCTATTAGTTTTGTGATCTACCAAAATTCACCAAGACCATCTATAAGACTGTGGGTTTGCAGTGAGCTGTTGGAGTCTGGTGGGCTCCAGAAGAGAATATACAACTAAGAGTAAGGATTTCCCCTGTTTTCCAGAGTACATCAGTAGAGGACAGGCAATCTCAGCCAACAATACAATACCCATCAGAGTAATTCACACATGAATCCAGAGGGGCAGACTCTAGTCAGGAATATTCTGACTTGATAGATCAAGGGAAAGACCTTGCAAGCCTTAGTGTGTAAAGGAAAGCAGAGACAAACAACATGTACACATATGTTTATATATTTTCAAACACATCTAAAAGCATGGTTTCACTTAAGAGTGCACCATGGGAATTTTAAGGCATCAAAGTCTGTGTGCTTATTTCTCTGCAGGGTACACTGACTCATTAACTCAAAGAACATTTTATTTAAGAGCTGATCCTTTTCTCTGGGCCTTACCTATTTTTTTTTAATTTACCTTCGATGTGTGGATAATAACTTAACTCTTATGATTGTTGTGAGGATTAAATATGTTAATATATGTAAAGAGCTTAGTAATATGTGTGGAAGGTCATAGGCATTATAAAGGAGGTTGAATGATTATCATTATTATTATTTTGAACACAATCCAACAGTCCTCCAGAGAGATATCAAAGAGTGCATTCAGATGTGTGGATCCTGATGACTGCGTGAGGAGCAGATGCTTTTTGAGACCTTGATATGAGGTACCATTTTACAGCTTAAGAGGACAGGAGAGTGACTCCTCTGTTGAGTATAGAATAGTAGGAAAGTTGAAGAAGTAAAGAGTTCTGACTTTACTCAGCATGGGAGTATGTAACTTTGAACAGGTTGTAAATATATTTTGAGACTAAGATTCTCCATATCTAAGGTGAAGGTGTAGAAAAAAAGTTATCTCTAAGAACAAAATAGCTGTAATGGCAATATGGTACTGTGGACACCAGCAGAATGTGCACTCAATACTGTTTCCTCCAGCATGCTCGCACTATGTGAAAGGGTCTGCATACTTTCCTCAGAGGCAAGTCACATTGTCCAGAGTGATGCGAAGGGAAGAGTGAATAGCAGTCTACCACAGATCTCCAGACTTTTATTTTGCGGTTGATCACCTGACTTCTGTATTGAAAGCCCCTTTAGGAATCTGACTGAGATCTTTGAACCTCAAAAACAATTTTAGATACATTTTAACTTACTGTTTAGCATGTGTGGTGGTCTGAATGAAAATGGTCCCCAGAGACTCACAGGAAGTGGCACTATTAGGAGGTGTGGCCTTGTTGGAGTGAGTGTGGCCTTATTGGAGGAAATGAGCCGCTCAGGGAAGGTAGGCTTTGAAATCTTAGATGCTCAAGCCAGGCCCAATGTCACTCTCTCTTCCTGATGCCTGCTGATCCAGATACAGAACTCTCAGCTCCCCCTCCAACTCTACGTCTGCCTGTGTGCCAACATGCTTCCGACCATGATGATAATGGACTAAACTCCTGAACTGTAAACCAGCCTCAATTAAGTGTTTCCTTATTAGAGTTGCTGTGGTCATGACATCTAGTCACAGCAATAGAAATCTAAGAAATGTGTCAGTGTGTATTTATTTCTGTTGCAACATTATAATGCTCTTATATGTTAACAGTTTTTAAATACCCAGTTTAGGGTGATTTTTAAACTAAAGAAATGAGCCAGTTATATACATTTGCACTGGCAGCACCCAGAAGCCAGGGCAAGAGGATTCCAGATTCAAAGTTAACCTGAGCTACACTGTGAAAACTCTATTCAACAAACAAACCACCTCTCCCCACCAATCACCTTTTCTTCCCTTGGAATCAAACAACTCCAATTATAACAGCAATAAAAACTAAATCAGTGGAAGGTGCATGGCAAAATGCCCCATACTCAAGTATATACTAAGGGTGCATTTGTGGACAATCTAACCTTTTCTTGGGAGAGATATATTTAAAGACAGTCATGGGGTTAAAAGGGCCGATGGTGCTATTTACTGGGTAGATCCTTTCCATGTTGATGAGTGAGGTGGAGATCTACAGGGTAGCATGATTAGATGCACTTCTCTTATGCTTTTGATAACATTAGCTTTTATTGTATGTTTGAGAAAGAGTCGGAGATGATGGAAGGTGGAAGGATGGACACTTTGAATCTGTTTGTCCCACTTTCCACAGATTCTGGGGGATGTTTTGTACCCTGGTGCTCAGAGACCTCTGGAACAGAAATAGTTTTTCCATGCTTGAGTATGGATTTTTTAAAATGCCAAGTTCCATTTAATTATATAAGGAAACCAAGCCACATTTCTTAATCAGAAATATTGTATGTGTGCAGAGGTAGGGAATTATAGCAAGTAGCATTGAGTGTTAATATAAGACTCATGGAGAGATGCAACAGGCCAAGCAATCTCTAAGCCTCTGGAGGGCAACAAGACAGTAAACTTGACATTGTACAGTATCTGACATACTGTGGTATTTGACATCTGGTGAATCATTATTTACATTTTATCCAAAAACATTTACCTGAGAAAAGGTCATGACGTTAAATTTGGAGACATTTACAGCAATTGCCAAATGTTTACTATCTACATGAATGTCATGCTTCTCAGTCAAAAAAGCAGGTTGGTGTGCTAAATGTCAATTACTTCAACTTGTTTGATGGTGGCACAGATTGCCAAGGAACATAAAAAAGAAGTTTAATAAATATTATATACACTGCTAACCATTAATCTTGGCTAGTGGAGGCTCAAGTTTTACATATAGTGGATTTATGGAAAGCAGCAGCTCAGGACATTAAAACTCAGTTATTTGCCGTCCTGGATGGTGACCCTATTATTAGCCCCTGGAAGTTCACCTCATCTCTTCCGCTGGGACTGTCACCCTTGTGGAGGTATTGAAGGGATGGAATTATTTCAGCAAACCGTACTTTGATGTTTGCTTTTTTTTCTGTCTCTTTTATAGAATTAGCAAGCAAAGGAGGATTACCAGAGTTATCTTTGTTGGAAATTGAATTGTTCCATTTTCCTCACCAGTTATAAAGCATGATGACATTTTTGCAGCAATCTCCTAACCATTAAGAGAACAGGATAGAAATGTAAGGGTGATGCAATGCCACCAATGAGAAGGCTATGAAGGATGTAAAGCAGTGTCTGTCATGGCTTATCAGCTTAGAAGCACAATGACGGCGAGTTATGAGTTCTAATAGCAATATGTGTGCGATGAAGGGCTCAGCCATATCATCACAGAAATCTTTGGATCAAACACCCAATATTGGATCAAAGCCAATATTCTAAAAAGCTTATATATATTATGTAAAAGTATATATATAATGGACATACACATGCATATACATGTGCATATATGTGTGTTTATAATGCATATATAACATAATATGTATATATATTTAGACTATGTGTGTGAACATATATATATATACATATACATATATATATATATATATATATATATATGGAATGACACTAATCACCTTTCTCTTGGAACTTAAATTCCTACATAACCTCCCTTGCTGACTGTGTTTATCAAAAAACCATTATTGAGCATTACATGATTCAAGGCCTGGAACTGTCTCTTGTGTAGAAGATTAGTATAATGGGGAAGATCATAGGATAGTGCAAATGGGGTCATGCAATTACTTCAAGCAATGCAATAAAACCAAAACCCATTTCTCTGATGGTTTAGAAGATACTGTGAGCAGGGGCAGAGAGCCTTGGGAGGAGACTTTGGAGGAGCCTGTGCAGGCTCTGGAGAACCGACTCATTTGGGAGGAAGTGGTGAAGAGCAATCCAGAAAGCTTATCAGTGACTGTGAATGTCAGAATGCACAGGAGCAGGTGTCTTTGTCAGCTTTATCTGTGTTAGAGGATCTGTGAAGAGCCATGGGAGGCTAATGGAAAGAGGCAGGCTTAAGATGGCTCAAAATGGCTCATAAGGAATTTGGTCTTCTGGGTACAAAAGACCTGCTGGAATTCTTTGAGCAGGTCAGAGCTAGCATGTAAGGGATTAATCTGCCCTTTGGTAGGGACTGTCTGTGAACTGTCCCTTGAGGCCTCATGTAAACATTTGCTATCCAGAAGGTGACACAGGTTTGAGAAGTTGCAGAAGCTTCAGTTGTTGACAGGTGATGGCTGGCGGAAATGGGCTGCTGGTGTGTGAGGCCAGGACTGCCTCTGGACCCAGCCTCTCCACTTCTTGCCGCAGTGGACTGAGACTTCTGTCACCCCCTTTCCCTCCAAAGGTAGGTTCTAGTGCTTGAAGGACTAGCCGAAACAAATCCTTCCCCTCTCACGTTGCTTTTGTCAGGTGTTTGGTCATGGTGACAAAAAGTAAACTAATATGTTATTATTGGAAGGATAGGAAAATGTAGGGATATTTGGTAATTGGAATCAGGCCGAGAGTGGCAGGGGACATACACATTAATTTAATTGCTTTCATTTTTTATTTTTCTATTCTTGGAATGAACCAAACCCATGACTTTGCACCTGCTAGGCAAATGGAATTCTCGGTCTCCTGATCTTGTCTTAAATACTGCACTGACAGAAGTAAACACAGGAAGCGATGTCATTTCTTATCTGGGAGTCCTTTCACTTTCTATCAGTTAAGAAAAAGGAAGGGTCCTTCCCCTCTTGGTAGTCATCTGATGGGGTCCTTCTTCGTCCTTCTGATAAAAGGTCTAGAAACAAGTACACAGAGTTAGCCTAGAGTTTTCTGTCCTTGAGCATGCGAAGACTCACAGGGCAGTGCTTCTGGAAGGCTTGTACCTCTCAGAGACAAATTCAGTTTCCCGGAGCTGATTGCAGTGCCAGCCAAACATGCTGAGTCATCATCCAAAAGCAAACAACAGAAGTAATTCTTGAAATGTAGGTTTATTTTAGAATCTTAGACATATTGCTGTTATTCTCAATGTTAGACACAGTGGGGGCTCTTTCACTGATAATAATTATATGTATTTATGGTATGGTGTGACATTTCGATACATATGTACAGCTATATCAACTAGGTCAGGTTATTTGATATACCCATTACCTCAAGAATGTATTGGTTCTCTTTACCGGAAACATTCAAAATCCTCTCAACTAGCCATTTTGAATTATAGAATTAATTTCGGTTAGCAGTAATTATCTTACTGTGCTAAAAATACTCAAAGTTGTTCTTCTTGTCCCACCGAAGTCCTGTAATGTTATAACCACTTTCTGTCTTTCCTCCCCAACACCTTTTCCTGTCACTTAAAGTAGTTGCTTACTCTATACCTAATGCTTTTGTTTCATGACATCAGCTGGGTCTTGAGAATTTTTATTGAAAACTTTACAAGTTGTTCTCAATATTTGATTGGAAATATACTTTCCATTTGACCTTCAGCTCATAGAAGAGGTGTTGGAAGTCACATTGTTTTTTTCCTCCATAGAAGCACAAACAAACAAACAAAATCTCAAATAAGAAAACAGATTTCGTGCCTCAAATGAAAAAGGGTTGACTTGCAAGCTCTGGATGCTCTCGAAGGCTGAGTGGTCATTTGGAGCTCTTTCTGTGGGTCTCTTGGGTAGACAGATTTGGATACCCCTGTGTGAATGGAATAAAGTGACTTAAAAACTGCCTCCTAACTTTGAGATCTTTACCCAGAAGAATGCTGGCGAAGATAAAGAGGTTGAGTTAAGGACTTGAGTCTGAAGAAAGAGGCTGAAGTAACTCAATATGCTGTATATGCCTTAGCTAAGTGATGAATTGGAGAGATACAATAACTCTTGACTGCCATCCGAAGGGTAAGAAGAAGGGTACAGATATATATTTTGCCAAGAGGAAACATAATGAGAAGTAATGCCAAGGAATTTAGTCAAGGAAGCAGTGGGATGTGAATTAGACACATTTTTTCAATTCAGAGCTTCAGAACCTAATGTGTTTTGGCATTCTTTCCCAAGAGTGGCTAGAGAAGGGCCTTTGAAGAGCTTTGTGCAGCCTTGGTTGGAATGATTTAAGCAACATGCCCTTTAGAAAATTTTTTTAAAAAGCCTTTCTAGAGGACAGCAGGGGAAGTATTGGTCAATTTCTTTTCAATACAAAACATTTTGATGGGAGGATTTTTTTTTTCCTAAGCTTTACCCCCGACAGAACATTCTGTAAACATGCTGCAGGCAGATCAGGCTTTCTTGTGCCTGTCACACAAAGGCAGTGTATTACAAAGTGTCTACTGGGCATGTCAGAAATGGCTCTCCGGACCTTCTTCCTGGGGAAATCACTCCAGCCTTGTCTTGGGATCATCTCCAGTCAGCTTTTATTTTGGAAAATGCTTTTGGGGGAGTATAGGTACTTCTATATTGGTTCCATCACCTCTTCCTATAAGTTGGTACTCTGAACTTTTGTCTGGTGTCCATCAGCCATCAGAGGCAAGAATGGGTAGACAGGAAACCTGGCTTTGCTCAACTTGATTGGAGTTTTGCTTTTCCCGAGTATTCATCTCATTGGCTTTATCAGCAGCTCTGCTTTTCATACCTTGAGGAAGTTACATCTTATGAAATGTTCTAGGCAATCTTCTGTGTTGAAATAAACTCTTGGTTTCTAGGTAGCAGGGTTATTTTGAAAGGTTGGGGAAGGCTTTGGAGATAGAGGTGGTCCTGGATGGAAGACGGTTGGGTTGTCTCTGAAGGCGGTATCTGGGTCCCAGTCTCTCCCTCATCCTATGGTTCTGACTCTAGGAGGCAGCTACCTTCCTCTTTTCATACAGCTCTATGATAGGCAGCTCTGTACCAGGCCTAAAGGCATGGGAACCAATGCCCTCCTCCTGAACTATTTGAATTGATGCACCAAAATGATGTCACGACATCTTTTATTCAAAACAGGGAGGCAGCAGCTGTTACCTTCTGAACTGTACTGAGGGGCATCCATGCCTTAGTCAATCAGAGCACTGACTGCTTCTAGTTGTTTAATTTAAAGATTTCTTATTTTTCCTCACTTAAACCACCAGGGCAAAGCATTGGTATGTGTATGTGTATATGGATACATGTATTTCTCTGTAGTAAAGTTTCATGTAAATGTTGTCTCCTATTTCTAAGAAAATAGATGTCTTTCTTTGGCCTGTTGTCTACACAATGGTTTCTCTGAGAGTGAAAAGGTCTCTCTTGACAAGATCTAGGTTCTGAGGGGATATTTTCTATTATATTTTAAACCTGTAAATGACACGCTGCCTGAGAAAGAGGAGTTTGGGAAAAGCTGGGAGGCTTATTAAGTTTTGGTGAACTTTGGTGAGAAGGGGGGCAGACAAAGGTTGGTGTCAGGTGATATGAAAGGAAGGGGATCAGTTTTAGAATGAGTTTTATTGGGTTTCTCCTGAGAGCAGCTCTCACGAGCTATATTGTATTCTTCCGTAAACGTGCACATTGAGGTTCCACCATACGATATTTCATTTGTAAACAGTTTTTAAAGACGTAGTTAAAGTCGGATGAGCTCTAACCCAGGATGACCGATGTACTTGTTTGTAAGAGCAGGAAACAGACTCAGAGAAGTACAGAGGAAATTCCCTGTGAAGATGCAAGAAGAAGAGATGACTTACAGGTCAAGAAGAGAGGTCTTGTTAACAGTTTAATATTCTATCTATAGTCTATATAACTATAAGGTAGTTTATATTGTTTAAACCTCTTGGTCAGTGATGTTTTGTTATAGCGCAGAGGTTCTCAACCTGTGGGTGGTGATTCCTTTGAGGGTCACACATCAGATATCCTGTATATCAGAGACATACATTATGAATATAACAGTAGCAAAATTACAATTATGAAGTAGCAACAAAATAATTTTTTGGTTGGGAGTTACCACAAAATGAGGATCTGTATTAAAATATTTAGCATTGTGAAGGTTGAGCGCCACTGTTCTAGCAAATGGAGCAGACTAATGCAGAAATCTTGGTTTGTTATGGCTGTTAATTCTGGCTGCAAAAATCCCACTCTTCTCCTGTGACCCTCTCTCTTCAAAAGTGAATGGCTGCCAAATAACTGCAAGGACCCATTATTCTTCAGATTGGGTGAGTGTCTAGAGAGGTGCCCCTGAGCTCTAGGTTACAATACCAGGGAGGTTAGCATTGGAAACATCCTGTTCACAGTATTTACATCAACATGTCTATGAGGGCAGCACTGGGTTCTAGATACAGTTTAGAAGAACAGAGCCTATTCTTGTATAGTGGCCAAATCTGTATGCCTACCTGATTCATAAGCAAACCTTTAAAGACTATAGCCTCTTGTGTTTTTCTATTGACCCCTACAAAAAAACCAAGAGGTAATGTCTTTAAAGATTTCAAAGACTAGAACACACTCATGGGTTGGTGGTAGGCAGTGGCTACTTCCTGCTGCAGCGGCAGAGCTGTGTGGCTGTAGGAGAGACCAGACAAATGGTGAAGCGTATGACACTGTTTGCCAGCTCTTCTCCAGAGGGTAAGCTTATAATACCTGTTTTCAAATAAAATGGACATTTCAGCCCAAGTGCTTGATCACCATGGGTAAATGGTTTCACAAGGGGATATAGAAATTCACAAACAATAGAATCAGCCATCTAGCCAAAGGCCATTTATAGGTCATAGATTATGTGTTTTTTTCTCCAGCAAGCTACCTTGGAATGACTAACCTCATAGACTCTTAGTGTGTGGTCTTAATTTCCAAGTTCACCATCTAACTTTACAGTTGGCAATAAATAAGTTCTCAGCAAAAATTATCCATTCAAAATTTGTCAGGTTACTTCTCACCGAGTACCTTAGGATTGATAGATACATTGTGGGAGAATGAGGCCAATAAAAAACAAGTTGTTATGTCATTAAAGACTTTTCACAGCTATTAATTAAAAATCCACAGTCATGTAGCATCAATGGCCAAAAAATCATGGTGCTGACCATTTAAGTGATTATTATATGAAATGATCATTGTCTGTTTATTTGTTTTTGGCAGAAAGTTACAAGGTGATCTTAAAATTCATATCAAATATTAAGGATTTAAGAAGAGTCGAAACCATCTTGAAAAAGAAAAGCAATGTTTAAGAACACATGTGTCCCAATTTCAAAACTTACTGCAGAGTTAAAATATTCATGACTGGCCAAAAAACAAATCCATTAGCCAAAGAAACAGAATTTCACATGTACAGCTTACACATTTAACTGATTTTGTAAAAAGTTCTTGGAATCCTTCAATGTGGAAAGAATAATTTTCAATAAGTTGTGCTGAGAAAAGTGGATATCCACGTTGTAATAAAGTAAGCTAGGTTCTTTCCTTACACATAAATATATAATAAAAATATATTTTGTATTTAAATTTAAAAGGTAAAGGTCTTAGAAAAGATGTGGGCTTAAACATGCATGACCTGGGTTAGAACAGTTTTTAGTTAATACATTAAAAGTTCAAGTAGAAAAAGAGGTAAATTATACTTCACCAAAACTGGAACCTTATGTTACCAAAAATAATTACAAGGAAATGAAAATATAATATATAGAGTGGGGAAATATTTTGCAATTATGTATATAATATGGTATTTTATCTAACACATAGAACCGTGGCAACTTAAAAAAGTAAACCAATTAAAATGAACAAAGCATTCAAATGTAAATTTAAACTTCTTTAAAAAAAATAAGTAGATGGCTACAAAACCACATTTGGTGATCAACATGACTGTTCACCAAGAAAATGGAAATTATAATCTAGTGATATAGTGCTTTAACTGGTATGGCTATAATTAAAACACAGAGGAGGGAGGAGGAAGGTGGACAGCCAGGTCCAGATGGGTAGGCCTCCTATAATCCCAAGCTACTTAGGAAGCTCCCAAGTGTGTTTTAATATGGCTGCACAAGCATACACCTCCACAAGCTGTGTCCAAGAATACATTTTCTCACCAATACTTGATGGTCCTTTTATTTAGTTATTTCTTTTGGGAGTCAGTGTTGGTAAGAAAATGTATTCTTGGACACTGCTAGTGGGGGGTTATACTTGTGCAGCCATGTTAAAACATACTTAGGAACCCCTCAAAATGTTAACAGGGCTTGACAATCCATCATCACACCAGTAAGTATGACATATATTCAAAAGAAATGAAAACCTGCATCTACACTAATTGATTACAGGAGCATTATTAATAAAAGCCAGGAAGTGGAAACAACCCAATTGACTGTAAGTTGATGAATAGACAAATAAATCTTGGTATATCCATACTCTGTGAAGGAAATGGAATTCTGGTGTGTACTGGAGTGGGCCTGCAGAACATTTTCCTGAGGGAATACATTGATAACAAAAGACATTACCTTAGATGGTGTATATACATACATACATTCATGCATGCATGCAAACATACATACATACCTAAAACTAACCTATAGAGACAGAAAGAGAATTACTGGCCACCAGGATGTGGAGTTGGGAGGGCGGAGAAGCGGCTGAGAATGAGCAGCTGGCTGTGTGTGATGAACTTGATCTAACCAGACTGGCGATTATTGCTGCACAATTCACGCAGTAACCAAAGCCATTCAATTGTACATTATAGATGAGTTTATTTTGTCTCCCCTCAATATATGCATAATATATTCTAATCATAATTCTTCCCATATTCTAAAAGTATCCTATGCTGTACTGAGCAAGCTAGAACATGGCTATAGCTTCCAAAGGAGAGGGACATTAGTTGAATGGACTGAGAAGACTTAGAAGTTCTGGCTTTCTGATTTTTCATTCTCCCCAGAAAATAGCTTCCACGAGCTACTGTTCTTCTTATTTGCTCAGCCCCTACTTAACAAACAATGCACACACATGCACGCAAGTACAAAACTTCACTAAATCAAAAAAATCTTCACTTACAGTTGGGTCACCAATAGAAAAGGGAAGGAAAAGGGTTCAGGAGTCGTACCTACGTCTGCTGCATGGCATCCTTCCTGTGCCAACCATGCCCACCTCCACTGTTGCCAGTTGCACATGGCAACCCTGAGCCCCAGGTTTGGCAGTTCTCTACTGACAGCACACGGGGTCCATGGGGTGTGTGAAGGTTCTGAAGATGCTCTGGTCATTCCTGAGTTCCACAACTATGACCTTGCGCACAGATGACTTGAAGATGGAGGAGGAGTACATGGCTCTTGGTGCTGCTCACAGCAGGATGCAGCTGGAAGGAAAAGACATGGGCAGTAGGGAATTGTCAAGCACAGTGAGAAGGTATGATAGAGCTTAGAGATCTGTGTAGCCACACATGAGGTTGTGATATGTGATTCTGTAGCAAATGTTTGTGGTTCTGTGGTGCTTTCATCTGGAAACTGGACTTACTTAATACTTGACACAGGTTCTGGTCCATACTACTCACTTACTCATCCTCCATGTGGATGGATGCTGCCTATGTACCTGCTTCCTAGTGCTAAAGCCTTCAATGGAAGCTAGATGCATCCTGCATGCTGGGCTCACTGGCATCACATCCCAGAGGGCTGTGTACAGGTGCCTCAGTAAACACTTTGCAGTCACTCAGTGACCTGTTGGAATTTGTGCCTGCTGACTTTCAGTCACTGATTAAAACTCCCTCAAACATGCTTGTAATAAACCTATTTGATCCAGTGAAACTATTGACCTAAGGGCCCCTCCTCCTCCATGTGACCCCTGACTCCTATCCACGTAACCCCTGGCTACTGTTTGATCCCCAGACATGCTGTGTATCCCAGAACCTATAAGCAATGTAATTTTTGTTTTATCTTGTACTTCTTCTTTTTAAATTTTCATTTTATTTTATCTTTTTTTTTCATTTTTTCTTGTGCTTCTTCTAATCATTAAAGGGTGTGCTTCATCTTAAGGATCCCACTATAACATAGAATCATAGCAAAGTCAAGCTATTCAAGAAAGAGAAATGAGACTGTAGTAAGTATGAAATGAATATTTACCTAGTTTTCAAAGAGTTGTTATCAATGGAAAAATTATGAGTAAAAAATTATTCTGAAAACAGGCATTGCTGTGAGTTTCACAGGATGTGTGCAATTCCCTTTTCTGGGGGTCATTTTCAAATAAGAAAAGTTTATTTTTATATCTGTCCAAGGTGAACTTGCTGCTGTCCTTGCAAATAGGAAGAAAGACTGTGACATTTAGCCTTAAAGTTCTACTCCATGTTTGCCCTTTACTGATCCTCTGAGAGCAATTTTAAAAATAAACGCCAACTCAGTAAGAAAATAATTTTTTTTCTGAAATTTCCTTAGTGTCCCTTCATTGGCATCCATAGGTTGTGCCTCCAGAGCAGAATTATTTATTTTATTCAACCTTGATTTTATTCATCATGATTGTGTGCCACTGCATGTGTATGGGGGCAAGATAAGGATGCTTATCTTTTCCTTCTACCTTTGCATGGTTTCCCAGGATCCAATTGAGGTTTTCAGATGTGCAGACAAGTGCTTTTTCCCATCGAGCCATCTTGCCAAACCTGGAAAAATTTTTAGAGAGTTTCCAGCATATCTTTCTGTCCTGGATTTTACTGTTGTTGCTGATGACGAACAGGCTATAAAAATGTTGAATATAAAGAATCTTTTGCGCCTGAGATAGAAACATTTCATGCAGTTTGTAATCTGTAACTAGCCACTGTACAGTTACATTAAGGGAGAAAGGTCATAAGAAGCTGTGTGAGGAGCTATTCTCTGATAATGACCTTGTCATGAATATTCTCTTTGAAAGAGTTAACTCAGAGTGGTCATGTAGACACGGTTATTCTGCAACACTCACTGTGCCCCACAGGCTCGCTTCCCTTTGTTTGTGTTTCTTTATTAACATTCTTAGAGTTTGTTCAGACTCTTACTGTGAGTTATCCAAGGGTCATTTGTCTTATTATATTACCACCTTCCCAAAGCATGGCTACAATATTCCAATCTGAAGTTTAGACTTGTCAAGGGGTTTTATTCTCAAAGAGAACTTAACTTCAATCTCTCTAAGTAACAAGAAAAATTATTTAAAAGGGATTAGGTCATTTGCTGGGCAAGATGCAAATATTAACCTATCCGCTCTGCTCACCCATAGCGGCCTCCTGTTCAGTGACTGAAGATTAATCCAAAGGAGGTCCTCTCATCTTGTGAAAGCCTTGACATTCTGGTCATTGTGTAAGAGTTAAGTAAATTCACAGGAGAATATTTATTTAAACTCTGGGGCAATGGGGCTCCTATTATTTTTTGTCATTGAATAATTGAAAAGATATGAGATAGCAAAGTTTCAATTATTCATCAAGTTATTTTATTTACTTGGCTAATGTCTGTAGGCAAATAACTTATATCTGAATTAAAAACAGGCAACATCCCCATAGCTTGATTATTGGGCAATCTCTGCTAAATCTCTCAAATGTAGAAAAGGTATACAAATTATTCACCTTTGCTTACAGAAGAAATACAGGGTCTGTGTTAATTTTCCATATCTTCTGTAACAGAAAGTCATGCAGTTAGCATTTAGAACAATGCCGATATTGAGAGTCTTGTAGTTCTGTGGTCACCAGCCCAGGGAGACTTGAAGACAAGCTGAGTACTGTGCTTAGAGTTTCCTGGGATGACCCTTTCTGGAGACCCTAGAGAAGAAATTACCTCCTTAACTCACACATATTGTTCCACGTTGTTGTAGGACAACTGCTGACTGCCAGCCTTCTCTCTTCTAGGGTACATTTCATGGACTGCAGGAGGACTTCCAGCAAAGTGGGTCCTTCTCTTAGTACAAACCTCTGCCTTCCTTTCTGATCTCTGTTTCATTTTAAGGGTTCCTGTACGTACATGGGTTTCACCCAGATAATCCAAGATAATCACCCCATTTTAAGGGTTGTAACCTTAGTTAAATCTACAAGGTCTCTTTTTTAATTTGTTGTCATGTTTTCATCATATCTTAGTTATTAAGAATAAAAACATGGCCATTTTATGGGACTATTACTCTGCCTGTGATAATATTAAATAACAAGGCAGGAATTTTAGGGGTTTTGTTTGTTTATTTGTTTTTGTTTCTCTCTTAGAATAAAATGACAGTGTGGAATTCCATAAGAATTTATTTTTTTCCCAAATTTTTTTGCTTTGCAATGTGTTTCTGTAAAGTACCCTTCAGCCCCTTCATTACATGCTAGAATTTCAGGTATTTTACAGACATTTGCATTATTTCAGATTACCTATAAGAAAAATGCAGTACAGTTCACACATAGAGTGACTTAACTTCCAAACACTGTTCTTTCCTCCCTCATTTCTTCTCTTTCCTTCTTTTTTCTTTTTGTTCTTTGTTTATTCAAGCCTAGAGTGTATGCTAATCCTAAGTCTTCCAGTTTCTTCCTACCAAACATGTATGTATGTGTATCTACATGTATGTATGCATGTATTTATACAATTTAATCAATTTGTATTTTGGCTGTAGCTCCCTCCCTCATTTCTTCCCAGTCTCACCTTCCCTCCCAGTCTTACCCTCCCTCCCTCTTCCTCCCCTATACCCTTCCCATAGTCCACTGATAGGGGAGGTCCTCCTCCCCTTCCATCTGACCCTAGTCTATCGGGGCTCATTGGGACTGGCTGCATTGTCTCCCTCTGTGGCCTGATAAGGCTGCTCCCCCACAGAGGGAGGTGATCAAAAGGCCTGCCACTAGGTCCATGTCAGAGACAGCCCTTGCTCCCCTTACTAGGGAACCCATATGGAGACTGAGCTGCCATGGGCTACATCTGAACAGGGGGGTCAGGTCCTCTCCATGAATGGTCCTTGGGTAGAAGATCAGTCTCTGAAGGCCCCCCTGGGCCTACCAACCTTTTTAAGACTGGTAGACATTAGCATAGACTAGGGTACAGTATGTCCATGAAGTCAAAACACTGTTCTGAGATTCTACTTCTCTCATTTTCTTTTGACATTTCTGCTGTACCTTACATGGGGAGCCCCTGGGAACCCATACTAAGTGTTTGGTTACATGAGCAAGGGCTGAGTCTCTTTACAATCTCTGTTCTGTGTCATTCAATCCTCCGCTGACATCTTCAAACCTTTCTTGCTACACGGGAAGATATTTACTTAAAAATGTCATCTCAGTGTAAATGTTACAGCTGTCAAGAAATTATGAGGGGGCTGAGGTTTTATTCTGTTTGCAAGCTAATAAGAATGTGTGTTAGAGCTTCCTGTATCCCTTGAGAAAGATACAAGACTCCTGGGTCATAGACAAAGGACATTATTGCTCGTAGTCCATCAGGAAGCATAAACTCCATATGTACAATGTTCTTTAATCACCCTGTGAACCAGGAATGTGACCTGAGCCCTATGCCATGTGCAATAGGATTGTAGTTTGAATCAGAAATGATCCATACTGGCTCATGTTTTGTGTGCTTTCCCAAGATGGTGGCATTGTTCTGGGAGGTTGTGGAGTGGGTCTTTGAAGATGATGCCTGGCCTCTGATTATTCTTTATTCTCTGATTCTTTAGCTTCCATGATGTGAACAAACTCCTCCAAATGCGGTACCACTATGACATCAGACCTTTCCCACTCTGGTGGGCTAAAACCTTCTAAAACCATGAGCCAAAATATGTTTCCTCTTTTAAATTTTTTTCTTGTATGATAGTGGCCACAATGTTAACAATTAGTTAATACAAGTGTTCTAAGGTCATGGTGAAGTAGCCTTGACATTTTAAGATTTATTCTATGTTAGTTCTGTTTGAATGTGTTTGGGTATGTGCATGTGCATAGGTGCCAGCAGACGCCAAAGATAATCAGATTTCCTTGGAGCTGAGTTATGGCTAATTGTGAACTGCCTGATGGATGTGGACACTGGAAACTGAACTCAGATCCTTTCAAAAGCAGTATGTGCTTTTAACTTCTGAGATATCTCTCCAGCCCGACTCCAATGTTTCAAAGTGTTCAGGAACCATACTTTCAGGTGGGGCTGCTAGCAAACCAGCCCTACATTCACCTTAGAAAAAGAAGGCAGTATCTTTGTATTTTGACTATAAGTAAACAAGTAAATAAGTGCTGTTATAGAGAAGAAAAGGCCGTGTTTTCTAAGGCTGTCACTGCCCAAACATCTTTCAAATGCATGCCAAGAGAAGATGCTCCTACTTTTCAATCCTAAGACATACAGAAATGTCAGAGAGCCATGGACAATTGTTTCTAACTTTTTAATAGGCCTTTTCTCTATTATCTCCCCCCTCCCCGTTCTCGTTAGTGGCTTAGCTAACATGTGGAACAGGGGGCAAAAAGGAGATAAGAGCCAGGGGATGGGAGGATGTTGTGAAGTGCTGTCTCCTGGGCGTGGTGTGGCTACTGAACTCATAGGCTCATTGTAGCTACAGTTATCTGCACAAGATTAAGCCAAGAAGTTGAGGTCACATTCTAGCAGAAAGTACTAATCATGCTTTCTAAGGAGGGAGTGTATGAAAAGACACAAAGGGGGGTGCTGTGTTGGGTTCTAGGGTTCTGGGGGGGGAGTTGGTGGCATATGCAATAAGATACATTGTTTATTGTTTAAATGGTTTGTGTCTTCATTTACTTTTTTGTATGAATTTGTTTTTGTTTTTGTTTTTTTTTTTTGGTCTTGCAACTGTGTCTGTTCACCATAAGTGTGCCTGGTCCCTATTGAGGTCAGAAGAGGATGTCAGATTCCGTGGAACCAGCATTATAGGTGGCAGTGAGCCAATGTGTTTCTGGGAATCAAATCAAGGCCCTCTACAAGAACAGCTAGTGCTCTTAACCACTGAGCCATTTCTCAAGTCCCGAAGATACATCATTTATATGTGTGGAATTGTCAAATGATGAAAGGTATTCTGTAAAAATTTCCCAGTTAGGTGGGGATGCCTGATATAAATTGGGCTAATGTTCCTAGGTTTAAAGAATAAGTTTTAATTATTTAAGATAAGATAAATTATATGTGGATATTTTATGATTACTTATGGAAAACAAATTACACATTATGCAGCTGAAGGAATATAAGGTCATTGGAGCAGGTCCTTGCAGGAGGGTCTCTTTTCCATGCTCTCTTCCTGTCATACTCTGTGAATGAGCATTTTCCAAGAAACTAGTAGAAAACAAGCAATGAAATAATTGCTTTTGACATTTCCTAAGCAGAACAAATGAAAGTAGAGTCCCACTAAAAGATTGAGACACGGCTTGGAGGGCTCTGCTCACATATTTAAGAAAAGGATTCTGAGAGAAAATAAATTTTGCTTCCAGTCACATAATTCAGGGTTTGTTTTTCAAGTACAACTGCCGGTTGCTGATCTGTGATAAAATATTTCATTGACTAATAATTTAGGGACACTGTATTTAACATGCACCTCTTTCTGATGAGAATCACAATGTAGATCTGCACATTAAAGATTCTGCGATGTCCTGACAGGTGAAGCAATTTTATTTGGTTTAATTCAATGCTGTCCTAATTGATTTGACAATGAAATTGTGTGTGTGTGTGTGTGTGTGTGTGTGTGTGAGAGAGAGAGAGAGAGAGAGAGAGAGAGAGAGAGAGAGTGTGTGTGTTTATATCCATGTGTCTTTATGTCCAATATTTAAACCTCCTGGAGAACACACATAGCAAGTGGCATTTCAAGGTGATTGAGAGCTGGGGCTTACCAGGCTGCTTTCTTATTCAGCATAGCTCTTTGCACCCCAGGAATGGACTTTACACGTTGATTCATTCTGAGCATCACACATTTAAATACTACATTTTACTAGGCTTGATTACCTGAAAGTGCTGTTAACTTGTTCTTAGCATCCTTCTGCTCCTCTGGTCTGTTTATGAGGCCATTCCCTGAAGTTTAATTTTCATATTGATGAGGAAATGTGCTCAGTGTTACAAGAAAGATTACAATGCATTTGAAAGCAAAGCTGAGAAAATCTATTCCAATCAATGAATTTGCTTTTGAAATTTTGACATAACAGTTTAGAAATGAAACCTCAAAGGGTAAATATTATATTATCTCAATGCTGTTTTCATTATAATTTATGGAGAATGAATGACACTGATTAAAAAATTAAAATGCTATGAATGAAACTATAATTCAGATAAGGCACTAAAATAATAAACCCTGTCATTTCTGTGTGATATCAAACTACTGATCCACAATGAAGCTATAGTTATGTGTATTCTTTGCATTCTAAAATATAACCATTGGTTAAAAACTTAGCAGTTACTGCATAGCCATGCATGGTGGTGCACACAAGCTTGTAATCTCAGCACCACAAGAGCAGATAGCAGAGGATTAGGAGTTCTACATCGTCCTCAGCTACATAGCGAGTTTGTTAAGTTGCAAAACTTAAGGCATGATGCATGGTGATAGTAAACAGGAGACATTTCTTTTTAATGTTCATGTTTCAATAAATAATGATGGTTTTATTTAATTATATTGATTTAATTATATTGATTTGAGTTAAAACATAAATTCCAGAGGGCAGAGAGATGGCTCAGCAGTTAAGAGCATTTACTGTTCTTGCAAAGGAACCGAGCTTCCACATTAGGTGACTCACAACTACCTGTAACTCCAGGTACTGTGAACTCTGCTGCCCTCCTCTGGTCCCTGTGAGTACCTGCACTCACTCATCCAAAACCCCACAGATGTATCATATGCATGTAGTTTTTAAAAAATGAAGTCTTTAAGTAAATAAACAAATAAGCAATGTCACTGAGTTTGATTATGTGTACAGAAGGTATATAAGGTCACTGGGACTAGATACTTTTGGGGAGGGGGTCTGTTATCCATGCACTGGATGGAAAATGGCTTTTCTAAATACAATGAGTCTATTTGAATATTGAAATTGGGTTTTTTTTTTTGACAAATTTTTAAAGTTATACCAGGACCATCACAAATGTTTTTTTATCAACCCCAAAGACTTTTCCATAGTCCTTTGAGTGGGACCTTTTCCTTGGACTCTTGTAGCTACTGATATATTAGTTGTATTTTGTCTTCATTGCCCCTGTGCATATAGTGCTGTGTGTCTGCTTCACTGAAATTCACTTAGGCTCTTGCGTCTATAAGTGGGGCATTTCTTGTGTCTGAGCCACATCCCTTCCAAGGTCAAGACAGATCTTCTTGACAGTCTCATTGTTAAGATAAAAATCTGAGGGAAATAAGGAAGAAGAATGTGTTTTGTCTCATGATTTAGGAGGGGTAGCCCATGCTGCTGAGAAAGGCAAGATGGAGGGAACACATTGTGGCCGGGGCCATGTGAGCATTGGGACCTTAGAGACAGTTCATCAGTAGTCAGGAAGCAGAAAGGCTTGGTGCAAACCATGATCCGCTGATTTCTTTTTTAATTGTGATTTGTGTGTGTGTGTTTTCTTGAAAGTCTCTGCCTAGCCTGAGGTTACAAAAGTCTTCTCTTTTGAGTTCTTCTACAAATACATGTAGGTGTATGTTTTATTTTTGAGTTAATTATTGTGTAAACTCAGGGGTTTTATTTAAAGTTTTTCACCTTCACGTGAGGATCTCTAATTATTCTCACACCATTTATTGAGGGACAAATTGTTTTTTTCTGTTGAATTATCTTGGTGTTTGTGTGGAAAGTAAGTTGATTATACATGGGCTTTATTGTTGGATTAAATTCATTCCCTGGTTCTGTATGTCTGACATTCACAACACATTTAATGATTACTATAGTTTTCTAAAAAGTTTTGGTAATAAGATGTTTCCTTCAATGCTATAGATTGAACTGAAGGCCTAATGTCAGCTAGGCATGTATGTAGTCTACTACAGAGTGACATCTCTGTTTTGAAATTAATTAGTAAGTTCTTTATTAGTTTCTAGTTCTTTCTAAAAATACACTTGAATTGTCTGACTTTTTCAGTTCCATGGAGACAATTTGTCATTCTTACCCCAAAGCCTATTGAGATTTTCATGGTTTATTTTATTTTGTGCTTTTAGTCAAAGAAGACAATTTTATTAGAGTTTAAAAGAAAAGTCCCTGGGCAAGCAAGCTGTAAATCTTAGCAGCTGCTCTGTAAAGGAGACCAGAAGAGGAGAAGGGGAAAGAGGAGGAGAAATAGGAGGAGGGAGAGAGAAGATGAAGAAGAGAGGAAAAGGGAAGGAGAGGGGGAGAGGAGAGGCAGAGAAGAGAAAAAACTATGGGGTTTAGGTGAAGCTAGCATGTAGGTCAGCCACATGGCAGATAGGCAACCACAGGGTAGGAAGGGGAGCGTTTTGGAAAGAGTAAGGAAGTGCAAGGCACTAGAGAAAGCACACTCAGTCTCCGGCCAGCATCAGAAAGACAGAGACAGAAGACAAAAGAAATAGTTATGCTTTTCTGAGCCAGGACTGGACAAGGTGAACAGATCCATCTCAACCTCATGGGGTGTCTTAGATAGGGTTCTATTGCTGTGATGAAACACTATGACCAAAGCAACTTGTGTGTGTGTCAGAGGGGGAGCAGTTATTTGGCTTACACTTCCACAGCACTGTTCATCATCAGAGGAAGTCAGGACAGGAACTCAAACAGGGGCAGGTACCTGGAGGCAGGGGCTGACACACAGGGGCATGGAGGGTGCTTTTACTGGCCTGCTCCTCATCACTTGCTTAGTGTGCTTTCCTACAGAAGCCAGGACTACCAGCCCGGGGATGGCACCCCCACAATGGCTGGAGCCTCCCCTATTAACCGCTAATTAAGAAAATGACCTACAGGCTTGCCTTTGGTTAGATGTTTTGGAGGCATGCTCTTAATTAAGGCTTTCTCCTCTTGGATGACTTTAGCTTCTGTCAAGTTGACATAAAACCAGCTAGTACATACAGGCTCTGCTGAGATTCTTTTTCTGAGTTTGTTAGATTCAGAGATTCAGGGACAAATTGTATTTTAACACTATTATCTTTTAGTCCATCAACATGACATTTCTCTTTTTTAAGTTCCTCTAAGCAATGCTTTGTAGTTTTCAGTAATTAGGTGTTATTTCATAGTAGATTTACTCTGATATATTTCAACTTGGATAAAATTATGTTATTGTTTCCTTAAAAAATAAATTCCCAGTTGTTTTCTGTTGATATGTAGAAATATAGTTCATCTTTTTATAGTGATTTGGTATCTTGAAAATTTGTTGAATGCATTTATAAATTATAGTGTCTTTAAATAGAAATTATTTCATTCTTTTTCCAAATTTTCATACATATAATTATTGTTTGTTGTTGGTGGTGGTATTGTTGGTGGTGGTGGTAGTGGTGTGTGTGTGTGTGTGTGTGTGTGTGCATGCATGTGTGTGCATTTGGAAACAGAAGGATGGCCAACCTCAAATGTCTTATTTCAGGTGCTTTCCACCTTTCAATTTTTGAGACAGCTTCTTTCACCTTTCCATTTAGGACAGCTAATTTCACTGGCCCGGAGCCTGCTAAATAAGCTAGTGACACAGCCTTTGATTCAGTGATCCACTTTCCCGGCAATGAGATTACATATCTAACTCTAATTTTTGATTTGTCTGTATATTGTCTCTCTTGAGTCAATTTTTGCAAGTTATTCTTAAATGTCTGTTATTAGTTACGCACATTTTTAGTACCATAATGCATCGGCTTCGTGAACACAAGATGCCATCCACAATGCCATGTAACAGTTCTTGTTCAGAGTACCACTTTGTCAGGTAGATGCCCCTCCAGCTTTTTTTCGATTGATCTTGTTTCCTTATCTTTTGAGGTCTTTAAAACATACAGCCCAGGCTGTTGCTAAGACTATAGGTTTCTCTCAACAAATCGACAAGTTCCCATTGCTGAAGACAACGTCTGAATAACTCGTTGAAGTGGAGATGTTGAGTCAGTGTCCACACAGAGCTTCTCTGCTATATTCTGGCATCTTTGCTACAGGAATGTATTTTACACACTCTTGAAAAAGAAATGTAAACAGCAGGCCAGACACAAATCCTTTATCTTATAATGGAAAGATAGGATAGGATAATGATGCCATAAAGCTTCTGAGGGTAACCATCCAATGTGTGATTTGACTTAGGGCTCATTTCATGAGATGGAACCCATACTTGACACAGCCTGGGGGGCCTAGATAGCCTAGAGATCTAGGGTAAAACCAAATAATACTGGTCTGAAAAGGAGGGGGTGATAAAGTGAATGCTAATGATATTCTGCTACACTCATAGATCAGTGCCTTGCTCAGCCATCATCAGGGAAGAGTCCTCCTGAAGCAGACGGGAACAAATACAGAGAACCACAACCAGACATTAGGAACAAAGAGAGAGACCTTGGAACACTAAGCCCTAAATGGGATGTTTCCATCAAATCCCACAGCTAGACATAATGCAGAGAGAGAGAGGGAAGGAGAGAGGGAGAGACAGACAGAGACAGAGAGAGAAAGGGACAGACAGGGAGAGAATGAAAGAGAGACCTTAGAACACTAAGCCGAAATGGGAAGTCTCCATCAAATTCCTCCCCACAGAGCTCAGGGAGCTCTGTAAAGGAGACAGAAAGGATGTTAAAGCCAGAGGAGATGGGAGACACCAAGAAATCAAGACCTTTTAAGTCAACATGAACAAAGCTTATATGAACTCACAGAAGCTGAAGCAGCACGCACAGGGCCTGCACGGGTCTGCACCAGGTCCTCTGCCTATAGATGATGGCTTCCAGTTTAGGGTTTTTATGAAATTCCTGAGTGTGGACAAGTAGGCCTCTGATTCTTGTGCCTTCTCTTGGAATCCTTTCCTTTCCTTGATTTGTCTTGTTCAACTTCGATGTGAGTTTTTATTTTATTAATTTTACTTTATTATATTATATTATATTTTATTTATTTATTTATTTATTTCTGTTTTTACTATATCTTACTTTGCTCTATTTTTAGAAAATGAATGAATGAAAATGTTAACAGTTGAACTGTCACTTATACCTCCTGGAAGAGGGAAAATCCGTTTTCTCCAATAGAGTGACATTGGCTATATCACCTACTCCAGGGCAGAGCTCATGCTGAAGTAGTTGACCAACTTGCAATGGGCTTCAAAGGTGTGTGTGTGTGTGTGCGTGCTTTTATTTAGTTAGTTTGGTGGTGGTTTTTTTTGTGTGTGGGTTGTTTGTTTTCTTGGTTTGGGGAGCCTTTGTTGTTATATTATGCTTTTGCTTTTTTTGTTTTGAGAAAGAACTTAAAAGTTGGGTGGGTAAGGAGGGAGAAGAGATCTGGACGAACTTGGGTGAGGGGAAGAATATGATTAAAATATGTTTAAATTTAAGAATTGTCTTAAACAATAAAATGTTCACACTGGAGGGCCTTGCTACATAGACAAAAACACAGCAACAAATATCAAATGCTTTAACTAAATTTAGGATTTTGTGTTAAGTTTGGTTTGCAGCTATCCTGGTCTACACGTGGCTCCCCAAGCTGTGCCTTGGATACCGCCGACACATAGATCGTTTATATTAATTTCAGTTATCCATATGTTTTGGTTTAAGTATATACATCTTGTTAGTTGTCATCTGTTTGCATCATCTCCCCGGCCCCCCTCCAATTCTTAATTATGTACAGTAAAGAACTGTCAGGCTAAATGACTTTCATAGGCTATAGATTTTTCTTGGAGAGAGACCTTTAAAGTAGACAAAGATTTTCTAGAATCTTTAATTTGTTCTTCATTAGGTTAATTTTAATTACAGAAGGGACATTTTGTTGTTTCTGACATCTTCAGAATAGGATTCAAAACCAGTTGTTTTCTCATTTACAAAACAACTTAACACAAAAAATACTCTTTGGGAGATTTTTGTAAATATTTGTTGTATTTGTGTGTGTGTGTGTGAGTGTGTGGGTGTGAGTGCCCTTAGAGGTCAAAAGAGGGTGTTGGATAACCTGCATCTGGAGTTATAGGTGACTGTGAACTACCCAACATAGGTGCTAGGAATCAAACTCGAGTCAAGAACAATGTGTTCTTAACCAGTATATCATCTCTACAGCCATCTTTTGGGAACTTCTATGGAAACTAGGGGCAAAATATAAAATAGAATGCATGTGTGAAGTAGGCAAAAACACTTTATCATCCAAACCCTCTTTTTGTGTAAACAGCGTGCATTTCTCTTTGGCTTTGGAAATGGACCTGGGCTATGCTTTAGGAAGAAACTGAGGAAATGTGTAAGCCAAATGAGAAAGCACAGGAAAGTTATCACTATACAAATCCAGAAAAGGCAGAGTCTGTCCTCCTCTATGTGGAAGACACAAGGCAAGAATAAAATTGTTGGGTGAGAGAGACAGCCACTGGGAAAAGCATATGACATTGTCACATCCCAGCCCCTCTGTGATGAGCCCCATCAACCTTCTAGATCATTCTTCTCTGGCATAGGTAGAAAGAAGGCTCAGGAGAATTGAATTTTCTTTTCTTTTCAGCAGTAAGAGGAAATGTTTTCCTGTGCAAGTAAGAAGCCCAACATGCTGGCAGTGGCTCTTTCTTCAGCTGACATTATTAGACCCCTGCCTTTAAGAGTCTAAGGAGCCTTTTCAAAGGCGCTTCTACCGCAGCTTATACTTTATAAATCAAAAAGTTGTAGTTTTGCTTGAGGAAACGAGCTGCTTAAACAGGCCATTTTAGAAAAGTGTTTTCTGAGAACTCTCTCTTTTCACTCAATCATTTCAAGTATGAAGCCTAGTGATTTGGGCAACCAGGGTATTTATTCAATTTCTTTTCACACTGTACTGTAAGAAATGAAAGCATTTGTGCTCATTTCCCCCTGTTTTACTAGATGATAGACTATTCCCATTTCCACATCTCACAGTGATGCACTTTGATTGCCTGTGGGCATGGCTGGGTGGAACTATACTCCCCTCCTACTCAAACCTCCCATTTTGGCTTCTTTTATTTTGTACCCAGAAAATCTCATGAGCTCCCACCAAGCATTGGTTGTTTCCTGGGGCCTCAGATGAGGAAAAATGGGGGAAGAGTATGAATTGTTAGAAACTGTGGCTTCATTATTCTGCTTGCCCAGTGAGCAGATACCATGTGGCCTTCTATGTGAGATACACAGATGTGTGAGCTGTGAAATGAACAACTCCCCTATACTGCTAATCTTAAGGGGCTTGTCACCTCGTCACAGGGGACCCAGATGTGATTAATGGGGCATGTGCCGTGCTAGGGGGACCTGTCAAAGCAAGGCAATACCCCAGAGAGCTGCATAACACCCATGGAAACAATTCTTCTTGACATCACTGAAAGCTATAAAAATCAGGAGTGGGACATGTAAGCTCTTTCTGCAGCCCTCCAGTGTAGGGACTAGGGTGTGGAAAGAAGGTATGCAGCCACAGTGCAGCTGTCACAGTGTCACTGCCAAGGAGCAGGCAGGTAAGTATCTGCTTCACAGAAGTCTCTGAGGGACACTGAATCCAGGTACATGCAAAGCAAGCCTTTAGAAATAATTCTATTCTAATAATTCATATTCACCTCTGAAAGTTCTGGAACTTTCATTTGACTGTAGAATGACATACTGGAAAAGCTTTTCTTTTGATTCTGTATTAAATATCACTAGTAATTCTGCTCTTCTGACTCCCATTGCAACTGACTTAATCAACTTATGGGGACTGACAACTTTCTTCTGATAAAAAAATGCCTATTAAGATTTTGCATAACAGTAAATTTGGATAGGCATGTTTTCTTTTTTAGGTTTTTCTTTTTTCATTTCTGAAAAAAAATTTATTATTAGTTACATTTCATTAACTCTGTATCCCAGCTGTATCCTGCTCCCTCAGACTCTCCCAATCCCATCCTCCCTCCCTCATCTACTCCCTGTCCCTTTCCAAGTCCACTGATAGGGGTGGACCTCCTCCCCTTTCATCTGACCCTGGTTTATCAGGTCTCTTTAGGACTGGCTGCAAAGTCCTCCTCTGGCCTAGCAGGGCTGCTCCTCCCTTGCAGGGTGGGGAGGTCAAAGAGCTAGTCTCAGAGTTCATGTCAGAAATAGTCCCTGTTTCCCTTACTAGGGTACCCACTTGGATACTGAGCTACCATGGGCTACATCTGAGCAGAGGTTCTAGGTTATATCCATACATGGTCTTTGGTTGGAGAAACAGTCTCATATAAGACCTTTGTGCCCAGATATATTTGGTCTTTGTGGAGCTCCTATCCTCTCCAGATCATATTAACTCCCCCTTCTTTCTTATGATTCCCTGTATTCTGCGAAAAGTTTGGTTATGAGTCTCAGTTTCTGCTTTGATACATTTCTAGGTAGAGTCTTTCAGGATCCCTCTATGGTAGACTCCTCTCCTGTTTCTTGTTTGCTTCTACTTCCAATGTCCATCTGATTTGTCTTTCTAAGAGAGGATCTTACCCCGGGTCCTCTTTCTTGTTTATCTTCTTTAGGTGTATAGATTTCAGTATGTTTACCATATCTTATAGGTCTAAATAAGTGAGTATATACCATGTGTGTCTTTCTCCTTCTGGGATATCTCACTCAGAATGATCTTTTCTAGATCCCACCATTTGCCTGCAAATTTCATGATTTCCTTGTTTTTAATTGCTGAGTAGTATTCCATTGTGTAAAAATACCACAATTTCTGTATTCATTCCTCAGTTGATGGACATCTGGGTTGTTTCCAGGTTCTGGCTATTACAAATAAAGCTGCTACAAACATGGTTGAGCAGATGTCCTTGTTGTGTACTTGAGCAACTTTTGTATATATGCCTAGGAGTGGTATAGCTGGGTTTTGAGGTACCAGTATTCCTAGTTGTCTGAGAAAGCATCAGATTGATTTCCAAAGTGATTGTACAAGTTTACATTTCCAAGAGCAATGGAGGAGGGTTCCCCTTCCTCCACAACCTCTCCAGCATGTGTTGTCATTTGAGTTTTTGATCTTAGCCATTCTGATGGGTGTAAGGGGAAATCTCAGGGTCTTTTTGATTTGCATCTCTCTGATGGCTAAGGATGTTGAACATCTCTTTAAGTGTCTCTTTACAATTCTATATTCCTCTACAGAGAATTCTCTGTTTAGCTCCATACCCCATTTTTGAATTGGATTGCTTGATTTATAAATTTTAACTTCTTTAGTTCTTTATGTATTCTGGATAACAGCCCTCTGTCAGATGTAGGATTGGTAAAGTCCTTTCCCAGTCTGTAGGCTGTTAATTTGTTCTTATGACAGTGTCTTTTGCTTTACAGATGCTTTTCAGTTTCATGAGGTCCCATTTATTTATTGTTGATCTTAGAGCCTGTGCTGTTGGAGTTCTGTTCAGGAAGTAGTCTCCTGTGCCGATGAGTTCTAGGGCCTTTCCCACTTTTTCTTCTAACCGATTTAATGTGTCTGGTATTATGTTGAGGTCTTTGATCCACTTGGACTTTAGTTTTGTGCAGGGTGATAAATATGGATCTATATGCATTTTTCTGTATGTAGACATCCAGGTGGACCAGCACCATTTGTTGATGCTGTCTTTTTTGCATTGAATGGTGCTGACTTCTTTGTCAAAAATCAAGTATTCATAGGTGTGTGGGTTTATTTCTTCTATTTGGTTCCATTGATCCTCCTTTCTGTTTCTATGCCAATACCATGCAGTTTTTATTACTATTGCTGTGTAGTAGAGCTTGAGGTCAGGGATGGAGATACCTCCATATGATCTGTGGTTGTACAGGATCCTTTTGGAAATTCTGGGTTTTTTGTTTGTCCATATGAAGTTGAGAATCTTTCTTTCAAGGTCTATAAATAATTGTGTTAGTATTTTGATGGGAATTGCATTGGATCTGTAGATGCTTTTGGCTGGACAGCCATTTTCACTATATTAATCCTACCAATCCATGAGCACGGGAATTCTTTCCAACTTCTGATATCTTCTTCAATTTCTTTTTTCAGAGACTTGAAGTTTTTTTTTTCAAACAGGTCTTTCACCTCCTTGGTTAGAGTCACCCCAAGGTACTTTATGTTATTAGTGGCTATTGCGAAGGGTATTGTTTCCCTGATTTCTTTCTTAGCCCTTTTGTCTTTGGTATACAGGAGGGCTTCTGATTTTTTTGAGTTGATTTTGTATTCAACACTTTGCTGAAGGTGTTTATCAGCTGAAGGAGTTCTATGGTTGAATTTTTGGGGTCCCTCATATATGCTATCATATCGTCTGCAAATAGTGACACTTTGACCTCTTTCTGATTTGTATCCCTTGATCTCCTTTAGTTGTCGTATTGCTTTAGCTAGGACCTCAAGTACTATGTTGAAGAGATATGGAGAGAGTGAGCAGCCGTGCCTTGTCCCTGATTTCAGTGGGATTGATTTACGTTTCTCTCCATTGAGTTTGATGTTAGCTATAGGCTTGCTGTATATTGCCTTTACTATGTTAAGGTATCTGCCTTGTATCACTGATCTCTCCAAGACTTTAAACATGAATGGGTGTTGGATTTTGTCAAATGCTTTTTCAGCATCTAAGAGGATGATCATGTGGTTTTTCTCCTTCAGTTTGTTTATGTGGTGGATTACATTGATGGATTTCCATATGTTGAACTACCCTTGCATGCCTGGGATGAAGCGTACTTGGTCATGATGGATGGTATCTTTGATGTGTTCTTGGATTTGGTTTGCAAGTATTTTATTGAGTACTTTGCATCAATATTCATAAGAGAGATAGGTCTAAAGTTCTCTTTTTTTGTTGGGTCTTTGTGTGCTTTAGGTATCAAGGTGACTATGGCTTCATAGAATGAGTTTGGTAATGTTCCTTCTGTTTCTATTTTGTGGAATAGTTTAAAGAGAGTCGGAGTTAGCACTTCTTTGAAGGTCTGGTAGAATTCTGCACTGAATCCATCTGGCCCAGGGCTTTTTCTGTTAGGAAGACTGTTGATGACTTCTTCTATTTCCTTGGGGGATATAGGTCTATTCAATCTTTTTACCTGATCTTGACTTAATTTTGGTAGATGGAATCTATCAAGAAAATTGTCCATTTCTTTTAGATTTTCAAATTTTGTGGCATATAGGCTTTTATAGTACGACCTAATGATTGTTTGGATTTCCTCGGTGTCTGTAGTTATGCCCCCTTTTCATTTCTGATTTTGCTGCTTTGGATAGTATCTTTCTACCTTTTAGTTAGTTTGGCTAAAGGTTTGTCTATCTTGTTGATTTTCTCAAAGAACCACCTCTTGGTTTCATTGATTCTTTGAATACTTTTGTTTCTAATTGATTGATTTCAGCCCTGAGTTTGATTATTTGCAGCCTACTGCCCCTTTTAGGTGTGTTTGCTCCTCTTTTTTTCTAGGGCTTTCAGATGGGCCATTAAGTTGCTTGTATGAGAAGTCACAAATTTCTTCTTGAAGGCACTTAGTGCTATGAATTTTCCTCTGAGCACTGCTTTCATTATGTCCCATAAATTAGGGTATGTTGTAGCTTCATTTTCATTGAATTCTAGGAAGTGTTTAATTTCTTTTTTTATTTCTTCCTTAACCCAGCTGTCATTGAGCAGCAAGTTGTTCAGTTTCCATGTGTATGTAGGGAATTATTTCAATCTTCTTGTATCTGCTGAGGCTTGCTTTGTGACCAACTATATGGTCTATTTTGGAGAAGGTTCCATGAGGTGCTGAAAAGAAGGTATACTCTTTTGAGTTTGGGTGAAAAGTTCTGTAGACATGTATTAGGTCCATTTGATTTAGAACCTCTGTAAGTGCCTTTATTTCCCGATTTGGCTTCTGTTTAGATGATCTGTCTCTTGGTGAAAGTGGGGTGTTGAAGTCTCCCACTATTAAGGTGTTGAGATCAATGTGTGATTTATGAATGATTTATAATGATTTATAATGTTTCATTTATGAATGTAGGTGCTCTTGTATTTGGGGCATAGATGTTCAGAATTATGATGTCCTCTTGGTGGATTTTTCCTTTGATGAGAATGTAGTGTCCCTCCTCATCTTTTTTGATTAATTTTGGTTGAAAGCCTATTTTATTGGATATTAGGATAGCTATCCCAGCTTTTTTCTGGGTCCATTTGCTTGAAAAACATTTTTCCATCCCTTTACTCTGAGGTAGTGTTTATCTTTGTTGCAGAGGTGTGTTTCGTGGATGCAGCAGAATGTTGGATCCTGTTTCTGCAACCATTCTGTTAGTCTGTGTCTTTTTATTGAAAAGCTGAGTCCATTGATATTGATAGATAATAGCGACCAATGAACGTTAGTTCCTTTTACTGTGGAGTTGGTGGTCTTACTGTGATTCATAGCTTGTTTTCTTTTAATTTTTGTTGTGATAGTATCTGTATGCTGTGTTTTCTTGGGTACAGTTGTTTTTGTTGGATTGGAGTTTTCCTTCTAGTATCTTCTGTAGGGCTGGTTTGCTGTGTAGATATTGCATAAATTTAGTTTTGTCATGGAATATTTTGTTTTCTCCATCTATGTTGAAAGCTCTACAGGGTATAATAGTCTATGTTGGCATCTGTGGTCTCTTAAAGTCTGCGTGACACCTGCCCAGGCCCTTCTGGCTTTCATAGTTTCTGATGAGAAGTCCAGTGTGATTCTGATAGGTCTACCTTCATATGTTACTTGGCATTTTTCCCTTGCTGCTTTTAATATCTTTTCTTTGTTCTGTAGATTTAGTGTTTTGACTATGATGTGACGTGATGTGTTTCTTTTCTAGTCTAGTCTACTTGGTGTTCTGTAGACCTCTTGTATATCTATGGACATCTCTTTCTTTAAGTTGGGAAATTTTTCTTCTATGATTTTCTTGAAAATATTTTCTGGACCTTGGAGCCTGGAGTCTTCTTTTTCATCAATTCCTATTATTCTTACATTTTGTTTTTTCATGGCGTCCTTGATTTCTTCGATATTTTGTGTTTGGGACTTTTCTGATTTTACTTTGTCTTTGAGAGAAGTATCAATTTCTGTGAGTGTATCTTCAGCACTTGAGATTCTCTCTTCCATCTCTTGTATTCTGTTGGTGATGCTTACCTTTGTGGTTCCTGATCTTTTCTCTAAGTTCTCCAGCTCCAGGGTTTTCTCAGTTTGTGTTTTCTTTATTGATTTTAGTTATGTTTTCATGCCTTGTACCATTTACTTCATCTGTTTGAATGTGGATTCCTGTCTCTCTATGATGGTCTCTATTTTTTTGTTAATTTCCTCTCTATGTGCCACTAATTGTATCTCTACTTGTGCCTCTATTTGTTTGGCTATATTTGCCTGTGTTTCTTTGAGAATTTTGTTCATTTCCTCTTTCTTTGCATTCACTTTGATAGATTTGTTCATTTCCTCTTTAACTGTATTTGTATGGTTATTGCTCTGAGATATTTAGTTGTTTCCTCTTTATGTGCCTCAAATAATTGGGTAAACATAGCTTTAAAGTCATTTTCCTGTACTCCCAATGAATTGGAGTATCCATCAATTTTGGGGGTTGCTGGTGAAGCCATGATGTCCTGATTTATGTTGGATGTGTTCTTTCACCGACCCCTAGCCATTGGCTTATCCATAACCTTCCCTGTTTGTTCCTGGATTCTGCAGCTCAGAGTGGTACTATCTCTCTCCGGTGTCTGAAGAGTCTTTCAGGAAGCTGAGAGAGGTCTTGTGGCCTCAGTGAGTGCATTGGTGCTTCAGCTGTACCTGTGGGAGGAAAGTCTGTGGGTGCAGAAGGGCAGATGCAGGTGCACGTGTGTGTGAGAATGTGCGTGGAAGTGTGCCTCAAGGGACAGAGTGATACAGCATGCTGAACCCTTGAGTGTGTGGGAGGGCTCTGCCTTGCAGGCTTCTAGGGGGTTACTTGTGCATGCGCTGTAGATGTAGCAGATGCTGGTGATAGTCACGATGCAATTTCCAGCATTACCTGCCTTAACTCCACTGTCGGACCCACAGAGCAGGGGCTTCGATGTCCCAAGAGTCCCTCTGTTTCCTACAGTGGGTGTGTGGGTTGGAGGGCTCCAATGTTTGGCAGCTAGTTAGGAGGACCCTGGATCTGGGACTCTGCAGAGAGTCAAGGCCACCCTTATTCTCAAGCTGGTCACATCGGCATGGATCGGGGTATCCGGGCTCTCTACTCTTTGGTTTGTCCCTGCTTAGCCATATGCAGGAGGACTGATGTGCCCCGCCAGCTCAGTGTTGCTGCAGCCACCATGTTAGGAAGACCAGCTACACCTGGAGACTGGGATGCCGGTCCAGATGCCTTCTGGGAAGTACTGGGGACCCTTCACTGTGCTCTCCAGACCTGGGAGGCCCAGCGCCTGGTGTGCCTAGCTTGTTTGGCAGGTCTGCTGAACTTTGGTGGCTATTGTCTGTCACGGAGGGTTTGGGCGGGCTGGTACAGTCAGTGGCTGGGAGACCCTGCGGAGTCAGTATGGCCACTTGCAGACCTGGGACAAGGGGAGGATGGCACTGTGGATCCTGGGACTCCAAGGCAGGTACAGCTGGCGGGTGCAGCTGAGCGGCCAGTAGCTCCACCTCTGCCACCGCAGTCTCCAGGCTCTGAGCTGAGAGTCTGCGTGAGCCAGCTTGTGTGATGTTCTCTCAATTTTAGAAAGCCTCACAGTCATTTCCCTGGCTTCAGTCACCCTTCCACCCACCAGTTCCGGCCCAACAGCTCCTCTGCAACTCAGAAACTGTGTGTGCTTGTCGCCATCTTGGGTCCACCCCTAGGCACGTTTTTTTTTTTTTTTTTTTTTTTTTTTTTTTTTTTTTTTTTTGAGACTCCTATTTAAGATGCTAGCTCTTCAATCATTATTTTTCTAAAGGGCACTTTGTATCTCAGGCATGGTAAGACCATGCGTACAGAAAATTAGCCACTAGGAAGTGAGTCCAGCTGGTGATGTGTTGTTAGCTTCGTCTCTCAGCTTGACCCCTGAGAAAGGAGTCTCAGATGAAGGATTTCTTGGGTAGGATTGGCCTGTAGGGGATTGTCTTAATGGCTGATTTATTTAGGAGGAACCAGATCACTATGGGCAGAACCATTCCCTAGGTTGGTGGTCTCTTGCTATATGAGAAAGCTACTGAACTTGAGCTTGTGAAACTGCTGGCAAGAAGGATTTCTCCATGGTTTCAGCTTCAAGTTTCTGCTTGATGGACTTGTGACCTGTAAACTGAAACAAAAATTTCCTTTCATAAGTTGCTCTTGGTCAATCTGGTTTTCATAGACAGAATGAAACTAGAACGCTACTGCTAACCAAATGTGCTCTGCTTTTCTCTCGTGGCTGTAACAGTTAAATCACCTCTATGGCAGAAGTCACAGGAGTTTATTTCATGTTATGGAAAGACATACAAGCACAAGTGCTGTGTATTTCTTTGTGAATTCAGAAAGCGATTGGAATTTGTCCCTTTCAGAATTATCAAGAAACTTAGAGCATTTTAGTTTCTTAGCAATAGATACATGGAATGCTATTTTTGTTTAGATTTTGGTTCATCACATTTGAAAGTCTTCTGCAGAGCATCTAAATAACAATATAACTTTTGGGAAGTGGAACTCAGAATAATCAAATCATGAAATAACAGCTTCAATGAGGTTTCTATCGAGGCAGGGCAACTGCTAACCCAGGAGTTTCTTTTTTAATGCCTATATGTTCTTTTTCTCTCAGGAAGACCTCTATTTGTTCTTGGAGTATGGAATAAGACTTCATTGTAGCATGCTTGTTTGAAATGATTTACAATAAGAAGATGGTGCCTAGTCAGCAAGGAAGGAATGGTTGTTCGAGTAGGAATCTCCTGCACGGAGCATGTGTTTAGAACTTAGTTCTTCCATGTAAGATGTTCTTGTTTAAATGTTTGTAAGGCTTGGTGAAAATCACTGGCTTCTATGGGTGGATTTTGACATTCCTATAGAGCTAAGCTACAATGTGGCATTATAGTAATCTATTGTAGGTTACAGTCACTTGCATCTACCCAAAGCGGATAGGTTTGGTAGGAGCTGATGTGCTTTTAGAGATGGGCTAAGGTTACGGGATGGGACTCCACATGTGTGTGTCTAACCTACCTTGCAACAACATGGTACTGATGCTAAATCCCTTGCATAGGTGGTATTGCAGCTCCACTCTAAATAAAGCAATCAATCAATATTTCTTCTCTGCTTACACTCCAATCTTCAGAACTGCTTGTTACGCTAGCTAGATGGATTTACTTACAGCAGTGAAAGACATTCAGCAAGTCCATCCAATTTCTTGATTTATTTGCTATTGATGCATAAAATAAGCTTGTCTGTGAAATAGCCATGTTGAAATTGCTGTTCTCATGCATTTTCATTGTTATTATTTGGCTAGACTGACTCTTGAGGGTCAAATTAAAACTCATTCATCCAGAGCTACATGAGCGACAATAGACAGCTACTTCAGTTAAAATCAGAACCAGCACTGTGTGCGGAGGAAAAGTAAAGCTGAGTCTTCTACAATAGTCTGATTCTACCAGATTTTCTGAAATCAACGTAGTAGCCTCCACATGGATTGTTCATCCCAGAAACCTATTTGAATTGAACATTTTTGTTTTATTTACACTAGAAATAAAAAAATTTAAGTAGTAAACATAAGAGCATAATACTAGTATATGTGAATTTCCTGGCACTAACAGGAATGGGATACCTACATTTTATATTGCCTTACAGTGAACAAGAACTGCCTATAGGGATTATGCATTCTGATGTGTTTTTAAAATAAGCTCAAGGTATTTCTAAAAAGCACGATTGTCAGCTTAACTGACTAGTGAACAATTTAAAATTTTTCAGAGGTAGTCTTAATTTTTATCTACCTTCTGTACATTAATAATCCAAACATCCTCAGAGAAAAAAACTAGATGTTTTGTTGGTTTTACAAAAATATTTCTGTAGAGTGCTAAACATAAAATAATAATTTCAAAAGGAAATGATATTTATTCAATGTATTCAATTATTTTCAAGACATATGTATATAATATACATATACATTTAATACACATATGTTATATATATATATAATACATAATTTGTGTCTGAGTTTTATTTCCAGCACTTAAAAAAGGCATATTCTCTTGTACAGAGCTTAAATAGAACAAGAGATTCCTTGAATGGAAGTATTGAGACATATGAAGTTCAATGACGTTCCCAAGGTCATTCACTTTGCTTTAGCTAACGTTGGACCCTACATACTTTTACAACACTAAATTGCCTTCATACAAAACCACTTTCGAAGTTGAACATTCTATGCAAATCATTGCCTCTTCTCTCAAAGTGTGATTCTTTCTTTTAAATTGAAAATAGATTTTTCTCTTGTACAATACATCTCAACAGTTTCCCTTCCTTCTACCCCCTCCTCAATCTCCCCATATCCACTCCTCCTCAATCTCCCATCTGAAAAGAGAGGATTTTAGGTTATACCCACTAGTCCATTTCAAGGTTGCCTAGCAACCTCTGACATAATTACCTGCCATAGCTGGGTGCATAGGACATAACCCAGTCTACCTTGCCTGCTCTTTCAAATTCTCTGTTTCTCTTCCCTTATCTCTGTCTCTGTCTCTCTGGGAGTGTCCCTTCTCCCTTCAACAACAAACTTCCTTTCTCATACCAAATATGTTATGATGGGTTACATTATTATTACAGCAGGCCTCCAAGAGACAACAACCAAACATGACAAAACAAGATACAAGACAAGGGTCAAAAACCTTCACACTGAAGCTGGACAAGGCAATCCAAAAGGAGGAAAAGAGTCCTAAGAGCAGGCAAAAGAGTCAGAGACATGCCCCAATTTTCTGAGGAACCTCCATATTGATTTCAATAGTAGTTGTAGAAGTTTCTACTCCCACCAGCAATGAGAGTGTTCTCCTTGCTCCATATCCTTGCTAGCATGAGCTGTCACATGTGTTATTGATCTTAGCCATTCTGACAGGTGTAAGATGGACTCTCAAAGTAGATTGGACTTGCATTTCCCTGATGGCTAAGGATGTTGAATATTTCTTTAGGTGTTTCTCTGCCATTTGAGATTCCTCTGTTAAGAATTCTGTTCAGATCTGTACCCCATATTTTAATTGGACTATTTGGTTTTTTGATACCTAGTTTCATGAATTCTTTATAAATTTTGGATATTAGTTCTCTACTGGATGCAGAGTTGGTAAAAATCTTTTCCTATTTTGTAGGCTGTCACTTTGTCCAATTGATGATGTCCTTTACCTTACAGATGCTTTTCAGTTTCTTGAGGTTCCACTTACTAATAATTGATCTTAGTGCCTGAGCTGTTGGTGTTCTGTTCAGAAAGTCATCTTCTGAGCCAATGAATTCAAGGCAGTTCCCCACCTTTTCTTCTATCAGGTTCACTTGAGTTTGTGCAGTTTGATAGAGATGGATCCATTTGTATTCTTCGACATGCCAACATCCAGTTAGACCAGCACCATTTGTTGAAAATGTTTTCTTTTTGCCATTGTATATTTCTGGCTTCTTTGTCAAAATTCAGGAGTCCATAGGTGTGCCTGGGATTTCGGTTAAATTCCATTGATCAATGTGTCTTATTCTTGACTTTAGTGGAATTTCTTTGAGTTTCTCTCCATTTAACTTGATGTTGGCTATAGACTTGCAATAAATTGCCTTTACTATGTTGATGTATGGCCTTTGTTTCCCCATTCTCTCTGGGACTTTTATCATTGAGAGGTATTAGAGTTTGTCGAAGGCCTTTTCTACATCTAATTAGATGGTCATGTGCTTTTTTCTTTTAGTTTGTTTATATGGTAGATTACATTTAATGATTTTTTTTATGTTGAACTATTCCTGCATTTCTGGAATAAAGATTATGTGATCATGGTAGATGATATTCTTGATATGTTCACAGATTTGGCTTGCTGGTGTTTCTATTGAGTAGTTTTGCATTAATGTTCATAAGAAAAATTGATCTGCAATTCTCTTTCTCTATTGAGTTTTTATGAGGTCGGGGTATCAGGGTAACTGTGGCCTCAAAAGCTGAATTGGGCAGTGTTCCTTCTGTTTATGTTTTATGTAATAATTTGAGGAGTATTGTTGTTAACTATTCCTTGAAAGTGTGCTAGAATTATGAGCTAAAACTGGCTCTGACATATTTTTTTTTTTTGGTTGGGAGACTTAATAACTGCTTCTATTTCATTAGACTTCATAGGTCTACTTAAATATTTTTTATCTGATCTTAATTTAACTTTGGTAAGAAAATCCATTTCTTTTATCAAGAAAATTATCAGTTTCTTATAGATTTTCCAATTTGGTGGAATACAGGTTTTTAAAAGTATGCTTTCATGATTCTCTGGATTTCCTTAGTATCTGTTGTTAAGTCTCTCTTTCAGTTTGTGATTTTGTTAGTGTGGACATTCTCTTTCTGTCTTTTAGTTAGTTTGGATAAGGGTTTGTCTATCTTTTTATTTTCTCTAAGAACTAACTCTTCATTCCACTGATTCCTTGTATTGTTCTCTTTGTTTCTGTTTTATTGATTCCAGCCCCCAGTTTAATATTTCTTGCCATCTCTTACTCTTGGGTGTGCTTACTTCTTGTTGTTCTTCAGTAGTGGTTCAAACCTTCCTAAGGTTGTGACCATTTAATATAGTTCTTCATGTTGTGGTGACCCTCAACTATAAAATTATCTTGTTGCTACATTATAACTGTAATTTTGTGTCTGCCATGAATCATAATCCAAATACCTGATATACAGGATATCTGATATGTGACCTCTGTCTGGGTTGTGACCCACAGGTTGAGAACAGCTATTCTAGAGCTTTCAGGTTGCTAGTGTGAGTTGTGAGATCCGTAATTTTTTAATATAGGTACTTAGTGCTATAAACTTTCCTCTTAGCACTGACTTCATTGTGTCTCATAAATTTGGGTATGTTGTGTATTTATTTTTACTGAAGTCTAGAAAGTCCTTGATTTCTTTCTTTATTTCTGTCTTGACCCAGTTTTCATTCAGTAGAGACTTGTTCAGTTTCCATGAGTTTGTAAGCTTCTTGTTTCTGTTGTTGATATCCAGCTTTAATCTATGGTGGTCTGCAAAATAGAAATAGAAGGAAAATTACCGAACTCTTTCTATGAAGCCACAGTCACCTTGATACCTAAGCCACACAAAGATCCAACAAAAAAAAAGAAATCTTCAGACCTATCTCCCTTATGAACATTGATGCAAAAATACTCAATAAAATACTTGCAAACCGAATCCAAGAGCACATAAAAGATATCATCCACCATGACCAAGTAGGCTTCATCCCAGGCATGCAAGGGTGGTTCAATATATGCAAATCCATCAATGTGATCCACCATATAAACAAACTGAAGGAGAAAAACCACATGATAATCTCCCTAGATGCCGAAAAAGCATTTGACAAAATCCAACACCCATTCATGTTTAAAGTCTTGGAGAGACTAGGGATACAAGGCACATACCCAAACATAGTAAAGGCAATATACAGCAAGCCTATAGCCAACATCAAACTCAATGGAGGGAAG
>CM053767.1:48113773-48131955 GCA_028658305.1 Pachyuromys duprasi | reverse complement strand
AGTTGAGTATTTTTCTTTCAAGGTCTATGAAGAATTGTGAAGATATTTTGATGGGGATTTTGTTGAATCTGTAGATTGCTTTTGGCAATATGGTCATTTTCACTATGTTAATCCTACCAATCCACGAGCACGGGAGGTCTTTCCACCTTCTAATATTGTCTTTCTTAGTATCCTTTGTGACGGGAATTACAAACATTTCCACAACCCTCATCAAAACAACATGATTCGGTCTGTCATAGCAGTATCTCAGTCTCTGTACTATATAGATTTCTCTTGCTTAGAAAAACATGATAACCAAAAACAACTTGGGGAGAAAGGGTTTCTTTAAAGCTAAATCTGTCATGAAGAGAAGCCAAGGCAGGAACTCAAGCAGGGTGAGAAACAGGAGACAGGAACTGAAACAGAGGCCATGCCCCTTGCACCCCATGCCTCAAATTAAGCTACCTTTTTAAATATTTCTTAGGACCACCTGTCCAGCAATGTCACTATTGACAGTGGACTGGGCCCCTCCACATCAATCAAAAGTCAAGAAAGTACTCCCATAGACCTGCCAAACTGATAGAAGCATTTTCTCAATTGAGGTAGCTTCTTTTCAAATATCCTTAGTTTATGTGAAGTTGAAAAAAATTAACCAGCCCATGTATCTATGCAATTTTCACATAATTAAGAGTATAGTGTAAATGAAACAGTGGTGTGTGTGTTTGTGAGTGTGTGTGTGCATGTTTAAAGCTAATTGACAATATTGAAATTAAGCCTACAAATTTGGAGTCATTAATATCATGTTCAACCTGTCTTAGTTAACTCTCAAGGGAACATAATTATCCTGAATTATCTAATTTATAGTTATAAATCAGAACATAAATCTCATAACATATCGATATTGCTGGAATGGGCAACTTTCGAACAATATTTCAAAGGCGACATATGGAGACAAGATCAGGACTTAAAAATATTGAAAGACACTGGCATATGCCAAACATGTGCAGAAATAATCAGAAGCCTGGTCAAGAGATAGCCGAGCTGCCCAGGAAGTAGCCAAAGCAATGGATGCTGATCAACTACTCACAGCAAAGCAACAAGGAAAACAGGTAGCAGAAGATGGAGCAGATACTGGAGACAGTCTGTGGCTCTGCCCCAAGAAAAACCTGTTGCCGAGGTCAAGTTCCAGAGAGCTGAGGGCTCCTCTTAGAAGGCGCATCTGTGTTTACCACAAGTAAAACATACTGGAAACAATTTCAACCACTCACTACTTATCAACAGTCTGTGAGTCTTTTGCAGTTGCTTCCACAGATCTCAATCAGACTCAGGTGGTCTTGGTTACACTTCCTCACCTGACTAGTCAGCTGGAGCATTGCTGGTCTTGCGTAGCCTTGCCTTGCAAGATACAATCTTTTTCCATGTGGCTCTCTTACCCCAGCAGCAGGTGAGCCTGGGAATATTACCCTAGCAATACACAAGAAAAGAGACAGGAACAGAACAGAGCTTTTGAGGTGTGATAACATAGTGAGGTATAAGAAAAGAAGGAGACTAGTCTCCTTCCTCAGGTCTTTGATAATATCCAATCTCCTGTAGTCTCATTACTCAAAGTAAGGATGCTAATTCCAAGAGTCTGTGTGCAAGGGCAGTACCAAAGAATGCTGGTGCTAAGACCATTAATGCAATCAGCATTCCACAGGGGGAGACAATACTAGGGTACACTGGCCATTGAGAGCCAAGTGATAGAGAGACCGGTGAGTGCAGACATTTTCTGATAGAAGATAGATTGAGAAACAGTGCTTGGAAAGAAAGTATCAACCTTCTACATATTCACTCACTTGTTCAAAAGTAATTAAAGAAGTAAAAACCATTCAAATCCTGGCTGCACAATTCTACCCATTACGATTTAAGAATGCGATCAGGGACATTTAGGCTAGATATAAAGAAAATCTTTCTGACAATGAGAGTCGCTAAACACTGGAATAGATTACTAGAGGAAACTGTAATTTTCTTTTCTTTTAGGGCACTTAAAATCACACTAGCTACCTAGTTATCTGGTATGTGTTCTCGGGCAGAAGCAAAAGATGAACTAATTGACCTTTCAGAGTCCCTCCAGCCCTGTTATTGTCATGCTGAACCTATTCATATGGTGGAAGAAAGAGTCTAACAGCTTGCCTTTTATTCTTACCACTTAACACACATTTATTATAGTCTCTCTCTGTGTTTGGCACTCTGCTTGGTAGAAGGGATACAATCCCAACCTTTAGGGAGATCATAGGCTTTGGTCAAAAGGTGGAGCACAAATGTTCCGTCACCATTAGTAATGCACAGGGGTGATAGAAGATGCTATTTAAAACGGGGAATGTCTTCAAAGGACAAAGGATACTGTGAAAGGAAAGATCCTTACCCTAGGACTCTGCCAAGCTTTTATGCAGGCCCAAAGAGCAGAAGGTTCTATTGTTCAACTTACCCCATGCATGGCTTTGAGACAGACAAAGAAGCATAAGAGCAGGACTGTAGGTTAAGGGCTGGAGAGAACAGTTTTCAATATAATTGAGAATTTGTGGATATCTAGAAAGCCTCTAGGGTAGGCTAGTATAGAGGCGTAAGAGTAAAGGCAAGAGACCAGCATTGTAAAGAGACTTGGCCAGTGAGTTATCTCTTGTTCAATAGTGGCCAAAGAATAATTAAGATTATAGTTTAACGTTTAGAAACTTGTAAGAAGAGAGAAAGCTGGCATGGACAGCTTCTCTAGCTTATCCCTTCCATAAATCAATAATGAAGTCTGAAAATAAAGAAACCAAGAAAGAAACCAGGAGATTGTGAGAGGAAAACAAACTGATTTGGGATGCCAGGACTAAAGAGTTAACAACATCTGACTATCAGGACCTCTCGGCAGTTCCTGTCAAACAGAGGCACATATCCTAGGCACATCCCATCCTCAAAATACAGCAGAAGGGAGTCCAATAGAAGACCTGAGTACAACATCAAAAGTGCCAAGAGAGCCATGGAGTTGGACTGAGCCAGAAAGCCACATTTGTGTCCACAGGCCCAAGACTCTATTCCATTATCTAGAGGCCCATTTAAGATGACAGCACAGTAACTTCTCATATCCCACCAACCAACACCATTAGTCACTAGTTAAAGCCCCAGAAGACTACAAAAATAATAGCCAAAGGGGTTCTTTAAACAGAAGCAAATGTAAAATGGAGGTGTACCTGAACACAGAGAATGAAAAAAAATAAGGAAAAAAGAGGTATGACAGACTAGAGACTCATCATCCTCCTGAGTTTTCTTTAAAAACATACCATGGCAGACACACACACACATCACACCATCATTTTATAGTTCAGGTAACTCAAAGTAGAAAAGATGAGAAAGGAGAGAGAGTGCCATGCCATGTCTTAGCCCTAGAGCTTGTTGACATGTGCTGAGCTAATGAAGAAAGGACAAACACATGAACACAGATAAGCTGGGACCAGGTGTCTGGGCTTTCTGACAAAGGAACTGCTGTTCCTGGAAGCTCAGTGTGTTTGTTAGATACTGTTGAGCAGGGAGATGGGGCTGTATACAGCTGAACATGCAGATAAGGGGGCAGGGTTATTACATAGAAGTGATCAAGGAAGCAGCTTTGGCTAATGTCAGGGGGAGCCCTCTCTGTAGGGAAGCAGATTCAGTAGGTAAGCATCCAGTGGAAGAAAGCTATGGTAGATATTTGATGCACACACTATCATTTTCATGCTCAGACCCAAGGAAGGCTTTGCCATCCTTCCAAGCCTCCTCACCTGGGAAAGTCTTTTCCAATCCTATGGACTGTGGCATTTATTTTATTTGTCAATTTTTTTATTTTTTTATTAATTACAATTTATTCACTTTGTATCCCGGCTGTAGCCCCCTTTCTCACTCCCTCCCAATCCCACACTTCCTCCTCCCTCATCTCATCCCATGCTCCTCTCCAAGTCCACTGATAGGGGAGGTCCTCCTCCCCTTCCATCTGACCTTAGCCTATCAGGTCTCAGCAGACCTGGTTGCATTGTCTTCCTCTATAGCCTGGTAAGGCTGCTCTCCCATCAGAGGCAGGTGATCAAAGAGCCAGCCACTAAGTTCATGTCAGAGACAGTACCTGTTCCCATTGTTAGGGAACCCACTTGGACACCATGCTGCCATGGTCTACGTCTGTGTAAGGGTTCTAAGATATCTCCATGCATGGTCCTTGGTTGTAGTATCAGTCTCAGAAAAGACCCCTGTGCCCAGATTTTTTGGTCCTGTTGCTCTCCTTGTGGAGCTCCAGTCCCCTCCAGGTCTTTCTATCTCCCCCTTCTTTCATAAGATTCCTTGCACTCTGCCCAAAGTTTTGCTATGGTATCTGCTTTGATACACTGCTGGGTATAGTCTTTCAGAGGCTCTCTGCTCTCTGTGGCAGGCTCCTGTCCTATTCCCTGTTTTATCCCATTCCCAATGTCTATCCCATTTGCCTTTCTGAGTGAGGATTGATCATCTTACCCAGGGTCTCCTTTATATTTAGCGTCTTTGTAAAAAAAATCAAGTATCCATAGGTGTGTGGGTTTATTTCTGGGTCTTCTATTCAATTCCATTGATCCATCATTCTGTTTCCATGTCATTACCATGCAGTTTTTATTACTATTACTCTGTAGTACAGCTTGAAATCAGGGATGGAGATATCTCCAAATGATCTGTGGTTGTACAGTATTGTTTTAGCAATTCTGGGTTTGTTGTTTTTCCATACAAACTTGAGAATTTTTCTTTCAAAGTCTGTAAAGAATTGTGTTGGTATTTTGATAGGAATTGCATTAGATCTGTAGATTGCTTTTGGCAGAATGGCCATTTTCACTATGTTAATCCTACCGATTCATGAGCATGGGGTATCTTTCCATCTTCTGATATCTTCTTCAATTTCTTTCTTCAGAGACTTAAAGTTTTTCTAAAACAAGTCTTTCAGTTGCTTGGTTAGAGTTACTCCAAGGTACTTTATGTTATTAGTGGCTATTGTGAAGGGTGTTGTTTCCCTAATTTCTTTCTCGGCCCTTTTGTCTTTGGTATACAGGAGGGCTTGTGGTTTTTTCCGAGTTGATTTTGCATCCAGCCACTTTGCTGAAGGTGTTTATCAGCTGAAGGAGTTCTCTGCTTGAATTTTTGGGGTTGCTCATGTATTCTATCATATGATCTGCAAATAGTGACACTTCAACTACTTCCTTTCCAATTTGTAGCCCCTTGATCTCCTTTAGTTGTTTTATTGCTCTAGCTAGGACTTCAAGTACTATGTTAAAGTAGTCTCGTCACTGATTTCAGTGGGATTGATTTAAGTTTCTCTCATTGAGTTTGGTGTTGGTTATAGGTTTGCTGTATATTGTCTTTATTATGCTTAGGTACATGTCTTGTATCCCTGATCTCTCCAAGACTTTAAACATGAATGGGTGTTGGATTTTGTCAAATGCCCTTTCAGTATCTAAGGAGATGATCATGTGTTTTTTTCCCTCCTTCAGTTTGTTTAGATGATGGATTTCATTGATGGATTTTTATATATTGAATCACCCCTGCATGACTTGGATGATGGTGGATGATACCTTTTCTTTTCTTGGACTCAGTTTGCAAGTATTTTGTTGAGTATTTTTGCATCAATGTTCATAAATGAGATAGGTCTGAAGTTCTCTTTTTTTGGTTAGATCTTTGTGTGGTTTAGGTATCAAGGTGACTATGGCTTCATAGAATGAGTTTGGTAATGTTCCTTCTGTTTCTATTTTGTGTAACAGTTTGAAGAGAATTGGAGTTAGCTCTTCTTTGAAGATGTGGTAGAATTCTGCGCTGAAACCATCTGGCCCTGGGCTATTTCTTGGAAGGGAGACTTTTGATGACTGCTTCTATTCCCTTGGGGGGGGGGGGTATAGGTTAATTTATTTACCTGATCTTGTTTAACTTTGGTAAATTGAATCTATCAAGAAAATTGTCCATTTCCTTTAGATTTTCAAATTTTGTGGCATATACGCTTTTGTCATAGGACCTAATGATTTTTAAGATTTCCTTAGTGTCTGTTGTTATGTCCCCCTTTTCCTTTCTGATTTTGCTGGTTTGGATACTTTCTCTCTGTCTTTTAGTTGGCTAAGGGTTTGTCAATCTTGTTGACTTTCTCAAAGAGCCAGCTCTTGGTCTTACTGTTTCTTTAAATTGTTTTCTTTGTTTCTAATTCATTGATTTCAGCTCTGAGTTTGATTATTTCCAATTGTCTACTCTTCTTGGGTGTGTCTGCTTCTTTCCCTACTCCCCACCCCCTAGGGCATTTAGGTGTGCCATTCAGTTGCTTGCATGAGAGTCTCAAACTTCTTTCTGGAGGCACTTAGTGCTATGCACTTTCCTCTTGTTGCTGCTTACATTGTGTCCCATAAGTTTGGGTAAGTTGTGCCTTCATTTCATTGAATTTCAGGAAGTCTGTAATTTCTTTTTTCATTTCTTCCCTGACCAAGCTGTCATTGAGTAGAGAGTTATTTAGTTTCCATGTGTATGTATGCTTTTTGTTATTTCTGTTGTTGTTGAGGTCTAGTTTTAGGCCAACGTGATCTGATAGACTACAAGGATTATTTTGATCTTCTTGTATCTGTGCTGTGTCATTTATGTCCTTTATGTGGCCATACTCATGACAACAATACACATTCTCTTATGGCTTCTCTCATCACTACAAGATGGTTCAGCTGTTAGGAGTATTTGTGGCTCTTCCAGTTCCTAGTACCATAATTGATGGCTCATAAATACCTATATTTCTAGCTCCAGGGGATGCAACATCCTTTTCAGGCCCCTATAGGTACTCACACTTCAAATGGAACACACACACACACTCTCATGTGTGCATGCACACACAGGAAAAATGAAAAATAATCCTTTAAAAATTTGAGAAGACAAAGGATAAAGGGTAAACGGTAATATTTTAACTTGAATTCATACAACATTGATACCAGTAATCTTTGACAAATCATCTATGTATATTGAAATACCTCAAGTTACCAGCAAGACTATATTACTGTACTCAAAATACAAGAAATAAGAAACTAGGGAGATGGATAGATGGATAGGAGGTCTTGCTGTGAAAATATGAAAACCTGAACTCCAGTTCTTAGCAAGTCCATTAAAAAGTGGTAAGGCCCCAAACTCACCTGTAACACTTACAAAGCCAAAGGACGGGAGAATTGTCTGGGGCTTCCTGGCTTTCAGCCTGGCTCCAGGTTCAATAAGATACTGTCTCAAAGGAATAGGAAAAGTGACATCTGTGCATGCACAGGCTCTTTACCTCACAAATACATGTGTGAACATACTACACATACATACACCATACACACACATACACATATGTCATACACACACACACATGCCACACCAAGCACAAGAAGTATATTGACAAACATGTTTAAGTAACCTATAGGCATGCAAAATGAGGGACAGATTAAAAAAAGAAGCAGAAAAAAGTTAGAATAATAAATTGCCAAGAATTAGCTCCAGGGTAAATGGTTTAAATACAATAACAACTAAAGAAATTGTCATAATGAATAAAATAAAAGTGATTAAACTACATAGTTCTTACAAGAAAACCACTTCAAATTCAAAAAGATAAACCACTGAAATGTTAATATAAAAGAAAAAGAAGTGGCATATAAATGTCATGTGCAGCAGACTAGATAGCAAAGGAAAGTACAGAGACACAAAGACATTGAAAGGTTGTCAAAGTATAAATGCATACCAATCCCAAATAGGAATCTACTGAATGGTGAAACACTTAAATCCTTGATGAAAAAGAAAGAACTTTTAAAATCCACTCTTACGGTTGATCCAATAATGTTCCTACTATCAAAGAATAACAGAAATCCTTGATAGCAAAGCTATCTTATCCAGCTATGGAATACTCAAGCAGTACAACTAAATCTACCTGTTTAGAATACCCTACACAGCAAAACACATTGCTTTTCATGCACTGATGGAGCATTTGCCAGCATAGGCCACACCCTGAACTGGAGAATAAAACTTTCATAAACTGAAAATATTCAAAAATTCTTCTCCCACCATAGTGGAATCAAAATATTTGTAAATAGCAAAAAGATGAAACAGGTAGAAATTACATAAAACATTATAAAATAAATTATGGTTCAAAGAGGAGCTCTTGGGGCAAAAGTTTTAAAAACACAATGAAAATATAGCTTATCAAAATGCTGCACCCAACCCAGTGCAGTCAGGAGCTTTATAGCATTAAATACTAGGAAAAAAAGAAAGCACTCAATTCAATATGTAATTTTCTACTTCAAGAAACAAAAGAAAGCCAGGCCTGGTGGCACACACCTATAATTCCAGCACTGGGGAGATAGAGACAGGCAGATCTCTGTGAGTTCAAGACCAGTCTTGTCTACAAAATGAGTCTAGGACAGCCAAGTCTACACAGAGAAACTCTGTCTCAAAAAACTAAACAAGAGCAAGAAGAAGAAGCAAAAGCAGCAGCAGCAGAAGAAGAACAACAACAAGTACAAAAAGAACAAGAACAATAAAATGAAGAGTTTTCTTCAAATTAATCAATAAAATACAATCAACAGAGAAAAGTCACAAATTACCAATGAGGAAGGAGAAAACAGTACAGACCCCATAGTTATGAAAAAAGCAGTAGAGAAACATTTCAAAAACTACCACACCATGAATTCAACAACTTCAAAGAAATGGAGCATTTTCTCTAAAGCCATACGGGAGCAGTCAATCAACAGAAGTGAATAATTGAAATAGTCACATGATTACTGAAGCCACGGAAATTGAACTGAAAAGAAACTATTCAGAGCCAGATTGATTCACTAGAGAATTCTTCCAAACAGTAATTTTATATTATCTCTTCTTGGCAAATAGAAGAGGAAAATCACTTCCCCAATAACATTATTATTTTTCTACCTAAGACAAACAAGTCTAAAAATAAATTCATAAAGCAGTAACTTTCGAAAGCCCAGATTAAAAATTTCTCAAAAAAAATCTCAACAAAACAAATATTAAAATTGATGCTAAGAATTATATGCTACACTCATTTGGAATTTATTTCAGGTATGCAATACAGTTCAGTATTTTAGAAAATCTGTGGATTTAATTCACTATCGTAGCAGACTAAAGAAAATGTTATTAATTGTACACCAAGAGTATTTCACAAAACCCAGAATTCACTCATGAGTTCTAAAAATTTCTCAATAATTTAGAAACAGTGGATTACTCAGAAATAGCAAATTCATTTCACTGCTTTTTGAAAAAGGTGAAGAATAAATTGAATAGAGAAAGGCTAACCTTTTCAATCAATGCTTTTAGGGCAATTGGCTATTGATAGAAAAACTGAAACTCACACTTTATATACCAGTCACCTCAAAATTAACCACAGGCTTCAATGCAAAGCATTTTAATATAAACTTTAGGATAATACAGAGGATAGAGTATTGTGCATATTTTTTAAAATTCCGCTGTGTTGTGATACAACAATTGTGCTTCATAGCATTTATTTCAGAGAATAATGCACAATTTCTCACATGAAACTGTGTACATGGTTTTTAAATTTTTATTGTTTTTATTTATATATTGTGGGGTGAGGGTCGGAGAACAACTTGCAGCTGAAAGTATTCTTTCTACAATGTGGTTCCCAGGGATTGTACTTGGGTTGTCAGGCTTGGCAGTAAGAGATTTTGCTGTCTGAACCATCTGAGTGGCCACAATACAGGAACTTTTATTATAGCTAACCAGTCTGGCTGTTCTTCAGTGAGCAAAGAGTTCAGCTTATTGTGGTACACCCAAATCGTTGAATGCTGTCCAGTAATGCAAAGAAACAAGCTATTGATATATAGAGCAACTTGAATGAAACTCTAGGAAACTATGCTGAGTGAAGAAATTAGAGCTGTATGCTCACATAACGTCTGATTATCCTCCTACAGCAAGCATGAAAAACAGCACCATAGAAATGAGAAACAAATTAGTTTTCTTCCAGAATTAGGAATGCAAAGGGTGACTGTGAAAGATACTTAGGTAGGGACAGTGTGCCAATGGACTGCTTTATTATCCTGGTAGGAATATTGCAAAAGAATTTTGCAACATGTCAACTCATAATATTATTTCTAACAATTGAATGTGAAACTATATTGTATCAAAATGAAACTTAAGTTTTAAAGTCTATCAAGAAGTGGGCTGATTTACAATACAGAAAGCTTAAATATAAAAAGCAAGCAAATGCGTTGCGGGATATTCTGATTTCTCATAGTATGATAGCTAAGCTTGTGTGCCAACTTGACTAGGTCCAGAATGAACAAAAGCCAGGATGCTGGGTTGCTCCTGTGATGAATTTTCTTGATCAGCTTATTTGAAGCAGAAAGAACTACCCTACATCTGAATGGACACCTCCTAATTGTAGCCTAATTGTAGTTAAAGGAAACTTTGCTTTTTGCCTGCTTACCTTCATTCTCACTGGCAAGTTCACCTGCCCAGTCACTGCTACATTCCTTCACTAATATTAAAACCAGATTCTTCAGGGTTTAAACATAGGCTGGAAAGCAGCATCTCTCCAGGAATCCTCCAGAATTGAACTGCTGAGATACACAGGTTCACAGACTGACAACTACTGGATTCTTGTCCACTCCAGTGTGAGCAAGTCTTTGTCAGATTACCGGGAGTACATCCTATAAGCCAATCTAATAACCCCCTTTGACATATACATGTGTGTGTTCATGATATATACATATCATATATATGTATATATATATATGTGTGTGTGTGTGTGTGTGTATTATATTCATTCTATCAATTCTGTTCCTTTGGAGAATCCCACTTAGTACTAATAAGAAAATACAAATAGTGAGGCATCAAGCATCATTTCCCATAATGATTTAATAAAATACCAATACTATAATTAGGATATGGAAGCAAGGGTGAGAAAATGATTCTAGAACAGAGAACTTACCACAGTAAAATTAAATACTCAGATACTTGTTGTATTAGTTACTTTTCTTGTTTCTCTGAAAAATAACTTAAGAAATGAAAGGTTTGTTTGGTTGCCTTTAGAAGAGGAAGTTGTGGCAGAGTTCCTGGTAGCGGAGGCTCAAACTCTTCACATCTAGACAGACCAGAAACAAGAGATGTGTTACTTAGCTGCCTTCCTGGTTCCTGAATTGATCCATCCACGATCTCACTCCATGGGATGCTGCTGCCACACTCTTCTAAGTTAAAACTCCCTAGAAATGCCCTCAGGGATGTACCCCACTCCGGCTTTCTTCCTTAATGGCCTAGCTGTTTCTTAAACCAATCAAGTTATTACAATGAATCATCACACTTATTAACTCAAAAAGAAGCCTTCAGTTGTGTTCACATGGAGATGCACTGAAGTAGAACCTCACTGGAAACACTAAGCATCTATTCTAAGCTGACTGCTAAATGAATTATGGACATCTGAGATGTTAGAATAGTATGCGACTCTTCAAAAATTAAATCAGCTCTATGCTGCCAACATATGATTACCTAAAAGTACTTGTCACGTTAAATGCAAAATACAGCCAGGCATGGTAGCACACACCTTTTTAGTCTCTGCTCTCTGGAGGCAGAGATGGGCAGATCTCTATGAGTTTCAGGCTAACTTCATCTACATAATGAGGTCCAGGCCAGTGAGGGCTGAATAGTAAAATACTGTCTAAAGAATAAATTGAAAAACTGAGTATGATCTGATACCATTTATTTCAGAATAAAAAACTGTGACAGATACAGAAGTTTACTTATAAATATATTTTAGATGGGTATGGAAAAACAGTTTCTCTTTGAACAGGATAATTGGGGGATATCACATTAAGAATATTTTCTATTATAAACATTTCCATGCTGTTTAAAATATTTAACATATTCACTAATTAGGTCTTCTGAAGTTTATATAAAAAAAGAAAGCTGGAAGAAATTTTTGATTAATAAAAGGTACGTTTATCTGATATGCCTCTTACACAGTATTGTTAGTACCTAGCTAGGTCCTCTCAATAATGAAAATCACACATCTGGATTAAGCACCCTAAGGAGCATTAATGGTGTTCTAATGTGGAAAGAGAATCAAGAAAAAGGACCTGTGCTCTTACTGTGTGTATAAGGGAGGGCTGGAAAAAAACAAAAACACAAGCTGAAGAAAGAATAGTAGCTCGTGAAACGTCCAAACAGATCAATGGCATCCTGAAAACTTGTCTTGTCTCCCCATCCATGAGAGTCAAGAGACTTGAATGAGGACATCGAACTTTGACAGGATTGTGCAATTGCTCACGTCCTGTGAATCTCAAAGAATGGTATTGCTGAGCCAACCACTAGGACCTATGTCAGTTCATCTCACAGCGCCCATCTGTACACATTCAAGATGGAAGGACTGAAGCCAAAGTTATACCTCCTCCGTTCTCAAAACATCCCATAAAGACCACTGGCATGTTTAATTATCCTAATTAACTTTCATTTCTGTTATGATAAAAGAATCATGTCTCACAAATACAAATCGGATGCCTGCACTGCACTGGCTTTGCAGAGAGCTATAGGTAGCTGCAGATTTGAAAGAAAAAGCCCCATTGGTGACAAATTCTGTTCCCCAGCTCATGACAGTAGCAGTGAGTGAGACAGATGACTCGGGGCTCTCATACATTAGGATTTTCCCCCATTAGCTATTTATAGGGAAATCTTTTAAAAATGTATATGCTTAAAAGTTTAAAGTGTGCTACTCAGGACGGTACATTGATAAATGGGTATGCCATAGGTTACTCCATTCCCTCGCTTCAGACTTAATTTTATTGCCAGAGGTAACAGAAAATACAAAGTGTTTCAAGTTCCAGATCTAAATGCTTAAATAAAAGAAACTTTTTTTCTTAAGAAAAAAACCTCAAATATTTAAACAAACATGCATTTATACCAAGGGAAAGATAGAATAGTGAAAGAAAATAAGGTGACAAAAATGATATGTGGACATATAGAAAATATACTTAAATTAAATGGAAGGAATGACTAGAAAAATTCCCCATGAGAAGTCAGTCTACACGGAGGCACTGGGTACCCTTGTGGCCCTATGCAACAGCCTAGAAAGCAACACCTTGATGGAAAAGATGCTGTGGTGGCCACAGCTTTGGAAATCTGTCTTATTACTAAATTTATTTAGTACCCACAGATCTCCAAAGTGCCTAACTCCATGTGCTGATATGGATGGAGAGGGATTGTGATGCAGTCAGGTAACACACGTAGTCATCAGACCATGACTCTATTCTAGACTGTGATCTGGTAGTCTGTGTGGATCTAACCACGGAGAGAAAGACAGTAGAACATGCATTATCATAGACCAACAACCTCAAGCTCCCGAGAAACTAGTAGTAACAATCCTTCACTCAACCTTCAACCAGGGGCTCTGAAATTTCCTGTCTGGTACAGCAATGTATTGTAGTGCAGGCTGATATCCTAAATTTAAATCCCTGACAAAATAGATGCAGGCAGAGCTGGGAATATTCAGCTCAGGAAAATTATACAATTTGAATCTGAAGAACAAAGTATCCTAGACTGAAATATGCTAAACACATAGATAACTTCCATTTTAAATGTCTTTTTAAAAGTTAATACTTTATCATCCCTCTTTTATTCTCTGCAATAATGGGTGGCTTATATGGACACTGGCAAACTATGAGAACCAACTCTGAAAAATGTCATAGGAACAGCACATAATAAAAACCTCTTTGATTCAACAGCATTGTTAGTCTAAAATTCACAACATTTTATATATACATAAATTCTAACTTAGCTGGTCTAAGTAAATATTTTCACCATCTTCAAAGAACTTGCTTTGGAATGGTATATCCAGAAGTACAAATTGTTCTCCAATGTAAAGTGTTGTGAGTATGTGTGTGCTGGGGAACGATTAAAAGAGAGACAAAAATACATTAGAATCACACTTTGATATGAAGATGATAGAGGACCTAAAAGAGGGAATGAACAAATCCCTTAAAGCCAGAAAAATACAAGCAAAAAAAATTGGAGAAAATGAATAAATCCCTCAAAGAAAGCCGTAAAAACACAAACAACTGGAAGGAAACAAATAAAACTGTTCAAGACTTGAACATGGAAATATAAGTAATAAAGGAAACACAAATAGAAAGAATTCTAGGAATGAAAAATTTAAGAATTCAAACAGGAACTGCAGAGACAACGTTCACTAACAGAACACAAGAGATAGAACAGAGACTCTCCGGCATTGAAGATACCATGAAAGAAATAGACACTCAGTCAAAACAATGTTAAATGTAACAAAATTCCTGATACAAAAATCTAGGAAACCTAGGACACTATGACAAGACCAAAGTTAAAACTAACAGGACTAGAAGAAGAAGAGTCCTAGCCCAGAAAATATTTTCAACAAAATCATAGAAGAAATTTTTCCTAACCTGAAGAAATAGATTCCTATAAATGTACAAGAAGCATATTGAACACCAAATAGATTGAACCAGAAAAGAAAGACTAAACGTATAAAACAAAGAAAAATATTAAAAATTTCAAGGGAAAAGGAACACATATCATACAAAGGCAGACATATTAAAGTCACACATGATGTCTCACTGAAGACTATAAAAGCCAGAAGAGCCTGGATGCATTTACTAAGAACTCCAAGAGAACACAGATGCCAGCCTAGACTACTATACACAGCAAAACTTTCAATCACCCTAGATGGAGAAAATAAGTTATGTGATAAAGTCAAATTTAAACACTATCCACAAATCTATCCCTACAGAAAGTATTAGAAGGAAAACTCCAACCCAGGGTGATTAATGACACCCTCGAAAACACAGAAAATGATCTCACACCAGCAAAATCAAAAGAAGATAAATTCTCTCTCTCTTTCTCTCTTTCTCTCTCTCTCTCTTTCTCTCTCTCTCTCTCTCTCTCTCTCTCTCACACACACACACACACACACTCACACACTACCACTAACACCACAAATAGCAACAACAAAACAAAAATCAACATAACAGGAACCAACAATTATTAGTCGCTAAAATCTCTCAATATCAATGGTCTCAATTCCTCAATAAAAAAGATTTAAATTAGAAAAATGCAAAAACAGGATCCATCCTTCTGATTCATCCAAGAATCAAACCATAACATGAAGATAAACAAAACCTCAAGGTTAAAGGTTGGAAAAAGAAATTCCTCACCAGTGGACATAAATAGCAAGACAGTGTTGTCATTTTAAAAATCCAACAGACCTATGGATACTTTATTTTTGACAAAGAAGCCAAAACCATTCAACAGAAAAAGGACAGCATCTTCAACAAATGGTGCTGGTCCACATGGATGTCTACATGCAGAAAAATGAAAATAGATCCATCTTTATCACCCTGCACAAAACTAAAGCCCAAGTGGATCAAAGACTTCAACATAAAACCAGATACTCTAAATTGGTTAGAAGAAAAAGTGGGGAAGACCCTAGACCTTGGCACAGGAGACTACTTCCTGAACAGAACACCAACAGCACAGACTCTAAGATCAACAATTAATAAATGGTACTTCATGAAATTGAAAAGCATCTGTAAAGCAAAAGATACTGTTTTCAAAACAAAACGACAGCCTACAGACGGGGAAAGGATCTTCACCAACCCTATATCTGACAGAGGGCTAATATCCAGAATACATAAAGAACTAAAGAAGTTTAAAAGCAACAAATCAAGTAATCCAATTAAAAAAATGGGGTACAGAGCTAAACAGAGAGCTCTCTGTAGAGGAATGCAGAAAGGCAGAAAAACAAAGAAATGCTCAATGTCCTTAGCCATCAGGGAGATGCAAATCAAAATGACCCTGAGATTTCACCTTACACCCATCAGAATGGCTCAGATCAAAAGCTCAAACGACAACACATGCTGGAGAGGTTGTGGAGGAAGCTGGTGGGAATGTAAACTTGTACATCCACTCTGGAAATCAATTTGGCGCTTTTCTCAAACAATTAAGAATAGTGCTTCCTCAAGATCCAGCTATACTACTCCTAGGAATATAACCAAAAGATGCTCAAGTATACAAGTATACATGGTTGAACAAGGATATTTGTTCAACCATGTTTGTAGCGGCTTTATTCATAATAGCCAGAATCTGGTAACAACCTAGATGTCCCTCAACAGAGCAATGGATACAGAAATTGTGGTACGTGTACACAATGGAATACTACTCAGCAATTAAAAACAGGGAAATCATGAAAATTGCAGGCAAATGGTGGGACCTAGAAAAAGATTATCCTGAGTGAAGTATCCCAGAAGCAAAAAGACACATATGGTATATACTCACTTATAAATGGATACTAGACCTATAAGATAGGATAAACATACCAAAATCTGTACACCTAAAGAAGCTAAACAAGAAAGAGGACCTGGGGTAAGAAGATCAATCCTTACTTAGAAAGACAAATCAGATGGACATTGGAAGTAGAAGCAAATGAGAACCAGGAGAGGAGCCTACCATAGAGGGATTCTGAAAGATTCTACACAGTAGTGTATCAAAACAGATGTTGAGACTCATGGCCAAACTTTGGGCAGATTTCAGGTAATCATATGAAAGAAGAAAGAGTTAGTAAGACCTAGAGAGCTCCACAAGGACCAACTATATCTGGGCACAGGGGCTCTGAGACTGATTCTCCAACCAGGGAACGTGCATGGATATAACCTGGAACCCCTGCTCTGACATAGCCCATGGCAGCTCAGTGTCCAAGTGGCTTCCCTAGTAAGGGGAACAGGAGCTGTCTCTGGCATGAACTCTGAGGCTAGCTCTTTGACCTCCCCATCCCCCGTGGGGGCAGCAGCCTAGCTAGGCCACAGAGGAGGACATTGCAGCCAGTCTTGGTGAGACCTGATAAGCTAGGGTGAGATGGAAGGGGAGGAGGACCTCCCCTAACAGTGAACTTAGAGAGGGGCAGGGAGGAGATGAGGGAGGGAGGGTGGGATTGGGAGGAAATGAGGGAGAGGCCATAGCTGGGATACAAAGTAAATAAACTGTAATTAATATAAAACATAAAAATTTAATAAAAAATAAAATCCAACAGACTTCAAATCAAAACTAATCAAAAGAGATGGGGAATTTTTCTCATCAGAGGAAAAATTTATGAAGATGACATTTTAATTCTTAGCATCTATGACCAAAACACAAGGGTACCTACTATTGTAAAAGAAATACTACAATAGCTTAACTCACATATTGGCCCTCACACACTGATAGTGGGGACTTCAATACCCTACTCTCACAAATGAACAGGTCATCCAGACAAAACTAAACAGAGAAATATTAGAGCTAACAGATACCCAAACACCAAAGAATATAACTTCTTAGCACCTCAGGGAGCTTTATCCAAAACTGACAACATACTTGGACACTAAGAAAGTTTCAACAGACAGGAAAAAAATTAAATAATTCACTTCATTTTATCAGAACACCATAGATTTTTTAATATATATTTATTTATTTTTATATCAATCACAGGTTAGGTTTTTTGCATCCCATGTGTAGCCCCCTCCCTCATTCCCTCCCACCCTCCCCAACCCTCCCTCAACTCCTCTCCTCCCCCTCCAAGTCCACCAACAGGGGAGGATCTCCTCCCCTTCCATCTGACCCCAGATCATCTTGTCTCCTCAGGGCTGGCTCCAATGCCCTCCCCTGGGATCTAGCCAGGCTGTTACTCCCTGGCATGTATGGGGAGGGTCGAAGAGTCAGCCATCAGGTTCAAGACTGAAACAGTCCCAGTTTCCCTTACTAGGGTGTTCAGTACAACACTGAGCTATCATGGGCCACATCTGAGCAGGGGTTCTAGGACATATCCATATATGGTCCTTGGTTGGAGAAACTGTCTCACATAAGACCCCTGTGCCCTGCTCAGTTTGATCTTTGTGGAGCTCTTGTTCTCCCCCAGTCTTACTAACTTTCCTTATTTTTATTATTACTTCCCGCCCTCTGCCAAGGGCTTAATTGTGAGTCTTAATATCTGCTTTGATACTTTGCTATATTGATTCTTTCATAGGTCCTCTTTGGTATGCTCCTGTCCTGTTGCTTGTTTTCTCCTCCATTCAATGTCCATCCTATTAGTTCATCTAAATGAGCGTTGATAATAGCAACCCGGGTCCTCCTTCTTGTATATCTTCCCTAGGTGTGTAGATTTCAGCATGACCTTCTTATCCTAT
>CM053767.1:48004541-48113273 GCA_028658305.1 Pachyuromys duprasi | reverse complement strand
GATTGGGAAAGGATCATTACCAATCCTACTTCTGACAGAGGACTAATATCCAGTATATATAAAGAACTCAAGAAGTTAAAAAGCAAGAAACCAAATAATCCAATTAAAAAATGGGGTATGGAGCTAAAAAGAGAGCTGACAGAAGGTCCTCTTCTGGCCTCCTTGGGCACTTAAATACCATTCCCCACAAGCTCAATCATCCTTGATATTCTGCTTCACAAAGGGCCTAGAACCAAGGAGTTAAGTCATCTTAGACTGAACTCTCAGAAAGGATGAACCAAAATAAATAATTGTTTCCTCAAGTTGTTTCCCTTTGTCATTTTGTCAGAACCAGGAGAAAAGCAACCAATACACAGTTCAACCCATTACAACCTGTCTACACACCCACCGAGCATTTTCCTTAATCTTCAGGCAAGTCACAGTGACTTGGGAATTACTGAATAAAGAATGAGTCTTTTTTTTTTTCCCAACTGAACGTTCAGTTTGGTATGTCACGACCAAAATAACTTTGTGGAGAACCATGATGCTACCAGACCCACAAATGGCATTTTTGTTATTTAAACAAGCTCGTGGCCCTGGTGTGCAGAGGCCTCTAGAGTTTTCTCTTTCTTGCAGGTGGGTGAATTCGCTGTTTCCGATAGGTGCCTCCTTTAGGAATGTGCCCCCTTTACTCAGGCTCACTCATCTGCTCTGAGTGCAATGGGGGAAATGACTGCCTGACTTGGCTTTGATTTTTTTTTTCTTTTGAATGCACCACAACGGGATATTCCAGGAGAACGCTGTGGGAAAAGCTCGGCATTAAATGAGTTTTATTCAAGTTCTGAATTTTCAGCAAGCCAGAGAACTTTTTATTTGATATTTCCACCTGACGAGGCTCCTCTGCATAATCAGCTCCTTTTCTCCTGTTCCCTGTTGTTAACTGCACAGCCTCCTAGGTTGAATGCGCCCCTGGGAGAGCCTGATCACAGTGGCCCAGCATGGATCCTGCCACTTGGTGTTAGGGCAAGGCTGCACCAAACTGTGGGGCTCCTGGAGCTCGGCTCTGGCTTCCTCGGGGCTCCATCACACTCCATCGCTCTTCAACGCTGAGTGGACGAATCAGTCCACACAAACTTCTAGTGGAGCCTTTATTCTTCTGAGGAGTCTCAGAAGCTCTCCTCATGTCAATCATTCGGAGCACTGAGTCTCCACAGTGCCACTGCATGTTCTGATATTTCTTTTCTTTCTTTTTTACCCCCCCCCCACCCCCGCCTAAACATGTAAAAGGGTTAAGAGAAAACTTAACCCACAGCCCAGGGACTCAGGCAGCGAAGCCTCGTGACTAGACGCTTCCACTCAGCCTGAACGCCAAGGGCGCAAGCGTGTGAGAGCAGGAGAACATGAATTATAGCATACTAATAAAATGGTGATTCTGCCCCATAATGCAATCATGGCCATATCAATAAACTAACCATGAACTGAAGAGGACTCCAGGGCATCCTACAACCACTGTTACCTAAACCGTGTGGGTCGCTTCTTCCTCAACGTGAGGAATGATCTACAGTGTTCCTGCTGAAAGCATGGCCAAGAGCAGCAGCATCTACACCTCCTGAGATGTGGATTCTATAGGCTTATGTATGACTACAAGAGCAACCCAGACCTACTGTGCAAAGCTTGCATTCAAATCAGGAATCTTACAGAATACCTTACACTTTATATTCTGAAAAATTGAATCCATTTGGCTAAATTTTACTCATTGATCTTTCGTTCTAGTAACTTCCCGTTCTTATTTTATTTTTTCTTGAAGAATAATTTAAAAAAATAATCTATAACCCCAGTATAGATATGGTCATGTTCAGGACTTTGTGAATGTGTTTCTCTGCTTTCTGTCAGAAAGACTGTTTATAAATGATCTGAACACAAGTGAGTGTGAAGCCATTTCTGCATTCTTTACTGACCTGTTTTACAGTCTAGTTCTAAACAAATGTGTTCTAGATGCCTCTTTTGTCCATTTGTATGTGTCTGTCATGTACACAGAGAGAGAACCATTGGATATGTAAAAGTCCTGTTCTTTAGCCTCAAGTCGAAAACTGACTAAACAACATTTGGGCCATCTTTAAATTGAATCAGCGATTATAGGATTCCTGGGTTTAAAGAACAGAAATGGTTCTAATACAACTCTATTGTTAGACTGCATGATTTAGAAAAATTATTTTCCTATAGACTGTTATTCTTCTAGTGGTATTTAACTCAAAGAGAGAGAAAAAGAGAATGAGAAATTTGATTGATCAAATTCAAAACTACAGCTCAATATACTTAACTAGCCACAACCTCAGGATAAGGCTCAAGTTAAGCTTATTGGTGAAGGAAGGCTATTTATTGCTGACAAGAGTTTATTTAATATTTCCTTGCTGCTTTCCATCTCTACAAGGGGCACCTTAGTTTGAATTGAAGATATTAAGTAATTCCTGGACTGCTCTCTCCTAACACTGAATTTCTGAGTTTTTCTATCAACTTGGGCTTGTATCTCTGCTTTGCCAGAATTGGAATGTGGAAGGAAACATAACAGGAAAAAAACAAGAAAAGGTTTCTGTTTTAGCCAACAAGTCCATTCTTTGCCTCACCAAGAGTGTAACACCACAATCATCATTTAGCTGTTGTCCATTTGCTTCCTACTCTATTCTTTAGAGGAAGGAAAAAATACAGAAAGATCCTGGAACCCTTCTGACATTAGGTTACTAACCAGCCATAGGTACCAATGCTCAGGCCTTTGTCTATAACCCCAGTACATCTTACTATAAAGCTAGACTCATAACAGAGACTTAAGTTTGTTCATATTTGATCTACTTTGTAATGGGTCTGCTAAACATTATAACTGAAAATGAAGAGGTCAATTTGAGAAGGAGTTGGGGGCCCAGGAGAAGTTTGAAGGGGAGTGGAAGATATATAAATATAGTACTCATGTGTGAAATTCTTTAAAAAAAATGGAAAGTTTTGAAACCCAAAAGGATTTGTCAGTTAAATACGCCATTAAATCGTAAGCATTTACTTAATCTAATACAATAGAACTCTCAGATTTGATTTTGATATCTACTATAATATACGCCAGCCTTTAAAAGGTACAAATCTTGTCATATACCACATGCTAGTCCCAAAAGCACAATGCTACATGATTTCACACATGAATTACCAAAAGTTATTAAAGGCAGAGAAACATAAAGCTGACAGGGTACTGTCAGGGACGGAGCAAGTGTTGGGACATCTAGTTTCACTTGGCAAAATAAAAACGTTCGAGGCGTATGTGGCTCCACAGGTGGAAGTACACTGAACGTGGCTAACCTACACGCTGAGAACATCACAGTTGGTAATTATAATCATATATATTCTTCCCACAAGAAAAATATTATTCACCGATCAGTAGGACTTAGAAACCTAAAAGAAAAACTCACAACATTTTTCCATCTGGTTTTAAGGTAGGGTCTGGATAAGTTATAATTGTTTGTAGTTTCTGGGTACCAAACGTTTCACTTGCAATTAAGCAATTTTTATTGCAGTGTCCAAACTCCTTTCTTTTTTAAAATTAATTAGTTTTTTTATTAAGTAGAATGTATTCACTTCGTATCCCAGCTGTAGACTCCTTTGTCCCCTCCCAATCTCACCTTTCCTCTTCTTCTCCTCTGCGCCCCTCTCCCAGTCCACTGATAGGCCAAACTCCTTTCTTTGGATGTATTATGGATTTGTTTTGATATTGGTGGAATGTTGCTTCTTGACACTTGACTTCAGAGAGAGAAACATTCCAAAGAATTTCTCGGGGAAATCCAACTAATTCTTGTGGCTTTTGATAACTAGTCCTGCTCATTCATGTTGCTGCTTGGTGTTGGCCTTTGGAGAGGACTGCTGGTATCCTGATGACTGAGTTTGGAAATTCCCCAAAGACCCAATGGACCCTAATAAGCAGGAAGTAAATAAAAGAGGTCTACAGCCCTTTTCCCTACTAATCTCCTATCTAATTTAGAAGGGAGGTAAAGGTGTTTAAGAACCCTAAATAAAGTAGGGTTGGTAAAAAATCTAAGCCTACACCATACAACTGAATGAAGAACTGTATTTTAAATTTTATTTGATTTTAATGAATGTAAAGTGGCACATGTAGATGCTGGTAGCTGTTCTGGACAGACTGTGACAGCATAAGAAAGAAATGCACATTTGACAAATGGGATGATCAGCTTTCAAAACACAGATGTAAAGAACAGGCAGGTAATTTTCTTTTATTTGCAGTCTTTTCAGAGTTTCAGGTTAATCATTGTTAATCATATGAAGAAATATCTCAGGAGAAGCAAAAAATAGTCTTTTTCTAAAACACACACTTACACACATGACAGTTTAGTGACAGTCATAAAATTAACTTTTTCAAAAGAAAAAGAAAAAATGAACACTATTGCCATCTTGTGGATCCTGGATGCAGGGACATGCTCAGTTTCTGCTAAATGAGCTGCCTGTGAGACAGGATGGGGACAGTGCTCATGGGAGACTCCTGCTATGTGCACCGATGCCTTAAATGCAGGATCCTTGGATGCCGGAGGGACACTCATCGGCAAAACAACTCGATAAAAAATGGCCAGTTTTCGTTTCTGAATAGTTGATAGTATGGACAGGCTCTGAATTTGATTATAATGAACACTGTCTTCTTTTTAAACAGTTGACTCCTGTTATGGTTAATTTTGACAATAATCATTTACGATATTTTGCCCAACAACCCCCTTTTCTTTTTTCAAATATCACAGGAATAGAAAGAGAGATAGGATGATAGATAATAGAATTTTAGGACAATTGAACCAAAAGGAAACTACTTTTTTCAACTCTCTCTCTGACTCTCTCTCTCTCTGTGTCTCTGTGTGTGTTTCATATGTGTGTGTCATACATATGCACATATGTGCAGGGCCATGCACACATTCAGAGACCAAAGGGGCATGGTGGTTGTCCCCCTCAGTCATTACTTGTCTTATTTCCTTAAGAACTTGACACAAAATCTCTTGAAATCTGCAGCTAGGCTGGCAACCAGCAAGTCCCAGAGTCCCTTTGCCTCAGATCTCCACAGCATTGGAGTTAAGGGCCTGAGTACAATAGTGAACACAGGTGCTTGAGGTTTGAACTTGGATCCTGATGCTTACAAAGCAAACACTCATCCACTGAGCCATATCCCAAACTCTATATTTTCAGCTTCTGAAATGCTTTTGATTGTCGTCATGGTTCTATTTCAACACGTACCAATACAGGCACATGCATACTCACCCCCCAACACACACACACACACACACACAATATCCCTGATGTGATTAATTTTCCTATCTCTCATCCCATTTTCCTCTCACGAAAAGAATTGTAGGGCCCTCTAGGGCAGGAACTCTGCTTGGTGCTCGTCAAATATTAATTGTAATTTATACTTATTAATTGATTTGTCTTCTAGATCTCCTCCTGCTAATGTACCCACAGGTATTCTTCTGGTTCAATTTAATAATATAGAAATTGGTTTCATCTAGACAATACTTATTGATAAAAATAAAATGAGAATTCAAGACTATTTTATCCATGTAAAGGCAATGAGAAAGAGTATATTATATATATATGTGTGTAACACATATAATTATGATGGAAGAAAAAAAAGACATGATTAACTATACATTTATATTTGTATTGTCCTGGCTGGCTTTACAATGGTGTTAATGGATGGTTTCATACGTGTTTTTCTAAATATAAAATCAATAAATAACTTTTATTTTTAACACATATGAATTTAGCATAAATCATTATGTTAGGGCATTTGGTAAGTCTTAATTTGAAGGTAAAGAAAAATGGGAAAGTGTAATTGCTAGGAAACCTTAACTTCAGAATTCTGGAAGTTTAGTCTAGCAGGTAATAGGTATTCAGGTGGCATATACGAAGGTCAGAAGTTGAAATGAGAAGTAGGGGCATCAGGAACTTGAGTGCAGAAGGCTATTTCTCTCCATAAAAGAAACAACATCGACAGGTGCTGTAAAGTGGGACAGGAGAGCACACACAGACTGGGCTATAGAAAGAACTCTCAGGGTTTGGAACATTTGCAATGTCCACAAAACGCAATCTGTGCTGTAAGAGACAAAAATACCCAATCTGAGGCGTCAAGGCCAGTAGAAATTGATCATCCAAAGGTGCTAAAGCTGCTACCAAAGGCCTGGCTATGTAGGTGGACTGATGAAACCAGGAGGGGAAAGGATCTTCCTGGTTCACTGACTTCAAAAGAGAATAGACACTTGCCTTCCAGGGGGTCAGGCAAGAACAGAACACACTGGTATATAAGATGATAATGGAGAAATAAGAGACAAACCAAGTATATCTCCCAGTGCACAAAGCCACAGCAACGGCAAGAATGTCACAGCTTGCAATAATGAAGATTAACACATAAAAACTAGGAACAGCTCAAATGAGAGGTGACATTTCTTCCCATGCCTACTTTCCTTTCCCAAGAATAAATTTATAGAACTAATGTAGGCCAAGTAACCAAGGCAGAGCTTGAAGTGCTGTATACCAGAAACTCCAGAGGAGCATCATTCATCTTCGTCAACATTCATGAAAGAAGACTTAAGTATAGTGTGGATAAATTCATTCTTCTGCTGGAATGAAAGTAAAACTGAAAAAAAGCTATGAGGAAAATTCATCTTTATCATACACGTTTAGAAGATGAGCAAAACAAAATTAATACTTTCATTTTTGACAGTATGGCAGACTATGTCATTTGAAATTTATCCGCATCTAGCATCTATAAATAATAAAATAAAAATGAAACATAAAAATTATTTGACATGTAGAGGGCTAAACTAGAAAGAAACCATGGCCCAGGGACCAAGAAGGAAAATAAAATCAAATATTTGTTGTGTGAAAGTTGTCATTACATGACCAAGTAGTATTGATCATAGAGTTGCCCAAGTAGAGATAAGAGAAATCAGGGCTTAGCCAGAAAGAGAGGGAAATATGTTGCTATTACAGCTCTGCACAGCCAAGACCCTTGATGTGTTCTCTTTACCAGGTCTGAAAGGTGAAAAAGACAGCTTCCTTGTCTTGACTACAACTGGGAAATTGTTAGAGAAAGCAAAGCCCCACATTTGTTGGGAGACTGAATTTATATTCTCTTGGCTAGAAAATCTGAAATGGAAGATTAATATAAAATAGTTCAAAGTTAGTGATACCCTAAAGTTTTTTTTTTGTATCTAATGGCCCATTTTTCAAATAATGAAGTCACAATAAAATATTTCATATTTCAAAATAAAATAGCCCATTAAAAGTTAGCATATAAGCAATCATTTACCTGCTGATAATTTTAGCTGAAAGCATGATAGTATGAAATAAAATATAAAAAGAGTAGATTCGGTGTATATTGAGATGTTAAAAGTTGAGAAGATAGTTTCATAAAATTAAAAAAAATACTCTGAAAAATCTAGTTATCAATGTAAGAAGATGAACACAGAAATTATAAATTATAGTAAAATATATCTGAAGAATTGTTCACTGTTCAGAAAGAAATAAAATTGTTGAAAATATAAAAGAGAGTTAAGAAACATGGAAAACAGAACATGTTTCAATGTCATAAATTGAATACAAAAGAGGAAATGGTGAGGGTGAAGAAACTGCACAATTTAATGATGCCAGACAAGAGATTTTTCAATAATTAATGAAACACAGGATCCTTGGATTCGGGTAGAATGATGAACTACTGCAAGGATGAAGAAAATTTCATTTTTAGAAACAAGTGGTGTGAAAGAAAAACATCCCAAATGAAAACGAAATTAATTTACACATGAAATTAATAACAAGGTTGTCATCATATTTCTAGGTTGTAACAAAAAAAAAAGCCAGACACAAAGATATAATATTCAGGAAGCATTGAGAAATAACCTTCTACTGGATTTTTTTATACCCAACTAACTTACGGTTTGTCTGATCATTCAAGACATTTTCATACAAAAAAGAAGTATCAAAACAAGCAGTAGTGGAGGATTTGCAAACTCAGAAAGTTCTTGATAAGTCAGCAACATATTTGGAAAGTCAATATGGTAATGATGGTGGTAGTTGTGAAGTGACAATAGCAACGAATTTGTTGGGTTCTAAACATGAGTTTGAATGGAAATGCAGGAAAATGCTAATGTAAGATCAATAAAATAGAGTCAAAGTTCCCTCTACAGTCTTGTATTGTCCATGAGGAATATGAGAATATGATTAACCTTACTTTCTTATGTGATAATAAATACATAATTTATACATGTAGACATAATATGCACATAAACACAAAATAAGAACTTTATTATGCTTATTTATATAACACATATTATGCATATTTAAATTTGTGGGCAATGGTGTTCTAGTGATATCTTCGTTGCTGTAAGAAAACATTCTGACCCAAAGCAACTTACAGAAGGAAAGGGCTTACTTCAGATTACAAGTTACAGTCAATCACTGGGGAAAATCAGGGTATAAACTTAAGATACCTGATAAACCAGGGTCAGATGAAAGGGGAAGAGGTCCTCCCCTATCAGTGGACTTGGAAAGGGGCAGGGAGGAGATGAGGGAGGGAGGATGGGATTGGGAGGGAATAAAGGAGCGAGATACAGCTGAGATATAAAGTTAATAAACTGTAACTAATATTTAAAATTTAATAAAAAAAAGAAAAAAAACTTAAGCAGAAACTTGGACTAGCAATAATGCAGGAAGACTGCTTGTTGACTTACTCTTCAGCTCATGCTTAGCTAGGTTTCTTATAGAGCCCAGGCCTACCCTCCTGGGGAATGGTGCCGCTCTTGGTGGACTAAATCTTCCTAAGTCAATGAAAAATCAAAACTATCTTTCACAGACATACTCAGATGCCAATTTGATCTAGAAAATTCCTCAGTTGACACTTTCCTATAGGCTATGGGTAGCTAACTAGGGACATACAATAAGAAAAGGAACTAGAATATGTGTGTTTATATGTTTGCATAAAAAATCATTCTCCCCAAGGAACTGAGAACTATTTCTATAACAGAAAAAAAACTGATACTGTAGAAAAATACATTTTTTATTTTTATTATTAGTTACATTTTATTAACTCTGTATCCCAGCTGTATCCTGCTCCCTCATTCCCTCCCAATCCTACCCTCCCTCCCTCATCTACTCCCTGTTCCTTTCCAAGTCCACTGATAGGGGAAGACCTTCTTCCCTTTCATCTGACCCTGGTTTATCAGGCACTTCAGGACTGGCTGCAAAATCCTCCTCTGTGGCCTAGCAGGGCTGCTCCTCCCTTGCAGGGTGGGGAGGTCAAAGAACTGGCGGTTGAGTTCATGTCAGAAATGGTCCCTATTCCCTTTACTAGGGTACCCACTTGGATACTGAACTACCTTGGGCTACATCCGAGCAGAGGTTCTAGGTTATATCCATACATGGTCCTTGGTTGGAGAAACAGTCTCATATAAGGCTCCTGTGCCCAGATATATTTGGTCTTTGTGGAGCTCCAATCCTCTCCAAGTCATATTAACCCCCCCTTCTTTCATATGATTCCCTGCACTCTGCCGAAGTTGGTTAGGAGTCTCAGTATCTGCTTTGATACACTGCTAGGTAGAGTCTTTCAGAGGCCCTCTGTGGTAGGACCCTGTCCTGTTACTTGTTTTCTCCTACATCCAATGACCATCCCATTTGTCTTTCTAACTGAGGATTGATCATCTTACCCCGGGTCCTCTTTCTTGTTTATCTTCTTTAGGTGTATAGATTTCAGTATGTTTACCATATCTTATAGGTCTAAATAAGTGAATATATACCATGTGTGTCTTTCTCCTTTTGGGATATCTCACTCAGAATGATCTTTTCTAGATCCCACCATTTGCCTGCAAATTTCATGATTTCCTTGTTTTTTATTGCTGAGTAGTATTCCATTGTGTAAAAATACCACAATTTCTGTATTCATTCCTCAGTTGATGGACATCTGTGTTGTTTCCAGGTCCTGGCTATTACAAATAAAGCTGCTACAAACATGGTTGAGCAAATGCCCTTATGTACTTGAGCAACTTTTGGATATATGTATAGGAGTGGTATAGCTGGGTCTTGAGGAAGCGCTCTTCCTAGTTGTCTGAGAAAGCGCCAGATTGATTTCCAACGTGGTTGCACAAGTTTACATTTCCAAGAGCAATGGAGGAGGGTTCCCCTTCCTCCACAACCTCTCCAGCATGTGTTGTCATTTGAGTTTTTGATCTTAGCCATTCTGATGGGTGTAAGGGGAAACCTCAGGGTCTTTTTGATTTGCATCTCTCTGATGGCTAAGGATGTTGAACATCTCTTTAAGTGTCTCTTTACAATTCTATATTCCTCTACAGAGAATTCTCTGTTTAGCTCCATACCCCATTTTTGAATTGGATTGCTTGATTTATTGCTTTTTAACTTCTTTAGTCCTTTATATATTCTAGATATCAGCCCTCTATCAGATATAGGGTTGGTGAAGATCCTTTCCCAGTCTGTAGGCTGCTGTTTTGTTCTGATGACAGTGTCTTTTGCTTTACAGAAGCGTTTCAGTTTCATGAGGCCCCATTTATTAATTGTTTCTCTTAGAACCTGTGCTATTGGGGTTCTGTTCAGGAATTTGTCTCCTGGATCAATGAGTTCTGGTGACATGACACATTTTTATACAGATGTATTTCATTTTACGTTTTATTTTATTTTTCTGCTTTAGTTGGTTCCTTGACACAGAAAACACTTTTTTCTGTACATAACGGTGACAATGTTGCATGTAGTAACAAATACCTTATATCTCTCAATACTTGTTATTCATTGAAACATTGTTTAGCTGCTGTTTAAAAACTACTGTTTTTAGACTACTGAAGTGGCTCAGTGAGTAGTGATGCTTGGTAAGAAGCTTGGTGTCCTGTGTTACTCTCCAGGAGCGGTCAGAGGAACTGAGTCCTGCAAGTGGTCATCTCACTTCCACACACATCCATGGCGTATGTGTAATCCCCACCTCTTCGCTCACATACAGACACAAATAAATATGTGCAATGAATTAATGGGGTCTCTTGAAAGGACCACATTAAGAAAAAAATCTTCTATGTGGAATTCAGTTGTATTAATCAGGCCCTTGCCTCATTGTTGCATGGTGTCAGTCTGTTACTTTGGGCTGAAGCAAGGCAGAGCATTATGGAAGCATGCCTGAGGAACTTCTTCACCTCGTGGTGGACAAGAAGCAAGAGGAAGGAAAGGGTGGGAAACAGGTAGAACCTTCAAAGCCATGACCCTTGGGACTTCCTTCTTCCAGTTAGGGACTACATTTTAAAATACTCATCACTTCTCAAAGCATATCCCTCACTGCAGCCACATATTAGTCATGTGAATCCATGGGAAACAGTTTCTACTAAAACCATAATATCAGTGTATCAGTCTTCTATGATATCTAGTTCATTTTTCTCAAGTCCCTCTCAGTATAGAATTAATTGTTCCTTTCTCCGTGGCACTGGCTTCTTCAAGAATACTTTGCAAATTTCTTTATTGCAGCCTTCTGGGTATGAATGATCTTATTCTTTTTTCCATGTACATTTACTATGAGCTATAAGCAAGATAAAGATTTCATGAATTCAAGATGATCCTTTTTCTTGCCAAGATTATATCTTTGATGATGGCATGCATTTTATTTTTATCATATCAGAAAACAAGTACACTTATTCTAGTACATGGTAGGTTTGGCCTATCCCAATGATGACTTTTTGATGATGAAGGGCATTAGGCATATTTTGCTTGTAGCTCACTGGTGTTCTTTGTATCTATAATCTGTTTCACTCGCCATTTACTCTGTCGTTCTTTATTGTGTGTCTCAAGTGGCATTCTACTGAACACAGTAGGATACTTTATCAACTGAGACTATTTAGTTAAAGTTCTTCTAGAAAGGCAAAAATTAATATTTCAAATCATCTCTTTATTTAATACAATTCCAAAGCAAGGCTGCAAGTAATAACAAAGACATTTCAACTTTTTTCTAATTTAAAAATCTTTTTGTCTCTATAAATGCATAGGTGTTCATAAATGCCAAGTGCTTCAGTTGCTGGCAATACTGTAATTTTTGTTTTCTTTTTCAAGGTCCAAATGGACAAGAATCTTGTTACTAAAGAATTCTTCCAAGTTGACTCTTAGGTCCTTTCAAGAGACCCCATTAATTATGAAACCATTCTGTAAGCACATGGTATTCCTACTCACACTCTACCTCCTTAACACAGACCTCACTCAGTGATTTCCTTCTAGGACTCCTTGTTCCTTTCCATCTTGAGTTATATTAAGTTCAGGATCTGAGCCAGGAGAAGGCTCTGTTGCTATTACATCTCCCAAGGGGCTTTTGTATGCTCAAATGAACCATCACCAGACTTGTCTTGTCTTTACTTTCTCTCCTTTTCCCTGATTTTTCTTCTTATTGGGCTATAAAACTTATATTCTCTAGCTGCCCATATCACTTACCATGTTACAGTAAATGTAAAGAGACAAAACTCACCATTTAGAACACAGAGATTATTTATAAAAGTCACCTGTGTGTTATTTCCAAGAACTGTCCAGAACATAATATTAAGGCCTGAGAGTAAAGACATGTCAAACATGCAAGGGAGATGTCTACCAAGAACACAGAGAAGGTCTCTCAGGATCAGAACAAACTACACTGCAAGGCAAGGACTTTTGAGAACTACTGTCACCTAGTGCTATGAGGAACCATTACTGAGGAAGACAGAGTAGTTTTGCATGTGTATTTATGAAGTAAACCTGACCTGATCTTAAGGGGATATTTGCATATCTGCATGTTGAAATACTTTAGCCTTTACCTAAGATGTGTTCATATGTAAGACATAAACAAAACCATTGAGCTGGAACAAAACTGTGTGTAACCTTTTAAAATAATCCTATCTGGATACATGGCAGGCTGCAGAATAAGGAATAGATGCAATGAGCCACTACATTGAAGCTTCTAATATCAGAGAATCAGTGTCATGTAGACTGTGCTATCTGACTGGTAGCATTAGAAATCAAACAATGCAACATGATCTGAATGACTCAGACAACTGAAAAAATATGAAACTGTTACATATCAAAACTTGGATAACGCAGGCCAAGCTTTTCTTAAAAAGAAATGACTTACAACACCCAAGTGTCCACAGAAGAGAAAGTGACCAGTCAATCAGAGATTTGAAAAGGGAGCAGAAGAGAGAAAATAACTGGGTTACATTTTTCTCTTTTTAACAAATGACATAGAAAATAGACCTCAATAAAACCACATGGGCGAAGGTTAAACACTATTCCTTTTTACAAGACTAACAAAATGGAAAATCTCTGGGCAAGGATGATCAGGGGAAAAGACAAAGATCACAAATAGATCCATGAACAGAGCCTTAACAATGACAAAGCACCCATGTGAATGGCAGATGTTGGGCTGTGTCCTAGCCCATGGTTATGGTCACACTTGCTTTCCTATCCTCCACCAATGACTAAAGTAAAGGTGATCAGAAGTTTCTAAGGAAGTAAGTGATAGATTCAGAGAGACTTAAGACAGATGTAAGTAGCAATACAGAGAAATAGGTCCAAGTCTAATAGAATAAAGCTGTGTAGTTGACTCATAAAAATGACTTTGAGGATCTCTTACTCCAAATGGGATGTTTGTAGAAACTTAAAGATATTGTAGAGGTTAATTGTGCTTTAATGGTACTGACTCTGTAGTATTCTTCCCATTAAAAAACTATAGAGTTCCTGTTTTTTAAAATAATAATAATTACTATTGTTATTGTATTGTGAGGGGGTTCACATGTGCCACAGAGCACATGAGGAGGTTAGAGAACAACTTTTGGGAGCCACTTCCTTCCTTCCACATAAGATCTGGGGAATGAACTCATATCATCAGGTTTTTGTGGCATGTGTTATTAGATACTGAGCCATCTCACCAGCCGCACAATTTTCACAATCAACTACATTTACAACAAACAGATATTTAAATAACATTGTAATGCACAAGCTGACACACATTTCTCTGGAAAGAGGGGCTTGAGGACTCTGTCTCTGCAAAGCATGAAGGAGCCAGAGCTCTGTCACTGAATACACTTTCAAAAAATAGTATTGAAGAATATTCCCTGAAGATAATTTTTTTTCTCTAATTGTTTGAAGCTCTGCCAAGTTCCCAGTGAACTAACACAAAGGAGAAATACTGAGTAGCACACAGGTACATATTTATACTCTTTCCATTTATACACCTGTGCGAGACTCTGACATATTAACACTCACTGTTTCTTTTTGATGTTTATTGCTGGGAATAAATGTGATATAAATGAATATTGATTCGAATATGGTTTTACTGTCCATTGTGAATTTCCTATTAGAAAAGCAAATGGTCTTTGATCTCTGAGGAAAGTGATCTCTAGCCATGTTTGATTAAGACAAACCTGGTTATATGACATTTGCCAAGTTGCCCTGCAAGGAGACCCTTGTCTGGAAAATTCCTTGATATATGTCTCGGGCCCAGGGGATGATTGGAAGGTTGCATTCCCATCACACGTAGAAAAAAAGCAAGAAGACTCTACCATTGGACACATTTCTTCTCTTTGTGGTCTGGCATTAGCTGTCAAGCATTTAGCTCCTGATGTTCCAGGCATAAGAAGTGAGAAAAGCAAATCAAAAGTTATTGTTGCATTCAACTCTCTAACAAGATGTATCTGAAAGTGGAATTTTGCAGTGGGAGGACCATGAGCGAAGTCCAACAATTAAAATCTCACAGACTTTCTTCCAGTTAAGTAAAATTTGCATCTTGTGCAAATTAATTGGAATTTTATAACAGATGGAGCTGCCGGATCTAGGGTCAGCAGAAAGAGAGTTTTCAGTTGATTGATGAGATGGTGAAAATTTCCTTCTTCCTTGATGTAATAAAAGAACTTCGCAGAGATAATTTGGGGACATCGGTGCAGCCCGTGTCTTAATACCAGGCATGTGCACCGGAGTGGAAATATATTAGGGCCATTTCAAAGTGTGTTCTGAATCAGCACACCTGACACTTCTCTCATTGGAAGGTGTTTTTCTTCTTCTCAACCGCGTTGGCTAAGTGGCAACACAATGGCTGGTATTTTCTCAGTGTCCCAGTAAGCCAGGCTGAGCTGTTGTGTGATTTAAGGAGATTTCTTTAGCTCTGGAAGTCTGAATCTCAGACTGGCATCTGCAAATAGACTTTCTCAATTTGCATTGGAGCACACCGCACCCCACCAACAACCATATTAGGTGGTGTAAAGAGCTCATCTTTGTCAGGTAAATGAGTTCAAATTGTATACAGTTTTGCTTAGAAACAGCTCAGGCACTCCAGAAGAAGAAATGTCTGAAGTTATTTCTTTTGTAAGACTCAGATGCAAACAACTTTCCATGCTTCCCCAAGACTAAAAAGGTTTCAGGTGGAGACAATTGCAGATACCACGGAGATATTTTTTTTCTAAACATTTTTCCTGACATTCCTACTTGGTTTGCTGTCCTTTAGTGACCTGTATTGTGCACTGATGCTCACAGCAGTGGTTGAATATACATTTGTCATTGAAGGGACTAAAAATTCCCCAAAGTGTTACTGGCCTGGGTGTAATAAAACAGACAGCTGAACTCGAACTGATTGAAATGCAGTCTAGCCTACAGCTTCGGGCACAGTTAAAGATGCAGGCATGGCGGTGCTTATAAATTGACTTAGCTTTTAATACTGGCTCCACTGAGTACCTGCCACCCGTGCATGTATGTGGCTGAACTTGATAATATGCTGAGCATGACATTCACTAGGAAGCGTTTAACAACCAAAAAGATCTTCTCCACATTGCCAACATAAACTACACATGGATGTACAAACTGACTATGTATGTATGTGCTTGTCTATACATGCATATACACAAAGGCATATGTAATGGCTCTGGAAAGCAGAGGTTCAAGAGCAAGGCTGAATAATTATAGCAGATTTATTTTGCATGTGTTTGTGTGGGTATACATGTAAGTATACAAATGTAGAGGTCACAAGATGATGACAGTTGTCTTTCACAGTTTTTCTCAAGCTTATGTCTTGAGACAGGATCTTAACCTTTAGCTTGCCAATTTGGCTAGACTAGCTGGCCAGAGAGCCCCAGGGAATACTTTCTGTTTCCCTATTACCTGGATTACAGGCAGATGTTGCCACGCCTGCTCCCTCCTCCTTCTCTTCTTCATCATCATCATTCCTATTACTGTTATTATTTTAGATAGTTTCTGGGGCTTGAACTTGGATCCTCAAGGCTGCAAAATAAGAAATTTAGTAACAGGACCATCTCCCCCAACCCAGCAATAGCGAGCGAGTGAGCGAGCGAGAGGGGGGGGGCTCATTCAACTCATTTCATCGAGGTCCAACATGTGCAAAGTTTATGTCATATGGAACAAGGGTGAAAATTGTGAAATTGGAAATTGGGTTTTCTCAAGAACACACTGGGGATCTTCAATTATCATCTGCAAAAAAGTGCACCAGATACAATACTCTCTCCCAACACCATCTCTACCAGAACCCTCAAAGCAGAGCATCACCTTGAAAACATAAACTAGAGATTTCTCAGGTCCGCAATCTAAAGGGGCTTTTCTGGTCTCATTCTAGATGTACTATGGAATAATGTGCCTAATTAACAATAATTATCATAAGTCTTCCTGTAGCATCCTGAAGCCAGTTCCACGTTCTTTGCATTTATATCATATAAAATAGCACTACTGATGATACAAGGAATGCATATATATCTAGAAGCTCAGGCAGGATTCTGTTGTTTCCTGCCCTGGCTTGGAATAGGAGGAAAGGTCAACTGAAATCAAATAGACCAGGAAAGTAAATTAACGTTTAAGAGCCTGGTGTGCTCAGCTGGCTTCTTTAATAGGCTTTTCATGGTACTTTATTTGCTAGCTTGCAAGTTGTCTTGTCCCTGTCCGTAAGAATCTCAGAGGATGGAAACCATGACTGAAGTCCAAAGGGATTCATAGGCGCAATAGCCTGGAGAGTGGGAAGGAGACTGCCTCCCTCTTCTAAGATGAAGTGTATATATGCTCATGGGATCTGGCTTGTTGAAAGAGTGTATATTTCAAATCTAAAATACAATTTCTTGCATATTATACACAGCCAAGGGCACATAATTAGGAAGCCACAACTCCTCCATAATTCTGTACTAAAACAAGTAGTCTTCGGATCTTCTGGAAAGGTTTCCCTTTTGCTATCTGTTTCCTTGAGGCAGAGTCTAGGCTAGGGATACATTCTCTTCATAATCAAAGATGAGCTTGGACTCCTGCCTCTCCTGCGTCCACACCCCAGATGTATCCATAGACATGTCTTTGCACCTTGTGACACTTTTATAGGCCTTACTTCTTCCTTGAATTAGAAGAAGGGAGTGGGGATTTTTCTGAACAGCATTAAGCATTGTTTACTGCCATAGTCACCCTTTTAATTAGGCATTAGCACGGTTTACATGCAAATAAAGCTGCACAGGTTTGTGTGTGAATTTGCTTGCACTTGTCTCTGTATGTGATTGCAGCTAATTTTGGTAAATGATTTATATTGCACTTGAAGGCAGAAAATGAATTTACAAATGAGAAAAAAATTAAAACAATTGCTTTGCACCCTCTGACATTTTTTTCAAATCTTGATTTTGAAAGTTTTTATCTCCCTGGTTGGCCTTAATTGTCTTTGTACTGTTATAATTCCTTTAGAAAGGTTTGCCGTTGGCTTTTAGAATCAAATTGATGGCACTGCAAACGCTTTGACCAGTGTTCGTTTATATACTACCCCACTGTCTTTGGAGATACTGACTAGGTCTCTGCTTTTTTCAATGACCCCATGTAGAATGTAACGGTCTTTTGTATAAGCCTTTTCTGATTTCTTACATAGAAATCCAAACACAACCATCGTGTATGACAACTGATTGATTGGCTCATTCATGCAGTAAAGAACAGCTCGCACCTCTGAGGAAATAATCATTTAATCAGATCATTTAATCTGAGCCAAATATTAGTGACTATGGCCATAGAACATGGATTCACTTTGGCCTGGGTATCATGTTCCAATGTGGAAACTGGTTACATGAATTTTAGAGTCATATCCCATAAGAACATCATAAATTAGGGCAGTGTCCAAATACGTTGATGGGATCATGAGTTTACAATACAGTAGGAAGAACTCTGCTGTAGAACTTATCTGCTGGCGATGACATCCTCAGCTTTTGGATTGGCAGAGGCTACAAATTTGCTAAGAATACATTCTGATGATTTTATTGGATAGGACTTTAAGTCAGAGAAAGAAATGAGCAGCAGTTGCTGCTTTGGGTAGATGGAATAGCTCTTTGGTTTATAATCATTCATTTTTCATCAAAGACTTAGAGCATGCCTATCATGTATGGAGAACAAACAAGTTTTGGAAATAAACTCACAGGAAGAAGCTCAACTTTTATGGACTTCAAACTCTGGAAGCAAAGCAACATACATATATAATACATGAAGGGAAAACTGTTAAAGTAGATGTCATTGTAAGGGTTCTTACCCAAAGAAATGGAACAAAAAGTGCATAGTTAGGCACAAAGGCTGAGAGTCAGCCTGGAGCCCACTTGGCAGCATTTAAACCCTACCCTGCATCACTTACTAGCCATCTAACACAGTTCCTCCCTATAAATGGTGCCCAGAAAATAACAGATTGCTTGGGGAGTCATTCTGTAAGGGAAACATGAAATGATATTTGAAAAGCACAGAGAATTAAAAGAAAAAGTGAAACACCGGCATAGAGTTTCTATCTTTAAAGTGTCTATTGACTTAATTCTGTAAGAGAGTTGGGGTGAGTCAGGAAATTGTCACAGATGCGATGTGTCAATTGACATCTGAAGGATGGGTGGGATTTGTCATTGTAGATAAGGGGTTGATCAGATGGACAGCTTGAGGGGTGCCATGCCTCACAGAGTGCTGAAACATTACTAGAAAATTAAAAGATGGTGAAGTGATGTTTGTTAGGACTCCTCCCAGGGAGAGCACTGATTGTAGTTTCTAGAAATACAATGAAAGTGGATTGGGTTATGGAAAGGGGACTTCCAAGGGCTGTGCTCCTGTGACAACAGATGGCCACTAAGTGGCTTCCTGGGAGCTGGGTCTGCTTAACTCACATGGTTATTTTGTGAGCACTTACCCAAAAACCTTGCAATCTTTTATCTAGCTTAATATTAATTTGGCAGAGTGCTAATTGCTAGATTGCCTTGAAGCAAGGTTATATGGTTATTCTAGGCAGAGGAGAGCCTGTGAATAGAGAATTCAGAAACACCCATGGTGGAATAAATTCAATGAGGAGTTCAGAAGGTTCTGGAAGGATAGAGGAACTGCTGGTGGGAGGAGAGATAGAGTCCTGGAATGAAAGTACTTAGAAACAAGTTATGTGTCCAGGCTTAGGCCTTTAGCTAATGTCCCTCCATTTGGAATGTAAGTGGAGGTGGCAGACATAAGTAAATGTGTAGTGAGTATGGTGGTGTAGGATTAAGGAGTGTAGTGAGGAAGGAGGCAGGAACATACTATAGGGGGCCTTTGGAACAGGCAGGTATCTGGAAACTAAGAGGCTGAAGTCAGTCAGTGGTTGTATCCAAGAAGAGGGAGTGAATGAAAGGATAGGAGACATATCTATGTGAACTTAAGTGACCAAGTAGATGCAGAAATTGGTTTTCTTTACTGTCGTCATTAATATTTATTTATGATGTACTTGTGTTATCAAAGTATAGCAAGACAAATTTCAATATGTGAGTTGGAGCCAGGAGAGATGTGAGTCATATTCCAGTGGCCTAGGCAATTGGGTATTCCAAGCGACACAGTTTACATGAAAGAATATGAATCAACTAGAGACTGTTAACCTTTAGTAAAGGTAAGGTAATATTAATAAGGTCATAAACCACAATATGATTTTATTAGAGGGAGTCTAATATTTAAAGAATATTCCTGGGTATGTTATTTGCCATAGAGATAAAGGGATTGAGGAGATGGCTCAGTCAGTAATGTGCTTGTTCTCTAAGCATGAGGACCTGAGTCTGATTCTGAGAACTCACACAAGCATGCTAGGGGTGGAGTCTGTGGAGATGGCTCAGTGGCTCAGGGCATACAGAGTAAGTTCAGTTCTTACTCCAGATACCCAGTACCCACAGAGAGTCCTGGTGTGTCAGGCAGCTCAGACCTATAATACCTGGGCTGGGAAGACAGAAGCAAGCGGAAACCTGGGGCTCATTGGCTTAAATGCTCATGCACAGCTGAGCACCCTCCATCCTTCCATCCTCACACAATGGCACGAAACATTCTAAACTGCTGGGAGTAAGTGGGGGGTGATTTCCTGAAACCCACTAGTGGGGAGGCAGAGACAGGAGGATCTCTGTGGCTCACTGGCCAGGCAATCTAGACTAACTGGTCAGTCACAGGCTAACCAGAGACCCTATTTCTATGGTGGACAGGGGTGAGGGTGACAAATGGGATTATCCTGTGGCCTCCACACTTGGGTGAATACATGTGCTTCTGCATATACACATGGTCCCACACATACATGAACACACATACACAAACATAGACACACAGAGAGATACATACAGAGAGAAAGAGGCAAAACCCTATTATTCTTTTTTGGGTTTTAATTATGTTAAGGCTTCATTCAAAATTTTATTCACCTCTCTCTCTCTCTCTCTCTCTCTCTCTCTCTCTCTCTCTCTCTCTCTCTCTCTCCTGTCTTCTTCTCTGAGAAGAATTTGACAGAAGCCTACAGATCCTTTGAACTCTAAAGCCCTCAGCTTTCCAGGAACTTAATTAAGGATTCCTTAGCTTTACCCACATTATCTCTATCTTTGTTCTATCCTAATTGGGCTCTGAGCAGTTCTTGACTAGCATTTCTGACAGAATTTCCACTGCACTTCTCTGTAACTCCTCCCAGCCTTCTCTCACCCTAAAAGCAGCCTGATTTCTGCCATAAATAGATTCTTCCAGGCAAAGAGGGGACTTCATTCTCACTTATGTGATTTGCACAACCTCACATGTCACAGAAATGAGAGTAAACTTAAACTATCAAGGTCAGCATGCACATTGCTGTAGTTGGAACCCTGAAGTAAAGGCCAGCTAAAACCCTTGTGTGAATAGGTGCTCGGGGGTTTTTGCTGGTCCAGTCCCAGCCCCAGCCGAGGTGTGATTCTTTTCAGTTACTGCTCCCCAAAAAGAATTTCATGGGGCAAACTTGTAAAGGCAGAAAAAAGTGTCTCGAGCAAATTTTGTGTTTCTGTAGATCCCAGAAAAGATAGCCTATTTTAGATAGAGAACAATGAATTGATTTAAAGAGCTGAGACAGAAGGGGGGGTGGTTCACAGAATGTTTATGGAGTAGCACTCTGTCAGGAGTAGGTGTGCTCCACGTAAAGGGTACATCGTTCTTGCGGGAAACCGGTGAGAAAGGTATGAGTCTCCCATTTTGTCATTTAAAATACCAGCTGGGCGAGCATGCTAATTGAAGTGAAGAGCTTTTGACATGATGTGTAAGCCACGTTCCTACTTAGTCATACTGTCCTGTCAATTTGTTTTCCCTCACACAACACACACATACACACACACACACAGACACACACACACACACACAGGGTCTTAGTATGTAGCCCTGTCTGGCCTCCAACTCAAGCCTGGCCTTTTGAAATTTTTCTTTTTAAATCTGATTTTAAAAATGGTTCTATGCACATATGTCCATGTAATATAATACCTTCTATTTCTCAAATCCATTTATAAGTCAGTTATTTGAATGTTAAAAAGATTTTAGAAACAAAAAATATGATACAAAAAAAATGGCGTCAAAGGGTAACTTGTAATTCCTGAGTGATCTCTCCTTTAGGTCCCTGAAGTTCAACTGTGAGCTGGGAGAGAGCAATGCCCATGGGAGGAGAAGAAAGGGTTTGCTTGATAGTTTGCTTGCTTCTCCTCCTTTTCCTCTTCTTTTGTTTCTGTTTTCCAAGACAGAGTTTCTCTATGTAGCCTTGGGTGTCATGGACTCACCTTGTAGATCAAGCTGGCCTCAAACTCACAGAGATCTGCCTCTCTCTGCCTCACAGAGTACTGTGATTACAGGTGTACACCACCGCACTCAGCTCGGAATTTGTTTCTTGAAGTTGAACTTAGCTTTGCGGAAGCTATAGCTTTTAATGATGCTGGTGTTGTTATCTTTTCAGATCCTGTCTTTCAGCATTGCCCATAGCCTCGAAGTCTTATCTAAAAAACCCCTTGTATCTGTCTAGGTCTAGCCAGGATATAGAAACACACAATGATATAAAGAGTAGAAATGACATGAAATTATTAATTATGCTAGAACAACAACATAGAAGTTTAAGGACCTCATCCTGAAGAAGGGAACCCCAATGAAGTAAACTTGGAAAAGCATGTCTCTTTCCAGGGCACTTGGAACTGAATGCAAAAGGTCTTCTTGCAGCCACTGGATGGTACAGATGCCCTCTGCATTTCTCAGGCTTAAGCTGGTCTGTAGAGAGCCTGCAAACGCCATTACAAGATGGAGCCGGCAGCCAGCCAGCTGACTGGTAAACAACTGTCATTGCACATGCGCCTGGGCTGGAAATGAGCCCCAGAGTCATGCCATTTGGTACGTCATATGGCCTGACTGGCCTCTGCCTATCAGGAACCAACACGTCACCTAGTAGGGTATAAAAACTGTGCCATTTTGGGGCTTGGGGTCTTCCTCCATTCACTGCTGAAATAAACGCTTGCTGCAGAAGAATCCTGTTGTCCGTGTGCGTTCTTGCTGGCAAGACGACTACGTGGCCCACACTGGTCCAGCGGTAGGAAACAAGGAGCAAGATTCTAGGGCACAGGTAAGTCAATAGGGCATGATCTGGGAGGGTTGGCAACCCAAGGCTGTGGGCAAATGCACAGAGGAGTCACTTGAAGAGTCATCAGGCCAGGGCTAAGGTCCATGCCCAAGAGCAGAGCAAAGCTGATGCACTGACTGTTCTTATGAGGTAGCCATGTGAGAGTGACAACAACCAGTGGCAACCAAAAGGCCTGCTGTAGAGCACTAGCTTGAGGCACCTCTTTCTCTCCCAGTGGGCATTGCTTTTCTTAGGGCCTTCTACTGACAGATCTTCCATCTGGATCTCCGTGAAGGAAAAATATTTACAGTTGACCCTTCATTACAGCACAGGTGTTTAGGGGGACTCGGAGCTAAGAGGCAATAATTGATAATTAGCCCACTTCTAATCAGGGACAGTTAGGCCTAACCAAGTATATTCCCCAACCGCCTGCTTTCTTCCTTGTCCACACAGTAAATCTTCTGCAGTGAAAAGAATTCTAAGAAAGCAACGCACACAGTGATTTTATTGAAATTATGAATGGCTGAGTACATAGAGTCATTCCAGGTTGGGTCTGGGTTTTTAATTGACATTTATTAGCATATCACCTGGCTTGTGGTAGGCTTACTGATAACATTCATGTAAATGTGTAATAATAAGCAATAATAATCATCTGTAAGTAGTTACAACTTTAAAATGTGCAAGGGGATGGGATGAGAAAGGGTCAAGATGTAAGCGCACAGATAAGAAGTCTGATGGGACAAGTCAGAAGGATCATCTCACTGAGGAGTATGTGTCAGTATTTAGCTCATTTTCCCCATGTAGCTTCAGCAATCATAGCTTCTTCCCTTCTCTTTTGGAATTAGTTGTCTTCCAAGTGGTGTCACTGAATGTTTCCAAACACAGAGACTCTTGGGGAATTCTCTGTGGAGGTTAACAAGCAGGAATGATGGGCACCACATTGTTGATAGGGACTAGTTCTGTTTGGCTAACCATCTTCATTAAGTGCAGTAAATATGTTCCTTACTAAGGATGTCAGAAAATATGACTAATATCTATATTTTTATTTTCTTTAGTAACTATACATGATTTATATTTTCTTACTGCTGGAGGAATCAGGCAACTTCAATTTTATTATCTATTTATTAATTTATTTGTGATATTTTACATTTTTTCAAAACAATTTAAAACAAAATAATTAAATCACATAAAAGATTAACATACAGGTCCATAAGGGTGGTGAGCACATGAAAGCGGGTCTAGAGCGGAAACTGGAGTGGCATGGAAACATGGAGAATGGGGATGATTTGGGGCCCTCTATTGCTGCTTAGATATTGGCTTATTATAGAAAGGATTGCTTTCTGTACATCTAAGACGAAACTTTTGCCCCACTACATACCCACTGGATAAACTTGCCAAGAACTTTCTAGAGGTCTTAACTCACTCTCCTAGAAGAGACAGGTGACATTGGCATGTCCTGAGAATTAAAAAAAAACAAAAAAACCCCGTTAACTTAAAAATTTATTCTTTGTTAGTTTCACGTACAAATACAAAAATGTTTAAAGACTGTCCAGTCCCCTTCATCCTCCCCAACTCGTCCTGGACAGCCCCCATTCCTCGCCCAACATAATTCCATTTTGTTGTTGTTTGTGTTTCTTCTTCTCTTTCTTCTTCTCTTTCTCTCCCTCCTTTTCCTCATCCCACTCCCCTTCCTCTTTTCATTCTTCTTTCCTCCTCTTCTTTCCTCTCTTTTTCCTTTTCCTTACTTGTCTTCTTTACCTTCCACGTCTTCTTCTATAGCCCACTGAGTCCAGTTAATGCTGCCTATGTTCCATGTGGTCCCCACTGGAATGTGGGCAAGCTACCATGGGCCACAGCACTGAAGAAAATCAAATCTCCCTCCTTAGCAGCCATCAACTGGAATTGTTCCTCACATTCTCAGATTGGAGTAGGGTTTCCTGAGCCCCTTTTCTCTACATGTTAAAATGATGAATGCCTTGATCTTGTGGAGATCATGTGCAATAAACTATTGCAGTGAGTTCATGGGTGTGACAGCCCTACCATGCCTACAAGTCAATATACCACAGCAATCTTCTGTGACCTCTGCCTCTTACAATCTTTCTGTCCCCTCTTCAGTGATTCAGTGATTCAGATGTTTTCTTGGGGAGGTAAGGTGATATAGATGTCTCATTAGAGCTGAACATTCTTATTCTCTGTATTTTTAACAGTGTGAATCTCTATATTAACTCTTCTCAGAGTTAATATTCTCAGAGATCAAGAATATTCTCTGAGCAGGATGAATTAATCAAGGTTCTCTAGAAAAACAACTTATATATTGAATATCTCTCTCTCTCTATCTCAATATATAGATATATATGAGATTTGTTAGAATGAATTACAGGCTATAGTCTAGTTAATCCAAAAAATGGCTCACAATGAACAGAAAGTTCAAGAATCCAGTAGTTGCTCAGTTCAAGGCTGGATATCTCAGCTAGTTTTCAGTATGTGTTAGAATACCAAAGGCATAGGTTCTAATTCCAATGAGTAAATGAGCTTGTTAGCAAGGAAAGAACAAGTAGGCAAGAAACAAAAATCTTTCTTCAGCCATGTCTTAATATAGGCTTCTAGCAGAAGGCATGGCCCAGATGAGATCTGAGTTAAGGATCTGGATTACAGGTATGTCTTCATACCTCAAGAATCCAGATTAGAAATAGATCTTCCCACTTAAAATTAAGTACAAATCCTTCCCAGGTATGCCCTCTATTTTGGAGTTTTAGTTAATTCCAGATATAGTCAAGTTGACAGCCAAGAATAGCCATCACAATGGGTAGAATTGCGCTAGTCTGTGAGTATAAGGATAAATATTTAGAAGTCAGTTTTATGTTGTATCCCTTAAGCAAAATAATAGTAGTAGCAAGGTCTATGATCTCTCATTCCATGGTTTCTTGGCCAAGTATACAATGCCAAGAAGGAATTACCTCTTGAGAAGTGAGCCTTAGGTTTGTATTGGTTACTTTTCTGTTGTGATAAAATACCGTTGACAAAGACAATTTAAGATTATTTTAATCTTTAGATTATTTTAGCTTTCTGTTGCAGAGGAATAAGAGTCCATGAGGATGGAATGGAGGCATGGTGGTAAGTGACAGGCATGATTGCTGTCCAGCAGCCCTAATCTCAAACTGCAAACACAAAGCAGACAGAGGGAACTAAACGTGGGACAAGGCTCCCCAAACTGGCCTCCAGGGACACACTTCCTTAAGGAAGGTTATACTCCCTATTTTTCCAGACAATGCCACCAACTGGGGACCAAGTGCTCAAATGCTCTAGACTCTGGGAGACATTTCTCATCCAAACTACCACAAAGTCCAATTAAAAAGCTATTGATTACCTCTGTAACATTCGAGCCACTATTGTACTAATGAGTATATCTTACCAGGCTAGCGATCATTGTAGCTTGTAGAGTTCACAGTTGGGTAAGCGTATTCATGGCCCTTCTCCCTTGATAGCCAGCAAATTGCCTTCTGGAACTATTCAGATAACAAATTTTTTTTTCCTTTTTAGACATGTGTGATTGAGATTCTCAAGTTTAGCACCACAGGACAGAGAAGAGTTAAAGTACCCTAGAAATTTTTACTGTCAAATGTAACCAATTGATTCTGACAATGATGAAACAACCCTATAGAAGGTTAGTTATAAAATGTATCTCATAGCATGTTGCAAATGTACACCTACAACACAGCTATCTTGTTATTTAGACTACCTCTAAGAATATAGTGTCAGATACTTTCCCAAATGGAATTATTCTGGAATGGGATCTCACTAAGTATCCCATTCTCCTGCTGTAGTCTCCTGAGTCCTAGGATTGCAGGCATTTGCCACTACATCTGGTTAGAACTTTTAATTTGAGATTGTGTGATTAACACATCGTTTCAGAGACATCCAATCTTGAGAGTACCACTCTGGAGGTTGATTTTTAGGGAGGGGAGGTTCTGAGCATGTTTCTAAGGCCTGGTATGGTGTCTGGACCAAAAGTGAGTATTGACTGAATGCAGGTAACCCTGGCTCCATTTTCTCAGAACTGCCTGGAAGTGATGTGGTGATCTGAATGAAGAGTCTCCTTCATCAGGTCAGTTATTTAAACACTTGGTCCCTAGATGTTGCTTCTGCTCAGGAGGTTATGGAAGCTTTGGGGGTAGACTGTATTGAAGAGAGTGTATCCACAGAGGATTGGGAACATATAGCCTCTTCACACTTCCAGTTTGCTGTCTGTGCTTTCTTTATGTGGTTAAAGATGTAATCCCTCAGATTCTTTCTTGGGATACCTACTGCCATGCCTCCACTAGTTGATGGTCTTTCCCTCTGGAATCAGAAGCCAAAATAATGTTTTCTTCCATCAGTTGCTTTGAGTCATCATGTTTTATCACAGCAACTAGCAACTAATAGAGAAGCCATCCAGAGGATGGACACTGGTGTAGTGTCTCCTGTCAGAAGTGCTTATTCTTTCCCATTCATTTGTCCAGAGCACACGTGACATTTGTAAATAGAAGTGGCCCTTGGAATTTTGTCTGGGTTCTTATTCACTCTGGCTTTCTTTCCATGATTATAATTTCTGTGTATGCACATGCATAAGATATGTAGGCTTGCGGAGGCATGCATGCCATGACACACATGTGGAAGGGAGAGAACAGCTTTGAAGAATCTCCTACCTTTATGTTAGTTTTAGAGATAAAACTCAGGGCAGGCTTGCAAGGCCAACACCTTTACCCACTGAGCTGACATGCTGGCCCACCAGCCATATCCCTTCTTTTTCTTTCGTTTCTCCTTTCCCTTTCTCCTCCCAAGTAAGTCCTCCTATATAGTCCTCCTACTCTCTTTCAAATGCATGACCCTTTTTTCCCATTAATTGTTATTGTATGCATGTGTATGTTACATATTCTTAAACATAACATGTTCAGTCTGTATAATGTTACTTGTTTGTATGTTCTGAAGCCTGAGCATTTGGCCCAATTGGACATCCAGTTGGTATACTCTTCCCTGGGGAAGAACACCTCTCCTGTTTCCAGCTTTCCTCAGTTGCCTATGTTTTCTTTTTCTTTTTTTTTCTTTCAGAGCTGATGTCTCATGGGGTTTTCTCTGTTTACTTTTGCATGTCCGCTGGTGTCATCCTTGTTCAGTATAATCTTAATGCTCAAAATTCTGGATCTCTTCATGGAACCTCACACCCACAACACTAACTGCTCATCATAATCTACCCAAGACAGTCTCTTTCACACATGCCCTTAGCACCTCAAATTTCACATATCTCAGACTTATCTTATTTCTCAAACTTCTTTCCAATGAAACTGATATCAGTAGTTAAATCTAGAAAAGTAGAGTTTCTTTTTGGCATACCCCTTTTCCTTACTACTGCTCTGCTTTGGTCAAATCACCATGGTCAACTTGTTCTCTCTTTTGAGCATCTCTCAGATGAAGGCCCTTTGTTATCACCACAGTTCAAGACGCCTTTGCTCTTTTCCTTAATTGTACTTAATAAGTCACTCAGCTCTCAGTCCTGGTCTCATTTCTGCTCACTGCTCACCCTGTAGAATATTCTGCAACCTACATCTGATTATGTCATTTCTCTAAAAGGTGTTCTGTCCACCTTTCAATCTTAGCTTAGTTGTCGCCAATAAGAAGACTTGTCTGCTTTTCTGTGGGTTAGATTTGAAAAAAAAAAGTATATTATATAGAGAATTGCTTTTTAAAGAATCATGGAAATGTAAGTTGTTTGTGAGAGGAATACAAGGCAAAAGTTTATTGAATAAGAAAACTAGAATTGGTCTCAGAGTTAGTAAGTGTAATTGAACATCTTATAAAATAAATGTCCTTGAAAGTACTAGCAATCACGACATTTTTCTAGTATTGCCTTCTAAGTCCATCTGCTTTCCACTTAGAGCCATCAAATCATCTGCCGCCATCATCGCAGCACAATCTCTTGACCACTGGTAAATTGCTACTAGATTATTCTATCTTCCCCCTTGCTTGCTTTCAGAGTCCAGTTTTTCAAGTTATTTTACACAGTGCGATAAATCTCTATTTCAGGCCTGCTGCCTTGATTATATCCCTCTGTTTCCCCCAACTCTCTCGAAGAGTCCCACTGTCTGCAACATCAAATACAATCTACTAATAATAGCCTTTGAAGTTTTCCATCAGACTGCCTCTTCCCTTGGCCCACTTTCAAGGGTTGTAAATCAGTGGTAGTGCCCACACCCATAGCTCTCCTGTTCCCACAATAAGTTCTCAACATTCACAGTAACAATGACATGCCATCCACAAACATCTGCTCAGGGACACTTCCAGTCCTACCTACTCCAATAAGAAATATTTTTTTAATTGCAACCTATAACAACACTCCCTAAATCTTTTCAGAACATTTTAGTATCCATGTATATATTTGTTACAATATTTATGTTAATCATGTTTTTCATCTTTAAACCCTTCTATATATTGTTTAATCTATTCTATATGTCATGTCATCTAAAAGAATTAGAAATGGCACTTTTACCTTTGTGGGTCATTAACAAGTTTATTTGTTGATGTAATGACTAATTAGTAGATTTGAGGTGCTCCATATGAAGAAAATAGATCTACAGATTCATTGCAATGTGCTAATCAATATTTAGGGATAGAGCACAAATAACATAGTATTTGCTAGAAATACTATGTTACAAATACAAATAAATATAAATTTATGTTACAAAGATTTTTGAATATACCTAAATCCACGGAAAGTTTTCGTTTAATAAAATCTAATGGAGAGGAAATGGATAGAAGAGATACAACTAATGTGAGCTTTGCCTGAACTTTGTCTGAAATCTTAAAGAAGTTCCTTATGCATTAGACATGAAACAAAATACCAGATCCATTGCTTAGCCATGCTGATTTCTGTTATAACCAGGAACTTGAAAATAGGACAGTTTCATGATGGGCTTTGGAAATCATCACAATTTGGGGTCATTTCTGATTATGCTTTATGAACCAATCATTCAGAATTACTTTTAATATTTGGTAGCAATGTAATGGTTTCTAAAGTTCTATTTTTTTAGAACTCCTAGTCACTCCCTAAAGAGTATTATATGACCAGTATAATTCTAAAGAATACCCCAAGACTCTCAAGATTCCTGTTCTTTGGCAAACTTTGCAGATATAATCAAGATTATGAATTAATTGATTTTAAAGTAGAGTGAGTTGTATTCTGCAATGGGCCCAGTGTAATCATGTGAGGCTTTAAAAAAGAAGAGAGAAGCAGAAGAGAGCTTGAACCAGGCAGGTACAGTGGAGAAGAAAACTACAATTCTAGACAGGCTGGTCTATGCACAATTGCTCCTCTGGGAAACAGAAGGGTGTGCAAGGCTGGAGAGAAGTGGCTGAAAAGTAAGATTTTCAGCCCACAGGCACCTAGCAAATGGAACAGACCTTCAGTTCCAAGAAGCTGAATTGAGTCACTGTGGCAGCAGCTGCTTCCTAGAGCCTAAGAGCATGACCAGCTGCTGTTTTGGGTTAGACTATGTGAGCTGTGGTAGAGCAGCCAGTCAGCTGACCTGGCTGTTGAACCATCAACTCTGAAAACCATAAATGGGTATAGTTTTAATCCACTGAATGTGCAATGATGTGCTCTTGCAGCAGTAGGATATGAATACACATATCAAAGGCATACAAAGGCTCTTTGACCCTGTTCTTTCTATTGGAAAGATTTTAGTTCAGTGTAGAGTGGAGATGGTCCTTTCAGGTACCACTCAGCAATTTATGATTAGGGTAAGATATAGAAAGGCAGGGGAAATCATAGCAACATGAGAAAGGGCATGAGCCATTTACTCCAGGATCAGGCTCCACAGCTTCTTAGTGAATCAAATCTAGCACAGTTAGCATCTGCTCAAGGCAACTCTGCCTTCCCCAGGCAAATGTGCGCATTTTAAAGAATCTCACAAGAAAACCCCTGTGCAATCCTTGTTTGATTTGATTGTGACAGATTATAGTCCCTTCCACGGCACCCCAGAGCTACCCTGTAATTCGCTTAGTGAAACAAAAGGGGAAAGAAAAAGGGTTTGAACAATATTTTGAGCTATAACTTGATATATATATATATATATATATATATATATATATATATATATATATATATATATATATGACTGATGCCCAGACCCTTACTTAAAACTCTACCTGGAGAAGCCCAAACTCATGCTTGGGTATATCCTATTCTTTCCCTTTCCTTATTTCCTGCATTTGCAACCTCTATCCAACCAACTGAGACTCTTTCCCCCCCAAAAACCCCACCCACACTCTTGCGGTAAGCTTTTCTTTTACTTTGTTTATTTGTTTGTTTGTTGTCTGAGACAGGTTTTCTCTGTGTAGACTTAGGTGTTCTGGACTCACTTTGTAGACCAGGCTGGTCTCAAACTCACAGAGATTCATCTGTCTCTCTTTCCATGAGTGCTGGGATTACAGGTGTTTGACCCAGTGCCAGATTGTGTTATTAATAAAGACTGAACTCTGCTTCGTATTGGCTAGTTCCGAGATCCCTTCTTCCACCAAAGCTATGAAGTCTGGATGCCTGGTTTGAGGCCCCTAAAAAAACCTCAAGGAACACCTTAGGGTGTTGAGGTGACAGTGTGGAGCTTTGTCTCTGCTCCTCACTGTTGGGTATGACAAACTACAAATAACAAATACACTATTACTTTTATTATCCTTTTTTAGGGAACAAAATTAAGTTTCTAATGAAGTTTCATTTTTTTTTCCAAGCCTCTCATAGCCAATAGTGTTTCATCTGTGCTTACATTTGGAAATCATCACAATTTGGGGTCATTTCTGATTATGCTTCATGAACCAATCATTCGGAATTACTTTTAATATTTGGTAGCGATGTAATGGTTTCTAAAGTTGATTTGGTTGATTTAGTTGGAAGTATTTTGGGAATAACATTTTTCCCTCACAATTTGATAGCTATTTTTCTTGTTCTCTAGTTCCCATGTTGTTAGAATTTATCTCACCATTTGTATTCTCGCTCTTCTACAAATACTCTTCAACTCTTCTTTCAAAGCGGTTAGCATATTCTTCATTCATTCCGTATGTCTTCATATCTCATGATGATTTATCTTAATCAGTTCTCTTTTAATTGCATTTTTGTGACCATGTTCTGGAACATTCTGATCTATATACCTATGACTATATGTTCTGTGAAATTTCCCTAAATTATTTCTTTGATGAACTCTTTCCAGTTTTTCTTTTCTTTGTGAAAAACTTAATATTAAAATATCAAAACACTTTGCTGGATCCTTTCAAGTTCATCATTTTTATTTTCAAACTCTATCTTCAAATATTATTTTATGGAGATTTGTTACATTAGTTCCTAAATCAATTTTGTTTTGAAATTATCTTCCATGGTTTTTAATTTCTGGTAGAATTTTGTTTGTGTGTATATATGTATGTATGTGTATATGAATTTTCTATCATCTATTTATCTATCTATCTATCATCTCCCTGTCAATCATCTATCTCTACTTCCTTTTCTCTATCTCCTATTATGGTTACAGTATTTTTTTAATAGTTTCTTCTCTTGCCTTCTTTGCTTCTGTTACCCACATTTTTGTGTGTGTGAGAGTTTGCTTTGGGCTCTACTTATGTGAGAGGTATGCCTCAAATACATGTCAATTTTCAACACCGTCTAGAGAAAGTTCAGTAAAGTCAGAAGAAGAGAATCTCAGTTGTGGAAGTACCAGCTACAGAACCAGGCTTGCTCTTTGCAGTGAGCTCTTGGTAAGAAGCTTTGAGTCCAAACCTGGTAGCCAGTACTACATATAGGATTTAGTCCTGATTATAAAAGTGAATGAAAATTATTTTTAATTAAAAATAAATCAACAAAACTGCACTCAAGCTGAGGAGTACATGGGGGAGCCCTCCAGGTGCTGGTGCAAGGCTGTTTACTCCCAGCTTCACCCTCATGGTGTCCTGATGAGCCCTGGGTTCTCAGACAAGGAGACCCTGGGAGCTTTCTCTGGAGCCAGGCATTTCCTTCGTGCTTGTCAGTTTACAGCATGTACCCTCAGCCTCCCTGTCAATTCTGTGAGCTCTTAATATTCTTTTAATAATTCCGTTTTGCTCAAGTTACCCAGATGTGATGGAGTCTGTCACTCTTTTCTGCTATATTACACCTTCTCCATGCTTTTTCTAATGATTTTGGAGGCAATTTAGCCTTATAAGGAACACTAGCCTGGAAGTGAGGTGATCAGATGTAGACCTGGCATCATCATTTAATTATAGATAAGGCATTTTCTGGAGGAGAACCCCCCAAAGAACAGAAATGCTAAAAACCCTGGCTAAACAGACCTTTGTAGTTTCCTTCAGGCTGGGATAATCGGGCTGCTGGGAACACTAAACACGAGGAAAGAAATTCTGCTAAATTAAACCCAACAAACATTTATTTAAGGATAATTTAAAAAACATTGAGAGAGAAGATAGGATGGGGAGGGAAGAAGGAAAGAAAACTAGCTATGCTGATTGATAAAAGGGCTTCAGGCACTTCCTAACCCACGTCTGACCTGTAGATGGTGAATGTTGAACACCGCATGATCAACGGACCTGCCTTCCTAGTGGCCCTTCACGGTTCAGTTTGGGAGAGAGATCTGAATTCAGGCCATCAGGCATGTATAGCAAGCGCTTTACTGACAACCATCTCCCTGACCCAATTTTCTCTATTTTATGGCACTTTGGGGAGATCAAAACCGATGGCACATTTCTCCTTCAATTTTAGGTTCTCTGTCCAACTCTTATATTTCTTTTCCTTGTGTTTTAAATTACCTCTTATGATTCTTTATCTCCTTTAAATTTTTCCTGCTTTTGTGGGACGTACATGGATTATTCTGTTAAAACTTCATTTATTTTTTGCTTGTTTATTTTAAATGCTTTTTATGTGTTGTAAGTGTGTATAGGTAGGTGTTCAAGTATGTGTATAGGTGCATGAAGCTAGAGATGGATGTAAGATGTCTTTCTCAGTTACTTATAATCCTCATCATCATCTTCATCATCATTTTCCACAAGACCTGTCACTGAATCTCAGATTAGCTGATGAGCAAGCCCTCAGGATCCTCTTGTCTCTAGTTTCCAGTTGGGTCTTGTTGGCCTACTGCTCTGCCTGGCAATTTGCATGAGTCCTCAGGGACTGAATTTAGATCCCCATGATTGTTCAGCAAGCACTTTACTTACTAAGCCAACTCTCCAGTTCCATAAATGTTTGTCAGACAGTCTTTCCCACTGAGCATTGCTTGTCTATATCCTTTAGGGCTTTTGTTTGTCTGTCTTTGAGACAATCTACAACACTGACAGACCACACCCGCCCTGTCCTTCCCTGGATTCTTGACAGATGAACTCTGGCACTGCAAACTCTGCTCTTCCAAGGCTTGCACTTACTTTGATCTTTAATTTACTCCTACCTCACCTGTTTTCTATTTTCCATTCATTCATTTCTTGTATTTTAAAAAATAAATTTGCCTGATATTATTTTCTAATTGCCTTGGCCAGCCTTATACTTGGCTGTGTAGACTTGGCTTTGCACTGCTATGATTCTTCTGTTTGTTCTAGCTAAGTTCTGGGTGCATAACCATCCTGTTTCTCTTTGATCTGAATACCTAGTGTTCTTGTTTGAAGACTTTTGTTCAGTGCTGCTTGGTGTTTTTTTAAGGTGTGTTTCACCATGATCAGTGAATATTGCATATATAATGGCAACATTTTGTTATTGTTATTGTTTTTGTTTTGTAATTCCTTTCATAGCCTAATGTATGAGCAGTTTTTGTGAATATTTTGTAAAGGTTTTGACATATGTGTTTTCCCTGTGCATTAGATGCAAAGATTTTTTTTATGGGCCTTAGTAAGAAACAACTGATTAATTGCATAACTTTAAACTATTTTAAAATTTCATCTCTTTCTGTAAGAAGTATGATAAAATAATCCAACATAACTGTGCCTGTGTTTTTTTATCAACTTCTTTTTCATAGTTTTGTCAATTTTGTTTTTATCCTGTTATAGAATATTAAAGAATTAGTAGAATTTGGGGCCATCACATTTCCTAAACAAAGGGTTCTTTTCATCAATATAAAAGATAAAGCATCCTTCATTTCATGAGCTATTTTGTGCTTCTGTTTTTGCATGTATATGTATGTGTGGTATGCTTGCACATATGTAGGCATGCTTCCGTGTATATGTGTATGTACAGGCACATGTTTGTTGTGTACATGTGGGTTCCTGTAGTTGACACTGGGAGTCTCTTTCACATCTTCTCCCATTTATATGCTGAGATGGCATCTGTCACCCAATCTGGAACTCAACTTTTCTGTTACACAGTTAGCCAGTTAGATCTGGATTAGTTCCATCCTCAGCTTCCATTTCCCTGATATTACAGAGGAGTGACCACGGTGGGACATATTAAATAATGATGATCAGGCACACAATAGATTTATATGAAAGAGGTTTATTAGATGGAGATGAAGAGAGAGAAGGGAGAGCACTACGTGATGGGGGGAGAAAGGGGGTGCCCCAACAGAGAAAGGAAAGAGGGCCAAGAGGGCAAGAGAGCAAGAGACAAGAAAGGGAACACATGGCAGGTTGCTCCTTTTAAGGAACAAGGTAACCATGCCTTCCAGGTGTGGCCTCCTGGCTGGTGACACATGATGACATCATAGGTTGCTAGGCAACCCAGAAGCAGGTGCCTAAACACTGACAGACCACACCCGCCCTGTCCTTCCCTGGATTCTTGACAGATGAACTCTGGCTCTCCAAGCTTGCACTACAAACTCTGCTCTTCCAAGGCTTGCACTTACTTTGATCTTTAATTTACTCCTACCTCACCTGTTTTCTATTTTCCATTCATTCATTTCTTGTATTTTAAAAAATAAATTTGCCTGATATTATTTTCTAATCCCAGTCTCTGCCTTTGAATAACAAATCTTAACCCATTTACAGTTACAGTATTTTTTACAAGTTTGTATAGCTTCTTATTATCTCATGTTTCCTCATTCTTTCTAAGGTTCACCATTGTCCTTATTGCATTAATGTCCTTCTATGTTTTCTTTGCCACTTTAAAGGTCTTCTAGCTTATCACATTTTTTTCTCATTGCTATCATTAAATACTTAATATTCATACCACGTTTTTTTCTCCTGTGTCGGGTTTTTTATATAGTGTGTCTATATCTCCTCCATATCATTATACTATCTGCCCCAGGATAGTTTTATCCATAATATATTGCTAAAGTACTATTTCAGAGCCCACATGCATACTGATGAGCCTTTCTGTATTATTAATAGCCAATCTTAGTGTAAACCAGGAAGTTCTAAGTTACTCTTTCTAGAGGCTTCGAATTTACTGTTCCATTGTTTACCCACATTGATGATGATAAGCGCTGTCAAAATGGCATCTCTTTTCACTTTTTGTCTTTCTTATAGCATTCAGGACTTTACATTAATTCACAATAGTGTGAAACTCAATGATAGCGTCATGTGTGTGTACACAGGCTTCAATTACCTCTACGCAAAGCCTGAAGAACCATTTTAAAGGCATTTTTCCCTTCATAATGTGAAGAATTTTCTTTGTTATTTCTTAGAATGGCGTTATTGTTCATTCTTTTTGATATGTCCCTTTTAGAAGCCTCGTGGCTTCTATGTTTATATCTCTTGCCTCTTTTATAATTCTAATCTCTTAAGCACTTGATTTGACATTCTGAAATTGTTGGTTCAGTCTTTAAACTCAACATTTTTCTCTTCAATCATTTAACTATTGAGTCAAATTTTTATCTTTTCATGTTCAAAATATAAATTTATTCCTGAGAAATACGGTGTCATGAGAATGAGGATCTTCATATAGTTATTTTAATGACTTGTTCTATTTGCTTTATCAATTTTATTTGGTTTCTTTTGTTGTTGTTTTGTTGAAACTTACATCACCTTGTAGTGAATTTATTTTTTATACATTGCCAGTTGTTGTTTTTTGTTCATCTTCTAGAGATCCTTTTATACCAATGTTTTATTTGTTTTCTCTCATTATGGAGTAAGCAGTGGCAGTCTAATTGGCAGAGGCATTCTGAAACATCTTTAAAAAGAGCAGAAAGGGAGATAGACTCCTGCCAGGCACGGGAGGGCTCTGATTCTTCCAGCATTGTCTGGATTGAGGACCTTGCCTTCAGTCTCCTACTTTTGCTCTCAAATTACTGCTCCTGAGTGAAAAGCAAAGGGCACACATCAGTGTGAGCTTCCTGTCAGTCTCCTCCCCATCACACACAGCACATGCCTGAGCAGCCTAGGTAGATGCTGAATATACACACACAGAGGTTTGCATCAAAGAAGAAAAACCTTGACCTAAGATGATATATGCATTATCTCTCTTTGGAACACACACACACACACACACACAGATTTTTATGGTACTCTTATCCTTTTAAAGATAGTTTTAGAACAAAGTAAGATATGCCAAAAATATGAAAAACCTGTGAAGAACTGCCTCCAAATACCATGTTATTAATAAGATTGAGTTTTCCCTAGTTTCTGAATACATGGTCCTCAATACAAATAATGACACTTTCTGTTCTCCAGTTTTCCTGCATATATAATTATCTTCCCCTGTACTGTTGAACTAGCTAACACCTCTAAAAACATTAAGCAATAATATTGCAGATGCGTTCTACTCTGATTTCTGATTCCACAGCACCATACTTCTTTTAATGTATTTGCTGTTAGTTTCTGGAAAATGTTCTTCATATGAATAGAAATTATTATTTGATCTTTATTCATTTATTACTAATAAGGCACTGCTATATTTTGCCTAACACATTTTCTTCATATGTCTGTAATCATATTACTTTTTCCTTCACATTTTAAATATAATAAAGAACATTTCAAATACTGGATTGAATCATCTTAGAATAAACTCTATTTAGCTATAGTACATTATTGCTATATAATTCTATATTTAATTTGCTCAAATTTTATTTCAAAAATCTATATTTATAACTGAAATTTTCTATAATTTGCTCTCGGGGATTTTTGCTAAAAGCATGAATTAGAAAGCTTACTGTCTTTTTTATTTAGCTCTTTCTCATGTTACAAAGGAATTATATCCCTATAAACTTATTGCAAATTGAAAGCACATCTGAACACCTAACCAATGGTCAGCAACAAAATGGGCATCCAGTAGCTCTGTTCTTAGTGTTCATCATGGCTGATAGTCACAGTTCCCAACTGCCACTACCCTGCATTGTGTCTTGTGCTGTATCTTGCTAGCCCAGAAAACGGAAACCATAACAGAGTGCATTTGTAGGAACGAGCACAAAATTGTAGAGTCAAAGCATTGAAAAATCCTAAATGGAACCATCCACTTAGTCTTGCAGCCAAACAATAGCTCTCCAGGGTCTTTTTATCAATGGGACACTAATCCCATTCTTGAGGGTTCTGCCTCAAGACCCAGCCATTTCCCTAGGGCCCCACCTAAATGCCATTCATTACATAGAGGATTAGGTTTCAAAACACAAGCTTAAAGAAGGACACATTAGATGCTATATTCCTCAGCCTTTTGTTCTGGAGTTGACGCCATCAAAATTCATTTCTTCAGTGGATTGAATTTCAGGATTTTTTTCCCTACTTCTAGAACCTGTGGGAGAGACGTGTGTGCGCGTGCGTGTTTGAGAGTGCGGACACATGTGGAAGCCAGCACCTTATGCCAGGTCCTTTGCAGACCTTCACTGAATTGCCCCTGTTTCACTGGCAAGCAGCCCCTGGTCTTCCCACTCCTGTATTTTCCACCTTTCTGTCGGGAGGATTGTCACAACTCTGGTTGGTGTTCCACCCTAAAGGATATGACTTCCTCCATCTACCTAAATTGCGTTTCATCTTCTGAATGATAGTTTTATTTATGCATCTCTTCTACTCTTGGTCTCTTGGCTCTTGTATTTTTATGGCTTTTTATTCCTCTAATGATCATTTTATTGAGTTTCTGAAATGGAGACGTTATGAAGGCATGTAGTCCAAGACATATTTCAAAATAGGCATGTTTTAGTTTTCTCTCCGTGTGCCTGTGATTGCTAAAGTCCCTACCTGCTGCAAGGCCTGGCTGCCATACCCCACCCTCTACCTAGGGGCCAGGATTCTCTCCCAGAGGCCCTTCTCTAAGTAATGGTGGTTTCCCCTTTCCCTGCCCCTTTCACCCTTTCCCCTTCCTCCAGCATGCACTTCCCTTCTTTCTGCCCCTCCCTGGCTGAACCAAACCTGCATCTATATAATATAGCTTCGTCTCGCCATTAGCTCATTTCCTTTTAGTTAATCGATCATCTGGTGCCCGTGACGCTTTAAACCCTAGAGAAGTTGACTACCCAGCCTGGTGACTCAGCAACTTGGGGGACCAACTGCTTGGCTCCTCCTACCTCCCTCTCCACCTGAGGCAATTTTGGATTCAGAAAGTGCCCTGTTCTTCAGCTGCTGCCAAGAGGTACTAGGTACCTCTTTTGGGATTCACTCGTCTGTGAAGATGTGAAGAGGAGCCCTTCCAGAACAAAGCCAAGCCTCTGTTCCGAGGTGATCTCACGTTTCAGAGACATCTGTTCTTAGATTCTCACCAAAGCTGCTGATTCCAGATTATTGATTCGGGACACCACTTCAATGATTTTGGGGTTTTGGCAAAGGCTGGGAAAATGGGTGCGTCTGGGTCTAAAACGGACCCCCAGATCCCTTTTGGGTGTCTGTGGAAAATTTCCAAACTATCTGTCCAGCTTTTTTGGAAAGTGTGCTTTCATCCCTCTCCCTCTCCCACTTCCTGAGGTTGTGTCTGCGCACGGGGCTCCAGGATCCTCCTGCTCCATCCTGACCCACGCAGGTCTGGGCAGATGGGGACAGTGGCAGGCATCCGCTGGGCCAGGACGGTGCGATTTGTAGCTGATCGCCTCCTTGGTTCGGGGATAAAGGGGGTGGAACCATAGCTTGGTTGCCACCTTTTAGTGATGATCTCATCAATTTTCTGTTTATATTTGTAAATTATATTTTACAATTAAAGTTTTGTTTGGTTGGTACTTACATGTGGGCAATATTTTATTCAGCCTAAGTAAATGGACTGAGAAAATCCAGCTAAGGAAACTGTGATTTACATACATTTACTAAATAAAACTCTTATCAAACTGAAACAAGCAACTAGAAACTGCTTTTGCTGAAAAACAATTACTCTTCCTTGTTGTGGTCTGGCAAGGTAAGGAAAGGGGGGAAGCCTGCCTGCCCCCCTTGCCTTCATTTTGTGTCAGTACTTGTGCTGATAGCACGGGGCAAGCTACTGCCTTTTGCAGGATACTTGATCACAGACACTGAACCTCAAGACTGAGTTGTTTACAGGAAAAACCTGTTTGTATTTGTGGCTCAGCTCTAGCACACACCTTTTCTGCTCCAGTATTGTAAACAAGATTAAATAAAGTCAAACATAGGTCAAGAGGAGGAGCAAGCAAACAGTTGGCAGGAAGTGAACATAGGAAAAAGCCATACAGGGTAAGAGGAAGTCAGGAGGAAGGATAGGAAGACACATAGGAAGTAGAGAAGAGGGACATTCAGTTTGAGGGATTTTTTGAGACCCGTGGAGAAGGAGGGCTTTTGTGGGCGGGTTGGGGGAGCACGCCTGCTGAGGAAGAAAGAGGAAAGTCAGATGGGCGCTTTTTCTGCCTCTCTTAGCATCAGGCTGGCTCCGGGGTCTTCATTGGTAAAGATCAAACAATTGAGAGTCTTTTTAAAAAACAACAGTCTTTACCTTGAGTTACAGGAAAGATCATTCTCAGTGATGGATGGAGACTATTGTCCATGAAAGGAAGGCTGAACCCTGACTAGCACATTGGTTATTTATCAGACCATCCTGCAGGACAAATCTGAGCTAAGACAACGATAGTGAATGGGAGGGTACCACATCTTGACCAGGCTACTTAATGGTGTATAACACTTGTCATCCATGTAAACATAAACCTTACTTTATACTCTGAAAAAGGGATTGGGGTCACTGGGTTCATTTACTTACTCTTCTTCCTAATGTGGTCACTTTGAATTAATCACCTAAAGCTCTTTAATGGGCCTATTGGAACCAAGTGTCTGAGCATAGCTTGTTATGGCTGCTGTAGCCCAGGCTAGCTTACAGTGTCTGGTGATGAAACTAGTACTGTTATCTTTTGAGAGATTTATACCTATGTCACATCTATTATTATTTCTCCTAAAGTGGAACTCTTAGTTTTGATTAAAAACAAAAAAGCAATATGCTAAGCTCAGAATTGAGAACACTATTTAAACTCTGGATTCTGTACTGGAATCAAACTGACAAAGTTATCTTTGCTTTGCAGCAAGGAAGGGTCTATGCCTGCACACAGAACCCTTATGTTTCATTAACACCAATAGTTCAGGACCCACATATTTAAAAGCTATCAGCTCTCACAGTAAATATGTCACTGTGGGGCTTAGTTTATTATAATCAATTTGGTAATTAGGGAAAAATCTCCACAGAATACAATAGGTTTGACATTCATTAAAGCAGTTCACAGTAACACATCTTCTAAAGATTTCACACAATGACTGAGGTTCTTTTTATTTTTTAAATTTCTTCAGTAGGCTTAAAGTGCAAGAGATTTATAAAGGACCTTCTGAAAATATGATTCTAAATGAATTATGAACCAGCTCTCTAAATGGACTTTGGTAGATCAACATCAAATTGTATCATAATTTTTGATGTACAAAAGGGCCAGGAATGTTTCATTAAAAAATATTAAAAAAGTACTTCTAATCTCAGAAGCATTTTAAAAATAATATTTTATATTGTTTGGTATTTTCATACAATGTATTTTGATAATATTTACCTTCCTCTCAGATCTTCCCCAACTTCCCCACTCACACAACTTCATATTTTTCTCTCTCTCCTTAAACAAGAGCAACAACAAACATCACTGAGTTGAATTTGTGCTGCCCAAATAAGTCTTGAGTGTGAGGCCTGCATTGGATAGACTTTTTTTCCCCATCTTATTTGCTCTGTCTTTACTCCACTGAATGAGAGTGGTAGGTGTTTGTAAAGACAACCAGGTTATTTTATTTAAAATAACATTTTTATGGACTTACAGGGCTTTAAAATGAAGCTATAAAGTGTTTTGCCGTTAGATGGCTTTGTACACTCATAGAGCTGGCTTACTCTCAAGCTAAGTCTTGGCTTCTCATCTGAAATGCTGGAGAATCTGAGGTTGAAACACTGTAATCAGGTTGTTTGTTTAATACTTAGAAAACAGTGATGTTATTATTTCTCTAATTATTAGAATTTTACAAGAACTAATTTAGTTTAGAAATATATGTTGCTAATAGAATGTGAACAACATTCCACCCCTATTAAAGAAAATGGGAAGATGTCCTTAGAGGTATAGAAAAACTTAATCAAAATACTTGGGGAATTGTGGTGTAATTTTAGGAATAAAATGGGTTAGGACAAATTTCATGCCCTACACAGCTTTCCTTTTTATTAGCTAGCAATGTACAGAACATTAAAAAGTTGCCAATGTAAAATGATTTTTAATGTCATTCATTATTTACTTTTCAGGGACATTAAAAACATACATAATAAGTATCTTGCAGTTTTATTAGCTAATAGATATTTAAATAGATTAACAAATTATGTTCTGGGAGATAACGTGGTAGGATTGCTTGAAAAATTATGTTATGCATCATAAAATTTTTAGTCAGGAATATATTAAACCAGTTTATTTCCATCAGTTTTCATACATTTCTTTTATCAGGCTCCTGGCAAGTAACCCCTGGTTTAGTTCTCTTGTCTTGGGCTGTAAATAACAGAAGACCTGGATGTTTAAAAAGAAAATCAGAAAGAGATTATTTTCTCACATATGAATAGCAACTATGGGAACATTCCAGGATTGGTTTGTTAAACATTTCTCTTATGTAGTATATATGTGTCTATGTGTGTATGTGGTATGTGTGTATGTGGATGTGTGTATTCATATGTGTGGGTAGATTATTAATACCTTTATGAATGTGGATATACTTATGGTTTTACAGTCACCCTTATATAGTTCCCCTTCGTCTTACTTTTGTATTTTTTGTGTGGCTTTATATATATGTGCATGTTCCCACATGGGGTTTGTGTGCACATATATTGGAGCTGGCTTTCACGTGACATGTCATTACTCAGGAGCAGTCTATGTCATTTTCTGAGACTAGGTCTTTCTCTAGGACCTGATTCTTGATGGCTAAGCTATGTTGACTGATGAGTGAGCCCATGGATCCTGTTGTCCTTGCCTTCTCGGTGAGATGACAGGCACAGGTTCTTTACTTGAGTTCTAAAGATGGAACATGGGTCTCCATACTTACACAGCATGAGTTCCACCATTTGAGCTATCTTCCAGTCCACCTGTCAAATACTCTTCGGAGGACTTTGATCCCCTTTTCAGAGCCATGGATTTGGCATCCATCAATGCCTAAACACATCAGGAAAAAAATATAATTACAATGATTAGATTAAACTAATCAATATTTCCTACCTTGGTCTTGGAAAAGATTCATGGCTGGAAAGGCCACCTATGTGTTGATAAAGTGCCTTTCGTGTGAGGAGGAGAGAACACATTGAAGTCTTCCAGGATCACAAACATACCTAGCAATCAGCCTCTGACACTGGCATTTTCACAGCTGTTTAAGTCTGGAACCAAAAGGTTCTCCCATGTTTTTTGCAGGGCTGATCTTCCTTTCCACAATATCATTGAATCCTCTTTCCTCTCCTCCCTTATCCCGCCCTTTCCTCTCTTTCCTGCCATACAACCCCCAAGGCAAAAGTTACTAATCTCTTTGCTTCAAGTTAAAAGCTTTACCTGTCATGATTTGTGATCTTAGTATATTTCTCCTTATCTGTCTTCATAAATGTCTCTAGATAGTCTCCCAAATTAAAAAACAAAAACAAAATCCTACAAATCTACTTAGAGTAAACTAGTACTCTATTCAGTTTTCTCATTCTTTACGTAGTAAATTAACATGAAAACAATATGAGAAGTTGCCCTAGAGAATTTCATTAAAGGTCTGACAACTGAATTTGTCAAGCTGCTCCAGAGGAACAAATCCAACAGGGCACACAGGCACAAGCACATGCGCAAACACAGCACTCCCTGCATATCCCTAAGAACCCCTACACATCCCTTACCACCCCTATGTACCAAACCATACACATGCTACATAGCCTTGAATCATTTATTATAAGAGGTTGTCTCACATGATCACAGACGCCATTATTCCCTAAGGTGTGTGAGCTAGCAAAATAGAGAACTAGGAAAGCTAATATGCAATTGCATTTGAGTCTTGGGGGCTCTGAGGACTAAGAGAGCTGATATTCTGCTCCAAGCTGAGGGCAACCAGTCTTGAGAAGAAAAGGCAACATTTCACTTTGAGCCTGAAGTCATTGTCTTGCTTCAAAGGAGTGGACAGGAGGAATTTTTTTTTTTAACTTGGAGAAACGCTTCACCTTTTTGTTCTGTTTGGACCTTCAACTCATTCATTGAAGACACCATGTAAGGGAAGGCTGTCTGTTTTATCTGGTGTGCCAAGCTCATTTCATCCAAAACCACTCTTACAGAGAGAAACATCTGGGATAACAGTACAGTGTTTAACTAAATATCTACTTACCCTGTGGTCTAGTCAAGCTAACATCTCAAATCAATCATCATAATAATCCATGGACTTAACCAACAGCAGAGACACAGTGTGAAACTCTTCAGAAGCCCCGGAGCTGCCCCAAGAAAGCAAAGCCATCACCTCAGTAGTCTCTGAGAGTTGAGTGGCTGAGAAGGCTATTTATTGAGGACTTTTAAAGATGGTCAGTGGGAAACAGATAAAGTATAGACAACTGCAACCATATTTGAAAACAATGGTGAGAACAGAAGTGAGCACGTGGTATAGGAGGTCAAGAGCATTTCATTAAAAATTTTCTGAGAATTCCTAGAAATACTTTCTTTTTTCCTTTTTTACAATTTATTCCTTTTATATCCCAATTGTAGCCACCTCCCACATCTCCTCCTGGTCCCACCCCCTCTGCCTCTTTCTCCCTATTTCTTTCCCCAGGTCCACTGAAAGGGGGAGTTTTCCTCCCCTGCCATCTGACCCTAGCTTATCAAGTCTCATCAGGACTGCCTGGAGCCTTTTTCTCTGTGGTCTGGCAAAGCTGCATCACCAGGGGAAAGTGATCAAAGAGCAGTAAGCAGAGTCCATGACAGAGGCAGCCCCTGCCCTGCTTACTCTGGAACCTACACGAAGAGTGAGCTGCCTATTGGCTACATCTGAGCAGGGGGTGTAGGTCCTCTCCATGCATGGTTCTTGGTTGGTGCATCAGTCTCTGCAGGGACCTCTGGGCTCAGATTTTTTGGTCTCCTTGTGGAACTCTTATCCTCTACAGATCCTCCTATTACCCCCTTCTGCCATAAGACTCTGCTGTCTACCCAAAGTTTGGCTGTGAGTCTCAGCATCTGCTTCGATCTCCTGCTGTTTGGAGCCTTTCAGAAGACCTCTATGGTAGGCTCCAGTCCTGTTTCCTCTTCTACTGCTTCTGATGTCTATCCTGTTTGCCATTCTGAATGAGATTTAAGCATCCTCTCTAGAGTCTTCCTTGTTGTTTAACTTCTTTGGGTCTGTAGATTTTAGTATTTTGTTTTAATATTCTATATTATATGGCTAATATCCATTTATAAGTGAGTATATACCATGCATGTCTTCCTGGTTCTGGGTTACCTCACCCAAGATGATATTTTCTAATTCCATCCATTCTTTGATGAGTATGAAGTGACCTTCCTCATCTCTTTTGATTAATTTTGGTTGAAAGTCTATTATATTAGAATGGCTATTCCTGCTTGCTTGTTGGGTCCATTTGCTTGGAAAACCATCTTCCAGCCGTTTATTCTCATGTAATGTCTATCTTTGTGGCTGAGGTATGTTTCTTATATGCAGCAGAATGTTGGATCCTGTTTATGCATTCATTCTGTTAGTCTGTGTCTTTTTATTGGAGAGCATTGAAGTTGAGAGAAATTAATGACCAGTGACTGTTAGTTCCTTTTATTTTGATGTTGTTTGTAGAAGTATGTTTGTCTACTGTTGGTTTTGCTGTAGTGAGGTTATTTATTTCCTGTGTTTTCCTGAATAGTTAGCCTTCTTGGGTTGTATTTTTTCTTATAGTATCTTCTGTAGGGCTGGATTTGTAGGTACTGTTTGAATTTGTTTTGTCGTTGAATATCTTGTTTTCTCCATCAATGATGACTGAGAGTTTTGCTGTGTATAGTAGTCAGAGCTGACATCTTTGTTCTCTTAGGATCTGCATGATATCCATCTAGGCCCTTCTGGCTTTTATAGTCTCTGTTGAGAAGTCAGGTGTGATTCTGATGGGTTTGCCATTATATGTTGCTTGGCCTTTTCCCCTTCCAACTTTTAGTAGTTATAGTTCATGTTTTATGGTAGGAGGATTTTCTTTTCTGGTCTAATCTATTAGGTGTTCTGTAGGCCTCTTGTGTGCTTATAGGCATTTCTTTCTTTAAATTGGGGAAATTGTCTTCCATGATTTTGTTGAAAATATTTTCTGTGCCTTGTAGACAAGAATCTTCTTTTTCATCTATTCCTTTTATTCTTAAGTTTCTTCTTTTCATGTTACCCTTAATTTCTTGTATGTTTTGTGTCAGGAATTTTTTAGATTTAACATTTTCTTTGACTGATGCATCTATTTCTTCCATTGTATCTTCTACACCTGAGATTCTTTCTTCCATCTTTTGTAATCTGTTGGAGATGCTTACCTCTGTAGTTCCTGTTTTCTTCCCTAAATTCTCCCTTTCCAGGAGGTCAGACATGCTGTTGCCCTAATTGTGGGGCTTCCTCGAGACTGGGAGACCCAGTCTGTGGTGTTTGGGGCCCACACTTTGGTCTGGGATGGTGAGCACAGTGCATAGGCATGTGGCTCTGCACTGTTGATTGAGCACCTACAGGAAGCTGTGAACTCTTCTGGGGGTTCTCTGGGTGACCTGAGGTCAGACCTGATTGCTTCCTTCACCAAGGGACTTCCTCTCACCTGGGAAACCTCAATAGCCAATGTTTTAGAGCCCACAGTTTGGTCTGTTAGTTGCTGTGCAGTCGTTGCTGCCCTGCTGATCACACACAGTATGCTATTGGTGCCGCCATCTTGGATCTCTGGGAATACTGATTTTATTTCCCATGAATATCAAAGAGTAACATGCCATGAATTTGAAAGCACAGATGTATTTGCCTCTTTTCTGCTCTATGTTACAATTCTAAACTATATTGTTCCTGAATTAATGTACTTTGAATTAAAAGAAAGAGAAAAGAGCATGTCTGTAGACAAAAAAGAAAAGAAAAAAGAGAAAAGAAAAGAAAGATGAGATTCTGATTTATTCTTGTCAGTTTAGCATAATTTGGAGTCACCTGGGAAGAGGCAACCTCAGTTAAAAATTGTCTCAATCAAACTGGCCTATGTATTTCTACAAGAAAGTTTCTGAATTGACACCAGGGTCCAGCTCACCGTTAGTCAATGGCCCTGGATGTATAAGGAAGCTAGCTGAACATGAGCCTGAGAGCTAGAGAGAGAGTGTGTGACAGAGAGCTTGAAGAGAACTAAGGAGAGAGATAGCTAGGGAAAACAAACAGAGATACAGAGATAGAAAGAGCTGGAGAGAGAGAGAGAGAGAGGAGACTGAGAGAGAGGAAGAATAGGAGAAGAGGAAAGAGGTGCTCCCCTCTGGTTCCTGCTTCAGTTCCCACCCGACTTTTCTGAATCATGGACTGTGACCTGTAAACATAATCCAGATAAACTCTCTCCTCCTCTTTGTTGCTTTTGGACATGTTGTTTATCACAGCAATAGAAAGAAAACTAGAGTAGAAGACAATATGGAGACACTAAAAATAGCTCACATAAAAAGCAGTTACACAGCCCTGGTAGTGTTTTTTTGTTTGTAATCTTTGTTTTATCCTCCTAATCATATGAGCCCTTCCCTCAGTCATAACAAATCAAGTTATATAGTTTATGCTTGTAAAATGTTTTCTTCCTTCCCTGGAATTAATGACCTTAAAATAATTTCATTTATAATATTTTTTAGCTTCAAGTTAAATCTACATTTAGAAAGTGTCCTCTATTTATTGGCTAGCTAGTTAATTCTTTAAACTCTAGGATCTGAACATGTGCTGTAAAAGATATGGTGCAATGAGCTGAGCCACTGCATGTGGGGAGGCATAGTAAGACATTTGTAATTTTGGTTATGTTTTCATTTTAATCCCAGATGTGGGGATATGGGGTTGCTTGACAGCAGGTGACTCTGGTTTGCCTCATGCTCTAGCAGGGGCATGATTTTAGCAGCTGCAGATAGTTTCTGCAATTGTGTGATGTTTAGAAATCTGGGGACTTTTCTGAGGATATATAAATGCTAGAGTCCTGATAGGTGGGTTGATGGTTGGTTGGTTGGTTGGTTGTTAGTTATTTGCTGTTGGTTGTGGTTTGTTAAGTAGGTCATGCACAAAGAAGAAACAAGGAGAAGAAGAAATTAAACATCCTGATGGTGAAGATCAAACTTGTTCCAAGGAACTCAAGTCCCCAAGTCAACAGGAGGTAGTATAAGGGTAATGTCACCCTCCTTCCCCTATATCCTTTTTCCCCCCTTCCTATCTAGTTTTAGGGAGTTGTAAGGGTGGAAGAAAAGGGATGGATAAGGGTAGAAGAAAAAAGGAACCCACAAAGTAGCAAATGCCAGCTACAGGGGAGCCCTGAATAAAATTCTTTCTCTGATTCTTCTCATTCCATGTGATCCACCCATTTGTTGTTACTCAGGGACATTCCTGTGTCATCTTGCTCTCTCATCGTTCTTAACCCAATTTAAAGCGATATCCATGGTTTGCAACCAGATATCTGATTGAGAGAGATGCTCATTAGCTCTTACCTTAGCACAGAAAAAGTTACTGTTAAGAAATCTGTAGATGAAGCTCCCCTTTTCTGTGTCTTTATTTCCTAGTGATTCTAACACATAGGGTACTCTGGGATCCCCTGAACTCTTCTACAACAAGTCAGGAGATTGAAACCACCTCCCTCATTTCACTTCAGTGTTTTTCTTATTGTAAATAAAACACTTTGTGTCTTTCTTTCTGAACCACTGGTTCAAATCCTTTTCTAAATTTTAAAGCAAAACTCTTCCTTGGGGGATTCAGTGGACGGCCTTTGAAGTAGTTTGGTAATTCTCTGTTTCATGGAAGTGAAGTTTATTCAAATAAAAATGGTTTGCTATTCTTTTATTGTGCTTCTGGAAAGTTATTAGACTTCAAATGTGATGGATCCACACAAGAGCCTGCCCAAGGCTTGAATCTCCTTTGCCTGGTGCTTGCTAAACTGAATTACAGGCCTAAGTTGTTTTTTTACGAACCTTCTATACTTTGCAGGTGGGTAAAGCAGTCACACAGAGCTGTGGAGGCTTTCACTCTGTATTAGGGGAAAGTCAAAAAATGAGGCTTTCAAGGGATTATTTAATAGTTCAGATAGGCACATTTAAATGAGGAACTGTCCTGCAATATGACCAGATTATGGAAGAGGAAAAATGGCTCCAAAGTTACTGATAGGAGCAGTGAGAAGCAGCTAAAAAACATGTGGTTCTACTCTCCAGAAATTCTTTTCTCTCCATCCAATGTGTACTGAACGGGACACATGGCCACCCAAGACCATTTGACACGGTGGCCTCTTTCATTCTGTTGGTCATATCTTATACATTTGAACACTTTCTTCTTAATATTGACACAAAGCGACTTTGTCATGACTGTACACATTTGCTATTATTTTCTGTAATAAAATAATAAACTAATCTTTATTTTAGAAACTTATCTTTCTAGACATGATAGTGCATGTCTGCAATCCTAGCAATCAAGAGGTATAGGCAGGAGGATCATTGCAAGTTCAAGGCTAACTTGAGCTGCATACATAGCAAGTCTCAGGTGAGATCAACCATGTTTATATAGCAAGATCCTGTTTCAAGTAAGTATTATACAAACTTATATACATGTGTGTGTTGCATGTGTTGTACTAAGATTTTCATCTAGTAACCCATGGATAATTTTTGTTCAAATTCGTTTTTTGAAGGTTGCACTTTGAAGTTACCGTACTGAGTTACCCCATCAGGCTTTATCACACATCTTTGGCTTTTTTGTGTTGTTTTCTTTTGGCTTTTTGAGACAAGCTTTATCTGTATAGCTCTGGCTGTGCTGAAACTCACTTTGTAGACCAGGCTGTCCTCAAACTTAGAGATCCACTTGCCTCTGTCTCCTGAGTGCTTACAGGTTTTTCTTAACCCACCCACTACTCTCTTCTTCCCCACATTTCCTCATCCCCATTCCCACCCACTCTGTATTCCCCTCTTCTTTCGCTTGTCTGTTTCCTGCTATTGTGACACATTTTTGTTTGTTTGTTGTTACTGTTTTAAGCTGAGTTGAGAGCTAGTAGGCTTACATATGGCTTTCCCCATCTCCTCTCTTGGGATTATTCCTTCCCTTCCCAGGCTGATTTCTTCCACACTCCATACCTTTCTCTGCTTAGGCCCTTCTGCTCTCAGGAATTAACCTTGCTACTTTTTTTTTTTTTACCCATACTGTGCACTCCCTAAAACTTCTTTCTATTTCCTGGCTCTACTGGTAATCCTGGTTAAAGATTCAAAACAAAATATTTGAAACTAGGATGAGCATATGAGAGAGAACCTAAGGTGATTGACCTTCTGGCCCTGAGTTACTCCATATAATTGTTTTTTTCAGTTCCATTCATTTCCGCCAAATTTCATAATTTTGTTGTTTGTTGACAGCGGAGTAATATTCTATTATGTATATGTACTACATCTTCATTCTCCATTTGTTTGTTGAGGGACATCTAGGTTGATTCCATCTCCTGGCTGCCATGAATAGACCAGCAATGAACATGGATGTGCAGGCATTTGTGTAGAATGTAGAGTTCTTTGGATGTATTCCCAGGAGTGGTAAACCTGGATTATGTGGCAGTTCTATTTTTAGCTTTTGAGAACTCTCAGAACTGATTTCCAGAGCAGGTTCACTACCTTGTACTCACAAACGTGGTACTGGGGTTCTCCCTTCACCGGGTCTACACGAGCACATTTGACTTTTGTGTCTCTGATGACACCCATTCTGAGCAGAGTGAGGTAGAAGCTTAAAGTGGCTTGAACTTAGATTCTCCTGATGGCTAATGAGGTTGTCGACTTTAAAAAGTGGCCCCTAGCCATTTGCATGTAGTCTTCTGAGAATTTCATGTTTAGCTTCTTCCACCCAGGCAAAGGTTTCGGACGTGTAGGCCTTCTCGGACTTTTCCTTCACATTTGTACCTCCACTTAGGGTTGGGATTTTCAGACCACTATCGCAGCACCGTAGCTTCGCACCTATTCTCACCATTCCTACAATGCAGCACTGAGCCAAACCAGAAAGACTGAATAGGCCGTAAGCCACATCTGGGAGGTCTAGGTATGTTGCTGATTATTGATTAAGTAAGGTGATCTTAGGAAAGCAGCCAGCAGCTCCACATCTGTAGGGACACACACTAGTCATGAACACTGGTACAATTATTTTTCATTAATTATTTTATGGTTAGTCTTTAAGCTATTTTTGTCCTCTTCATTAACAGGATGACATGTCCTGCCTGGGATGAGTAATATATACTGAAGACATAATTAGCATATCAATAACAGTCATTTGTTTATCTCATCAATGTGCTGAATTCTAACAAACAGTACATGTAAATATTTGTTGTGCCTTTTTCAGAAGAATACAAATTTAAATGATTTCAGGCTGTTTTGTTTCTGGCCACTGTTTTCTTGGGAGTCTCAATGTCTTAGTCATACATGCTAACACTGTATGCAAATATCTTTTGTTTACTCTAACAAGTCAATGAAAGACAATGACAAATTTAAAACACTTTTTATGTATATCTTTGTGGCATTCCTGTGTGTATATGCATTTTCTCCTGTTTCGCTGTCCTTGTATGTGTACTTGTCTATGGAGGCAAGAGATGGGTGTCAAGTGTCTACCTTGATTGTGTTTTACGTAATATATTTGAGACAGGGGCTCTCCTCTGAACTCCACTAGCCAGGCAGTTTGCTCTGGGAATCCTCTGGCTCCACCTTTTGAGGCTGAGATTACAGGCAGGCTGCCACGCCCTCTCAGCAGCATCCCAAGGATTCTGGGGAACTGAATTTCACTTTACCCACTAAACCTTCACAGCCCTAAAACATGTTCTAGTTCCTCACCAGGCAGTAGGTATTACGATTGCCATTGTTATTTCTGTTTTGTTACAGATTTTTGATACATTTACTTAATTGATTGCAAATATGAAATAGGTCATTTATTAGCTGAAGTATTGCCCAGAAAATGTGAAGAGGGAGAAAAGGGAACAGAATGCTTTCAGTTCAATAAAGTTAACATCTGTAGAGTCAGCAGACGAGCTGAGGATTTCGACAGTGACTTTTCCCCGCTGTAGGGAAATGATGCCAAGCCTTCCAGCTTAGCTACATTTACACTGGCAATTCTAATTGGAGAGCCAGTCATGATCCAAGTGTTCCTATTGGAAATATAAACCGAATGGACCTTCCCAGTGAAAGCTGAGCCAGCATAGTAAAGCACTGACCCGGCATGCTCCATATGGCTTTACTGTGTTTACCTAGCTGAGAGAAACAAGAAAGCCTCATACCTCCCAGGATTTGTTTTGGCTATTTTGTCAGACTTAATGAATTTATTTTTGTGTTCTTGGTTAGCCTAAATTACATGTTTTGGCCAGAGCTAGAACATTTACAGGCTTTTTACAACTTTATTGAAAGATAATTTTTCTAAAACAAATTGCCATATACATCCACCCATTGGTTACCATTCCCACTCATAGGATAAAATCATTCCCATTACCCAAAGCCTTCCTTACAATCCCTTTCTAGAATCCCCTTCCTGGGAAATGACTGACTCATATGCATGTGTTTATAAATGAAATCGTAAGTGTACCTTTTTACTTAGTGTTTTTCAATTCCCCAATGTAATGATTTGAGAGTCATCCAATTGTTGTACATGTTAATATTTTATTCTTTTTAGATTCAAGTAGTGTAAGTATACATATCATATGCTTTCTTCACGCTTTTGTAGACATTCAGATTTTCTTTTATTTTTAAAAAAAAACTTATTTTAAAAAGATTTATTATGTATACAATGTTCTGCCTGCATGTACACCTGCACGCCAGAAGAGGGCACCAGATCTCATTATAGATGGTTGGGAGCCACCATGTGGTTGCTGGGAATTGAACTCAGGACCTCTGGAAGAGCAGTGGGTACTCTTAATCTCTGAGCCATCTCTCCAGGCCCAGCATTCAGATATTCTAGTTTAGGATTATTACAAATGGAGCTGAATAAGTATCCTTGTGCAAGACGTTTTGTGCAGCCATATATTTTCATTTTCTTAAGTAAATATTCAGGAATGGTGTGGATGGGCTGCATGGTATGTATGTTTAGCTTTTGAAGAAAGTGATGAACTGTTTTGCTTGTCTTCCCACGTGCAGGGTGTGTAACCTTCATCTCTCCATGGACTGCCAGTTGTTTGGTTTCGGGTCTGTCAAGGAAGAATAGGTTTGTGTGTCATTTCCCATGTTTCTTGTGATCTCTATGCGCTTCTAGACTTTTAAAAATTGGAGTGTGTCCCTCCTTATCACAAGCCCAGGTAAAGCAGCCAGTCAGTCTGGACTGAGAACTCTAAACTTGAGACAAAACCACCCATGCTTGGTTCTAAGCTGACTGTCTCCGATATTGTGACACAGTGATGGAAAGCTAGCACAGTCCAAATCTATCTTGATCATTAAGCCTTGTAGGCAATAAAGTTTAATGTTAATTTTTTTATTGTAACTGGACAAACCGCTTGTTCTAGTTACGTTTAATAAAAGTTTCTTCTCCGATTCCATTTTCTGATTAGCTGTGTATTTCTGGGCATACTTATGCGCCAATTTTGATATCTCTTAGCTGTTCACTAGCTTCAAGCTGTCTTGATGACTGCACCTTTATAAAACCTTGGTTTTAAATAGAATCTATTTTTAGAACAGTTTTAGGCTCACAAAAAGTTGAGCAGAAGGTACAGGCTTCCCACATACCTCCTATACATGCATATGCCTGGCCTCCCTACAAGAAACTGAATGTTTATGTCCTCACCACACTCCTGTACTGAAATCGAACGATGGTGTATGGAGGTGAGGGCTATGAGAGGTGAGGACTATGTCAAGTGGCAGAGCTCTCATGAATGATATCGGTGCACTTAGGAAAGACACAAGGGTGGTTTTTGTGTGTTTTAATTTGCATCTCAAAGATGGCACATGATGCAGCATCTCTTCTCATGCGCTTACTGTACAGAATGTATTCACTGGCGTTTTGTAAGGGCTCCTCACATGTGGTATGAGGGATGCCATCTGTGGACTTCAAGCTCGACCCAGACATCGGGCTTGTCAGCACTGCACCCTTTACTGCGAAAATGTTAGTGAAAAAGTGACTCTCCTCACCCCCTGAAATTATAATAGGATTGACTGGCAAAACCATTCGTGACTGATTCTTATATTGCGGTTTACATTTTTTCTTAAAATATTTTATTTTCTTTAATCACTGTAAGGACAATCATAGTTTTGGTCATCCAGGGACATTTGCATAAAAATGATTCTTCATGTGGTTTCATATTTCATTATTTGTCAGGTTTAATGATTCCCGCCCTCCCTCCCCCCAAAACACTCTATTATGCTCCTAAAATCTGTACTGTTAGTTGTTATCTCTTTCCAGATTCCTGCGCCTTTCACTTGTTTGCACCTGTTTCCTGATCAGTGTAGGAGCTCAGGAATTTTACCAGTTTTTTCAGAAAATCATTTTCTTCTTTGTTCATTTTCTCTGTGTCCTCTTTTGTATTGTACTGACTCCTAAACAGTGACCCCATTATTTCTACTTAGTTTGGCTTTCATTCTTGCCGTTCTACAGTTTTCATTAGAACTTTAAATAATCAATCGGGATGTTTTTCTTTTTCTAATAGAAATGTCTAAAACAGTTCAGTTCGGAGTTTTGCTTTGTGAGTCTCACACTTAATTCATGGCACTTATTCTCAATTACATACATCGTAGACTTCATTTATGGCTTTTCCTGCATTCAGTCAATAACTACTCAGGGGTGTGAATTTTGCATTCTAATATTTGAAGTTTTTCAAGATAGTGTGTTGTTAGTGATATATAATATTATTCCATATTTTCTGAAATAATACTCTAGAATCCTGCTGTATCATATCAGTCCCTTACCATTTTTAGATTTTTTTAAAAATGCCAACCATGGTAAATATGCCATGTGTGCTTAGAAAGACCATCTTCTCTGTTCACATTGGGTATAATGCTCTGTAAATATCAATTAAGTCAAGGTGTCTAATAGGATAGCTTATTTTATGGTTTATTCTGATTCTTCTTCAATCTTATTGGTTAGTGGTAATTTCAACATCTTCTAGTCTGATAATAGCAGTGCGTTGCTTATTTGTTTTTTAATTTTGCAAGGTTTTTTTTTAGTGCCTAAATATCGATTCCTTGTTGTTCTGTATATACATAATCATGCTGCTATGTCACGCTGATGAATTATTCTCATTTATCATTAGGCAATGTGTTTTTATCTGGGCACACTCTCTGTCATAAGGTCTCTTCATCTCATGTGAACACTGTCCCTCTAGTCTTCATTTTCTGACTTCTTGCATCATGCTCCATCTACTTTCCTTAGACTGATCTGTCTTTACTTTAAATGCATGTCTTCTAAACGGTTTCTTATGCCAGTGGTACTTTTCTTATTTACTTTGTTCAGTCCTGACTTTTAATTAGGTTTTTGTGTCAGTAACATTTAATATAACTATATGCTTACACTATCATCATATATTTGTTAATTAATTTTCTTTTTATACTCCCTTTCTCTTTCTGCCTTCTTCGGTTACTAGAATAGTTTTTCCATTCTTTTTTAATTTATGTGTTACTTAACTTCGCTAGTATTCTAGTTACATATCATTACACTTCTTAAACATGATTTTTATTGTTTTTAAAATGTGTATATTTATTTACATGTGTGTATGCATGTTTGTATGTAGGGGGCTCACACATGCTGTGTCACATGTGTGGGTCTGAGGACAGTTTGCAGTAGTTCTCTTCTCCCACCAAGTGGGTCTCAAGATCAAACACCAGGCTTTCTGCCAAGCACACTTGCCTGCTGAGCCATTCTATTATCCCCAGATAGAATTTTTATAGAGACAGCGATATATACCCCCAAATTTTACCAAGTTACTTATATTGAATATTGTATCATCTTGGGTCAAATTAGAAACATTATGATTACACAGTTTTTTTAAATGATTTAACTACACATATAATCATACATATTCCACATATGTTGTCAGCGTGCAAGACCATGGCTGTCTATGCTGATAATTACACAAGTTGATGTTGGGAATTTCACTTTAAGCACTGTAGTTTATAAAGCTTCAGAAAAGCATCTTTCCAGACACTGCACAGTTTCAATGCTTCTTGTCTGATTCAATATATATATATATTTTTTTCTGTGAATATATTTCTGTTCAGCCTGGAGAAATGTATTGAGAATTTCTTAGAGTGACATTTTGCTGGTTTTATGTCTCAAAAAATGTTATTTTAGTTTGATTTCTAAAGATATGTCTCACTTGATGTAGAATCTGCATCTAATTTAATTCCAGTGTCTTAAGGACAGAGATAGATGTCTCTGGCCTCCGTGGTTTCTAATGAGAAATTTGTATTTATATATGCTGTGCAGTTTCTGTACTTGGGGTGCTTTTTCCTTCTTTTCTTTCCTAACATATTTCAAGTTTTCCTTCATACCTTCCAGGGTTGCAGTTTGGGCTGTGATATGTTTACATAGGATTTTCTTTGAATGTGTCTTTTACTGGGGTGTTGTGTGGGGGTCATGAACATCTTCAGCATTTATTTTTTATCTTGGGATGCTTTTGGCCATTCTAAATTTAAACCTATTTTCATTCCTTCATTTTCCTTTCTCTTTTCTCCTTCTGAGACTCTGATGATATACTTACTAGATATTTTGATACTTCACATTACTCCTTCAGGATCTATTCCTTTTTTAAAATCTGTTAATCACATTAGATAATTTTTCCTAAAATATATAGAGGATTTCATCACTCAGCTTTCCTGTAATGTTCAGCTCTTGAAAGATGTTTTCTTTTCATTTCTGATGATTTCAGGCTTGTAAACAATGTATTGTGATCATATTTGCCTCCATCACCGTCTCTTACTACCTTCCCAATCCTTCTTCCAAACTAGTCTCCCTCCTACTCTCACGTGTTTTGACCCACTGAGTTTAGCAATGGTTCTTTGTTTCAGCATGAACAGGGGATTATGTACTGGAACATGAGCCATTTAGAAGGAGTTACACCAGTGAAGAAAATGACAACTCCTCACCTGGAAACAATGAACTTCTTACAGTGCCTCAGACATGGGTGGCATCTCAGAACCTCTGTTCTATGCATGAGGGGATGATGAAGGGCCCAGACCTATGCAAGTCATGTGTTGCCAACCCCAGCTGCTGTGTGTTCATTATGGCAGTGACCCTATCAGAAAGATAAAGTTCAGTGGCACTCCTCAGCATGCTCTGACTCTTGTGCTTCTCTACCTCCTCTTCTGGTATTCTCTGGGCCCTGTGAGGCATGACATGGATGTCCAGTTCAGGGTGAGCACTCACCAGTTACCTATCCTCAGTACTTGGAACACTTATGAGCTTGCTGCAGAATGTTTCTGTTTCTCTGTCAAGATCTCGTTTCTTCTCATTCATTTTGAGAACATGCCTTTAACCTTATGGGACAAAGTTAAAACAGCTGCTAAATCAGGTCATGGGATGATTCCAGCGGTTTGATCAGCTGTGGGTTGGTATCTGTTTATTGTCTTTTTCCTGAGAGTAGGCCATATTTTCCAATTTCTTTGATGCTCTTTTTGCACTGTGTGCTGCTGGCAGTGAATGTTGTGTTCTGTGGATTCTGTTATATGGCATGTGCATGCTTTGTTTCATTGAGTCACCATCCAAAGAGACTCAACAATTACCTTGCTTTCATGGGTGACTGTTGAAGCCGTGTATCAGTTTTTCAAATGTTTCATAACATGACTTTGAACCTGCTGCACGAATGTGAGGTTGAAGGAGATCAGTCTTTTGTGGGTTATCATTCATAATATGGAAGTCTATAACCTTGGGCCACTGATTTTCCATTAATTGCCTTGGATCCTTTCTGTGATCTATTTATCCAGAGTCTTACTAGAGTTTAGCACCATGTACCTTACTGCTTTATTGCCTAACCTTAGTGTACCATGAAAAAGAAATTAAATAAAAAGGAAAAAGGGAACTCTGGTGTCCTTGACATCAAGTTTTGACTTCCCTCTAGTGCTAATGTACTTTTTCCAGAATGTATGGAGGTTTTCAGCTAGCAATACTGACTTAAACAGAGATTACTTGACCATATAGAGATTGTGTTTCCAATTGAAGGATGAATTAGTCAGCATTCTCTAGAGTAACAGAATTTATAGAATGAACATTATGTATATTATATGAAATATTTACATAATATAACATTATATATAATGTCATATGTATATTTCATACACACACAGAATTTACCAAAATAGCTTAAAGATGTGATCCAGCTATTACAACAATGGCTGTCTACCAATAGAAGATGTTGTATGGTTTTTCCTCTCAGCCTCCAGCTCCCAGAATAATGACTCAGACTAAAAATATATTTACCAATACATAGGCCATACAGCTAAGTTTGTTCCCTGATTACTTCATAACTTAATAACCTATTTATTCTAATCTAAGTTCTGCCACATTGCTGGTTACCTCTGCTCAGGTACTATTTACCTCTCCTCTTTTATGGCTTCCCAGACAAATTCCCTGGACCTGGAACTATCCCAGAATTTTTTTCTCCTACCAGATGTCCTGCCTTCTAATAGACCCTTTCCTATAGGTCATAGGTTTTTGTTTTTGTTTTAATTAACAGTTGATACATCCATACAATACACATGATATTCTTTCTGCAGGAAAGAATCCAGTAGTTGTTCCATCCATGAGGCTGGATGTCTCAGCTAGTCTTCAGTATACACCGGAATCCCAAGGAAGTAGGCTCTAATGCCAGTGAAAGAGTGAATTTGCCAGTGAGAGTGAGGGCAAGCAGGCAAAGAGCAAGAGCTTCCCTTTTCCATGTCCTTTATATAGGCTGCCACTAGACGACCTGGCTCAGATTAAAGGTGGGTCCTCCCACTTCCAATGATTTACCAAAGAAAAATCTCCCTCACCTGTATACCCAGCGAACTGGGTTTTAGTTAATTCCAGATATCATCAAGTTGACAAGAATAGCCACCACAAAGCAATTTCTTAAAGCAAACTTTTGGTTCTGACAACAAATTTTGAGAACTGAATCATGAGTGAGAATTCTGAATTGAGATACAAATTCTGGCCTTGTAGGTAAGATTTCCCTGCTTAGGACTCTGACTGGGTAAGTGGGAGGATCTTTGAAAGTCTTCAAGGCTTTAATCCATAAATTACTGATCACATCTCTTACCATGTTCACAAGGTTTGAGGCTAGAACCAAAGTTTGGACATGATAAAATTTTGTTTATTGGTTTCAAACTCTCATTATAGGTTGTCAACGCCCCTATATACTCACAGCTTCCTAACTAGCTCATTCCAGCTTTGGACTTTTCTTTCTGAAAAACTTTTGTAAATTTGTAGCCTTCCACATCTCAGATGTACCTTTGAGTTTCCATTCTTATGATTTAATTTCAGTTGAACCATATACTCTCTTTGCATGGTTCTGAACATGGTTTATTAATTTGGAATAGAATTCTATAATGATATCATCTTGATCCAGCTGCTGTGTCTTTTCTAGGCTTTGCTCAAACCATACATGGTTACATTATAACATTTATACATTAATATTTATTATGCAGTTACATTATATTACATTACTTATATACATTTATAGCATTATCAATTCCTTATCCTGTCGTCTTCCTTCTCTCTCCCTTTTCTTCTCTTCTGGATTAACTTCATTCCTGTGTTATAATTTATTTTAATTAATTAAAAATCCTACATCCCCGATGACTCCATATCCTCCTCTGGTAACACCTAATTGCCATCTTGTATCACTGATCACCATTCTCAGACTTCAAAGAGTCACACACTTGGCATTTCAACTCTTGTTTTATTCTCTCTCTAGCCCTCTCCAGCGGTGCTCAGCTCCACACAAAAACTAAAACTTGCTTTTGTCCTGCTTATTGCTGACCCCCAGGCCAGTAATTCTAATGGTTATTTTTCAGCAATCATTTTATCCAACCTACTCAGATCTGCCAGAGGGTCTCAAGTCACTGTTCTTGGGAAAGCTGCTTGAGGGTCTCAAGTCACTGTTCTTGGGAAAGCCGCTTGCATTTGCTTCTCTCAGACTTCCCTTTTCGCCTCCCTAACTTCTGAGGGTTGTTCTTTCTGTACCCTATCTCTAAATGCACACACTTGTTTGAAGCTCTCATCAAATCTTTTGGCATTAAATACCAAGTCCTTAATTGTCCTCTCACAGTTTCAGAAGCAAACATTCTGTGGGCTACTGAGATGACTTTCTGAGTGTCATCTCAAATCAAACACGACAAAAGATAAGTTCCTTTTCCTGTCAAGTTGTTTTCTGTTCTAAAGATGATAATTTAGTTCTTCTAATTCTAGTATAATCTCAGGTTCAAGTTTCTCTTTGATTTTCATTTCTTTACACCTTATGTATGAAAACCCTATTTGCCTTGCCTCGCATTACACCCAAATTTCTGACTTTGCCTCAACTGTAGTGTGGCCTGTGCCATCACTTGCTGTTGCTTGGATGGACTCAGGATTCCCCTCACCAATCTCCTTGCTCTACCTTTGAGCACTTATACTGTATTCTAAAAGGAGCAACAATGAATGTTAAATTTCAATCTTTAAGTCAAATCATGCCATTTTTGTGCCCAAATCCATTCAGTGTTTGCCATCTCCCCCCACCTTGTTGTGTAGAGTGACCTATGCTATTTGCTTGCTACTATACCAGGCAGACACTCTCTCACTGGGCCTGCCTTATCTGCTTTTTCCCTCTAGCCACATTGTGCTTGCTGCTCCTCCTTAGACTTACCAGATAAACTCTAGCTTGATGATTCTGGGGCACGATAGAAAGATTCGATGGGATAGTTGCCATGTAATGCAATACTTTAATTTTTATGAGACTGATATAATTACTGAGACAAATGCAAGTGTGTACAAATTATATACTTTATTATTGTGGTTGTTATTATAATCACTATCAATGTTAAGAAATTGTGAGCCAAGTTCTTACAGCTAAAATAACAAATGCTAGAAATAATTTGTTTATGTCTTGACTAGTCAGTCTACCAGAGTCCTTTAAGTAGTTGATATTAGCCTTATAAAGCATATAGCTGATTGAACACACAATTGTGAAAATTAGAAATATTGCTAGGTAGAGATACCCCTGTTTTGCCTGAGCTGCCCCCACTATTGGTGGTAGGAATAATAGATCACTAAAGCCAATGTCTTCCACATGATTTAGCAGGCGCGAGCTTCTGTCTCTGTGAGCATGGGGAAGGCAGCTTCATTAGAGGCTGTTCCTTCAGTCTCCTTTAAATACTTCTTGATGTTTTCCAAGAATGCGTTCCAAAGATAGAGGGAAATTGGGACCTTTTTAATAAAATGGAGAACAACAAATTCCAACTTAGAAGTAAATAAAAAGAAAGACCGTTGCTGCTGTTTGTAAGCACTAGTCACGTCGACCTTGGACAGGAAATGGCTCTTAAAAGGAATGCAATGAGAGCTGCCGCCCAAGAAGAGAGATGGAAGCCAGCTCTCAGGCTGCTCTGAAAACGACATCTCAGGGATGTGCTAGGAGAATCTTCCCATGGTGCTTATCCTTCCTGGGTTAGCACATGAGCGAAGGTGATAGATACATTTTTCTTGCTAGGAGTTGAAAAGTATTTCCTGTGGGTCTGGATGAGTTTCTCTGCAGTCTGGTAGGGGGCATGGGTGCTCACTGTTGATGTCTCAAGGTCTCTTTCAGCACTTCATTGTATTACTCGATAATTAATTAGTGAATAAAAAGATCATCTAATTAAAGTCACAATTAAATCTGCCTGAAGTCAGCTTATAGGTGTGGTTTCCTTTAAAAGATCCCTTTAAGCAGTTGTTAGAGGTCAGCCTGCTAAGTTATCCCAGAGTCACGCACCTTAGGCCCATTCTATTTATCCTAGAACAAGGCTTGATGGGAAATTAGTAACCACACAATTGCATGGCAGGAGATCAACTGTTTTGCTTCTGGCAAAAGCTAATGATATTTTTTTTGTAAGAATAATATAATACATGATTTTTACTTACTATTTTTTTCTCTCACACACACAAAAATTGTATTCATTTCTGCAAGAATGAGCCTTGGTATTGAGAAAATTTGAGAATCATCTAAAACAATAGCTTAGCATAAATAAAAAGATTGTATAATAACACAGCACAACAAAAATAATGCTAGACTTGCCTCATTGCCCTGAATATCTGCAGAGCATGAAACCTCCAGCAGAAAGCAAAACAGTGTAAATAATAAATGGGTACTATACATTAAAACTGGAACAATTACAGGGAGCATCCCCCAAATAATTCTATATTCAGTGGGTTCCAGATATATTGAAGGGTCTCTTCTTTGTTTTATAAAATGAATCTCCCTACTAAATTAAGATTCTTTTATGTGCATAAGTATAATGGACCATTGAATTAAAACTGTGTCTTTTTTTTTTCAAAACAGTGAACCCTCTGAATATTCCTAATGTGATACACTCTAGTACAACAAAGCTGAATTCCTATTATACAAACTACCTTTTACTACATTCAAATGATTCCCAGTGATGTACTTAAATCGAAGCTCATTATAACATTTATATTATTCCTATTATTGCAGTTAGAAAGTATCACTGTATTTCATGGGTGAGAGGCAGGTAATAGCCACTGTTAAAAAAGAAACTAAGGGGCTGGGGAGATCCCTCAGTGGTTAAATACACTGGGTTACTCTTTCAGAGAATCTGGGTCCCCTTCCCAGCATCCACGAGGTGTCTTACAACTGTCTAAAACTCCAGTTCTAGGGGGTCTGAATCCTCTTCTGGCCTTCAGGGGCACTGCATACCCAAGTGGTGCACAGATACACATGAAAGCAAAGCACTCATACACATATAATGAAAAAGGAATACATTTTAAAAATAAACCAAGAGAGTGTAAAACAACAGTTACAGTTATCGAAAAGCAAAAACTGGTCCACGTAATCTGAATGCATGGGGATGACTTTGGCCATTAATTTTAACCTGTTTACTTACTCCAGTTTCCACAGGTGACTAGTGTGGCATATGGTCCTCCATTGATGCAAATATATCTATTCTGAGCTTTCCTGTTAAATTATTCATACACAAGGCAGCTTGCTTACGGAATGCTAGAATCTCTCCCTTAGGAAACAGAGCCCAACATCACTCTTAAGAAGATAATAAATAACCCCATTAGCAGCTTTTGCTTACTAATTTCTCTGTTTTTCTCTCTGGCCCCCCTCTCTGTCTCTCTGTCTGTCTATCTCTGTTTCTTTCTGTGTGTGTCTTTCTGCCTCTCCATCTCTCTGTGTCTGTCTGTCTGTCTATCTGTATATCCCCCAGCCCCACATGTTCACGTGTATATGTGTATTTGTGGAGTCTTCTCTCATCACTCTCTACTTTTATTTATTGAACAATCTCTTGCTGAGCCAGGAGGTCACTGATTCAGCAACCTCAGATGGCCAGCTTGCTCTTGGTGCTCCTCTGTTTCTGACCCCTGAATGCTAGAATTGCAGTTGGGATGTCCTATCTACCTAGCTTTTATGTGGGTACCTGGCTTCCCAACTGTTCTTGTCAGGCTTGGGCAGCAAGAGGTCTAACCTCTTAGCCACCTCCCCAGGCCTTGCTTACAGATTTCTGCCTTTCAATCTGGGTGTCTTAATTGACTCTATCAGGAAAAAAGTTTCTATTCCCATCTACTAGCATGACAATAATTTAGGGTGCATGGTGATTTATTGAGAATATTTCATGTATAGTTGCTACTGACTCTAATGTTTGTCTCATGTGGATCATAACGGTCAGTGGCCTCCAAGGCAGAAAAGTCTGTACTACTTACCTGGATGCTCTGTCCTGTTTATATTTTCAAAGTCATTAGTCATCAGATGCTGGCTTCCTTATCTGCCATCTTATTTTTACTTAATGAAATTATTAGGATTGTCAGTTGCCCCCAAACAGAAACCAGCCAGGTGCGGTAGCTCCTGTTGGTAATCACAGTACTTGGAAAGCTGAGGCAGGAGAATGACTATGAGTGCAAAACTAACATATGGCAACCTAGGCCACAATGAGAACTTTGTCTTGTAGAGGAATAGGGGAACCAGGAAGATTACAAAGAATAGATGAATGAGTAGGGTAGGCATGTGTTCTCCTTGTTCTTGATCTCAACCCTATTTGAGATTATTTGGACACATATCCTTCAAAGACCTATGTATTAAATGTGTAATCCCTAGCACAACACTTTTGGAAGGTGGTAGACAATTTGAGAGGTGGGGCCAAGTGGGAGGAAGTTAGGTCATGCACAGTCATGTACATCTCAGCTACTTGAGAGGTTGAGTGAGATACTCAAGGTCAATCTGAACAAGTCAGTGAGACACATCCCACATAAAGGAAAAAACAAACAAACAAAAAAGAGTCTGCTGCATTTCTGCACTTCAGAAGATAAAGCAGGCTTTTAAAAAGATTTTAGTGGTTATATTACACTGAGCATCAACCCAAAGGAAGTTTGGGGGCATAAGACTTTCTTTGGCATTAGATAACCATGACTTGGTTTGATAAGGATATGCTCTGTGCAGAAGATAGGGAGGTCTCTATATAGTGAGAATTCTGGAATATTTTCTTCTTCAAAACCCACAAAAATATTATAAGAATATGTTTCTCTGAAGGGGACAGGAGATCCACAAGGAGAGCAACAGAACCAAAAAAATCTGGGCCCAGGGGTCTTTTCTGAGACTGATACTCCAACCAAGGACCATGCTGGAGATAACCTAGAACCCCTGCACAGATGTAGCCCATGGCAGCTCAGTGTCCAAGTGGGTTCCCTAGTAAGGGGAACAGGGGCTGTCTCTGACATGAACTCATGGGCTGGCTCTTTGATCACCTCCTCCTGAGGGGAGAGTAGCCTTACCCGGCCACAGAGGAAGACAATGCAGCCAGTCCTGATGAGACCTGATAGGCTAGTGTCAGAGGGAGGGGGAGGAGGACCTCTTCTATCAGTGGACTGGAAGAGGGACATAGGAGGAGAAGAGGGAGAAAGGGTGATTTGGGGAGGGGAAGAAGGAGGGGGCTACAGCTAGGATACAAAATGAATAATTTGTAATTAATAAAAAATCAATTAATTAAAAAAAGAATATGTTTCTGCTTTAATCTCAGGTGTGGGGATAAGGGGCTGATTCGCAGCAGCTGATTATGATTTGCCTCGTGCTCTACCAGAGGCATGGTTTTGCCAGTTGCAGATAGTTTCTGCAATTGTGTGACCGTTGAAATTCTGGGAACCTTTCAAAAGGTATTTAAATGCAAGAGCCCCATAGGTAGGACTGGTGGTCATTCAGGGGTTTGTTTGCAGTTTGTTAGTAGTTGTACTCAATGAAGAAACAAGAAGAAAGAAATTAGATTCAAGACTCTCTCTCTCCCCCTCTCTCTCTCCTCTGTTCTTTTCTCTAATGATAGGGGGTGAAACTGGGGGCATAAAGGGTGGGGAAAAGAACCCACAAAGTAGCAAAGAACAGCTACTTCTCTATATAACCAACTGGGGCGTAGACACTTCATTTCCTCTATATTTTAATGAAAGGCAAAATTAGTTCACTTTTCTCACTAAAATCATACCCAAGGAACCAAGCTGAGATTTTCATGAACCATGTTTGTTCTTTGGGTCACTTATTTGTTTAGTCCATGCAAACCTCTATTTAACAATAATATTTGTTCACTCTAGAAATCTTCCTGTGAATTACTGCACAGACATGGTATGCCAGGAGCCAGGCCAGATGCCAGGGATACAACAACAATTACAGTCAACATGACTTCTGTGCTTCTGTCTTTGTGGGGTTTATGCTGCCAAGGGTCCTCAACCTTGGCTCTTTGTGGGTCTGGCTAATTCTCTGTTGTGGGATATTTAACAGCAACACAGGATCTACTGACTACATATCATTAGCAACTCTCTTAGTTGTGAAAATTGAAATGTCTCCAGACATTGCCAAATGTTCCTTTGGAAACAAAACAGCCCTGGTGGAGCCCATGTGTGATAACTCCTATGTTACACACACACACACACACACACACATACACAAAGAAGAAACATTTGAATCGGTACAACTGTACTGGTTTATCTATGCTTTCCAGCTAGAGAAACTGAGGCTTGTAGGGGAATATAGTGTGGTGTTTCCTGGATAGACACGAGCAATGTCTGTGGACCCAGGTAGGGCACTGATGACAGACCATAGAAACAATTCCTTCCAAGTTTGGCTTACCAATGAGCTTATTGGAATTACTTGTGAGAGCATGACTGCTGGGAAACGTCAGAAGCGTGGGTGGCTCAGGAAGCTTCATCAGCAAAAAGTATGGCTGAATACATGAAGTAAGTCACAAAAGCAACTCTGTCTAGAGTTTACTGCATGCCAAGTGCTCCACAGAAGAGCTCCCCGCTCCCTCAGCCATTGTTTACTGCTTGTGTAACATTGGGCAGGGAGGGGCTTCATTAACCAGTGTTTTTAGGTCCTGGGGAAGTGTCCTCTGAGTGTTGAGAGCTATATGGACCTCTTTTCCGTCTCTAAGAAGGGATGTTTCAGTCCTCGGAATTGACAGATTATGAAAGTGACCAATTACGTAGGTAAAGCTCATAGTAAGCATCTGAAATAGAATCATGGCTGCCATCTTTTCAGTTTGGCAGGTAATTCTTATATTGGACCAGTGGGGAAAATAGGATAAATATCTAGACAAGTCATAAACTTTGAGGAAAATTGTTACTGGTCAGAAAGAAGAACAATGGTCACGGCTTTTAGGAAAGTGGTTTTCATTACTTATTCAAATATTGTGATATTATTTCATGGATGAAGGTCACTTATAAGAAAATAAGACATTGGTTTCCTATAATTTCCAATAATATGATTCCAAAGGATCTTCAGTAAAAATGAATGTTTGGAGATTTTTTTGAAAAGTCTTCTGTGACTTTCAGATTGCTAAGTGACTACCTAACTTGCTTTTACTGGAAAAAGACATGTGCAAGACATAGGTATTGACAGATAGGAAAACTTTTAAAGTGATATCTAGAGGGTGATGCTTGGAGTAAGCTGAACGCTCCAAAACATGCCAATGAGGAAGATTGAGACCTAGTCTTTCCAGTGGGTACAGAGTGAGTTTTAGAATGAAATTAGCAATTATGCTGCTCTAGTAAGCTGACAGCGGTAATTTCTATCCTAAGATTCATGATCTCACTAGTCGCAGGTAGTTCGATGGTTTCTAATACCAGGTGTGATTTTAGACAAAGAACTACAAGCAACTAATGACTGATAAGAGGTGAAGAATTAGCCTTGTCCAGGGATGAGCCCCATAATTGCCTAGGCAATAGAAAGTGACCATCCCTGAAAGCATATACAGACAAATAACAAAAATGGACTTAGCAGGTTATAATTGTACAATTGTGTAACAACAATAATAATCAAAGAAAAAGAGATTATCAATTTGCAATAAGATGGAGGTCTTGGGAAAGATTGGAGGAAGGAAAAGAAGTGGGGAAATAATGCAATTATATTTTACCTAAAATATATTAAGTAAAAATGCCAATGACAACAAAAAGATCTTTTAATGTTGTATTTGGAGCAAAGAAACAGTTTTTGTTGGGGCAGATGCCATCCGGCTGGGAGATGACAGGGTGAGAGCATAGATATTGGGCTTAAATTCTGCTAAGCCAACTTAATCAAGGAAAATTATATTTATGGGAAAGAAATATTAGAGCAAATTTTTAAAAAATTGAAGAAAATTCAAAAATTTCAAGAAAATTCAAGAAGTCATAATATATTTGATTGTTTCGTCATTCATTCCAATATTAGTTTAATGTCTATAACATGCCATATATGAGCAAAGCACACAGTTCCTGTGTTCTTCTGGTAGAGGAGTGGAATTTTCTGGGGTACCTAAAATTCTGGGATGCCTAAACTTCCATTTATAGTATAGGTTTACATGTCGGAGCAAATGGTGAGCTAACCTGTTATAAAGAAAGGAATAGCTAAGGTCACAGATTGTCTGAATTTGGTTAATGAGTAGGAGTTGCCAGGATGGGAAGTAAAGGGTAGAAGTAGAGAGAGATGCTGCCCAAAGGTGAAAAATTGCATGATCGGTCATGGGGTGGATCTGCCTATGGCCACATACACTATTAGCCACTTCTAAAAAATTGAGGTCCATGTGTGTGATTCCAGGAGATTAGACATTTCATTTCTTTCAAATGCAAGATTTATTACTTATTTACTTTTTGTGCGTGTGCGTGCGTGCGTGCGTGCGTGTGTGTGTGTGTGTGTGTGTGCGTGCGTGTGTGTGTGTGTGTGTGTGTGTGCGTGTGTGTGTGTGTGTGTGTGTATGTGTGCAGTGTGCAGCTACCTGAGGAGGCCAGAGGAGGGCTTTAAATCCTCTGAAGCTGTAGTTACAGGCAGTTGTGAGCTGATGGGACTAGATTCTGGGAACTGAACCTCAGCCTTCTGCAGAAACAATACAAGCTTCTAACAACTGAGCTGTCTCTCCAACCCATAGAAACTGGATTTCTTAAAATGGGGTCATGTAGAACTATTGTATTTCCCCCAATTTTAACTGTTTCCATTATATACAGGATTTGGGTTTAATGACCATCATACTGGGCACTTACAAAGTAGATGAGAGATCTAACGTGTACATGCTGTCAACGAAGAAGGAACAGATCTTACCCTCCTCCCCTCTCCCCCCCCCCCCCCCATACACACACGAGATTCTACCTAGGGTATCTTTAGATTCTGAGTTATTTTTACCCACTGTTACATTTTCTCCTAGAGCATATTAATTCCAACTTGGAGGGTTTTGAGCAGGGTAATTAAAGCCATGCTGAAGTCATGCAAAGTGAGTCCTACTACTGGGGATGCTAATCCAGAGGGACCAGGACCCTGCAGATCATTAGGTGTAAGGATAGCTGTCTGGCAGACTGACTTAGAACAATTTAGAGCATGCTATCATTTCTGAGTTGTAGCCTGCTATTAAAGTAATGTGCAGGTCAGTTATTTCTCTCCCTTACCATACTGTATTGGCCCTGAAATACAATGAGTCTAATTACAGATGATAAATAACAGTAAAAGACAGCATGTTGGATGAAAGAGTTAAAATTAGAGAAAGTAGCTGCCACTTCATATGAAAAAGAAAATGCAAAGAATGTGAAGTTTATTCCAGTTGAAGTATGAGGCTCTGGATTCTGTCTGAAAAAATCAATTTTATGAATACTGGTCGGAGGAAACAATGATTTATGTAAAAGAAGTCTTGTAAAGCTTAATTAATCAGGAGCTCAGTATAAACCAGTGGTTTGACGTTGTGATGTGGCTGCCGAGAACACAAAGTTAATCTTTCTTTTCTGTTGAAATTTTTCTTGCTTGATGTTTTTCAAACCACAGAACCAAAGCTTCTTCTTCTTTTTTTAAGAACCAAATTAAAATTTAAAAGGATATGAAAAGAGTTCTTTTCCTTTGTAGTTCTTGGCTTCCTTTCACCCAACAAAAAAATCCTACACCTATAATCTCAGCATTGATGAGGTTAAAAAGCCCCATGTTATAGTTACACACTCAACATGCTAGTTTGCATACATACATGTCTTGAAAATGTTCTGCATCTCATGCTGAAATTTCTCCCCCTTTGCAACATGAGGATACTGATTGCACCCACATCACAGAACTGTTAGGACAATGACATAAAATCAAAGAAGAGGCATCTATGCCAGTGTGAAGGAAGTCAGCAAGGCCCTCTGTCAAGAGCATTTATACAAACTCCAAGGAATGGAGGCAGGAGAGGTTTGTCCATCCTGGGATGGAAAGAGATTTCCAGGGTTTATGCAAGGAGGGGTCAGCCAAAGTTGAGCAAGTCGGAGGACCAGTAAATCAGCATCATCAGGGAGGGGAGAGGAAAGTAATCTGTAGTCAGGCAATTCTGGTGTGTGTGTGTGTGTGTGTGTGTGTGTGTGTGTGGTTCTCTTTGTTCATGGAACCCCACAACTTGGTTTAGAGATTCAATGGTACCCTGACAAAGAGGCATAGGCTTTTTCAGCACACTGGTGGGCTTTTGTGGAGATAAAGGCAAAGGTGGTTTGAGAGTATTGGCTGTGTCGTTTGTGTTCCAGCAGGCACAGAAAGGCGGGCAGGGATGGGGAGGGGCGGAAGAGGGATGGTTTTCTGATTGGAAGGTGTAGTAACTAGGGGCGGGGCATCCTGAGGAATCTAAACTCTTAGGAGGCCTTTCCTAGTTATTTTTATTTGGAAACGGTATCGAAAGTTAGGGAAAATGTCAGTTATTAATCAAACACTGTGACTTTGGGGCTGATTGGGCTGATTGCTTCATGAGCTCCTTTGGTTCTTGGGTTAGTCCTACAGTTTAGTAATTTGGCTGCCTGGGTTGGGATTATGCTAAAGAGCTGTCTTCAAGGGAAGGTTGTTGTAGGCTGTGAGCCTTGGGGAGAGGGCTGAGATTCAGCTGATGCCTGTGAGTCATGCATTGTTTATTCAGGTAACTCTCTTGAGATTTTCTCTCATTATTTCTTCTTTTGGAGATTTCTGGTTATTTCATCTGATCTAGGTCACAAAAGCAAATTAAACCAAGTACCCCAACTTTAATTGATCATACCCTTGTTCGAGCTCATTACTATTTCTAATACGATGTACGAAACTAATAATCTGATAGTCAGAAACACTGGATTTTGCCTGTTCCGTGGGAGGAAAGTCATGCCTGGTACTGTAAACCGGGGGAGTTCACAGACCCAAGCAGGGGATACTCCTACTGTTGTTGCCAAGACGCTATCTAAATATTTATATTCATACCCATAGATCAGTGCGGCCTCAACCTTAGTCAAAGAAGCTTTTCTTTATAATGGGTAGTAGTCAATACAGAGACTAATAAGTGGTCAAAGTGTGGAGAATAAGTGACAGATGAGGTCTTAGTCCTAAATGGGACAACTATATCAACTCTCTCAAGGCTCCAGGAACGGCACGGAAGGGTGGGCAGACAGAATGGAAGAGCCGGGGATGGGGAGGCATGTTCTCTTTGGAATTAATATGGCTATTGCACTCATGAACTCACAGTAGCTATGGTTACCTGCTTAAGACCTGCACCAGAGCCAATCAGGAATTCAGTATAGATGAAGGAGTTGCTCACCAGGCTTCAGCTGGAGCTGCAGCACTATTAGCAGTTGGTGGCTGGGGGCGGAGGGGGGGGGAATGGGGAGCAATTTTTCTTTAGGAGTGTGTCCACTGGCTGTGGTTGCCCAGGTTCTGGTAGATGGTCTAAAAATACAGGTTCTTGAAATATGCCATTAAATTTTAACAAGACTGTCTCACCTTTGTCTTTGTTTTCTCCTAGTTCCTGTGACAGTGACAAAGAATAAGAAAGGGTGGTCAGGATAAGAATATTTTTAAAAGTCAGAATTCCATAACACAGAGTATGTAAAGACTAAATGAAGTAGCCTTATATGGCAGGGAGGTTGCTCTCCCTGAAACTCCACACAACTCTCGAATTTCATTGAAGATACTAAAGCTGTTTGAAGGAGACATTGAAAGTAATTATAGAATAAGCTTGAGAGAATTTGAGTCAGAATGTAGCATGAAGCCAAGCAATGGCCAGGGCAAGAAGAGATACAACATTCATTTTTTAAATATCAGACATAAATTGTTGAATTTAATACTAAACTTACCTTTGAATTTTTTTTTCTTTTCAGGGACACACGTTCACAACATATTCCCCATTGTCCCATAGATGTATTTTTTGTTACAGACTTTTAAATGCATTGGGGTTGTTCTCTGTGTTCCATAACTGAGAAACGGATCAAGTGAATCTGCCTGAATAATAGACCTTTTCATGACTTTTTGTTTAGGATGATGTGACTTTCCTCTACATACAGTTTTTGCTGGTGTCTTCTCTTCAGCATCCAATTGGTCTTATAGGAAAGTATCTGAGCATGGTTGTGTCGTGTCTCCATGATTTGCTGCTTAAGGTCTTTGATAAATAAAATACCAAGTGCTTGATAAAATGCAGTTCCAGTTTGTTGAAACTTTAGCCATGTTTATTCCATTTGACTTGGAATTCAACACTTTTTTGATTTTTTTCCCAGTACTGGGAATCTAGCTCAGGGGTTTGTACATGCTAGGTAAGAGCTCTATCGCTAAGTTATACCCCAGCCCTGTGATGGTTCTTAAAATATTTACAAACTAACTTTGGGATGATGTGAATTCAAGTGTTTTAAAGGAAAGTTATTAACATCATAGAATTACCTGATAAAAACAAACCACAGGGAGTAGAACCTAAAGCATCCCTATCAAGTCTGCCCCAAGGAAATGTTTTTGCAATAAATACATTTTTTTCTTATGACATTTAAAACAGTTGATTAAGGGAAAGGAATGATGGAAGTCAGCAGAAGTGAGAATGCGATTCTTATCTTTATCTCTGTATGATTGCATTAGCGAGCTACCACAGGAGGAGGGTTCTTAAGGCTGCAGTTGCTGTACCCTGCTGGGGAGCTCACAGTTAAGGATTGCTGAGTTTGGCTTTCAGAGTCCTAACGCCCTTTACTTGCAAAGTCTGGGATAGGTGAGTGGTGTTTTTTATAGGTTTATATAATGTATTTGCTTGTTGAAGAGTTACAATTTGACTAAACAGGATGTCTGTGAAAAAGACATGGTCAGGTATGTCCTGCCACACTGAATACTAATGCGCCTTTGGTAGGGGCACATTATGCCTTTATTTCTGACTGTACATTGAATTATTTACACCTTCAAGGCAGCTGATTGAACTGCAGCATCAGTCAATTAGCAAATCAAAAATTTATATGATTCCAATTTAGCATGGAGTCCCTCTCTCTCTTTCTCACTCTTTTTTTTTCTTTTAGATTTTCACCCTGACAGTGACAAATTACTCCTCTGCTGGCTGAGATTGGAAATTAAAAGCATTTAGAGTTGCTCATGCATTTATGCTAATGAGAACTTCTGATATGATTTGCATGCAAAAGAGGACAATTTGAAAGCTCATCGGTTTTTCATGCTTCCGCATTTTGATGGAGCAGATTTTTTTTTCTGTTTTTCCAATGGAGCAAAAAAATTTTTTTTCTTCAGGAAACAATACAGAATTCATATCGACAAAAAAAGAGTTCTTTTAAGTCAAAAAGTCCTTTTTTTTTTTTTTTACCCTCTAGATTCTTGTCAAATCCTGTTCTTGCTCTTTCAGAGATACAACCCACATTCATTAGCATTTTAGATGTTTATCAAAGGCAGGATCCAGTATCTGCCAAGAAAGATTACAGCCCAGCTTCATTTTCAATTCAGCAAGAAAAAAAAATAATAAAGGACCTGGGGACAGATGAGAAGAGGGACATGTACCCTGACAATCTTCCTTATACTTAAACCTGAATTAATCCCATTTAGAACAAATTTGATTAATCGCCAAAGATGGAAATCTTAGTTTTCATGGATGATATGAGTACATTATAGACAGGGTCTTAGTTTAAGAGTCCTTCACTGGTGTTTGTCTGAAAAAGAGCAATATTAAAAATTAATACAGAAAACTTGAGGGAAAAGGCAAAGGAGGAAGAAATATGATAGCCGAAAATTTGAAAGGTATTTAATTATTTCTCTAAGTGTTCAATTATTGAAGCATTGATATAGAGCAAAGGGATGAAAAGGTTTGGAAAACACATACTTACTTCTTTGCGCGTGCTTAGAAATTAGTTTCTTGGTAATACTCTCAAAATATGGCTGATGCTGTGGGGAGTTTGTTTTGCCCAAATAAATGTGGTTTGTCAGTAGTGTCAGTTGTTATTATCTGAGTTTATTTTCACTAACTATGAGAACAATGTATTCCCACAGCAGAAGTTACTGCTTTGGCAGAGAAGTCGAGATGATTCTTCTGCTTTAAGGACACATGATGGTATTCACATGGGATGTTTTGAGGGGTGCTCAGTGAGACTATCTTTTTATGCTAGAGTGTACTTGAACAATGAAAACACCACCAATTGGTTAGCCTATTGCACCTGATATTATAAGCAGCTCTTTCATAAAAAAAAAAAAGTTCATGCAATTGTAGCTCTGAAGGCATTGTCTAGAGTTTTGGGAATCTCTTTAAGTTCCATTTCACTCTACCTGTTAGGACTGTCCTGCCACAGCCTTCTCTGGCCCCTGAGGCTCTTGCAGGAGTCTCCACTTCTGTTCCTCATTATAATTTGACTGAAACTTTCTAGTGTCCCTGGAGTTCCCCAAGTATGAAGGACTCTGTAACACAGGAATTCTAATTTAGATACTATCTACAGATGATAGCCATTTTATCTTTGGGTAAGAGAGTCCTAGCTCTGGATCCTCTTTAGTTTTTATTTTTTCCTTTCGACTAAGCTAGGGCAGCTCACAGGAGATAACTTACATACAAGAAAAGGGCATCTGGCTCTCTCTGATCACCTCCACCTGGAGGGTGCAGCCTTACCAGGCCACAGAGGAAGGCCATGAAGCCAGCCCTGATGAAATCTGATAGGCTAGGGTCAGATAGAAGGGGAGGAGGACCTCCCCTATCAGTGGACTAGGGAAAGGGCATGGGAGGAGAAAAGGAAGGGTGGGTGGGACTAGGAGAAGATGAGGGAGGGAGCTGCAGTGGGGATACAAGGTGATCAATTGTAATTAATAAATAAATAAAAAGAAAACAAAAGAAAGAAGAAAGGGATGTCAGACACAATGTGGGTTTTGTTGTTTGTTTGTTTGCACAGGGTAGGGAGTTCTGCCAACTAAATTATGTTCCTGCTAAGTTCCTCCCATAAACCTCTAACTTTCAATGTAACTGTTTTTGGAAACACAACAAAAGAGGTAATTAAGGTTAGATGAAGGAGTCTGAATGGAGCCGTTATCCAGCAGGATTAGTGTATAGTCCTGTGCTATGTAACGTTTGTATTAATAATGGATCACACATATAGAAGGGTTGTAGTGGAGCTGAAAGCTTCCTGTGGCCTAGAGCTCCCGATATTGGGTAGTGTATAAGGTATTTGTGATGATGCTATTGTAAAACCTACCTCATTGTCAGCCATGCAGACATAGAGCTCATACATAGGGCTGGGGAGATGGCTCAGTTGGTAATATGCTTGCTATGCAAGCATGAGGACCTGATGTTGATACTCAACACCCATGGAAAAAACAGCCATGGTGGTATGTGCTTGTAATCCACTACTGGGTAGACGGAGACAGGCAGATCCCTGAGGCTTGCTGGTCTAGCCTAATGAACAAGTCCCAAAGTCTAAGTGAGAAGTTCTATCTAAAAACCAAGGCAGATGGCTCCTGAGGAAGCACACCTAAAGTTGATCTCTGACTTTCATATAAATGGGCACAAATGTCCACATGCATCTTCATACACATGTATGTCTGCACATACGTGACCACACACATGTATGCCTGCTCAGAGTATAGCTCATACAGTTATGTCCGGTCTATTATAGTTGATAGTAAAATGACTACATTTATGTATTCGTTATTTTACTTATTTATTATTTATACAACATTTTGCCTACATGTGCACCTGTGCACCAGAAGAGGGTACCTGATCATACTATACATGGTTGGAATTGAACTGAGGACCTTTAGAAGAACAGCCAGTGTTCTTAACCTCTGAGCCAGCAATCCAGTCTGTATTCGTTATTTTATATTGTTTTATTTTATCAAAACTGCATTTTTTTCTGGAGAGATGGCTCAGCAGTTTAGAGCAGTGACTACTGGTTCAAAGGACCCAGGTTCAATTCCATACCACCACCACACTTGGCAGCTCACAACTGTCTGTAACTCCAGTTCTAAGAGATCAGCACCCTCACACAGGCATACATGCAGGCAAAACACCAATACACATAAACAAGTAATATATAAATTACAAAAAAGTATTTTTATAACATCTGTACTCCTAATTATGAAAAGGTTTCCCGTAAGACAGCAGGTATTTGCTTACCGTGTTCCATGACTGCTTTAAGAGGCCACATCAAATAGCTGACCTATAACATCTGGTTTTGTGTGAGCATGCTCTAGGACGTTTGCACAATGAAATCACCTAATGGCGCATTTCTGGGAGCATGTCCTTGTTGCTGAATGATTCATGACTATACTTAGCCAAACTGACAGTACAGAGCTCTTTCCTGCTGCCCTTTGAACACACAAAGAGGGGTAGGGATCTGCAGCTGGGGAAAGGGTGCTCACCAGAAACCAAATTGACTGATTCTTTTGCCTTTAATTAACAGTGTCCAGAATTGTGTGGGAATAAAAAAATCAGTTGTCTCCCAGCATGTGGTAATTTGTCATAGCAGTTTCATCAGATTACTAAAGCAGGATGGATATACCTGGTCCTGATGTCCATAGGGTTTCTATCTGTCAGCTTAACAACCTCGGACAGAAAATATATTTTAAATTGGTATGTGTGCTGAATATATACAAACTTTTGTCATTACTCTCTATACAATGTGCTGTAATAACAATTGATGAAACATTTGTGGTATTTTAGATTTTACAAGTAATCTACACAGGAGTTCATGGGTATGGGTGGATATGCACAGGCTATGTAGAGATATGATGCCACTTTGTATCAGGAGTCTGAGCCTAGAAAGTTGCCACAGGAGTCCTGAAGCCAATCTTCCATGGGTTCTAAGGGACAACTATATATTATTTCTTGGCTTAGATCCTAATATCATTGAGATCAATGATATGCTTCATCCAATGGCTGAAAGAAAAGAACAAACCAGAAGCAAATAAGAGAGCTATTACTACACACAGCCTGGAGACCCCAAGGCTTGAGTTTTGGAGACACATCCTTGAGAATTCCCCGCAGTTACAGACTGGCAACGATAGTTTGACAAAGACAATTATGTGGGAATTTATTTGGAAGAACTTGTCCATATATATGTTCAAAGACAAAATATACCATGTTCTTAGTTGCCAAAAGATTGTTTTCTTTTCAAAACTATCTAAGAAAGTACAGTGAAATCCGGTGTAATAACTTTGATCCCGGTGACTAATTTCTTTTTTTGTCATCTAACGAAATAGTAAAGTCAATGTTCTATGAAGCTGCAGTAGCAGTTTGGCGGGGGTAGACACAGCCAGGAAGAGACAGTGACAGAGGCAGTAAGGCCGTGCGATTTGTGCTCTTGATGTACCAATGGGGTGATGTGTCACTGACAGAAACTTCCTTTCAGTTCCATTTCTGCTATTACTGTTTCTTTCTGTGCCTTGTGATATTTGGGATTGCTATTGTCCATTTGTTTTTCCTCACATATGACTTCAAACACTTCCCACGAGTTGTCGATCCATCCAACTATCACTATATTTCCAACATAGTACAAATGGTTCAATGCTCAGTACTGAGGTGTCTTCCAGTCTTAGGAGCACAGAGAGTTTCACACACAAGGAGACTGCTTACAAAAGTCTCACCAAAGGCTCTCTGTACACAGCAGACCACTGCCATGGCACTCGCCTGCTACTGACAATACAATGATGGGTTGGTATTAGAGGGCTGGTCTCCGGGGTGTCCTTGGAGGAATGTTCTGAGGTATTCTCTGTGTTTTAAATTCTGGAGATGTCTTAGAAATCCACCTCTTTGGACCAAAGTCAACATTCTGGATCCGTCCACAGTGTGGAAATGCACAGAGCAGTGATTGCAGAACATATTGTGTTGCCTTTTTGGGTTGCTCCTTTGAGGTGGTTGTTATAAAGAAAAGGTTCAAATTAATGATGCAAAGCAGGTTCTTTGACCCTTGCTTCATCAGCACAGATTTCCATCCCAAATTAAGACAAGCTCCGGCGCCTGCACCGATGCTGCTTGGAGAAGGCATCTCCTGCATAGCAAAAGCCCCATCCATTTTCCATCCTAACAGTGGATCCCGCCGCACCAGAGCAGCAGAAGCTCATGTTTACCCCACGCCGTTATCTGTGTCCAGATGATCCTTTATTCGCTGAAGGCTTTGGAATGTGCATACAGTACTATTTCTTTAGAACGCACACTTTCAGGGCACACTTCTTGCTTTGACAAATTACAATGATGGTTTTGCCAGATGGAGTATAGACTCCCCAAGGAACTGTGGGGACTGCCGAGGACTCTGCCAAGACAGCAAAACTTGCTTGGCTTGGAACCAGAGGTGATAGTCAGGAGTCAAATAGAGGTTGTACCAACAACCCCCTACATTTATAAAAAAAACCCTTTTACAAAAGAATCCTAAGGCACAGTACATTTAGACTTTCTAAAATGTCAGTGGTTAAGGACAACATAGAACAGGAGCAAACATGACCTTTAGTGTAGCCCTGAATACCGACAAGAGGAAGAGGGTGGATGCTTTTTATAGCGAGTGCATTACACTTGCTACATTGTCTTGAACCTGCCATTGTTCCAAATGTGAATCCTGTCCTGTGCCGAAGGAGCTTTATATTGCTGTATGGTAGCAGGACCTGATCAGAATTCATCTGCCATGTCTAAGTTCTATGCTACATGAAATAAAATTGCTTTAAAGCAGCTTGTCTCTATAAAGGTTGAAAATTATGACTGATCACTTTGTTCTCTTTGAACAAGACACAGCATAAAAGTTTCTTAATCATACTGTATTCCTCTGAAAATTCAGTGTGGTTTTTTTATCTCCCCCCCAAAAAATGTTAATTTAAGATGATTGCTTTCTTCCTTCCAATCAATGGTATTGGTTATTAGTGTACATGTGAGAGTCAGTAAGCTGCTCTCTTTCTGGAACTGAATGTGTGTAAATTTTATGCAGGGCTGGGAGATGGCTCAGTGGTTAAAGTGCAAACAAGAGGATTTGAGCTTGAACTCTTAGGATCCTCCTCAATATGGGACAGGTGGGGCAGCCAGCCTATAATCTCAGCTCTTGAGAAGCAGAGACAGGGAATTCCTTGGACATGTTGGCTAGCTATATCAGCTAAACCAGTGAACACTAGATTCAAGTGATAGATTCTTCTTCAATATGTAAGTGTGATAAAGGAAGATTCCTAATGTCAACTTCCGGCCTCCACACACATGTACACATGTGTACATGCACACATGCCCACACACTCGTGAAGATGCATACATGCACATATGCAAAAACATTCCCCTCTCTCTTATAGACACAAGGGTATAGGATATTACAGTGTTGTTACCATTCTTCGATTTACACATGCCAAAATTTCAGAGTCATGATCTACTTTAAGGTTTTAAAGAAAAAGGTTTTAATACCTGCTGTTCCCGCCAAATGTGACCCATAAATGTGGCCATATATTGAGTAAAATCTCTAATTTCTCATTTTGGTGGCCTGAATAAGATTTCTCCTGTAAGTCTCTGGTATATTAATACTTGTGCACAGTTGGTAGCTGTTTGGAGAGAGGCAGTAGTTGTGGCCTTGCTGTGGGAAGTATATCATGGGAGGCAGGCAGGGAGGTTTGAAAGGGCTCATAGTATTTGGAGCTAGTTCTCTCTGCTCCCTATTTGGGTTCTATATATGAGCTCTCTGATGCCCCCACAGAAACTCATTGCCTTGGTCATGGTTTTTTATCTTAGCAACAGAAAAGTAACCAATACATACATTATTATTGTCTTCGCTTGGTTAATTCTACAGAATCATACAGAATATGGATGTTTTCCTTGTGTAGCTTTCTAACAGTGCAAAGAGTAAGGGAAGAATTGATAAATGGCATGCAGGTCAGCAGACAGCTCTGAGTAAGTTATTCATTGCTTCATAAGATCAATCTCTTCACAAATCTTAACATCCCCCTATTTGGGGGATTGTGATGGATGAAAGAACTCAGCGATGCTTTCTGGGTGATTTCATCCTTAGCTTCCACATTTTATTTTCACAGATTTTCTTTGATTCATGTTTATGATTCATTATTTGATCTCCGGAATTATGAAAGTAGATTCATTTTATTTCTAAATATAAATCAGAACTAATAGACAGCACTTTCCAAATTGCTCCAAATCCATCATCATCTGACTTCTGGAGCACGAACACCCTTTTAATGTGTTATAGATATTCAAACCCTAGCACAGAACACACAGAATGTAGCAATGGGAGAGATAAGCTGAATTATCCATCCTGGGTCTTGATAATTCCTCCAGTTGGTTGGGAGACCACAGGCCTTCCACGTGGTAGAGCAGTGGGCTTCCAGTGTGTTCATTCATGAAACTTAGGCAGAATAGATCCTAGCTAAGGTGTATGTGTGCTTATGGGTGTAGCAGCAGCCCAGGAGAGAAAGCCCAAATGTGTAGGTGTCAGTCTGTTTCTGTTACTTATTGTGTTTTCATTCATCAAAGCAAGTCAAACGGCTAAACTCCAAATCATGGGGCTAGGAAAATAGTGCTACTTTCTCAGACCATGACCAATGCTTGATTGTATGTTATCACTTACTTGCTCAGGTTTTTTTGTTTTGTTTTGTTTGGTTGTTTTTTTTTTTTTCCAGTTTGACACAAGCTGCAATCATCTGGGAGTAGGAGCCTCAGTTGAGAGACTTTTTCCATTAGATCACCTGTGGGAACATTTTCTTGATTGGTGATTGATGTGGGAGGGCCCATCTCGCTGTGGGCAGTGACACCCCTAGGCAGTGGTCTTGGATTGTATGCAAAAGCAGGCTGAATATGCAAGCCATGGGGAGTGAGCTAGTAAGCAGCACTCTGCCATAGTCTCTGCTTCAGGTCCTGCCTCTAGGTTCCTGCCTTGATTTCCCTTTAGAGTGGACTATAGGCTGTAAGGTAAAACAAACCCTGTGTTTCCCCAATTTCTTGTGCTTATCCTGTTTATCACAGGAAATACACTAATGCAAGAGAGATATGGTTGGGACAAATGAATCTATTACCGCTTGTACTAACACTAAGGAATTATGTTAACTAAATTTATGTCCACTACAAACTTTAGTGAGGATGTTGTATTATCACTTTGCAAAGACACGAATCACAGAGGGTGTAGTCACTTGCTGAAGCTCTCACAGCTAGTGAATAGCAGAGCTTAGATAGGAAGGAGGTAGTTGGCTCACAGGCAGAGGCAGGAGAATTCCTGGAGCTCAGGGCCTTTTCATTCTGTTTGCATAGTGGTGAGAGGTGGGGGCTGTTCCTAGACATTGTCGTTTGAGCTCCATAGGCATGACAAGAGCACACTTGTGTTCACACACATGGGCACACACACAAACACAGTTTAGAAAAGAAGGAAGAAACAACAGCGTTTACTTCAGGGAATACTCTCTGGGAAATACTTGCATGGACGGCAGGATTCATAGAGGGGCTGGGTGTGGTGGCTTATGTCTAACTCCAACTGCCTTAAGCCTGAAGTAGGAGGCTACTTCTATCTCCTTTCTATCTTGGTTTTCTAACAAAACCAAAAACAATCAGCAAACCAACTAGACACAACCCATGTGAGAAATACAACAACCCAGAGAACAGACAGGTAGTAAGAAAATAGCTGAAATGTTTTGGTATGAATTAGAAAATATTACTACTACAATTCCTACTACTACTAGTAGTAGTGATGATGGTGATGATGATGATTGTCGTGATGATGGTGATGATAATAAAGCAGTAGCCGGCTGGTCATGGGGCTGGGATACAGAGCACTCAACTAACATGCAAGGCCCTGAGTTCCATTTCCAGCACCCTAAACTGAAAAAAGCAAACAAACACAAAATGCAAATGGAATCAAAGGAAGGAAGTGTAAGTTGCCCGAGGCAAACACACATGGCTTTGGAGGAGGAAAGAGTCAAAAGGCAGCACCAAGAGCATGATCAGAGTAAGACAGCCATTGGAAGGCATTTGAACTGACGGGAGGAACAATTTAAGCATAGACTAAGTCGGAGGAGAGCAACACTGCCTTAGCTTTATTGCTGTGGAGAGACCCCAAGACCATGGCAACTCTTATAAAGGAAAACATTTAATTGGGGCTGGCTTACAGTTCAGAGGCTTATGGTCCATTATTGTCATGGCAGGAAACATGGTGGGATGCAGGTAGACAGTGCTGGAGACAGAATTGAGAGTTCTACATCTGGATTGGCAGGCAGCACAAAGAGAGAGAGAGATCCCCCAGCATGAAGAGAGAGAGATCCCCTCCCCCCCAACCCCTGTGAAACAGGTCCATCCAACAAGGCCACATCTCCTAATGGTATTCCCTAAGCATTCGAATATGAGTTGAGGGGAGCCATTCATATTCAAAACACTACAAACACTCATGGATGGACTTTGATTCTGAAAAAGACACAAGAAAAACAAAATGGGAAAATACTTGAAAGTATAATCCAATCATATTTTCAAAGCAAGAGAATGTGTGTATGTATTTAATTCATTTATTATTTGAAAGACACTCCTCTGTGTGTGTGTGTGTCATTATTTAAAATACACAGTATAGACAAAAGAGATAACACTTGACTATTCAACACCGAGCTAAAGCTTAAGAGTCCCAGGTTTTTAAAGCATTAAAGAGGTACTCTGACACAAGGCTCCCAGTGGATTTTTCCACAGTATCATTCACCCAAGGCTAGCACTGCAATACAGAGTCATAAAAACAATTACAAGGTCTCAGTAGTTAAATAATGTTGAAGGAGAAGTATAGATTAGACCGCAAACTCTAGAAATCGATGCTGTAGAAAATAATGTAGACTTGAACAAATATCTATTCGCTCCAGACTGCACCAAGAATAGACCAAAGAAACAGTCTCACTGGCTTAAGCATTTGAAACCCCAAAGCCTATGAGTGTGGCATAATGAAGAAATGAGTGCATTGGGGCTACTCACAGCAGCATGGGTGAGTGGATGAGAGATTACTAACTTACCATCCAGAGCATGGGTGACTCCAAGGCAGCTGCATATTAAACAAACAAACAAACAAACAAACAAATAAATGCCTACCTAAGCATGGACAAGTAATCATGAAAGCTGGAATCTTGGATCTCTCTGCCCAACCTACAGGCTTTTGTTACCGAAACTTCTCCACATTTGTTACTGCTTATATGACCTTGCAAATGTCTCATGCGGACAGTAAACTCTTACTTTCCTGTATTTTGTTCATGTGTTAACTTTCTAAGCCTGGTGAGTCTCATCTACTGCTTGGGCCGTAGGACCTTCCTCTTCCCTCTGGAAGGGAATGTTTTAATCTGGATGAAGCAGCTACCCCAAAGGAATGTTGTGGTTTCCATCTCTGGAAGGTAGGGTTGCCTTGCACCTGACCGACAGCTGCTTCAATTCAGTTGCTCATATACCTCTACTTAGATGTCTTGTTTTCCAAAACTCTTTGTTCTGATTAGACTTGCCAGAGTTGGCTTAATGCTTTGTTCTTTTAAGTTTTAAAACAAAGCTTGTGACTTTATTGGAAAAGTTAACTATTGCCATTCTCTTCTGACAAATTTTGGTTTTGCTTTTATTATTATTTCATTCCTTTGAATTTGTTATTTTTCATTTTCCATTATCTTGAGTTGAAAATTTATTTTGTTTACAACCAGTCAGTTTAATTTTAAGACAATTTAGTATGCATTAAGGGTTCACTTTTCTCAAATAATACTTTGTCAATATCCCATTGATTTTAAAAAGTAAAATTTTTCATTGTCATTTAATTCCAAATTATTAAGAACAATAAACAAAAGAACCTTACTTTGTTTTCTTTTTATAGAAATTCAAATTTTTGAGATGTTTACCTGCTCACAGCAAAGCTTAATTTTTAATCTAGAATTAAGCACAAAAATTTGCCCTTTTAAAGAAATGAAACAATAGATAAAGCTAAAAATCACGCGTGCCATGCTCTCCTCCTGTTGTTTGACACACGCATGCCACCCTACGCTGCCATTCATCTGTGAATCCCCAAACAGGGTGTACTATTTGCTCTATGTTTTGCATTTTTGGCATTGTCACAAAGCACACCTTTAGCACATTTTTGCTCACTACTATTTTGGGATTTGTTGCATATTTTCATATATGTTTTGCTCATTTAACCTACATTTACAGTTATATTAATGAAACTGAAATCTTAGATTTTAAGTTAGGTCATGTCCAAATTAGCTATAACCTATTTCACGACAATGAACATTCTTTAATGTTTTTAGATGATATACAGCCATCTTCTAATAGATGTGTGTTCTGAAATAAAATTTCCTATAATAAACTATTTCTAATTAAACTGTATTGAATATTGACTCTTTTTTTTTTTTTTGGCATAGCTCAACCCAGTCTTGAACGTACTATGTAGCTAATACTGGCTCTGAATTCCTCATACATTCTGTTTGTCCATTTCCAGAAAGCTGGGATTACCGTGCCTGCTTCTTTGTGTGTGTTTGTGGGTAGTAGACACTGTGCATGGGGCCCTGGGCCTTGTGGATTAGTCAGGTATGGCTGGGCAGTGAGCCCCATGGATCAGCCTGTCTCCACCTTCCCAGCCCTCAGCTTAAAAAGGTTCAGTAACTACCACATTTCACTTTCATGTTGGTACTAGGCCCTCGGGCCTTGAACACAGGCCCTCGGGCTTACGTGCCTGTCAGTTTGCCAACTAAAGTATTTCCCTAGTACCCCTCTACCTGTTTGTTTATTTACCTATTTATTTACTTTGAAACAGGATCTTGTGTCTCTAGGACTCACCTCAGATTCAATATGTAGCTGAGAATGTCTGTGAACTCCTTACCTTCCTGCCACTACAAGGTTACGGGCATGCACTGTCACGTCTGGATCTTTTGTTAATTTTCTTCAAAAAATATTTACTAGTTTGCCTTCCCACCAGCAATTCCCATTGTCTCTCACCAGATTGGTGCCGTCAATCTAAATTCTGCTAACATATGTTTAAAATTTTATCCTGGTCCCTTGTTCTATGAGTTGCTTATTAATACATTTTGCTAATTTTCCTGTGGAATCTACATTTTCTTATGGAATTTCAGTGTTATTTATATCTTCTATATTCAGATACAGTGCTAGTAATGTTGGTTTCAAATATCTTTTGCATAGGTGATTTATTTTTTCCTAGTAAGATTCTACAGATTCTAAATTTTCATTTTATTGACCTCCTACTTGTTGAAATTTTATTCCTTAGGGGGAAAAAGTTTTTAAAATTAGGAATTCAGAAAAAAATTCTCATCTTGTTTAAGAAAATATCTCATAGTCTAATTCTGTAAGTTGTAAGCATTTTATACTTTTACTTTTCATTCAAAGAATTTATTATTAAGATGTACATTTCTTAAGTGCACATATGCATACATACATAGGTATACATGTCTTAACACACGTCTTAACCTTTCTAGGTTCATTTTAATGTATGGTATAAAGTAGAGGTCAAATTTTGTCTGTGTATGAAGGACAGGTTGGCTCTTGGGAATTTTTTACAGAAGTGATGCTACAGTATCAAGTATGCCATATACAAAGACCTCATTTGCACAGGGATCTGCTTTGGTGCAGTCTTTTGTAGTCATGGGAGCCAGCGCATCTTTACTCTTCCTCTCTAGTTCCGTTACTGTAGATACATAGAGGAGCGTGTCCTCCATTTCCTCTTGCTCATTTTTCTGGAATGAACTTAAACTTTTCTTCTCTCATGTGAGTCAGTTTTGCAATGCTCATGGGGAACTTTCCAAGAGGTTGGTTTTAATGTGTAGCCTAGTGAGCTACACTGGGAAGAAGCCTTCCGTTTTACACTGAATATCCTACAAAGACCAATCAACTGATTCGAACTTCTATGAGATGGAGAAAGACTGTTACCTGTCCAGAGCCCAGTTACAGTTATCTCTAAGTCTTTGGCTGTGTGAACACACCCATAGCTTATGAGAACTGTGAATTTCTTTTCCTTTATTATTATTTTTTTTTTAATTTTTACATTGACACAGATATATGTCTCTGGGCTTCAAATATCAAGAAGCCAAGCTTTCTATGAACTTCTATAGAAAATCACATGACTAAGTGGGTGAATCTGAAGAAGATGGGGCAGAACTTGGATGCTTTATGACTAACATACTTCATTGCCTCTCAGAGGCAGAGGAAGTTCAAAGGAATCTACGAGATTGCTTTCATGTCCCTTTCTTCTCAATTTAAAGCAAAGTCTCTCTATTTTTATACTGTTGACTAAGGCTTTTTGGTATTCTCTTTGATGCCATGGTATTTCACTAGAGCATCTCTGCAAAGAGATGAACTATCTCTAAGTAAGTGCAGCATGAGTGGCTATGAGATGAAGGGAATGTAATATCTAACAATCTGAGCTGATTTCCACACACACACTCTCCACCTCTGCCCTGGGCCCATGCATTCATATCAGAGGTTGAAATATTCCCTCATAAATATTAGTGAAATTTAATATATTTGCCAGTTTATTGAGTAGTTCTCTTTAGATTATAAGTTCCGGGAAGGTACCAGGAAGGTCTTTAATGTGATATATAAGTTCATATTAGGTCTATTTATGTTACGGCACTTGATGTTCAAAGTTCGTTGGACTTAGTGTTTTGTAAAATTTCATGTATCAGTGTTTTCATATCTCATTCTCACCCTACAGCAAGCAACAGACAAAAGTAGAGGACTGGAGTGAGTTTCTTGCTGATCTTGTAAGATGCATTGAAAATGTTAAAAAGCAGGTTTTCAAAAGACTGATATTTCCCCAAATATATGTTTATACAATTGTGTATTCTGATTGTTATCAAGTGTCACTGTAGAGTTTGTGCTAAGACTCCTTTATTTTCTGTTCTAATGTAATTTTTTTTGTAACTTCCCAGTAAGGTATTAGACAAGACCAAATAGAAAAAGAGGATAAATTTTAAAGATACTTTAAGAAAACCCACAATGCATAGCAGAAATGTGTGACATGGTAAAAAAAGTGCAGGTGGGAGCCAAATCCTCACCTTGTAGGATCTGAGTCAGTTTCTCCAATGAGAGGAACCCAGTGTCAAAGCTTAAAAATAAACAAAAACAAAACCAAAAAAAAACCCAAACCTACCACCACCAACAGAACCCCAATAGCAACAACAACAACAAAAACAAACAAACAAACAAACAAACAAAACCAGGATATGTGTAGTGCTTGAAAATCAGCTGACAATTTCTTCTCAAATATCAAAATGTTCTTCTACTTTTAAATTGAGCTTACTTTTAAATTTACTTAAAGTGAAATTCACTCTGTATCTTGTGCCTCTCCTAGATTTCAATATTTGCCAGTGGGTTTCCATAGTCACCTGTCTAAATAAAGTCAATGTGAATGAACACACACACACACACAGACTAACCTCCACAAATGCCATGGGATTTCCTAGCTTCCATACACAAAGACCGGGAAATCTATTGAAAAGAGTACAATTGTGACCTTGTTTGCATTCCAGGGATCTCCAAGGGCACAGAGAGAATGCCCCATCCCAGAGATGTTCCCTATTGTTCCAGTGACAGAAATTTATATGCCTGCAGTGCAGCTCTGTGCCCCAGCCTCATTTCAATTATTGTTTTGATGACTTGCTCTTTAAGTTGTGGTGGAATACCTTGTCACAAAGATTTGTGCCACTGAGATGAATATTAGTGAGTTAAAAATCTCTACCTTTTTGGCTAATTCCCTTATAAAGAGAATATGTGGCAACCTACGGAAAGCAATCTCCAAATTCTTTCAAAGAGCTTTGAAATGATATCAGATGAAAAGTTTGCATTGTTAACCTACTTTTTCTGTAAACCTGCACAGTCACAACCAAAAACATCATGAAGCCTTCCTTGGTATAATGTTCCATGGAATGTATACAAGTTACCCTTTTTTCATTCAAATGCTGATTTCTCTACCCCACTATCTGATTTCAATCCGGACATTGCATTGTGATGTTTATTCTAAGCATCAACTGTCTCAAGTTTGTGTAAACATGTCACCATTTGTTCTCTGTATTTTCAATTAAACAACCAGCCAGCCGATGCTGAGCAATGGAGAGAATAGGGTGGGAAATCTTGTCTGGAGGGGAAGAGAAGGAAATGAGTAGGGGGAATAGGAGAAGAGAGATTGGCAGGAGAGGACTTGGAACCATGAGGAGAGATGAACTGGACCTATGACATGACTAAAAGCAAGTATAATGTGGGAAATCTGAATGGGGGAAAACTATGCAAGATTGGAGGTTTAGGATGGAATAATCACTGCCCAGCACTGTGCTCTAGGTTAACTAAATACACCCTAGTCTCTGTGTGGTGATTTGGGTATACAGCTGGTTTAGGAATAACCAATGTTTAACTAAAGGATAAATCAATAATAAACTCTAAGAACCAAAAACAGGCCTTCACCACAAATTCCACAGTTTAACCATTTTCAAATAAATAATATGGAGGGCTTCTTATACTAATTAATACAAAACCTGACATTTAGCAATGACAAGCCAGTTGCTAGTTCAGTATTTATTAAATAATTTTAACATTCTTACTGGACTTTTGAATATGGCATTATTTTACTGAGTACTATTGTAGACATCTAGGGGGAAAGAAATGTACAATTTGTATTTATCACCCAAATAACTCATTGTTTAATGCGGCTTATTCATGCCCGGGGTGGGAATCCCTATCCTACACCACTCACATATAAACTTAGAAGGGTCCTTTGCAGGGAGGTCCTTTCTCCCTGACCATCCATATACTGTAGAAATAGGAGATCTCAGTCATAGCTATATCTCCCAGAGTCTTTGGCACAGTGAAATTCCTTTGATTTTTTTTTCTAGGAAAAGACATTGTCTACATCCCCCTTGTAACACAATTTCCATGTATGTGGCAAGAAGCTTCCCTTTTCTGTATTGAGAGAATGAGGCTCAAGCTGTCTGGACTCACCAGCTGTTAAACATGCAGGCTGAAGTGAGACCTGCGTGAAGATGTGTGTGCAAGCCAACATTTTTCCATCCAGCTCTAACGAGCCCCCCTTGTATTGGTAAGCTTTGACCTCCAGAGCTCTCAGGCTTGTCTTGGTGCTCTGTTTGTTCAAGACAGGGAGCCAGCTGAATTCAGGTTAGCTCTCCCATAAACACAAGTGAGCTAGAGGGCCAACTCCCGCTAATCTGGCAAAGAGACAGGGGAGTACAGCACTTCTAAGTGCTGTTGTGTGTCAGGTGTTATCTCAGAGATGACTTCTGGGAACACACTTAATCAATCTTTTATCACCTCTTATATGAATGGGGTTGGGGCTACGTGTTTGAATGAGATTTTGATTGTAGGAACTCTTGAGGGGCAATACGGTTATATTATACTTTTTATGCAGCAATAAGTGGTAAATGTTATACAAAATAATGGGACACATGATTAATAGCTCGTAAATGTCCACTTGGCACAGAAAGGTTCTTTGCAGGGAAGTGTCTATTTTTCCACTGAGAATTGAGTTTGTGTTAGGCATCACTGAACATAGCCAGGAGACTATATTTTTCAAAAAGAAAGACAAAAGCACAATGTGGTCATGAGCCATTGAGGTAGGTCCAACTAAAAGCCCATGATGAATTTCTTCTGCTTTGTTAGAAATTTTATCTTTTCCCACATAAAAATATCTGTCAGTGTTTGGGGTCTTGGGGGTGCACATTTGAACTTCAGAGCTTCCTAAATATCAAAGGAATTGTGTCAATAGCACCTGATAAATGGTTAGAAGCGCAAGGTCAGCTTTTATAGAGCTCATGTAGACTGAGTCAGCAAGTGCTAAAATTCCTCATACATGTTCTCAGATGTCAAACTAAGGCCCCTTTTTCTGGTGGAGGGACATTTTATAAAGTAAGTGAGGCAGTCCTTGTCCATTGAAAATAAATAAGACCAGGCAACAGCCAGGTCACTGTAGACTTGGTTGGTGTGTCCATGGCTTTTCTTGTTGCTATGTTAAAAATATCTGACAAAAATCAATGTAAGCAAGGGTTTATATTGTTTCCTGGTTTGGGAATGCAGTCTGTTGTTGCAGGAAAGGTATGTCTCTCGGAATGTGAAATAGTTTGTCACACGGTGAGCACACTCAAAACTGAGGAGAGAGAGAGGGTGGGGCTGATCCCTTATTGCTCTCTCTCTCTCATCTGGGATTCCAGCTCATAGGATGCTACTGTCTTCATTCAGGGTAGATTTTTCTCAGTTACTCCTCCCTGACATACTCAGTGACGTCTCCTAAGCAATTGTAAACCTGTAAGTAGACAGTTGGCCTGGCCTTGGTGTAGATTTGGAAATAAATGACTAGGGTTAGGGCTTGGCCTTGGCACATAGTCATGAGATCGTAATCCCATGCAAGAAAACAACCCCTATTTCTATTTCCTTTTAAATGAATGTGTATTGAATCAATTAAAGCATTTCAAAATCTAGCCTTGATACATAAACCATGCTCAAGGGATGAGGCGACTTAACCACAGGCGTAAATACATAGGGACACCAAGCTACATTTGATTGTATATAATACAGGAAGTTAGAAAAGAAAGCAATCTTCTTTCAAGAGGGATGGCTACTGACATGCCATTAGAGCCTAGAGAAGGCCTTTTCTCTCTCAAAAGCCCTCATGGAGTACTGTGTAAAGCTTGAAGATACTTCTGAATTTGTCTTCTTCATTCAATTCAATTAGATGTTTAACTAGCAACTCCACCATCTAAAGATGTGGAAATTAGTTAAATTTTATGATTTTAACCCAAAGAGAATGTTGTTGAAGAGCAGGACAAACTGTCCTTCAGTAGGCTGCCTTCTTAGGCAAATAGTAAAGGGCCTAAGAAAAAGTTTTAAAGGTCTGATGTACTTTTGCTATAAAAAAGTAGCCTTCTGGGGCATAGATGGCAAAGTCTCTGATTAAAAGATTCCATGCTCAAGTCAAAAGCTGAGGGGACTGAGACAGCAAGATGGCAAGCCACAGCAAGACCAGTGTGAGTTCAAGGCCAAGACCTGCTGGTGGAAGAACAGCAAATACGACTAGAGGTAACAGATCAACAAAGAGCAGCATATGTGTTCCAGCTCAAGAGTCAGAGACCCAGTTATATACATTGAAGGAGATGACTACTCTGGATTGATTTCAGAGTGTGCCTTTGTCCTACGTGTTCAGAGAAAAGTAAATATATTTAAACATTTTAAAATGGAAAAATAGTTGACCACATTGAAAAATGAAGGATTGTTGGTTATGTAAGTTTGTGCATGAGAGAAACAGAACCAATGTTTATATCTATAAGCATGTATAATGATGACTCATGTGTAAATTTATGTAATGTACATTTACAAATGCACAAAAGCCTTTTTTTTTTTCAAAAGTTGCTTCATTGGTTCATTGAATTTAGGGAAAAGCAGACTCTTAGACCAGATAGAAAAAAATGTCTATCCCCTCAATAGAGTCACAGCTCTATATACTCCACATTGCATAACACCACAGTGAACCCATAAGATTATAATAGGGCAAAATAATTCTTTTATCTAGTGACATCATAGTCATACTCAGCCTGAAGAACAATGCAGTCCTCATATGGGTGGGAATACCAGTGTAAATAAACCTATGATATTACTGGTTGCACCTAAAATATGTGCAGTACATAGACTTGATAATGAAAATTAATGGTTTCATTCCTGAATTATGTATTTACCATACTATATTTTTGTCAGTATTTGAGTTTGCTTCTTTGCTTTTTAAAAAATATTTACTGTATGAACTTTGTTTTATAAACATGTGGCAGGCCGTGTTACTTCTGAAACAATCTCACACTTCCTATGTTTACATCACATCACTATTACATCAAGAGGTCACATGAAGATTGATGTATGGTCAACAGGAAGGATGTCATCACATTAGATCTTTCAATGGAGCAGATGATAGTGTGCTGTTTCCTATATTTACTGTAGTCTTTGCCTTCCATGTCTGAGGCAATGACTTAGCAATAAGGGTTCCAGAAGTTGAATATTCATTTATGAATAACTTCTGTAAATGAGAGAGTCTGACAAGATTGAGGTGTTTAATGGCCTGGCTTATTCAATGATGTAGGCATGTACTAGCTGCACAGATTTTGCCACTTGACTTGATGGATACAAACTCCGGTCCCCTCATATTAATAACTAAATTCAAGGCTGCAGCTATGATTAAATAAGAAAGAGTCTTTCTGAGCTGCTATTCAATGTTTGACATTTAAATATTCAAGTGTCAATTATTACCATAACTAACTAGCTTTGTAATTGAAAATTAAAAATAGTGTAAGTGAAATTCTTTACACTTCTGTAATTCCTGTCATTTGGGATCAAAAATTCTCATTAAACTTAACTAATAATGTGTGTGTTAAAACACATGAAATAGAAATATATAACATGAAATATAGACAATATATTTTTAAATGTATTATAAAATATGCCCAGTTATACTAAGTGTTTCTCCAGGTTGTATTGTGTTATAATATCTCCTGTTTCAATATGAAAATATTTTCAAAGGCTTAAAAGTTGTATATTCCTTTATTGTGCTTAGATGATTGTACATAAAGAATCATAAGGAGTAAAATTTACTAAGGGGAGGGAGAAAAAGAAGAGGTTGTCTGAGGGATCAGCATCTTTACATGTCCTGGATTCTGTGATCTTGGTTTTCCCAAAAGATACAGTAGTTATGGTGACCACAGACTCTTTCTAGTCTCTCTTTTTTGGGTGGGGTGGGATGGATTGTGGATTGGTGTGGGTTGACAACTAGGGGTTGTCACAGAAGCCTTCCATGTCTCTCCTTCTCAGATATGCATCTGCAATTATCACTGCAAACATAGTTTCCTTTCTCTTTACAGTCTGCAGGAGCTCTAGTCCTTGTGCCTCTACATGGTGTCTGGTAGTCTAGTCCAATAACTTTTCTTAGGGACCTGGCTTTCTAAATCACTTCTGTGCAGGCATTTTAGCACTAGTGTGGTTTTCAGAGAAGACCTGGAAAAAACAAGAGAGTGAGAAAAGTATGCAGTCAGGAAGAAGAGTTTGTGGGCTGAAGGAAGAGCCATGAAAGGCCTTGAGTGTGACAGAACTCAGCAGGCTTGAGAGACAGTATGGAAGGTCACAGGGCGGAACATAGGCAGCCAAGACTGCTACAGGCAGAGGATGTAGGAGGAGAGGTGAAGATGTGGGTTTTGTAGCTTTGGGTCTTTCTGATCATGTCCTCCTTACCCAGAATTCCCTCCTTTTCCAGTTAGCTTTTGTTAGGATTTGAATGTAAAACAACCTCCCAGGCTCTGCATTTGAATACTTGGTCCTCAGCAGCAGTTACTGGTCGAAAAACTGTGGACTCTGTAGGAGGTGGGGACTTGCCTTAGGAAGTATATCACTAGTGGTTGGCCATGAGGTGTATAGCTCCTCTCTGCTTCTTGTCCAGTCTTTGCTTCCTGACCTGCACAGGTGTGAGCAAACAGCTTCAGGCTCCTGCTAGCCATCACTTCCACATGTTTTCCCTGCTGTAGTAGACTGTACCTTTGAACCATGGGCTTAAATAAAACAGTCCTGCTGCTTGTTGGGTATGATCACAGTTATGAGAAGAACCACAGATACCCTTCTGAAAACATCGTATATTCTTTAGGAAGGCACCAGAATCTGGTCTCTCCTGTGCCTCCTTGGGTTCTCATGGCATACAATGAAGGGAATGTGACCTTTGGTTCTCACAGTTTACGGGAGTGGGAATGTGATTCCTATTTCCTCTTGTGTCAAGGTTACAACTGCATCACTTGTTATCTAGAAGCTTATAAACTCTTTAGAAGGATAATATCTTCTTTGAGGGTTAAGACCTACCTGTAAGTGTCCAGTGGTCTTGATGTGAAGAGGAGTAGGTAGAAGCTAATTTTCTGCTCAAGGTAGGGTTATCTCTCATAACTTGGAGCCTTTGGGGGTCTCTTTCTCTCTTTACTATTGATGATAATCAATCTGCAAAAAAAAAGATATATGGATAGATTTCTCCTTTTCTTTTCCTCCCCTCCCCTTGTTACTCTTTAGAGAAGACCCTGCTAGACCTCTACTGAAATCCTTGGGCCAGTGCCCTTTCACCTAGATGGTGGGCTGTGAATAGCTTTGCCTCAAAGAGAGAAGACAGGAGGGCCAGGTAGTTCAAGTCTGCTATAGTTGATCCTTAGCTTCTGATGGACTAACAGATACCCTTTGGTCAATACTTTATGTGCTAGAAGTTCTGAAGTTCTGAAGGATGAGGCTGGATCTTCCTACTTTGACACTTTACCTGAGTTAAAACACTGTCCACTCTGTTGTCATGTTCGTGGGTTCTCTCACTGTGTCTCTGCTTTTACCTGGGATCATTTCTGTAACAGCATTTGCACTGGAGTTTTCCTCTCAGAAAACTTCCCTGATGTCCCAACTCCCATAGTCTAGCACAACATTGTACAATTCAGTAGATCAATAGGTGTTCATTGAATGAAAATTGACTATAGACCAACTTTCCAGCGAACAGTCCACAAACTGATATGTATGTTGTTATTTGTTCCCGCAGCAACCATTACTATTCGGTTACCTTCCATTTGCTGATTATTCCCCCCAATTCATAAAGACAAGCATAGTCCCCTTCATCAGGCACAAGGGGCTGATTCTATTTCTAACCTAAGGGTATGTCACCTTCGAGTTGTTTTTGTCTCCTATACAAGTTGCGAAAATATGTTCAATTTCTCAGTCATCAAAAAGTTGTTAGCACATTTAATTAATATATATTTTTTGTAGTAAATATACAAAAAAGAATTCATATATATTCCTGCTGAAGTGGAGTGTGCATTGTTTTTCAATGGGGGGCACTTCAGAGCAAACAATTAACTTTAAATTATCTAGACAAATGAAATGACACCTATAAACAATGAAAAGGAAACAGGTATAATTGTTTTTCCTGGAAATTTAATTCTGTGTGATTAAAACATGTATGTATGCACACATACACACATAGAGCATGTAAGTGCACAACATAAAACATGTTGAAACATATAACTTTCCAGGCTTAAAACATATCTGAAAATGCTAAAATGGTGAAGAATCTGAGACTAGGTAGGTCATAGGCCCTAGGAAAAATACACTAGTATTATTCTGCTGAATAGTAAGATGGCTCCCAATGACATACTGCTACAAGCATAAAGCAGAGCATTGCTCAACCTCATCAGAGAAGCTTCTAGCAGTTTATGGGAATTAATACAGAGACTGGACAATGTGTAGAGAGTGAGAGACTATGGAGTGAGTCCTAAATGGGATGTCTTCACCAAACCCATCCCCTCAAGGCTCAGTGATTGATGTAGAAGAAGAGGCAAAAGATGTTAAGAACCAGAGGTGCTGGAGGATTCCCGGATAACATGTCTTCCAGATACAACAGGACCGATGTACATAAGAACTTTCAGAGACTATGACAGCATGAACAAAACCTACACAGGTTCAAATCAGACAACATCCCAGCCACAAGAAGAGGAAATGGACACAAAGTCCCACTCTTCACCAACAAGCTATTTGCAGTTGAACCTGCTGGGAAAGGGGAAATTTCTTTTTCTCTCTCTAGTAGAACGACACTGGATATGTCAGCCACGCTCCAGGGTGGCCCCACATTTTGTGTGCTCTTTATTTGGGGGAGGATTGTTTTGCCTTATTAGTTTCTGTTTGTTTTCATTGATTTTCTTTTGTCAGAGAGAGAACATGAGGTTGAGCTGGTAGGGAGGTGAGAAGGATCTAGAAGAAAGGTGGCAAGGGAAAAGAATAAACTCAAAACATTGTCTGAAAAAAACTTTAAATAAAATAAATTAATTTAAAAAAGGTTGAGTGCTTAAATGTCTACAGTGCTGGTCCTGCTCAGCTCTTTCTCAGCCTCCCAAACGGGAGGAGAGCTGTCTTCCCCTACATTTCCCAACTGCTCTCCCTGATGTTGCAGGGTTATGTGGGAGTTTCATGTACTCCATTTAGTCTCATTCCTCCCATGCTGTGGAGTTCTTGCGACAGTTGGGTGCATGTGTGTATTCCTCTCCCCAGCTTAGAAAGCTCTTTGGGAGGCTGGAGAGATGTCTCAGCTGTTAAATCTTGCAGAGGATCTGAATGCAGTTCCCAGCATCCACCATGGGCAGCTCACAACAATCTGTAATTTGAGCTGCAGGGAACCTGTACCCCTGACCTCTTTGAGCACCTGCACTCATGTGCACACACACAGACACACACACACACAATTGAAAACAAACTAAATCTTTAAAAAAGTTCTTTTCATACTGAAATTACTCATAACCTTAAAGGTCCCATAAAACATTTTTTTTCAAAAAGTGTATGTTCATATATATATTATATATGTATGAATGTATATAGTGCATGTTTTCTGATGAAACAGAAATTATGGAGACAACCAGTAGATTGTAACAGGATTATATAAGATCTAATCATCCAGAGTTTAAATATTATTAATATTTTAGATAAGCCCTTTCACTATTTTTGTGTACTTTTAATATACATACACAGAAGCAATTAATTCCTGGAAAGATCTTTTTATACTTTATTTTTGTGTGCATATATATGGAGGTCAGAGGTAAACCTCAGGTATCTTCAGGATGTGGTTCACTTCCTTTTTTGAGGTAAGGTCTGTCAATGTCCTAGAATGTTCTAGGCTAGGCTGGCTGGTCAGTGAGCCCCATGGATCTAACTGTCTCCATGTTCCTAGTGTAAGGATTGCAAGGCCATGCTCCAGCATCTGACTATTTTCTTTGGTTCTGGGGCTCAAACTCAAGGCTTCATGCTTACAGAGGAAGTACTGTATCATCAGACCATCTCCATATTCCTGGAGGGTTATTTTTTTTAATGATCTCATTGTAAAAATAGTTTGGTATTTGACTTTTAAAATATGTCATTAGACTTTTTCATTGCTTTATTCTACAAAGCCATGACTTTTACATTTTATTCAATATTCCATCACATCGCTAGAACATAATTTATTTAATCCTTTCCACATTATTGGACTTTAAAAATTGTATTCAATATTCTGCACTTTAAATGTTGTAAGAACATTATATATCATAAATAATGCTGCAATAAACATTCCTGCTCATGTGAAACAAATGAATACAACCATGGTAATATATTGTCTTTGCAGAGTATGTAGTTTATTTTCCTGTGAACAGTAGAAGATGCCATTGTGCGCTGTTTTCACCAATCGTAAGTAGCATTGTTAAAACTCAAACTTTATTTTATATCTGAAAATGCTAACTTATGGTTTGTTTGAATTTGCAGTTTAGGAAAGCAGTAAGAACTAAATTTTCTCACCTTTCTCTAACAGGATGTAGAATTATTGTTAATGAATTCTGTGCTTTAGTGTGATGAAGAGACCAGCAATCTACCATTTGTATTTCAAATATTTTTATTTTTTACTATGTATGTTATACTTCAAACAACAGACCTTTTACATACACGTATGTACATATATATGCATATATAGATATGTGAAATTTAAACAAAGACAATATAACCTATGCACATAATTCTAAAACAGTCTTTTCAAGTTCTTCGTGTCTTTTAAAAAATCACTTTCACCTCTCCTCACATGTAATCACCAACTTGGAATTTGAATTAATTGGGGCTTTGCCTTTTAATTTTTATATATTTATTTTTCTTGTATGCATATGGGTTTTCTTCTTTTGCTTACACATATATAAGTGGGTTATGTGCACACAGTGCCTGCAGTGATCAGAAGAGATGCCAGAGCCTCTGGAACTGGAATTATAGATGGTTGCGAGCTATCATGTGGATGCTGGGAACCTAACCCAGATTCTCTACAGTAGCAATAAGGGCTCTTAAATGCTAAGGCATCTCTGCAGCCCCAATCTTTGCTTTTGTGATACCTAAAAATATTTGCACAGGAATCATTACAGTTAATTTTTCCTGCTTTGCACTTTGTAGACACAAGATTATATTGCACATATTACAGTTAATTAATTAATTTATTTTAACCAGTCCTTTTTTTTTTTTAAGTATCCATCCATGTCTGCCCTGAAGTCTCAGGCCACTTACATCCAAGGCTTCTTCTTATTTTAAACATTGGAACATTTACATTGTTCTGTTCCCATAAACAGTGCTTCCCACGTGCATTCTGGGTGCTTTTCATCTGGAGTGATGTGCTCTGTGTTTTCCTCAGTTATTTTTAAGAAACTAGCTAAGCACGGAGTTGGAGTGGCTGTGGCACTCTTCCATTCTCATGTGCAGCTCTACCCAGCTTTACCAGAACTGCTGTTCAAGCTCATTGTAGATACCATCGCCCTGCACTGCATTTCAGTCATTTCATGTCTTTGCTAGAAAATGGGTTGAGTTGCTCTTCCATTAGGGTCTCAATTTGTGTATGCTGTGGATGGAGGAAAGAAATATAATCTTTTTTCAATGAAGTCCTTTAACAAAGGTCAGATTACCTGCCAGGAAGAAACTGAAGCAAGTCTATGAGTGCAGGCTGTGCTGTGGAGAAACAGGGGCAGGTGCTCAGTATCCTGCTGCCCTGCCATCTTCGGCAAAGAGCAACCCATTAGAGAGAAGGGACAGGACAAAGGGAAAACTCGACGTGGCTTTCAAAGGTGGAGACATCAGGGAACAGTAGAGGAAAACAGTGCTTTCTCCCCTGGAGCCTTGAGCAGATATGGGATTGAAGGAGAGTTTCCTGTTGTCCTCTGGAGGTGCGGCTGTCAATCCCCGTCTTCTTCCAGAGAGGAGGGTGGGCATGCAGGGGCTCCGTGCATCTTACCTGACTTTAGCTTCAGAATACTCACTCTTCTGATTTTGTCAACACCAGTCACCTCTCCTCTTCTGCCATCTTGTCTTATGAGCACTTCTCTATGGTTCATGTCAGATTTTTATATCTTCTAAATAGAAGATAAATGGTTGTTATACCTTGAGTCACAGGTTCTTGGCTTCATTGAAAGTATGAAGTATGGGTTCCATTTATTGAAACAGGTCTTACATAAACTTTTTAAAAAGTGGTTGGCTAACCCCTCCCTCCTTAATTTCATGCCACGATTGCACCAGTAGGCATATCTTTGCCACGCAGGCCATAATGGCATATTTTAAATTTTTCTGTGTATGCCTTTTGTTGGATTTATTTATCTTCTCTGAAAAATTATTATTAACAAATTAAATGAAGACATGACAACTCCAAGTTATGGTTGAAGAGAAGGATTATTTTTTTTGTAGATAGGAGTGAGTGTACAGACAGATGCATCTGGAAGAATGTAGACTGAACAGAGCCATGAGAAGAGAGAGGGGGGAGAGTGTGAGAGAAGGTGAACAGAGAGGTAAGAGGAGAGAGGGCAAGCTGACCAAGAGAGTTGCTTAGGACCAAGAGAAGAGAAGAACCAAGAGAGTCAAGGCAAGAGACGGCAAAAAGAGAAAGACAACCAAGAGAGTACATAGAGAATATGGCGGGGTTTTATAGGAATCAGTAGCTGGTAGACGGGAAGCAAAGTCCTGGGCTGGAAGGTTTAGGGGAAAGGGCAGAGGAGAGAAGAGCAGAGAGGAGCCCTCGGTACTGAGTGAGCCTGGAGGCCAGTGTGAGCTCTGGTATGCTAACAGGCACCTCACCATTTGTCCTTGCTTTATTTGGGACCTAACACTATCTTGTCTTAATACTCAGAACTTCTGGTTTTTGCTTCTTTTTGTGTGTGAGTGCTGGTTGTGTCTGGTTTGAGAAATTTTTTGAAGGCTATATTATTTTACATCTTGTTTACAGTTTTGGTCATCATGTGTTAGTCTTTAATATATACAGTTGTGGAAAGATCTGATTAAAGACTTCCGTATGCATGTGCAGTTGCTCCAGAACCACATATGGACCCCCTGTCTGCTCTACTGATCCATGACTTAACCTGTGCATGGTTTGGACTTTGGCTGAGGTGATGTGTTTTGATCCGCTTGCCTTGCTACCCACATCCAGCCCTCTTCTGATATAGCAAAGTCCAACTGTCCTCTTGTCCATTAACCACTGGGACAAATAGCATATAAACATTTTCATTATATTTACTCAGAGGTGTGTGTGTGTGTGGCTGTGTATGTAGAAGTCAGAGGAGCCAGGGCCTCTTTTTCTATCACATCGGTCCCAGAAATTAAATGAAGATCATCAGGTGGCAGGAGCCTCTACCCACACTAAGCCATCTCACTGTACCCACAAGATGGATTCTATTTACCTGATTTTTTTGTCATTTTATAGTAATTTATTAATCAAATTATCAGTTTTCAACAATGCCTCTGAAACTTGAAATAAACCTGTATCTATGTCTTTTAAAGACTCACTTGGCAATTCTTCCTATATCATGATTCTTTAAGATCTTACTTGTAATGAGTGTCCTAATTTTTACATAAATATCTGGTAATCATCTAGATTCATTCTCTGTAGGATTGCAGTAATTTCCTGCTGTTGTAGTGGTCTCCGTTGAGAAGGCTCTGCCTGCTGCTCATGCTTATTACTCTTAAATACAGAAAATTAAAATTTTCCCGTTAATTCTCTTATATAGACTGTGATAGAGTCTTTTTTCCATGGGTAATTATACTATCTGTAAATGATACTTTCAATTTCCCAGAATTGCTTTAGAATTCATTTTTTTTGTTTTATAATTGTTTGAAATGTAAATATAGGTCTAAGGTTAAATCACCAATTAAGGAGTATACAGAGAAATTCCATGTACATCTCTCCTTGTTTTGTTTTACTCTTTGTTTATGAGCTGATGGCTCTTGGGACCTCATGAACTTAAAGAGAGTCATATAGAAGCTGTGTCTGCTTGCTTTGTTCGATGCTTAGAAACCTTCTTAAGATAAAATTTTGATTTGGAATTTTAAGGAAATCTAAGCTTATTGTCAGGCATTCCCAGAGGACACGTGATTTTCCTTATTCCTTTACCCTGAGCCAAAGATGGAATTGACAAGCCTTCTCTTAAAGGGTTTTTTCTTTCCAATCCACAACTCAAGGTATTACTCATAGGGTGCTAGATTACCATAGAATCTCAAAAATTCCCAGGGCTTCCTTAAATCATGCTGCTTCTTATGAAATTATCCTGACCCTCCATTTTCATTGTCTCCCTTCATCTTTAACATAACCTTACTGCCAAAACACAACTTCTAAAGCTCACCAATTCATCTTTACATCGAAGACTCCTATGTAAACAGAAGACACACAAGTCTACCTCATGATGTATTTTCACAAAATACAGTCTTGTCAAGTTCAGAGTGTTTCTCCCTGCTTCCTTCCTGTTATCTGGGATACATTAGAGAAATGGGCCTGTGTTGTCCTCATGGACCTTACATGTTGAATAATTGATTATTGAGTTAATGGGACCACCAGATAGAGAATGTGCAACATATCATTCCGTGTAGGCCAGTGGTTCACAACCTTCCTAATGCTATCACCCTTTAATACAGTTGCGTTGATCCATAACCATAAAATTATTTTCATTGTTACTTTATAATGCAATTGTGCTACTGTTTGTATAGTAATGTAAATGTCTCATACACAGGTTATCTAATAAGCAAACCCTGTACCCTGAAGCTGTTGTGACCCACAGCTTGAGAACTGCTGGCATAGACCAAGCTCACAAGGACACACATACACAAACAAACATGCACACTTAGGTGGCTCTGATGGTCTAACTTTGGGGCTTAGTCTGCACACGTGGTTAGCTATTTAACCAAGTAAACTTCTACTCATACAGTTGGAGATACGAGTGTTTTCACTTTTACCAAGCAAAAAGACTAGTGATTTTCACTTTCATGTGTTTTCTGTCCCATTCCCATTTGAATGAGACAGGACAGCTGTGACTCTCCATGTTTTCTAGGCTTATTGGGAATAAATTTTCTGAGGCTTATCTCAGCATAGGTGTGTTCTGTGACTTTCAGGTAACTGATTCTATTTTGTATGGATTATATTATCTTTTCCATCTTTCTCTCTGTCCTGGGCCTGGGAATGCATCATCTAGTATTGTCCTATTTTGATTAGTGTTACCATGTTACTATGTACTTTGTAGTAAGTGTAAAAGCAACTTCCACCCTACTCTGCCATTTTATTAAAATGAAAAAAAAAACCCTTCAGCTATTCCCAACATTCATTCATTTCTGGTGGACATTAAAACTGCACCCTACCCTAGCACTCCATTAGGCTATTAGCCAGAAGTTCATGCTTCTATAAATATGCTTGGACAGATTTAGAACATTCAGCTCTCAGAGACAGGAGGATGTACCACCTCTCCCATTCATCCAAATATCCTTTAATGCCTGTCAGCATCGTGGACACTCTTCATTACAGTGCATATTCCATGCATTTATGATTATGAATGGGCTCTAACTTTACATTATATTTTCTAACAGGCAGTTGCTTGCATGTAGGATGAGTACCGATTTTTTTTTTTTTACAAAATAGATATGTTTCATTTTCAGCAGTCAAAGAGAATTCTTTTTATCTTTATTCTAATAGTTTCATTTGATTCTATGGTATTTCCTAAGTAAACAGGAAAGGCTGTACAAACTAATGACACCCTCCCCCACTTCTCTTCTTTGATGAGATGTTGCCCATGTCTTACATTCAACTGTGCTGGCTAGACGGATGAACACCCGTCATATGGTAGTAGATGTCTTTCTTCTCTTTTTAATGAGAATATAAATAGTGTTGCTATAATTTCCTAGACATAAATCTATATTTAACTGGTTATCAACTTCTTTCCGGCAATCTTTATATATAACAGCTTTCCCACATTTGTATGTTGAATTGTGGCCAGATGGAAAACAATTTTAATTTCTTTTTTTAGAGGTACAAATGATTGACACTTTTTATGAGCCATATATACTCGAAATGTATTTCTATTGTTTTCCCATATAACTATACAAATGTGTAATCTTGACTGAGTGTAATGTTTTTCAGTCTTTTCATTTCCCTTTTAAAATTCTATTATTTGTCCATTTTCCTAAAATGGGATAATGCAGACATAATTCAAGCATGTCTGATTTTAGATGATTTGTGCATGATCATTTTGATTTTTTATCTAGTCTCAGTATGGGGATGTTATTCCATGATTTCTGTGTCTATGTTGCATAACCTTTTTGGGAAGATGGTAATACACACCTCTTCACCCCACACAGGGCACCAAAGATAAACAAAGGATGAGGTTCATTACATTTTGTTTGATGAACATAAATGTACTGAGGTGATTTACAGACACTCAGTTGACTCAGAAGAAGTTGTGTCATGGGAAAAGTCCATACTAGCACACATGAAGAGTCCATGAAAGCTGCATCCTGGAGCTTTCTCTTCCCAGCAATAATTTATCACTTTCATAATCTTGGATAGAGGTATCATGTACCTTGTAACTTTCTCAGCTTCCTGAATGTTAAGTACAGTGAGATTTCTGAGTTTATGTTTCCTTCTCAGTCTTATGAGCCTCCATCTTGGTTTTGATGCTGAAGAAACAGGTAGTTGCAAAGAGGACCTTCCAAATCCTAGGTGAGGTTGAGTGGCCCTTCTGAGAGAACAGGGAGGTAATTAGTCATGGGTGCTCCACCTTCATGGGGATTGTCATTGCTGTTAGTTAGTTGTCACAGAAGAGGCTTTGCTAATGAAAGGATGTTTTTAGACATCCATGTCCTCTTGGTTCTGCCCTCTGTCTCATGAATGCATCCTCTCTGGTGGGACCCTTCCCCACATGAGGATGCAGCCTGAAGGCCTAGACAGAAGGGGTCCTTGTACCTTGGATTTACCAATATTCAGAACTGTAAGAAGTAAACATCTTTCCTGGGGCTGGAGAGATGGTCCAGTCATTATGGATGCCTGCTGTTCCTCCAGAGGACTAGGGTTGGTTCCAAGCTCAACAGCTACCCGGCCCCCACCAGGAGGAAGCTCCAAATCTTCTGACTTTGGAGGTCATCCAGACTTACATGCACATACTGCCCCCCACCACACACATATACCACACACACACACACTTAAAAAGAATAAAGACACATCTTTCTTTTAATCTCCAATTTTCTTCATCTTAGTAAGCCCCAAATATGTAATCTTCTGTTTCAGCAATAGAAAATGTACCAAAACAGATATTTTTTCACATGCCACTAATTATTTTCTTTATATTATACTCCTGAAATAGAGATTATTGATTTTTATCAGGGGCGTGGTAAATTCTTTTAACCTGTGTGGCAATGTGTTTATTTGATAAAAACTGTTTCAAATTTTATCCTGTCTGCTCCAATATCTGTTCCAATTCTTCATATTGCTCAAAACAGCTAGAATTCTAAGAAATTGTTTTAATTTAATAAATTTTTTATCTTTTTTATCACCTTTTCTCTCTCTGCTTGTATTTATTTATTTATTTATCTTTCTTTCTTTTAAAAAATATAATTTATTTATTTTTATATCAATCACAGGTTAGGTACTTTGCATCCCAGGCGTAGCCCCCTCCCTCATTCCCTCCCACTCTCCCCATCCCTCCCTTATCTCCTCCCTGCCCCCTCCAAGTCCACTGACTGAGGAGGACCTCTTCTCCTTCCATCAGACCCCAGTTCATCTTGTCTCCTCAGGGCTGGCTGCAATGTCCTCCCCTGGGATCTAGCCAGGCTGTTACTCCCTGGGGTGTATGGGGGAGGGTCAAAGAGCCAGCCATGGAGTTCATGACAGAAACAGTCCCTGTTCCCTAAGGGTCTTTAGTTGGACATCGAGCTACCATGGGCCACATCTGAGCGGGGGTTCTAGGCCATATCCATACATGGTCCTTGGTTGGAGAAAGTGTCTCGTAAAAGACCCCTGTGCCCTGCTCAATTTGGTCTTTGTGGAGCTCTTGTTCTCCCCAAGTTTACTAATTTCCCCTATTTTCATTATTATTCCCAGCCCTCTGCTGAAGGCTTGGTTGTGAGTCTTAATATCTGCCTTTGATTCATTGCTATATCGATTCTTTCAGAGGCACTCTTTGGTATGCTCCTGTCCTGTTGCTTGTTTTCTCCTCCATTCAATGTCCATTCCATTTGTTTATCTAAACGAGCATTGATCATCCCACCCTGGGTCCTCCTTCTTATTTATCTTCCCTAGGGGTATAGATTTCACCATGACCTTCCTATCCTATAGGTGAGTATATACCATATGTTTCTTTCTCTCTGCTTGTATTTATCATCTTTCTGTATTCCAAATAGGAGGAGGCTTTGAAATTCCTTAGCAACTCAGATTCATGTTTCAGTCTCATGTAGATTTTTTTTCTGGCTAGTGTTTTCATTATGGAGCGCTAGCTGCTAGTCTTTGAATTACAATTCCTTCTCTTCTCTCCCTCTCTGGAGTTCTGGGATTACAGCACCCACTCCAGCATGCTGGTATTTCTGTTTACTGACTTCAGTTTGAATGGGAACGCTGTGATCCATTAACAGTTTTGCCATTATAGTGCTAATTCTCATATTGCAATGGACTGTCTTCTGTGCAGCAGAATTTCCAAGCACAGTTGTATCCTCTTGGGAGGACAGAACATAGCTGGGAGACCAAGAGCAACCTGGAAGTGGCAGGCTTCTCTGGGAAGGCTAACAGAGTTAGAGGTTAGCAGGTCTCAGGATTGTCTGAGTTCAAGCTGCTAAAACAAGGATTACCCACCCAGGAGACCCATGGGATTGTAGTTTTTATTCAGCAAAATCCCAGTTGCCCACAGGATCCATAACTGGCTCTCAACATTGGAGCAAAGTGAAAAAAACATCACCATGAAGTCATGCCACCAGCTAGTGGAAGCATCCTGTGTGATGCTTTTCTAATAACTGACCGCAGTGTTTTATTTGATCAAATGTTGGGGTTTGCTGTACTGGTACTCAATAGTAACACAATTGAAAACTTGTTTGCTAATGTTTTTCATGTCTGTCTAGATCTGCAGTTCTCAACCTGTGTGGGTCATGACCTCTTTGGCAAACCTCTATCTCTTACAGTTCATAACAGTAGCAAGAGTATAGTTATAAAGTAGCAACAAAAATAATTTTATGGTTGGGGATCACAACAACATGAGGCTGCAGCGTTAGGAAAGTTGAAAGCCACTGCTGTAGATCTTCCTGCATCTCAATCCACCTCTTCCTATATCCCAGCATTTCTCTAATATCCATTTTGTTTTAACCTGTAAAAACTTTTAACCGGGCTAAAACCTACTTGGGCTTGTGTATTATTCTCAGTGGCTCTTCTTCCATGTTCCTTTGTAATTTAACAAGCCACATTTTTAGGAGTCCGTAGACTCATCAACTGTTTTCCACAACCCCCAACAGTCATAGTGTTTCTGAGACTAAGATTTGAGTGTATGCCTGTGGCTGCATTGAAGGTGACCTCAGAAAGTTTCAGATAGAATTGCACAGGTAACTTCCTTTCGGTTCCTATTTTAATCACTTGGGGAATCCTACAAGTTTTCTGAAGAAAAATACACGAATATTCCCCATTTTCATTTCTGGTTATAGTTACCTTCAATAGTATATTTTAAAAAGTATGCTCCTTTGCATATATGACCTCAACATGAGCTTTATATATATATCCACCAGATAGAAACTGTCCTTTTCCCCACTTTGTATTCCTCTGAAATGCCAGCGCATGCCCCGTTCGTTCCCTATATGATGGCCGCTTTCTCTTTCACCAAGCTCATGATGAGTGTGACCATTCTTTGCTCTGAAGTTTACAAGTTGGTCTCCATCCTAGATCCTAGGCCAGTGTGCATATTTTGATCTCCACTGCTAACATAGAACAGCTACTGCAAAAAAGAAGGCAAAGGATTACAACCACCAGCATTTACTATTTTATTAGCTTACCACAGACAAGGTAAGAATGTTCTAATGGTAATCCCTCTGGCACTGTAAAACACAGAGGATCAGTGAAGATACACCATCCCTCCATGGTCACACACTTTGTAAATGACACAACCAAGCCACCATCCTTGGGCTGCAGAGTAAGTCATTCCTATCCTGCGTCGTCCACCATGGTGTCCAGACTTGATCTTCTAGAGCATGGTTAATTACTCAGACACACCTGGATGCAGTATTCAGGTTCTTTTCTTTGTAGTTATGGCATTGGAATAATATTCTAAAACAGTGTTTGCAATTTCATTGATTGTGATACAGTAAAATATGAACTTTTATGTTTAAAGGACATAAAGCATCTTTACTTATGACTGACTCACATCTGCCTGTATAATAAAAGATATATTTGTTTCATGGCCATAGTATCTTCCCTGTTCTCCAGTCTCTAATAACCTGATGTGTTTTTGATGTTGGAGAAACTGTAGGAGAGGGGAACATGGAATGCACAGCATTGCTGCTTTGCTTTAGCATCTGTCCCCTTCCTTAACCCGTGTGCTAATCTCCTAGTCCTCAGGGCAGAGGCCCTATGAGCTGAGATTTCCGGGACGGAATCAGGTCATGGGGAGGGTTCCGTCTTGGATGGAGTTAGTGCCCTTCTAAAAGAGTCATAGAAAAGGTATCTTGTACCCCCTATATTCAAGGACACAAGGAGTTACCACCTAGGCCCCAGGAAGCATGCCCCACCCAAATTTGTTTTTATCTCCCAACGTTCAGATCCCCAAAGTAGAAGAAATATTTTTCTATTGTTTTAACCACTCAGTTCGTAGTGTGTCTTTATAGTTAGTACCTGAAATGGACCAAGGCAGTTAATAAGCTGTCATACTATTTTGTTAAATGGTGCATATGCATGTGTGTGTGTGTGTGTGTGTGGCCTCTGACTCCAAAGCTTATGATAAAGACTCTGTCCTCCTAATATAACTGCATCAGTTCAGCCATTTGGCCTCTCTCTAATACTGTTTTGCTGATAATTCTCTTACCTTATTTTTTGTCTTGGTTCTTTTCTTTCTTTCTTTCTTTCTTTCTTTCTTTCTTTCTTTCTTTCTTTCTTTCTTTCTTTCTTTCTTTCTTTCTTTTATTTGTTTATTATTGCTCTACAGATCTCAACTCCTGAAATTTTATACCTGAAGCCTGGCCATGAAATATTCAAAAGCTGCTTGGCTTCATCCTGCCGAGTAAGCAGTTAGTTTACTGTCTCTCGGTGAGGATGCTACATGGCAGTGTTTTTCGAAAAGGGACTCATGTGGGATGATTAAAACTTCCGTTTTTATAATGTGTCTGTGATATACTGCCTGGTTGGCCCCTTGTATTTGTACAAAACTATGAAATTGCATACTGTAAGGAACCAGGTGACTACTAATCCTCTTTTCTCAGACGGGGCCGCTTCTCCTTTCCTCATCGTCTTTCAGAGTGACTCTTTGCTTGCTTGCTCTTCTATCTTCTTCCTTTCCAAAGAGGACAAACACCTCCCTCTCCAGGGGAAGCTGTTGTCCTGGAATCATGTTTTTGGTGCCTGCTGGCATTCCCTCTTGCCCCGCACATTCCCCTGAGCCATTACTGTCTTTCTTAGACATTCATTTTTTATTTCTTTTTATGTTAAGATATAGTCACATATTTCCCCTTCCCTTTCCTTTTTCAAAACCCATACACCACCTTACTCTCTTCCAAATTCATGACCTCTATTTTATATTAATTGTTGTTCCCTACATATATGTATATACATCTATACTTCTAAATACA
>CM053767.1:47973601-48004041 GCA_028658305.1 Pachyuromys duprasi | reverse complement strand
CTTTCTTAGACATTCATTTTTTATTTCTTTTTATGTTAAGATATAGTCACATATTTCCCCTTCCCTTTCCTTTTTCAAAACCCATACACCACCTTACTCTCTTCCAAATTCATGACCTCTATTTTATATTAATTGTTGTTCCCTACATATATGTATATACATCTATACTTCTAAATACATAAGTACAACCTATTCAGAATGTATAATGTTTCTTGAACATACATTTTCAGGGCTGATTCTTTGGTATTGGATAGCCAATTCACTGTGCTCTTCTTTGCTTACTCATTTCTCTTCCCTGTATTTTCAAATTCTTTTCACTTCTTTTTTTCCGCTTTAAATATATACTGCCCTCCATATAGGAACAAGAATGCTATTTACTTGACTCTTTTGCTTACTCTAGCTGATCCAAACAAGCTCTCTTAATTGTTTTCTTTCTTTAGAATCATTAGACTCTGGCCCAATCTATGTAATTCAGTCTAACCCACAATACTGAATCTGCACTTAAGTTCAGTAGTAATTGCTCCATCTGATCTACTCATTTGTCTTTGTTTCTCACCATTTGCAATTCTTCTGAAACTCTCCATATTTTTAATTCCACTCTACATTGACTTTCTTCCCAGTTCTTCCTTCTCTTCTTTTCTTTTCCTCCATTGCCCTTCTTTATGTGACCCCCAATCACATTTATTTTTAATACTAATTATTGATCTTTTTCTCGTCTATAGTTCTCAGGTTCTCTCCTCCAGGTACTTAACTCATTTCTAAAGTTTTCCTTTTTTAGAGTCCTCCAATTAGAAATTCTAGGTATGGGGGGAGAGCCTTGAACTCATTGGTACAGGAGACAACTTCCTTAACAGAACATCAACAGCACAGGCTCTAAGATCAACAATCAATAAATGGGACCTCATGAAACTGAAAAGCATCTGTAAAGCAAAGGACATAGTCATCAGAACAAAACAACAACCTACAGACTGGGAAAGAATCTTCACCAACCCTATATCTGACAGAGGGTTAATATCCAGAATATACAAAAAACTCAAGAAGTTAAAAAGCAACAAATCAAGTAATCCAAATAAAAATGGATTATAGAGCTAAATGTATAGAGCTAAACAGAGAATTCTCAACAGAGGAATATGACATGGCAGAGAAACACTTAAAGAAATGCCAATCAAAACGACCCTGAGATTTCACCTTACACCCATCAGAATGGCTAAGATCAAAAACTCAAGTGACAACACATGCTGGAGAGGATGTGGAAAAGAGGGAACCCTGCTCCATTGCTGGTGGGAATGTAAACTTGTACAATCAGTTTGGAAATCAATCTGGTGCTTTCTCAGACAATTAGGAATGGTGTTTCCTCAATACCACTCCTAGGAATATATCCAAAAGATGTTCAAGTACACAACAAGGAAATTTGCTCTCTCATGTTTGTAGCAGCTTGATTCATAATAGCCAGAATCTGGAAACAGCCCAAATATCTCTCAGTTGAGGAATGGATACAGAAATTGTGGTACATTTACACTATGGAACACTACTCAGCAATTAAAAACAAGGAAATCATGAAATTTGCAGGCAAATGGTGGGAACTAGAGAAGATCATCATGAGTGAGATATCCCAGAAGCAGACACATATGGTATATACTTATAAGTGGATATTAGACATATAATAGAGGATAAACATACTAAAATCTGTACACCTAAAGAAGGTAAGCAAGAAGGAGGACCCTGGGTAAGATGCTCAATCCTCACTCAGAAAGGCAAATGGGATAGACGTCAGAAAAGGGAGAAAACAGGGAACAGGTCAGGAGTCTATCACAGAGGGCCTCTGAAAGACTCTACCCTGCAGGGTATCAAAGCAGATGCTGAGACTCATAGCCAAATTTTGGCCAGAGTGTAGGGAATCTTATGAAAGAAGGGGATGATAGAAAGACCTAGAGGGGTCAGGAGCTGCACAGGGAGAGCAACAGAACCAAACAATATGAGCCCAGGGGTCTTTTCTGAGACTGAAACTCCAAACAAGGACCATGCATGGAAATGACCTAGAACCCCTGCACAGATGTAACCCATGGCAGCTCAGTGTCCAAGTGGGTTCCCTAGTAATGGGAACAGGGACTGTCTCTGACATGAACTCAGTGGCTGGTTCTTTGATCACCTCTGCCTGCAGGGGAGTAGCCTTACCAGGCCACAGAGGAAGACAATGCAGACAGTCCTGATGAGACCTCATGGTCTAGGGTCAGAGGGAAGGGGAGGAGGACCCTCCCTATGAGTAGACTGGGGAAGGGGTATGAAAGGGGAAGAGGGAGGGAAGGTGGGATTGGGAGGGAAAGAGAGGGGGGGCTATACCTGGGATACAAAGTGAACAAACTTTAATCAATAAAAAATAAATTAAAAAGAAATTCTAGGTATGAATTAGTTTATAAACATATGCATGAATCCAGGATCTACTGTCCTTCAATACAATTTTACTTCTTTTTGGCACAGCTATTTTTAACTGATGGGCTAGCTTTTATTCTAAATAGTGAAAAAATCCACACACTTCTTCACACCAAACAAAGTGAGAAAAACAAGAAAATAAAAATCCAAGGCAGAGTAAGACAAAAGCAGTGACAGCTCCCCTAAACCACTCCATGAAACACACTGCTTTTCTTCAAAAAATGGATTCTCCACTGCATAGCTTATTTGTGATATTGCTACCAACACAACCAGCCGCACTGTAGCTCAGTGGTTCTCACAGAGGTTGCATGTTAGATATCCTGCATATATATTTATTTACTATAAATATTCACATTACGATTCATAACAATAGCAAAAATCACAGTTTTGAAGTAGCAATAAAATAATTCTATGTTTGGGATCATCACAACATGAGATATTGCATTAAAGGATCACAGCATTAGGAAGGCTGAGGGCCATGCTAATGTGGCAAGTAGTTTTTGGTCTTCCTTCTCATCCTCCTAGGACCTCCAGACCAGCAGACATGGAGGCCAAATGGGAAGGCAGAATATGCAATGAGATCGTGGGGCAAAGTTATAATAATCAAGGCTTTGTGTGTATCAGTGACTGAAGTACTCACTGGGAAATAGAGAGTTACTATTGGTTGTGGGAGTCTATAAAAAATGAAAATGCAGAGTTGTAATGGAAGTTTTGGTTTCTTTGTATGTTGTGTAGGTATGTTTTTGGTTAAATTCCGAGTGTGGGATTTTAACTGGACTATAGTTTGTCTATACCTGTTAATTGTCTTGTGGAGAGTGTGTCTTTTGCCATCTGGTAACGGCCTTCCATGTGTAGCACAGAGAGGGGCATGGTCTAGAACTCTGAGAGTATAAATATGAGGCTGAAAAAGAGATGTGTTGGTGTGTGGCGGGTAGCAGTTTGGAGAGACCAGAGACCAGAGACCAGAGATGGGGTGGCAGTTTGGAGCAGACAGACCGAGAGAAACGCTTCTGGTGCAGCGGCATGGAGAAGTCTGCAAGCTGCATCTGCAGTTGACAGAGATTGGTATAGAGCCCTAAGAGAACCCCTTGACCCTAAATAGCCAAGAGAAGTAAAGGGGCCTGGCCCCTCTCTATTCACTTACCTATTTTCTCTCCTACTTAAGGTTAGGGTGTTGGTGGAAGGGAGGTAGAGGCTTAAACACCCCAAAATAAAGTAGAGTTTTAAAAAAGATTGCTCTAAAATTTCTGGGCACAGGGGTCTTTTCTGAGACTGATACTCCAACCAAGGACCATGCATGGAGATAACCTAGAACCCCTGCTCAGATGTAGCCTATGGCAGCCAGTATCCAAGCAGGTTCCCTCATAAGGGGAACAGGGGCTATCTCTGACATGAACTCAGTGGCCTGCTCTTTGATCCTCTCTCTTTGAGGGGGGGCAGCATTACCAGGCCACAGAGGAAGACAATGCAGCCACTCCTGATGAGATCTGATAGACTAGGGCCAGATGGAAGGGGAGGAAGACCTCCCCTATCAGTGGACTGGAGATGGGACATGGGAGGAGAAGAGGGAGGGAGGGCAGGATTGGGAGGGGATGAGGGAGAAGGCTACAGCCGGGATACAACGTGAATGAATTGTAATAACTTCTCCTGCTCCCTCCTCCCCCCACAAAGAAAAGATTGTTACAGGAGTTTTCCACTACACAGGGGCTTTGTTCAAAACAAAAAAAGTAAAGGATTTTAAGATGGGGCCAGCAGAAGATAAGAGTGAATGCTGATACATTCAACCATAATTCCCTGCATAACTTCCTAAGTCACCTGTTTTTGTTAGTTTGATGACAGATACCTGTTTTTGTTTGGATGTGAGGTGTTTCGAGCTGGCGGCGCTGTGAGAAGTGGTTATACCATGAAGGTGGGGCTTCCACCTGCACATTAACCCATATGGACTCTAAGGAGGTGGCAGAACCAGGGGAAGATGGGGGCTGACTGAAGGACATAGTTAATAGCTCTGGTTGGTTGGAAGAGATATGTCCCCCATAGCATTTGAATGCTTAGCCCATAGGGAGTTGCGCTATTAGGAGTTGTGGCCTTGTTGGAGGAGGTGTGTCACTGTGGGGGCCAGCTTTGAGGTCTTCTATGCTCAAGCTATGGCTTGTGAGAGTCTTCTTCTGCTGCCCATGGATCAAGATATAGAACTCTTGGCTCCTCCAGCACCATCTCTGTTTGCATGCTGCCATGCTTTCCGTCATGATAATAATGGACTAAACTTCTGAGCTATAAGCCATCCCAAATTAAATGTTTCCCTTTTTAAGAATTGCCTTGGTCATGGTGTCTCTTCACAACAATGGAACCCTAAGACAGTGGCATACCTTTGAAGAGTACATTACCCTTGTCTTCTTCCTGTAGTTTTCTTTCTGCTTTGTGATCATCACAAGGTGAGTAATTTTTCTCCATCACATGCTCCCCACCATGATGTTCAATCTTGTCTCAAGCACACAGTGATCCTGCCAACCATGGAAAGCTCTGAAACTAGGAGCTGAAATAAAGCTTTCTATCCCCCTCCCCAAGAGGTTTATGTTAACTATTTTGTCACAGTGAAAAGAGTTTGCAAACATACTACCTATATAAAATGCCAGAGATGGGTGGGTGTCAACATCAGACATGTGTTTCCTTCTAATTGAGGAGACCGGAAGTCACGATGAAGGTATGGACAGAGCTGTTTGCTGTGGAGGGCTCTCTCTTCCTGGCTTGACCCTGACCATCCTCTGTCTATGTTACCTATGGGCCTTTCTCTGCACAGGTAAACCCCTAGAATCCTTCCTCCAAGCCTACTGGAACAGGAACACACCCTTATGACTCATTCAACCTTAGCTGTCCCTTTCAATATTCATCTCCACAATTTCATTAGAACTAGAATGTTCAGTAGGGGATGGCCATGATTAATTCTATATCATTAATTCTTCTGTACTTGATGTTAAATGTGCTAAGAAATCTCTGTGTGAACCCAGCACGCTACAGGCATTAATGTGGTTAGAAAGTAAGTATTCCCCTCTTTTTTGACTAACCCTTCCTGATTTAGGTCTTCCTTATTCCTCTCTGTGCCCTTGTTTCAAACTTTAATAGGGCTTGCTATTTAAACTCAGCCTCTTCATGTATGAGGGTAACTTTGAGGCTTTCCAAATCTCCTCTGCTCTATGCTTCTGCATGAAGACTTGTTTCCATAGATAACTGCAGCATCTCATCGTCAATTGTGGGCTGTGGCCTTGATTCTCAAATATTTGTCCTCAGCACCCAGGTAGACCACATGGGGACTCCCCTCACACTTTTGCTGTCCTGTCTTGTTACATCATCATGACACCATGCTCTTCTTGAAGAAAAATGCATGGATTAGACCAGTGCTTTTCAAGTGTACTTGGCATGTGGATCTCTGGGGACCCTTTTAATGCAGACCGTGGTGCCAGGGCTCTGCATGGGAGGAGGCAGGAACTGGGGTTATGCATTTTAACGAACTCGGAGCTCCTGCTTCTACCACCGAGGCTTTAAATAGAAAGATGCAGAATTTCTTTGTTGAAAGCATTCCCTTTCTTCCTCACCTTCCCCTCTCACAAACAAGAGATATGAAGCTAGTTTGTATTATTGTGCTGTCCTTTCTTGATTAACCCTCTTTTAATTTTATGTACAAATTCAGCCTAGACCCAAGACAGAGGGATGGTCAGCAAGCACTATGTCCCTGGGAGCAAAAGACAGGAAAAAGTATCATTTACACATATATTTATGTGGCTCTGTGTTCTTTGTTAGGGGACCACAAGATGACATGTACAATAAAGCAGCGCTTCCAATCAATTAAAGTTCAATTTTCCTCTACAACATGAAACTGGGAAGGACCCTGTTTCCATGAGGAGGCTAAACACACCGCCACTGCGGTTGGATGAAGTGAGAAAGGAAGTTGTCAACTGTTTTTTTCCCCCTCTGAACACACAGCACATTCACTTCATGTGAAATTATCTCTTGGAATTTACTTTATTCTAGAAGAAAAATAGAAATGTCTTCAGGGGATTTTGTTTTGTGAGGCTTGTTCGTTTACTCTTGTCCTTCCTGCTTTACACACAAGATAACTTTTGATGCATTAAAGTCTAATGAACAAGAACAAGGCGCAGAAGCGCCTTCTTTGTATTTTATTCAGTGGCTGAGTTTAGTTCCCTACAAAATGCTTTCTAAATTCAGTTTCTTATCATGGGCTCCATCCAGAATAAAATATACAGTGCCCCTGGAGCACACCAGCTGTTTGTGTACCCTGGCCAATATATCTCAGGGAGAGGTCTGCATGAAACATGGGTGATCATTTAAAAAAATAAAAAATACAAACCCAACTAAAACATCAAGTGTTTAGATCTGCTCAGTGGGAAGGAGAGGCAGAAGGGGGCGGGGGAGAAAGCAGCTTATTAACCGGCTCCTTTTACTTTGAACTGCGCGTTTCGAGGCTGCTCTATTTTTACCTATAATATTTCAGAGCATATTCTTGCATGTTTTAAAGTCAAATGAAAGAAAGAGGGTCTGAAAGATGGAGTGATTTTCCTTTAATTAAATTCTTTTATCACATTTTCTTTTCAGTGAGGGATTTCAGGGGGTGAAGAAGAATGTGTCTCTCAGTTACCACCTTTTTCAAACAATGAAAAGGGGGTGCAGAGGTGTAGGGTACAGCCCACGGAATGTTTGCTCGGGACGGGACCTCTTTCTAGAGTTTCTGTCCTTAGGGAATCCTCCCACGTGATATCCTCGGCCTGCCTTTGGCAGAACACTGATACTGTAGCAGATGTCACTGTGTAGCTGCTCCAAGGCTTGCTCTCAGCCATCTTGACTTCCATCCAATCAAACAGACAATAAGAACCTCACCCCAAATCTGCTAGATGGTACATGACCAAGGGCAAAGGATGTGGAACCCTATCTGTAGATTCTTGTCAAGTGGCTTAAAGGTATGGGCAACAAAGCCAAACATACTATGCCCAGCAAATTACTACCTCACCCTTCCAATGGAGACAGACCCTTCACCTCTCAAATGGGACTCTTTCTTAGGCTTAGAGTGTTCAGTTTTCCTTGGTGACAATACTGAAGGACACAGAGTTTGTGCACCCTGTTCTCAACCTTGTCACTTCTGGGAAATCAGCTCTGCTCATTATTGACAGGAGTGGAGTCTAGTGACAGCTTTTCCTTTCTTATTGCCAACCCTGACAGTTGGCTCCGTGACTTATATCCCTTGAGGCACAATGCTATGTGATGATAGAAGCCTTCTCCAGCCTGCTCTCTGTGCCTCCTACTATCATCCCACTGGCTTCATGTGTCCCGAGGGCTCAGTTCTCATCTGCATGTGTCCGTTTAAAAATCTGAAGGTTGATTGATTCATTAATTCATTCCATTATTGTGTTATCAGAGTTGTCAATGCAGTGACAAACAGGAGAAACAGTGAAAGGAGGGGAGATTCATCTTGGCTCAGGGTTTCAGGGGTTTTAGTTTGTGGTCAGTTGGTGCTATCACTTTGGGTCTGAGGCAAGGCAGAGTGTCATGGTGGTAGGAGCTGGTAGAAGAGGTGTTCACCTCATGGATCCCAGGAAGTAGAATAAGACATTGACGATTCTGGCACAAGATAAGACATTCAAAGGCCAGTCCACATCGATCCACATCTTTCAACTAGGCCCTACAAACTGAGACACCACCAACTCCCAATAATGCTACACCATGTCTCCATTGATGGATTAATCTGTTGATGAAGTCAGAGCCCTCATGGTACAGTTATATCCCTAAAGCCTCATCTGTTGGCAGCCCCATTTTTAACATGAGCCTTCAAGGCCATTTCAGATTCAGTCGGGAGCATCTATTCATCCAAGGTTTGGTGAGTTCATTATTCAGTAGACCATACTTGGGACTTTCACTTCCTGTGGAGGCTCATAGTCAAAAGAGGAAGACAGACAGTAGGGTGATACAATGTGGCAATAAACATTCTAAACAAAGAAGTGGACAGTTTCAAGGAGGTATTCATGCATCTGGGTGCTGTCGTGGATATAAACATTTTTTGTTGTTGTTGTTTTAATCCCAGGTGTGGGATGTGGGACTGATTCACACTGTTCACAACACCAAACTATTTGCCTCATGCAGGCTCTGAGAGGACCTCTTTGTCAGCTGCTGGTAATTTAAATCTGAGGACTCTGGGGACAGAATAAACGCCAGAGCCCAGAGAGTACTGGGAGTTCTGAGAAGGAACAAGGCTGTGTACTGTTGCTGTTGTTGCAGAGGGACAAGAAGATGGAGATCCCCTGAAAGAAGAATTGGACTGACTCCAAAGAACCTGGCAACCCTAACCAGCAGGAAGCAGCTAAGAGTATTTGTTCTCCCTCTCCCCCAAAGACTTTCTTTCTCCTACATGGTGCTGGGGTATTGGAAGGGACTGGGATTGAGTAGGGAGGAAGAAATATTAGAAATGTAAATAAAAGAGTTCTTTTAAAAAGTAAGCCAACAGGGTGCCTAATGGATAGTGAACTAGCCAATCCATCTCCAGGGCACCAGTCACATTCTAGGATAAGAAAATGGCCTTTGTAAAGTCACATGTATACAAATCTACTATGCTTGCAAAAACATGAAGTAGACAGAGGATTTTTTTAAAAGAGAAATTGTTACTGGACATGCTCTGAAGGCCTTCAGCATGCTGCCAACAAGTTTGTGCCTGTGGGCTATAGATGGAGGATGGGGGTACATGTCAAGGAACAGAGCTACAGAAATTCTTTACCAGCCTCTTGAAGAAGAGGCTTGAAGAAAAGGCTGTAACAGATTTATTTTCTTTTCCCCTGGTAATGAAGGGGTGGTGTTTATAGGCTGATTACATGAATCTGAGTTTCATGAATTTTTTTTGAATTCCAGCACCAGCAGCAGGGTTCCTTCAGCAGAAAGCCTTGATTGAGATGCTAAAGGCAATGAGAAATAAGCGGAGCTGCTAATTAGACACTTTGGCTGAGCAGAGTAGGGAAAGCGGGCCCTACGGAACAGCAGGGATGGCCTATGTGCCCAATATCTGATAATCCAAATTTTTTAGACTGCAGAGGTAATAGATGTACTCCAATTCTCTCTGGGCAGTTTTGATCTGGGGGAGTCTTGTCTGGCCAATGAAATATTGATAAATCAGGTATAAAATGAATCACTAATGTTATCCCATTCCTTAGTGAATTAAAAGTATTGACAGAGTATCTGGATGTTGAGGCTAATACATCTACTGTATTCTTTAGTTGGATGGCCCAAACTCCACATAAATAATGATGCTGGCATTTTAATAAACTGTTTTCTTCTGCTTTTACGCTTTCTCTTTGTCACTGAAAAGGAAGCTGGCTATTAGCAGCCTAAGTGCCCGATGAAATGTTCCCATGCCGTGTAATTCAATCACTCAGGATGCAGCCATGTCACTGATCTGAGTGTCTTTGCTCTGTGTCACCCGGCCACAAATTCAGCCAACTTGGGCCTGTATCTCTGTTTGTCCCATTAGTGGTGAAGGACTAGAAAACTAAATGACCACCAAAAAGACACAGCACATTTGAAAAAAAAATTGAATATCAGATAAGGTATTCTCTATTTTCACCTTTGCTTTTTCAGATATGCCTGCTAAGTCCTTGGCTGTTTCTGTTTTTCCTTTTAGTTTTGTGGCCTGGTTACATTGTCAAAAGATTTGAGATGTTAGTTACCTTGGTAAAATTGTACTAATGATTCCTTTCTTTTTATTCATTGTGCATATTAAAAATAACAACTCAAACTCAGCCTTCTCTTGCTTGATAGAATGTATCTCTGATCTGGAAGATTTTACTCTAAGGTCAATTTATATAATCACAGTAGGACGCTCTCTAAATCATCATTTTCTTCTTCTTTAATATTGATTGGCAAGTTTGCTCCAAATAATTTGTTTATTCACTTATGGACGCAACTCATTTTGACACAGTTCCATTACAGTCCACACTTGACCTACATTTTCTGTTAGTCCAGACATGTTTTCTGAAAGAAAAAGAGAGAGAAAGGGGGATAAAAGGAACCTTGAAATATCTGGTTAGTTGTAAAGTTTCCCATATCTTGGTTATGAAGACAACGAATTTCACTTTGAAAAATTTTGGTTCCATTTTTAGTCTAGTGAAACAAGGGTCCATTTAGTTCCAAGAGGGCTCTGCTTGTGAAGAGGACCAACTGGAAAGTGTAAAGAAATTTCATTCTCTATATCTTTGGTTCAAGAGGAACAATGAAGGCTTTGCCTCATTCTCTTCGGTCTTAGCTGTCCAGTTTAGAGTTTGCTTGGTGGCCAACCATTTGCGACAGAAAGTGAGCCTTTTCAAGAGTCACATAGCCTCAAGAAGACCCTACTTCTGGAAGTTTCTAGCTTGTTACCTCTCTGTATACAACAGGCTTGGTACACAAAGGCTTGCAGCATCCCACATGATTACTCCAGGGGGCCTGCCTGTTCGGAAGTCCTGAGAATCACATGTGTAGGGGTGACATTGATAAATGTGACTCCGGAAATAAGAACTTGCTGACCCAGTCAGTTAGCTGGTAGTTGCTTTTGGGCCTTTCACAGACCTGCTGCATGAAATTGTCAAGTGGAACCAGAGACATTAATGAAATGAGCTTTTTTTGTCTTGTTATTGGTTCCACTCAGGACACAGTTCTTTCCTGTTAAAAGGTGATCCGGGAACACAGCAAAATTCTCGTTAGTTCTTCAAGATGAAGAAGCTGAAAATGCCTTCCAAGCAATGCTACATCAGTCCTAAAGACAACAGAACTTGAGTGTGTGGCCATACACCTAACCCAAAGTTATCATTCCTAAATGCATTCTTCAGTGTGTTGTGTGGGACATAAAGTAGGACACTTTCCAGAATAAGAACTCGTCGTCCCAAATTTAATTCATTTTTTTCTAAGATGGATTCCAATCTTCACAGCATGTTGCTCTCTATTTAATAAAAACCAGGGCATGCATATTCCCTTCATTAAACTCTTCAAATTAAAATGAGTTTTCAGTGTTTTATTTATTATATTTAAAAGTTTCCCGCATTAATATTGCATTGTACACTTTCTAATTTTAGTCATGTATTTATTAAATAATAAGCAAATAAAAGTAAATTATTCAATTTTTATACACATCAGTTACTTTGTGTGAGCAAGGCTTGTGATTTTTATGAACAGGCTGTAGGAATAATAACCTTTTAACAATTGATTTTTTTTGAAAACACTAAAATTTAGGCTGTGAGGCTTTTGAGCTTTACAAAATATGTATCATTTGGGGGGTTCTTTTTGTTTGTTTGTTTGTTTTCCAGACAGGGTTTCCCTGAGTAGCCCTGGCTGTCCTGGACTCACTTTGTAGACCAGGCTGGCCTTGAACTCACAGAGATCCACCTGCCTCTGCCTCCTGAGGGCTGGGATTAAAGGTGTGTGCCACTATACTGGGCTAAAGCATGACTTCTTAAAGTTCTGGCATTTCACCCTCAGCAACTTGGTTTCAGCATAAGACATAAACACTCTGGAGGAAAATACAAATATGATGCATTGATAGAGATAAGATCAAATTAAACCACTCTCCTCACCTCCAATTTGTCAAAACAACATAGCTTCAAAAAATGCTTCATGCAAATGGTCTGGGATCTGAATCATGGGAGTGACCAATTTTATAATGTTTTCATTTATTCTTTAAAAATGTTACCTAACATATTTGATCATAAATCCTCCCAACTTTATTCCTTACCCCTTCCCTCCTTCTTCCCATGGAGTTCAGTTTGGATTGGCTAATTACTGACTTTCTCTCTCCCTGTAGAAATAAAATGCCAATATCTCCTCAGCGAAGGTGAGGCTTCGTGCATACCTCCCTTCCTCTACGCTGGGTTTTTGTTCACCTTCAAATTGTGTAGGTCTTGTGTATGTCACAATTTGCTATGACTTTATATGCACATCTGTCCAGTTGTGTCTGGAAACACTGCTTTCCTATAGTCATCTACCTCCACTGGTGCTTACAATCTTTCTGTTCCTTCTTCAGGTCCCTAAGCTTTGAGAGAAGGGCTGTGATATAGGTATCCCATTGAAGGTGAATCACTCTAGTCTCTTAATCTCAGCACACTGACCAGTTGTGGGCCTCTGTGTAAACTGAGGAAGCTTTTCTAAGGGTTTATCCATGGCCATAGTAATAAATCATTAAGAATAGCTTTGATAAAATGTCCATTTAGCAGATTAGAATTAAGTTTTTAGCCAGGGGCCATGACTCAAGCCACATGTTCTTGACTTCAATGACATTAGGTGTGGGTTCTATCTCATGTAACACGCCTAAAATCCAGTTTTAAAAGTGGTTGGTTACCCCATAATTTCATGCCACAACTGCAACAGTAGCCATATCTTGCTAGGTAAGCTGTTATTTTAGCTTGCAAGATTCATGGATGGGTAAGATTGAGTATTACTCATCTCCTCTGTAACATGCATAACACCTTTCATTACTATGAAAGCTATCCAGTAGGGATAAAGGGTCACGGTGAGTACTAGCTTGATTTCTCCATGTTCTATAATGTGGGGTCTTCAGCAACAGGGTCTTACATTCAAGTTGTGGAGAATAACCAATAGCTGTAATGTTTGGGTATTCTGTGGAACCCTGTTGGACACAACTCAAGAACAGGTAACCAGGTCTTATTATTATGAATTTTATTTGGTACTGTGTGATGTCTCTCTGGACTAGTGTTCTCCCCGTTTATAGGGTAATACATTTAAACTGAATGCATACATATTTATCTAAATTAAACTAATATATATGCCCAGCTCTATATATGTAAGCTTCTACAGTAGTAAGTTTCCATATGGCTTTACTAAAAGGCTTTTAATGCTTGTTACTCTTTCTTATATTCCTTTATCTACCCTACCCTCCTATCCCCCACTTTATTTAATCCTTCTTGTTCCATTCGCTCCTCCTTCCCCAACATAACTGTGTTTTTATTATGAGAAGGTATTTTAATGAGGCATATGACTATGAGGTTAGGTAGACTGAGAAGCACTGTAGACTTGATATGTCTTAGGAGCTTTGGTGCATGGGGCATAGTGGAGGGAGCTCATGTCATCACGGTAATCATGTCTTCCGTCCCCTCTTTCTTTTTTTGCTCTGGGTTTCATGTAGCCAGGGCTGGCCTGAAACTCGTAACGTAGCCAAAGATCATTTCTTCAATTTCTGATCCTCGGCCTCCATCTCGTGAGGATGAGGTTACAGTCATTCACCACTACATACAATTTTATTCGGTACTTGGGGTCAAACACAGGTTTTTGTGCACACTAAGGCAAGCACTGTCACAGCTGAGCTCCATCAACGCCCGAAACTTGGACTTCTTTATGCAACCTTCCGTCCCTAGTGTCCTCTTTCTGTCCTCACTTGCCTGGTACTTCTTTCCTTTCCTGACCCTCTTTCACTCCCTTATTTCCTTCTTTTCTTCCCCTTCGTAATCTGGCAATGGTTCTACTGAGGGAACAGCGAAGTGTCAGGTGTGTAATACCACACACTCAACACCTTTCGATCTGGAATGGAAACCAAACCTAGAATAAGAATAATGGCATGCAGCCCCGGCTCTGCAGCCTAAAGGCTGGGTGACCTTGCAAAGGTCTCCAGCCACTCTGGGCTTCATTCCTCTCTGATGTTATATCTAATGCATAGACATGCTAGAAAAGTCAAACAACGAGCTATGTTAGATTCTTGCATAAGTTGTAAATGAACATTATTCAAGTCCAGCCATGCCTTCTTTCTGTTTTATTATAATTGTATTTAATATAATCTGTATTACTAGGATTGTGTTTAATAGAATTTGTATTATGATTGCCCTCACTGTTTCCGCATCCCTTCCGTAAGAATGCAAACACTTAATCGCCATTTCTTATTTATCACATAGTCTTAGATAGAAGAAATAATTTTTGAATAAGAACTACAAAATGATAATACCCAGCCTCAGGCTATGCAAAGAAAACTGTAAGTCTAGAGAGGAGGCAGCATTCCAAGATTTGTGGCTAGTCCCATTTGCAAGAGACACTCAGAGACTTGATTTCACTCTTGCTCATTGTTCTACTCTGAACATCCTCTTCTTAAAAAATTTATTTACTTTTATTTTATGTACATTAATGTTTTGCCTGCATGTGTGAGGGAGTTGGATTCCCTGGAACAGGAGTTACACACCATTGTGAGCTGTCATGTGGGTGCTGGGAATTGAACCTAGGTCCTGGAAGAGTAGCCCAATGCTCCTAACTGCTGAGCCATCTCTCCAGCCCTCACTCTGAACATTCTTCCAATGTCAGTTTTCCTTCTCTCTGTAGAGCTCCCCTGTGAGCCTGAAGGGCTAACATTCTTGCTAACCCCATGTTTGGATCTTCTTTTGGCAAATGCAGTGATGCCATATGGTGTCTGGAGAGATTAATTTTATTTCATTTTAAGACCTGTTTACTGTGGTACATTCCTTTTAAGAGAAATCTGTCACTAGGTCTGACTTTTCTAAATTCTTTGAGAATGTGCTGTTCTCATTTATATTCTAGTCAATAAAAGAAAGCACTTATTTTCTATTTCCTTTTAGTAATGTACTGAATTACTATTTGTTTGCAGGGGTTGTGCGATTTCCAAAACAGATTTCTGGGGACAGACTCAAAGACAAAGAAAATAGAAATATCTGAGAAAGCCCCCCCCACTGCTTCTGACCTGGGTTACCATAATAGAACGAGTGCATGTGGCTAAGGCTTTACACATGTCAGCTTTCAGCACTCATAAAACTCCAATATCACCGGGCTGCATTGCGCTCACTGTGCAGTCATGGGGTTAAGCAAGCTTTCTATTTTATGGGCCCTTAAATCTTAAGTGATGTTCTGTGTTGTGCAATACTAGGACAGCCGTGAGAGGTATATATAACTTTTTTTTTCTTCACATCACCTAAGTGAGAGTTTGAAAGCCTGGTAACATCCCAGGAGCAAGAAAGGCATAAAAGCATTTGCCAGGCAGAAAAGGTACAGGAGATGCATTAAGATTTCCCCCTACTTCAGACAGTGTGTGTGTATACATGCAAACACACACACACACACACACACACACACACACACTTACTCTCATATAGAAACACACACAGGCACATACTCAAAGGAAATACATTTAGAAAGGCTACTTTTGCAAAAGAACAAATTTATCTTTGCAATATTGTAAAGATTTTTAAAGTGTCAGTTTCCGTATAAACTGCGAACATTATCTAATATGGATATATCTAAGTTGTGTTTCTAGAAATAGAGAATAATCATTGCTTCTTGGTTCTTAGAAGTTTTTGTGGTTGGATCTTGATCCTTTTGGTTTTTCTTTAAAATTGAAAATTTATGTTTCCAACCTCACTAAATTTCTCACGGCCTGGGTAGCTAACAGCCTTTGAATATTACTTTTATTATTTCTTCTTTGCAATTTATAGAAATGTACATCCCTTGAAGTAGTTATCTGTCTAGAATGCTTTCATCTTCAGAGTTAGAAATCATTCACTTTAGGAACTAAAAAATTCTAAGAGGTTCCAGGCATAACTGAGTAGAACTTACATACACATGTCTGTGTATAGTACCACTTCCCCTTTTATTTTGTGAAATAAAATCAACAATGTATGTGTGCGTATGCACACCTATGTACATGAGAATGTATGTGTACCTGTGTATGTGTCTGTGTGAGAGCATATGCATACCTGTGTGTGTAGGTGGACACACTTGTATGTTTGCACTGAGGCCAGAAGAAGGTGTTGGGTGTTCTCTCTCATTTTCCACCTATTCCTTTGGGTTGGGATCTTTCCTTGAAACTGAGTTTCAGCTTTTTGGGGTAAGCTGCAAGTCAGCAAGCCTCAGCAACCCTCCTGGTTTGTGTCCTTGGAACTGGGATAACGGGTGTATGCTCACACTCAGCATTTTCCAGCAATGCTGGGATCTAAACTCCAGCCTCGTGACTGCAGAGCAGGAGTGCTTGACAACTGAGCCGTCTCCACAGCCCACTGGCCATCTTTTTATATAATATACTTATTCTATTAGATGTTATCTTTTCTAAACATGATGTTTTAGACTGTATACACACACACACACACACACAATTAATATTACTCTATCAGTTCTATCCAACAAGTTTATTTTTCACTTGTATCAAAGATTAAAAACACATGATAAGTGAATAAAATATAGTAATCTATAAATTGTACAAAGAATTTATATATAAATATATGTAACTCTAAAAGAAAGGAAGCTATGGACAAAAAAGAAGAGGATCTTCAAACATCAAAGAGGCATGCCAATTAAGATTATGACACTTCCATTTACCTTTGGAAGAGGCTCTATTCTTTTAGACCATTCTTACTATGTTTCCTTTGTATTGCATCATCTTTTTTTTTCTATTTGGAAGGAGATAGGTTGGATTTACTTTTTAGTCTATCCTACTTTGTTTTTATAGTATGTAATGAAGAAGACATGCTGTATTCTTCAATTATAACAGCTTTTTGTTGTTATTTTTCTGCAAATCTTGCTTTTTCTCCATTTCTCTTTTGTTTGTGATTCTAGTAAAGATGTCTTAGACAACCTCACCATTTAATGTTTTTAAACTTTCTTTCCCATTTTCCCATACTACAACACCCAGTAATTCTTTTAGATGTTTTCTACTTCCATAATTATATCTTGAACTGAATCTAGCAATGCCTAAAAATTGTTATTTTAACTCCAGTTTTTGTAACTATGACAAATTATATATTCATGACATTATTTTCTTTTGGTGTTTATTTTTGTGTATATCGCTTCTATGGTCTCTTATGTATAGTTATTTTATGTTTGCTTATTCATTTCAGAGCATTCTATGTTTGTTTGTTTTTTATCTCAGTGGTTAAATTTATAGCCCAATGTTCCTACACTAGGATGGCAGGCCTGAACTAGTCTGGAGTGGGTGACATGAGTAGGTTACAAAAGTAGCTATAATTAGAAACACTCTCTGGGAACATATTTTCATTAAAACTTGACAATTTCTTGAAACAAATATGTCAGTCAATACCTGAGCACCCCATAAATTTAATCTGGTTCTGACTCACTCACTCATTTTATCTGCCTAAGTTGGATACACCTAGTTGTGTGGTATAATTCAAAGTTCTGCCAGTGCTAGGAAATGAAAGTTCCTACAGTAGCATGATTGCCCAGTAAGTCATCATAACTGTAGTTTAATCCTTGGATCTCTAAAACCATAAAGGTTAGTTTCACCTTGTCTCAGACTTGAGGGATTTCCAGATTCATTGCTGCTGCTGATTTCAGGCTGGATAACAGAACAGGGTCAGGGTAGATGGGATCAAAGTGGTGAGAAATGTGCTTCCTACACATAGTACTTGGCAGGAATGGAACTCAACTGACACAAAGCCTCTAGTTTAATACTTACTGCGACATAGAACAACACAATACCAAAGTTTGGGACTACAAAGCAACATAATAAAATCAATGTTATGCACAAGTATGGGCTGTCCCCAGAAAAATGTCAGATGCAAAACCTTTGGATGTCAATATGAGTGACCAGATTTTTCAAGTATGTCCTATATGATGTTACTTCTAAGCAAACAAGTTCACACTAGTGACACTGGGGGCGTGCTTCACTCTCATTAAGGAATGCTGCTTAGTAAGTGTTTGCTACAGTGCTGAGTTTTTTCCAACCCTCTCCCTACCTTTTGGCATTTACTCACTTTGGAGATTTTCATGCACCCTGGTGAGCTTGATACCTGTTACTTTCAGTGCCAGAGTGAGAACAGTAGAATGCATGTGTTGGTATTTCAGCCTTGCCAGAGGACAGAGGATGGCAAGCTTGGTGTTTACATACATTGGTGACATTGCTAACAAAGTGGTAACAGAGGCTAACAAAACTTGAGGAGCACAATGTCTCCCCATGAAATATATTCTCTCTTGTATAAAGAAAAATACCATTTTTCCCATTTTTAGATAAAATACCATTTTTAGAGAATTTTAGATTCAACACAAATTTTAATTTTGATAAAAAATTCAGTTAGGATACATCTGCCTTGGGTTGAATGTCTATCAGAAAAAAATTACCTTAAAATCTGTTTTGAAATTTTTGGTCTTTTGAATCTCAATATCTGTTCAAATGCTGGCTCTTAGTGTTATGAATCTTGTGATTTGAAATCCAATACTCAATAACCTCATTAGATGCTATTTTCTTGTCTGAAAATTGGGTAGAGTGATATCACCTACAGTTAAAGGAGACAACTCAAGACAGCTTTCAGTACAGTGTTTGGAAAATTATTAGGGCTCAATGAATATCAGCTATTGTAATCCTATCAGCATGTTCCTGTCCTGAAAGACTCTGAAACAACTCTCTACGTGTTGATTATTGAGCTCAGAGTGGGCACCCAGGTTCTCTCACTTCCATGTTTGTTGTGTTAGCAATGTGCTCACATCCACCATCAAAGCTGTGCTCATCACCCCTCTGTGCGACTGTTCATCTCTCTAGAAGGCTTGGTGAGATATCTGCACCATGATCAAATCAAGCAGCTCAACCTTCTTGTCTCCAAATTTACAAAAATCAACTCAATAGATAAATAGTATGTTTCATGGCTGCAATGAGAACAAGAGAGAAAGTGTAAAAATGAATTTAAAAGAAAGAAAGCCCTCTATAGAGAAGATGCCATCCAATATGGAACCTACAGCCATGAAAGCACACAAATGTTACTCCATGTTATTGATGGTGGGGAAAGCAAGAAATGATTCCTCAACAAGGTCAGACTCTCGTTAGAGGCAAGTGAGTAAGCTCCAGGACAGACAGCTGCGGGGATGAGTGTGTCAATGTTCCTTGCGTCTTGTTCTGCGAGGGTCCTCTGCAGGTCCTAGACCTCATTTGCCTGAAAGCTTCCCTCATTGTTAAAGTAGTTGGAAGAGATGCTCTGACCTTTGGCTTGACTTGTTTTGTGAATAAATCAAAAATAGCCCATTTCAATATATCAAGAGATAAATATGGTATCATTTAAATATGCAAAATTGAAAAAAGTCCCACTTGAACACATTTTCAAATCACGTTGAAGGAGATTCATGGTTTGACAAGGATGTGTGAATCTAGGTTCTGAAGTTTAGGAGTATGCATAAAGCAGTTCACAGCCCACACTGTGAGAACTAGAGCTTTGCGTCCCCCATTTGAAAACTCTCCTTTGTCTTTCCCTATCACCATAATTAACTAGTTCCTATTCATTAAACAATGAAACAGACAATTAAATAGTAATAATAGTCCTTTAATTATGAAGGTATTGTTATCTGCATAGAACATGAAGAGGGGAATCATTTTAGCTGCATTTCAAACGTTTGCTTCTCTGCTTTTTAAATGCAGAAGAAGCAGCTCACAGTTTCAGGGCCTCTTATAAGAAAAAGGGACAGAGTCTGTACCCTCCTGCTGACCATTTCCAATGAGCAGGAGTCTCACTTATTAATGGAATAAGCAATGATCAGGACACATGCATTCTTAACAAGCATCCTTATTATTTTTCGAGAGGCATCTCTAAGCGTGCTAAGAATCATCAGCAAGTATTTTTAGGCACATGATGCATGATTAAGATCAAAGTCCTGTGCTTGATGACTTTCAGAGTTTGTTAAGCACCGTAACACTGGGCTGAAATTCAATTTGAACTTATCCTTAGCTTGTCTTTCTCTTTCCCCTTTGGGTAGAGTGTGATTCTAATACCAGAGTTGGCTTCAGCATTATTATATTTTGATACAAGGGAATAAATTATCACATCTCCAGCTCGACAAAAACAAGCTGCACTTCCAAAATGTTTTGTCCTCACTACTAACACTTCTCTGCAGCAGAGATTTGATTTCTTGAGAAAAACTGTGAATATAAACAACTTGGATTAGGATCACAGAAAAATCCCTTCTCTCTCACCCAGTCAATTAGAAGGAACACGTGGCCTTTCTCTCATAATTAAACATATACTTAGTGTTTACTAATGGTTGCATGTGTACCAACAAGCAAGGTAGGAATGTGTGGCCACTTTATTTAGATTCCAAACTCTGTGGCCTTGGACAAATGATTCCTCTTTTGTAGTTCTCTTTTGTGGTCAGGTGCTACTGAGTAGGCTTTGATACCAAGTGGTCTTTCCAAATTCACCACTTAAATGCCCTAGGTCTTGTGCATTCACGGACTACACTTTCAGGGACATTGTATTTCTTAAACGTTGGCTTCATTCATCTAGTTTTGTTCTTTGATACCATGAACGACTGGCACTTACTAGACGATAATATGGATCAATTATGCTTTTGTTCCATTGTTTTCTTAATCAAGCACATTCTAGCTTTTGGATGTTTCTGATTGTGATGCTGTTTTCCCACAAAAGGAGCTTTACCATTGGCTCCATGAACACTGACCAAGAAATAATGGTTCTTTGTAAATCTGTATCATCTCTTCAAATGTGCCTCTCTTTTTCTTTCTTTTTTTTCTGACAAGGACTGTAATAATCCAAGGATCTATGGGACCACAGAGTCTCATAAGAAGGACACATTAGGATGAAGGCTGTCCTCATCTGCAGGACATTTGTCATCAAGGCTTGCCACAGAGTCTAAGTTACATTTTGATCTAAAGATACAGTCATATCAGGCAGTTCTATAATCTAGGCAACCAGCTCCCTGGTCATGCTATTTCTAAAGCTTAGCACTTTTCCACCCTCAGCAGAGAAGTCCTTACTTTTACTAGTCATACATGAAGACGGCTTAAATAACTGTATTTAAGGAGAAAATTCTGAAAACGAAGTAACCACCAGTTCCACAGGAATTCACATTTATATCTGTTTTCTCTACAGATCCAAAAGATAAACCCCTCAGGCTTTTTAGACATTCCTGGCTAACAGTGTGTTGGCAGAGTACTAGCTGGCAAATGGTTAATAAAAATGAATTAAGAAATTTTCAAAGCAAACTTAAATATCAGAAAAAGTGGATGTGTGAAATTTTAATTTACAAGGTCGACTATAAAAAAGATACAATCACACAACTCAATGCCTATTTAGAATTCTGGGTTATAGTTTTGCTCTTTCAGTCTATTAATGCACTAGTTCTTTGACATCCCCTCAGGCTGATGGTGGCTGTTAGGATCCACACAATCCTAAGTACAGAACTAATTCCCTGAGTTTTTAAGCAAAGAAATAATGGCTATTTGTGCATCTGCATCAAACGCTTCATTGTGCCTCAGTTTCTTCTGGCAATGAGTATAAATAATCCAAGGAGCCATGAGACTGTAGTGTCTCCTAGGCTGAAGATTGGGAGCCTCATATGTGGGACAATATCCATTAAGTCTCTTCACTGGGTCTGAGAATCATTCTGATCGTTAAGGCAACACGTGACCACTGGAAACGCAGCACATGACTTGCTTTTTTTTCTGAAACCTACCACGGAAGTGATTTGATCAATTTATTGGCCAATTTTTTTTTGTCAAGATCATATCATAGTTCATTATTTCACTGCCTCAAGTTAATTAGTGAGCACAAGAAATTTGAAGGAATTAGTGTCCTTACATTTATCTACATAGTGCTCTTAGCTGATTTTCAGTGTTCTGTATCTACAGCTACTCAATTTTCAACCTCTTCTCTTACCTTCATGTATAATCCATATGTACTTGACTAATAGCTCACTATTATCTTAGTTCATGAAGACAAATGTTTGTTTGTTGTTGTTTTTTGGTTTATGTTTTTAAAACCTACTTTAAGACATTTTTCAGGGAATATTTTCTTATTAATAAAATGCAAGTCTTCCCTTAGTTGCTTGTTTCTCATCAGGAAAGTAAAGACATACTACCTTTTAAGGGAAATAGGAAAAACAAACTTTCCTTGGTAGATAGTATACCAAGTACTTTATATGCATTACCTCATGGGGTTCCCCCAACAAGTCATGTGTTAAGCATATTACAAGTAAGGAAACTGAGTCAAGAAAATGAATGACCAGACAAGTGTCATCCAACGCAGAAACAACAGGAGTAAGATTAAAGTCTTTCTGAATGTTCCCATTTCCACACAAAATGTTCAGACACAGTGTTCCATCTGAGAACAAAGAGCAGGAATCCTACAAGAGAACAAGCCAGGCATCATGAGATGCAGAGGAAAGAACCATTTACTGAGGGCTTCAACTGCCCCAGGGAGATGCACTCAAGTGTTGGCATTAATCAGAATCCTTAAGCAAGGGCAGGTTTGGGCTACTGTGGAACAAAGAAGATTTTAGGGCAACAGTTTAGTTTAGGGCAGGAAAAGCTTTGAGGATTCAAGGGAAACTTGTGAAGAGAAAGAGGCAGTCTTTGGGTGGAGTGCATTAGGAAAGCAGATTGAAAGAGGCTGGAGATAAATTGCTAGAGGCCTTTGACACAGGTTTAGCTCAGAATTTTTGTTTAACATGAAGCAAAATAGAGCATTCTAGAAAGTTTGCTACCAGGGGAATGGTGTAATCACAGCTGGGTTGTAGGCAGGATCCAGAAATACTATTACAAGGGGCACCAGCTTGGTAGAAGCTGGGTTGTGGAAGGGCATGGCGGAACAGAAGTGGGGAAGGATGTTGTCAGGATCTACTGAGGTGGCATAAATTTGTTTTATTTATTACTATCTGTCTGTCTGTTGGTCAGTCAGTCTGCCTATCTATCCACTTTTTTTGAGACAGTATCTCACACTTTAGCTCAGGCTGAGCTAGAATGTACTTTACAGTGCATGATGGTCTCAAACTCAAGACAATACTCCTGCTTCAGCCACTATGCCTGGCTTCAAGTATTATTTTATGTTTTTGTCTGACTTAGAAACTTGAGCATATAATAGCAAAGCAACTTAATTATATACTTGCTTCATAAATGTTGGAGAACTTAGTAGTTCTCTCATAAATGAGAGTAGGTCTTTATAGCTTGATCAGGTTTGTCTTTCATGTTTCTGAGTATAACTTCTTTTAGTTACCTGATTAAAGATGACCCACCCTTTGAGCCTCATCTCTAAGTACATCAGTTCTATTTTCAATATTATTTTTTATTTCTGTATATATTGCTCTCTCTTTCTCATGGTGTGTGTGTGTGTGTGTGTGTGTGTGTGTGTGTGTGTGTGGTTGCAAGTACCCATGGAAGCCAGAAGAGGGCATCGACTGCCCTGAAATTCCCCAAGGCTGGAGTCACAGGTAGTTATGAGCAAGACCTCCTAAACACTGTGTCATCTGTTCAGTCCCATGAATTCCACTTTAAGTCTGGTTCTTGTGTTGCAGAAATTCTGGAAAGGAAGGACAATATTGCTAGCTTCTCTTGTAGTAATGAAATGCAAACAGACCATCCTCTTCCAAGTCTTCATTGGAAATCACCTTCTCATATTTTGTTTTTGTTTTAATATCAAATTTGAGACTATTTTACACTCAGCCTTGATGTCTTATTCATTTTTCTTGCTGTTACACTTTGTTGAACATCTATTTTTTGTTATTCATGCTCTTTTCCCATGTATACATTTTACTTTTCTTTTCTTTTTTTTTTTTTTTTTTTAGTTTTGGTTTTGGTTTTTCAAGACAAGATTTCTTTGTGTAGCCTTGGCTGTCCTGGATTAACTTTGTAGACCAGGCTGGTCTTGAACTCAGAGAGATCTGCCTGCCTCTGCCTTCCTGAGTGCTGGGACTAAAGGCATGCACCACCACACCTGGCTTCCAAGCACAGGTTTCTGACCTGAAAATATACCCCCCCCCCACTACTTCTGACAATACAATTGATTTTAATCTTACTAATTTGTAGGGGATTATGCTCAATGGAAAAGATATGATGAAGAAAAAAAATCCATTTTTTGCTTGTTAACTGGAAGGGAATTTTATTGACTCATAAGATTCTGCATTCCTCAAAGGGAGCCACATATTTTGACAACCTCAGGGAACTATTTCAAAGGTAGGATTGGCAGAGACTGTGTGAGAAACTGGGCAGGTGTGCATTCCCCATACAGCTGATGCGCTGTCCTTAGAGGCCGTCTTTTCTCTCTTCTTTCGCCTTCTGGGACCTCTGCTCATTTTGTTCCACTCACTGGTGACACTGGATTCTGGTGGCCCAGAATCCCCAGTTGCAAAAGCAGATTCTGACTAGATGAGGAGATGGAAATGGATTTGACTATACCTGCAGCTAATTAATGGTGGAAAGGATCACTCAGGAGACTTCCTTGGCCACAGAGCTTACATTTGTCTAAACTGTCTTTTCCGACTTGGCTCAAAAAGGGGGCATTGTTAAACCCATTCTCTGTTGATAAGCAGCATCGAGTACAGACGTGAAGCCCACGTGGTCCATTTGGAAATCAAAGAAACTCAAAGTAGAGCTTGTGATTGAAGCTGGTCTCCAACCATTGCTTTGAAACAATAGGAATGACTTTCTCATCCAATACCTGTTCTTTATCAGGCTTGAAACTGGCCGTATAGAACTGTTATCTCATTCAGCCTTCATGCTTCATAGGGTTTATTGTCCCTTTTTTCATAGACAAGGAACTGAGAGCCAAGAAGGTTGTTTGTCCTAATGGGATTTGACCCAGTTGTGATGTTCTCCCAAAACTCTGGTATCCCCAGATGCATTTGATGAAAATCCTATTGTCAGCTTTGACTTTAGAGCAGCTTCAACTTTGGTTTCTGCAAATCTTCAGGGAATTGTTACTGATAGGGAAAAGTAGATTTATCTCAAGACATAGAGCATTCACTACATTTTTAACAGCTTTCTTGAAGGAAGGTCAGGCTCCATGGAATCACCCAGAAGAGCCTTCGTCTTGTAACTGAATGGGGTTGTGAGGTAGTTCTTGGGTGGAAGGGATCCAGGCTATGGGAGTGTTTAAGATAGGTGTCTCAACCACCTAGAAAACAGTTAATTCTTGCTACAAGAAAACAGTTAGATGTGATAGCAGATTCAAACATTTAGTGGCATCTTAGATGACATGCTATACAAATTTCAAAGTGAGATACTTACATACATAATTTATCTCTGTAATTAAAAAGCCTAATTTAAAAAATAATACAGATGCAACACATAGTGGTGTGATTTTTTTTGTCACAAAAACAAGTTATTATCTTGATAATGCAATACTATAATTTACGATTGCTACAAAACAGCACTTTCATGAATTGCATGATAAATATTGTCTAATTATTTTCTTTCACATTCTCCTTCTAGTCCCTTGTTTTGCTTTTGAGGTGATGAGAATTCAGGCATCAGTGGTAGGTTGAGCCCTCTTTGTCAGTGTTTATGGGGTGAGGTTGGAATTGAGAAGGGTCCCTTGGTTTTATCTCATTGGTTACACAAAGTGAATGCCATTCCTTGCTTTAATATGAATGGCCATGCTGCAGAAGGTCTCTAGGGAGCCTGTGTTTTGTGTGTGTAGGTTTCATTGCAAATTCTTCATGCATTCTGCAGATGAGAACGAGGGACCTACTGTTATGGGGTACTTTAGCCATAAATGACCATTATATTTCTGAGCAGCTCCCCCTTCAGCTCTCCTTGCTTCCTTCCTGGTTACAGCACCATAATTCTTGGCCAGGAAGGGAGTGTAAATAGCTCTCCCACTGCTGACGCCACTTTGCTGCTTCCAAATTGATGTGGATGGCCCTTTAGCTCTGGAGACCCGAGCTTTTCACCTTCACAGCGCTGGCGTTCATTGGCCTGCGGCTCTGGGCCTGAGATAAATCCTTAACTAGGGTACTGCTCTATACTCTGCGACATACCAGAACTCAGCCGGCGTTTGGAAATTTCAAACATTTTGGAAATTTACACCTTGTCACTCTCTGTGGGCAATGATTTCAAGAAATTATGCCATCCCCACCCACCTTCGCATGCTAAGGCTGAAAACCCAGAGCTGTTCTAACTCCAGCTACGGAGCTGAAGGTCAGAGAAGTCGAGAGGAGCCAATGCTTTGTGAGCATTCCCTATTATTATGCTAATCATATGCATGGTCTTCCTGCACTTACACATCCATTTTCATGGCCGAAAGAAAAAAAAAATACATTGGTGTTTTAAACAATTGCTAAGATTGTAATAAAACAATGGTAAATGATGGAAAACCTTAAGCAGAGACATATTGTTGTCCTTGGTTGTGACAGGAGAAAGGAGTAAAGAGAGGACCTAAAATGTTATTTTTAAGAGTCAAACTGCTTGTTTGTTATGTTTTGTTTTAATCTGGACTTTGATATTCACACTGAAATTCATATCTAAAAAAGGATGTTAATTCCTAACAACCTATTTTCCCACTGTCAGCTTTCTTATGGCAGTATATGTGTGTAAATGTTTGAAAATAAATTTTAAGGTATTTATTAACACATTTCTATGACTCTATCTTGTGCCTCTGACAGTAACACTATTTATGATGAGTTATCTGATTTTGCAAGACTCCAAACCAACTCTGATTTTTCCACACAAATGTTCTGAAAGTAGATACCAGCAAATTAACTTGCTTTTTGTAGATTAAAGAAATAGTATAAGTAATTTAACTCCTTTTTATCCTGTCAATTTTTAACACTTTGTTGGAAATAAATAATCTTGGAGTCACCCAAAGAAATACACAAAGCAAAAGTAACCTGACAATTTCTATAAAAAGGGCATTGTATAACCCAAATGGAGCTAAAAGCAACCAGGGGAGGAAGCCCACTTAGCTTTAATCCTAAAGTAGTTAGTGACTTTGTTTCATTTATGAGAGCATGACATCACAGTCTGATCATACTAGTTAATGAGAGTCAAGGTGTGATAGGAGACCTGGCAAACATCTAGGTATGGGTACACCTCAAGATGGCTGAGGTTTAAAGAATATTGGTTCTTGGTGGACTAGCTCTCATGTACAGAAAAAAAAATTCACAATGTTAATCATTTCATAAGTTTCGTTTTCTAAAACCCCATAAGTTAGTTTATTGAATTCAGTATATTGTAGTTCTAGATGATAGTCTTCAACTAATGATGGCATAAGAATTTTTATTTTATGATAGTGTAAAAGCAATCAACGTACAAGAAAACACGTGATTACTGTCACTGTTAGAAATTTTCTCAGGTTAGCACCATGTGCTGGTCTTGACTTGGTGCTGACAAAGGTGACGAGCCCAGCAGTCCAGAGAGAACCACCAAGGAATCCAAAACACTGGACCTTCTCACCAACCTGTGAGGTTTGGTAGGATAGCCAAACAGATGTCCCTTCATCTGTGATGGGGTTACATCTCAACGAGTCTATTGCAAGTGAAAAATATGGGTTTCTGATATATGTAATACACTAAATCAGAGTGTGACCTGCTGTGTTTTCAAACAAACTTGGACCTATGATATTTGAGGAACAAAACAAAACAAAACACAACAAAACAAAGAAAAAACAAGGTGAAAAAAGAGAAATGAGTATGAGAACACAGGGTTAGGAAAAAAGAAAAAATACTTTGGGAAAATATTGCACCTGTATAAAACACATATAGGATTTTCTTTTATGTAGCATAAAACCCAGTATGACAACCTGTTTATAGTAATTACAATTGTTAGATTTATAAAAATTTAGATTTGAATAACATGCAGGTACCTCTGGGCAAACATCATTGTATGCATGGGTCTTGAGTATCCTCAGATTTTGGCATAGTGACTGGCACAGATCCCTGCATATCCTCAGGAAGCACAGTGTAATAACATATTGGTTGATTCCTGAGTGGTGTGAGGTAAAGGGGCAGGGGTGCTGTTCAGTTAAGGGATCTGTGCACACATTGTTACCCTGAGGAAAGAGCCAAATCCAAAATTCAAATCACAGCTTCTGTTGTGTGCACACAAACACCACTGGATTTAAAATGAATCTCATGTCTAAATCTCGTAAAACTAGGTAGATTTTACATCATTTTTAGATTACACTGCATGTGTGGAAACAGAATCCCATGGTCTTAGTTCCTTTCGCTGTTGTGCAAAAAACACTTCAAAAAAAGCAACTTCAAGGAGAAAGGGTTTCCTCTGGGTTACAGCTCAAGTATATCATGGCAAGAAAGTCAAGACAGCAGGAGCTTGAAGTCCTTGGTCACATTGTGTCTGCAGTCAGGAAACAGAGAGGAGTGGATGAAAGCATGCTAGGGCTCGGCTACATTTTTCCACTTCATACATTCTAGGATCCACTGCCCAAAGAATGACTCTGCCAATAATCAAGATAGGTGTTCCTACATCAATCAATGTAAACAAAATAATCCTCACATATGTTCCCTAACAAGCATGCCCCGAGGCTCATCTCAATTGTGGGTCTAGATTCTGTCAAGTTGACAACACCATCCATGACACTCACCAATAATCAAGGAGCTTCTGGGAGTCACATTAACAACTAATGGAAACTAATATGCAGTGGGTGCTGTCCTCCAGATGCGAGGGATAATTCTAAGAGAATGTTCTAGAACATAGGGGATAGTGTCCCTTTTACAGTATTAGAGGGGAGAGGCCCATAAGGCTTCTCCTAGTCGGTATCCAGTGGTTGAGCCCAACAGATGAAGTGAAGTTGCCCTGATAGAAAACCAGCAGAAGGAAAGCTATAGTAGAGCAATGGATGATGCCTGGGGTAGGCTGAGGACATGATATAAGGTTTTCCTACCCAACATTTAAAGAAATACATTTGTTAGATGAGATCACTCAGGATGCAAGAGTGTCTGTTGCCTAGCACTGGAGGCAGAAAACTGAGCAGCAGCCTGGGCTACGTAGTGGTAGTAAGACTTTGCTCAACAAAGCAAAGCAAAACAAGAAAAACAAAATGTAGGGACCAGGTGGTAAAGGCTTTAAATGTTTGACTCTAAGTCTTAAACGTCTACAGTGTGATTGATTTTCCTTCACCAAGCCCATAGTTCTCCATACTTATATTGGCAACATTGCCACTTAAGATGTCTTAGCAGAGGGGGGATCCAAGATGGCTGCCACGAGAGGACACTGTGTCTGAGGAGTAGGAGAGCAGAAACAATGCAGTGACCAGGAGACTGAACTCTGGGACCTAAAACGCCAGCATTTGTGATTGCCAGGTGAGCAGAACTCCTAAGGTAAGAAAATCAAGTGGGAAAACCCTAGGGACATCCAGTTATTCCCCGGAAAAGTCTCCGGGTGACCGGTGGCACACAGCTCTGATCTGAGTGAGCAGCTGCGCTGGGCTCCCGCAGCCGCCATACTAGGCTGGATCACACAGTCTCCCTGGCAGACTGAGGAGGACCCGGGTACCATTTTGACTGACCTGCACACTGAGGGCACACACTGCTCGGACCCGCCAGCAAAAACCTCAGTCCATGTGTGAGTCCGAGGGACAGTCTGGAAAGGACCCGGGTTCTGCTTCAACCCGCAGGTGTACGGCAGGTGCACACCTACTGAAGACTCCGCTGGAACCACCTCAGACTGAGAGGGACAGGGGACCATTTTGACCAGACCTCCACTGCGGGCACTCACTACTCGGGTATGCCAGCAAAAACCTCAGTCCGTGAGTGAGTCCGCAGGCCAGTCTGGGAAAGACCCGGGTTCTGCTTCAACATAGATGGAGAAAACAAAATTTTCCATGACAAAACAAAATTCATGCAATACCTACACAGCAACCTAGCCCTACAGAAGGTACTAGAAGGAAAACTTCAGTCCAACAGAAACAACTACAACAAAGAAAATATAGGATACAGATAATTTCCCAATGACAACAAAAACAAAAAAGCAATGAATCACAGTAAGACCACCAAATCCACAATAAAAGGAATTAACTGTCATTGGTCACTATTATCTATCAACCTCAATGGACTCAACTCTCCAATAAAAAAGACACAGACTAACAGAATGGCTGCGGAAACAGGATCCAATTTCTGCTGAATCCAAGAAACACACCTATGCAACAAATATAAACACTACCTCAGAGTAAAAGGCTGGAAAACCATTTTCCAAGCAAATGGACCCAGAAAACAAGCTGGGGTAGCAATCCTAGTATCTAATAAAATAGACTTTCTACCAAAGTTAATCAAGAAAGATGAGGAGGGGCATTTCCTTCTCATCA
>CM053767.1:47946642-47973101 GCA_028658305.1 Pachyuromys duprasi | reverse complement strand
ATATATATATATATATATATATATATATATATATATAATATTTCTTCATTTTATAAAATGGTTATATCAGATCCTTAAATGTAGCTAAGCCAATATAAGCATGGCCAGGGGGCTCAAAATAGCGTCCTTTGAGCTATAATTTCCCATATATTTGATTTGTGAGAGTCAGAAACCCTTTAATGTTTAAAATATAGACATTTAAAATACAGCTTATGTATTTGATATCTGACAATTGAGACTAAAATTGCTTATACTTTTACAGACACTGAGCCAAGATGTTAAGGACTAAACCGCTAAATTTATTCTAGAGGGAAGCACTGACGATTGGAAATAAGGCTACATTAATTTTTTTAAATATCTGGTTTGTATGTATGTGTGTGTGATTTACAGTGCTGGGATGCTGTGATTTAACTGTATCATTTCGGTCTGCAGCTTGTTGGATGTTGGTGAACTTGAGGCAGTTTGCCCTTCTTCCTTGGCACTACTATTTCAATGGGCAGTTTCTTCTGCTTCAATTATATTGTGGGTTTCTAAGGATCCTTTTGGCTTAATTACTTATTCTTTGTTGATCTTGCTGGGTAGAGGGTGGTGTGTGCATATGTGTGTGTGTCAAGGTCCTCAATTTTAAGTAAGATACCTTTCTTACTTTCTGGTCTTGTCTACTGGTACAGTGAGGCCCCAGAACAAAGAGATGGGTTGGTGCAAAGAGAAAAAATGGGGTTATTGGAGTTATGGACAAGAAAAAAAAAAGAGGGATTCTGAGGTATCCTGTATCCACAGCATGGTGCTAAATGGTTGGCCATAGGAAAGGGGGTTCCATGGTAGGGGTGGACAATGGACAGGATTGGAGTGTGGGCAGACATTGACATCAAACCCCAGACCCGAGTTGAAACTGCCACACTTAATGTTATGAAATCCGTGCCCAGGACACTAAGATTCGCCAGTGAAATCAGAGTCTTTGACAAGAGTCTTCTGTTCTTTCAATAAAGGCTGAGTGCCTGCTTTGTGCTACTGTCTAAGAGTGTCACGGGAACCCTAGACAAAGACACAGATCCCTGGCTGCCAGGAGCTTCATAAGAGCTGCTTCTCCGGTGAGCATATTCAGGAATGTAAAAATCACAACCATCACAAGGAGAGGTGGTCGACAAAACAGACCATTAGCCTCTTTCCCAAAGGCTTCCTCCAGGACATAGATTCAAATTGGAGAAGAAGTGCAATTTAAGGCTACTAGCTGATTCTACCACTATAGTGGCAACATTTTCTGGATGTTTGTTCTACAGAATGGACTCTGTGAAATGCTTTTAAGTGAGAGTTTAATATTAAAGAGAAAAGACTCATGCCAAAGCCTGGCTTCTTAGTCTTGAACAGATAATCATAGAATCTGTGCTTTTCATGAAAAGGACAGTGCGGGCCGTCCCTGGGGTATACATGGGTGGGAAATTAAAGAGCTCAGGGAGCCTCACTTGCACTTGTAAGTTCATATGGTCCTCACACAGCTAAGAATTAAAAGTTGTAGTTGTGCTGATTTCAGACCCAGTGTTCATAATGATCCTTTAGTTAAGTCTTTCGGCAACAGCTGTTTTACCTATCACAATGTCATTGGAGTCATGTATGTTGCTAGGAATTTTCAATGAGTCCAGACCTTGGGTGGGTGTAAATCTGTTTGTAAATGTCATCAGCAGGTACGTAGGTCACTCACATCTCTCACAGTACTGGAGACCAGGACTGAAGCCTGGCAGAGCACACATACTGAGATATTGTTCAACATTTTTGGTTCAAGTGTCCAAACTACAGCAGGTAAGGGGGCTGGGGATCAGGCTTCAATGAAGGCCATAGAAGAGAATGTTACCTTTAAAACGGTTTAGCTTCATCCTTGTGACATTCAAATCCAGATTTTCAGGATTGAAAGATCTAACTAGGATGACTTTTGATTGGCTAGATTTTCATTTTTCAGTTTACAAAGGATCCAGATTTCAGAACCACTTAAAAAATGTACAATTGCAGATGAATGGTTTTTAATTTTAATTTTTTATATTAATTACAGTTTATTCACTTTGTATCCCAGCTGAAGCCACCTCCTTCATTCCCTCCCAATCACACCCTCCCTCCCTCTTCTTTTCCTATGCCCCTCCCCAAGTCCAATGATAGGGAAGGTCCTCCTCCCCTTCTATTTGACTTTAGTCCTCAGTCTCCTGAGGACTGGCTGCATTGCCTTCCTCTGTGGCCTGGTAAGGCTGCTCCCCCGATGATTAAAGAGTCACTCACTGAGTTCATGTCAGAGACAATCCCTGTTCCTATTACTAGGGAACCCACTTGGACACTGAACTGCCATGGGCTACATCTGAGCAGGGGTTCTAGGTTACCTCCATGCATGGTCCTTGGTTAGAGTATCAGTCTCAGAAAAGACCCCTGAGCCCAGATTTTTTGATTCTGTTGCTCTGCTTATTGTAGGTATTTCTATCTCTCCCATCTTTCATAAGATTCCCTCCACTCTGACAAAAGTTGGGCTATGAGCCTTAGCATCTGCTTTGACACAGTGCTGGGTAGTGTCTTTCAGAGGCCCTCTGTGGTAGGCTCCTGTCCTGTTCCCTGTTTTCTCTTCCGATGTCCATCCTGTTTGCCTTTCTGAGTAAAGGAAGATTGAGCATCATACCCAGGGTCCTCCTTGCTTAGCTTCTTTAGGTATATAGATTTTAGTATATTTATCGTAGTATCCACTTATAAGTGAGTATATACCCTGTGTGTCTTTCTGCTTCTGGGATACCTTACTCAGGATGATCTTTTCTAGATTACATGATTTGCCTACAAATTTCATGATTTCCTTGTTTTTAATTGCTGAGTAATATTCTATTATGTAAATGTACCACAATTTCTGTATCCATTCCTCCACTGAGGGACATCTGCGTTGTTTCCAGGTTCTGGCTATTGCGAATAAAGCTGCTATGACCATGGTTGAGCAAATGTCCTTATTGTACACTTGAGCATCTTTTGTGTATACGCTTAGGAGTGGTAAAGCTCAATCTTGAGGAAGCGCTATTCCTAGTTGGCAGACACACACTTAAGTTACTATATGGGATATGCCAGAAGATATATTCTTGACTTCCTAAATAGTCTTCAAAGTGATGATGAGGTTCTCAAGAACTGACAGCACAGTTTTGAAAGCTTCCTGATGACTCCACTCTAAGGGGGGCAATTTCAGACCTTTCTGTTCTAAGACAGCCATGATTCCATAGTCCAAATCCCAGACTTCCTGCCACTTGCTCATGCCTCTTCCTGTACAACAGGCAGATCCTGTCATGTGCTGGACATACAAATGCAAATGCATTTGACCTTGACATCTAAAAAGCTTCAAATAGAGAAAGGGTGATGTCCAGAAATCAAAGCAATTAGGAAGAAAAGTCAAAAAATTTAATATGCACAATAATAAAAAAAACTCATCAATAGTTTCCCCATGGACAGTGTATATATCAACTTTTTCCTACTAGGATCAAATTGTTTCTAACTTTTGGAAAGTCATTTAAAAATTTTTGAAAATATCACAAAAGAAAGTTGTAAGGACCTGTCACCTCTTCATCTTATCAGCTGGAATTTATGCCCTCTTCCTCCAAGTGACTAATCTAAGAGAGACTCACAGCCCTTTCCTTAAGCAATGAGGAAATAAAAACTTTGCATTTCTATCATCAGAGACATCTTTCTTCTTTTTCATGGTGTCACCTCATGGACAGTGAGATCGACAGGCACATGAACTCATGAACATTATCCCTCCCAGATAAAATCCTAACTATTACGATGTCCTCATTCATCTTCACTGCTTTGACTTTGTCCCGGCTGATTTTCCTCATTGCACTTAGGACCACCAGTTCTTTTCTTCCGTCTCCCTTTTCTCTCACCTGTGATAAAAGGAATGTAAATAAGGTCAAAACTGTAGGGCTCTTTTTGGTTATTTTATGGACAGAGAATGTTATTTCATCAAATGCTAAGGAAAAACCATTTATAGATCAGTTACGGAGATAATTTGTCTTCAATACAACTATTTCTGGCATCAAAAGAAGGAACACCTGATGTCTCTCCTTCCCACACAAATTGTGACATAAAATAACTTTGATAGAGACTTATTGATAACAGAATCCAAAGTAATCTGAATGTTTGCCAGCTGAACTCAGGGTTTTCTGAGTATACGATTCCAATTTTACTTAAAATTCTGAAAAGTTAGAGATGAGAGAAGAATGTTAAGCTTTGTTTTCAAGTAATGATCCAGGGCTATTTGTGAGGGTCATGTTTGAATTATATATGCCTTGATGCTCCTAAGTCAGAGGGGAATAGTAGCTTCTGCTGACTCACCAACTATTTTAATTCTGTGAAACAAATCCCTCTGGAAAAATGAATATTAATAATTAGACAGTATCCAATTAGAGGCCATAGGCCAGCGCTAATCCCTCAACTTAGAAATCCACAAAGCTCATGGAACGGCACAACCTTAAACTAACAAACCCTATTAACATAAAATTAATGATAATAGTTTGGTGAGAGAGATTTTAGTTCCCTTCAGGAAGTTTGTTGACATAATTTGTTTTCTTTTTCTTTAACGTCCATTTTCAGCATAAAATTTACACATTGCCCTTTGACTCAAACTTGTAATTTTCATGTTGTATCAGTTTAAGAAGCCTTTAACATGTTTTTTTTTTCTCCTCTCAAATTAAGCATACACATAGGCTAGTCTCCTTAAACTCAGTAAGGAATTACTGTGTCTCTAACTGTAGAGTTCTGTTTGTATTTTAACTTACTCAGAGTGTGTTTGTGCCTTGTGGGGCTATCCTTAAGTGGAAGCCATGAGCTCTTATGAACTCTGTTTTAGAGAGAAGTCAGGGGCGGCTTCAATGAGCTAAGTGAGCTTTGCAGTGCCATAACCAAGGTCCAGGCGATTGACTTCTATTGGCCATGTACATAAGCCTGAGAGAATGGAATTTTGACAGTGTTTCTCATTGAGCGGTTATGCTCAGACCTAATAAAGCTTGTCTAGGCTCCTTCTTGGGACCTCTGCTGCAGCAGATCAGAAGGGAAACTTAACAGACAAGAGATGATAGGAGTGGGCTTTTCCTTAAGGCTGAAAATAGCATGTTTCCTTTAAATGCAGCTTAGAGATCTTGATTCTTATATATTTCTCCAGCATTCTTTGTAATCTCACTGCAGCATGTCAGATGCTAATCTGAAATAAATTTACGTCTTCTTAAGAGGCACAGAACTGAAGTCTTCCAGCTTATACATGTTTAAAATCAGAAAAGAACCAAATGCTCTTGGGGAGGAACGTTTTCAACCCTTGAAGAGTAAAGGGAAGAGATGTGAATATTGTCAAGGTCTCAGTTACATGGTACTCAACAATAATTTCCCTGATGTATACAGATGCTTCATGTCAGACTAAAGCCAGAGTGTTAAGCTTCAACAATAATAACCAAATTCCAATCAAATGCCAATACAACCTTTAACTTCCTGAGTTCTAAAACGTTGCTCATAGATGCCTTATCTTTTCCTTGAAAGTCTCTTCAAGCAGGATTGTTATGCCATAGCAGTGTTGTATTTTTGTCATTGACATGGGAATATCTGTGCATTTAATTTTCAATAATACTTGACCATTCTGAATTAGGAAAAGAGATAGAAGAAAATAATTCTGATTATTTTGCCTTTCAGCTGTATTCCTATGATGCTTTGTAAAATATTCATTTTAGGTAATATAAAATTTAACCTCAGTTGTATTAAAAATACAGATGGAAGACAACTAAGAAACATGGTTTACCTCAACAAATTAATTGAGCTTAAGAAAATGATAACAAATTAGTTACATTAGGTAAGATATGGAGAAAAGGCATCATTTTACACAGCTGGTAAGATTTCAAGATTGGAACAGCACGCCTATAGGGCATTTTATCAACATCTATCAAACATGCTAAAATGGACCTAGTTTTTGATCTGGCAATTCTTTTCATAATAAGGCGATTATTAGAGAGAGCTCTGAGGATAATTGTCCTCAGATTTTTCTCATGCTTTATAAGTTCAGGGGGTTTGTTGAGTAAATTGTGACAGGTGTACCTCATATGAGATATGTTGTTCAAAGTGTGCTGCTATGAGAAATTGCTCATGTAACACTTTAAAGCATTAAGAAAGTCATTTGATCACCTCCATCTGAGCAGGGCCACAGAGGAGGACAATGCAGCCATTCCTGATGAGACCTGATAGACTAGGGTCAGGTGGAAGGGGAGGAGGACCTTCCCTAACAGTAGACTGAGGGAGGGGAATAGGAGAGGAAGAGGGAGAAATGGTGGGATTGGGAGGGGATGGGGAAGGGGTTTATAGCTGGGATACAAAGTGAATGAACTGTAATTAATAAAAAATAAATAAATAATTTTAAAAAAGAAGAAAAAAGTCATTTGTGGAACACAGTACATGGATAGTTCAGCACAATTCTCTTGGGATTTTTTGCTGGGAATGACAAAGTTCTCCAAGGTTTAATCTGTGAAGAGCTTTTGTTTGCTTCGTTTTTCAAATCAGGGTGTTACTATGTGGTTCCGCTTTTGACCTGGAACTCATTTCCTACATCAGGCTGACCTGCGAATTGGAGGAAATTCTCCTGCTTCCGCCTCCTCTGTTTTGGGATTACAGGTGTATACCACCTTTCTCTGTTCCCTGTTTTCTCATGTCTTCATTTGATGGCTGAAGTCTTCTTTATTAGTAGTCTCTTTCTTCCTTCCTTCCTTCCTTCCTTCCTTCCTTTCTTTCTTTCTTTCTTTCTTTCTTTCTTTCTTTCTTTCTTTCTTTCTCTCCCTCCCTTCTTGCACTCTGTCTTCCTATTCTCTTTTGGTGTAGGAGAATCTGTAAAAAGACAAAAAGTTACCTGAGAAAAGCTGCAGTGGGCAGCCATGCATTATTTATACCTGTGTGAGCGTCCCTTGAGTTATTTTATTACCATGACGTATAGATGCCCTACAATGAATATTTTATCTTAAGACATGCAAATTAATCCAGGTTAGTGGTCCTCCTCCGGTCAGCCTTCCTTCCTATGGACAAAACCGGTTGTGGATCCATTTCAATTTCCTTAATTTGTGCTTTTTTTGACCTGCTTCTAACACCTTTTCTGATTCTCTGATTTAATTAATAGGCTAACTAACATTCCTGCAACTGCTCACTATGTATCTAAACAAGAACCATGACTTTACCTCTTTTTAAGAATTTCCCTTTAACATTGATTTTTCTCCTTTTTTAAGTTGAGTACATATTACCTTTTTTTTATTGAGGAAGCAAAAGTGATTTAAAAGAATCCTATATATTGCTTTACCAAAATGGCATTTTTAATGTAATATATCACAGGGTTTTCTAGAAGAACAGAACTTATAGAATGAATGACTGACTGACTGATGACTGAATCATCTATCTGTTTATCTATCTATCTGTTTATCTCTATCTATCTATCTATCTATCTATCTATCTATCTATCTATCTATCTATCTATCTATCTATCATGTATCTATAGACAAAAGGGACTTATTTGAACAACTTATTTGAATGGTTTACAAGCTTTCATCCAGCTAGTGCAAGAATGGCTGTCTACCTCTGGTCCAAGAATCCAGTCATTGTTCAGTCTGAAAGGCTGGATGTCTCAGCTGGTCTTCAGTATATGCTGGATTCCTGAAGAAGTAGACTCTTATGTCAGTGAAGGAATGGACTTTCTATTAAGAGCAAAAATAAGTAGGCAAAGAGATAGCAAGCTTCCATCTTCCATTCTTTCTATAAGCTGCCAGCAGAAGGTGTAGCCCAAATTAAAGGTGTTTTTGTTTTTTTCTTCCATCTCAAAAGGTTTGGATTAAAGGTACATCTTCTTACCTCAAGGGTCTGTATTAAAAATGGGTCTCCTCACTCAACTGTTAAAAATCAGTCAGAGGTATGGCCAGCCATTCATTTGGGTTTTGGTTAATTCCAAACGTAGTCAAGTTCACAGGCAAGAACAGTCACAAGCCTCCTAGAGGAGTAGCAAATGCTCTTAACTGTTAGGACATCTTAACATCCCCAAGTGCTTAATTTTGAACTGTGGCATTTTTCAACAGTTTTTTATGTTTTAAAGTATCTTTCTAGAATGGTGAAATAATACCCTGTTCATAACTGTAACAATTGCTTTTCAAATTTACTTAAGTTTTTCCTCATGAAAAAAATCAAGAAAATACTGAAAAATATTGGCTAGGAAAAGAAAGGAAGCATCGTCTGTATTGTTAACTGTGAACATTGATTTTGTAAATTTTATTTTCTTAATGTATGGTATTTGGAAGATTTTTACAACAGTGATTTGGATATGGAGAGTCCAACTTGGTTCTTGACTGGTGGGTCAGGTCATTGGCAGGTGACTGGATCATGAGGCTGCTGACCCGATAGGTGAATAAATCCACTGATACATTTAGAATCTCCAATCACTGTTCACAGATGACAGGAGCTTACAGGGTGGGGGGGGGTCCAGCTTGAGAAACGGAGCACAGGATTTGTGCTCTTGGGGGCTCTGTCTTGTCTTCATACTTCTCCCTCCATCCCTTCTTTATTCGTCCTGCTGCTTCCTGGCTGCCAAGAGGCGAGCAGTCTACCTCGCTATCTGCGGTGTTCTGACTTTCAAATTGTGGGAAGAGGTAAACCTTTCCATCCACCTTCCAGTTGAATTTCTCAGGAATTTGCCCAATAGTGACATTAAAAGTGACTGAAACATGCCCTGAAGAGTACTGTTTCACAAGGGTAGGTACAAGGGGTCAGATCTGCATTCAGTATACCTTATCCTCAAACCTGTGATTAGCACCTTCCCTTGTATTTCCCACATGATTCATAGACAGTCTAGCATAAGGGAAAGGTAGCAAATGGTTCTTAGAATCAATGCCTGCTGCAGGCTTCATGCTTTGTCTTTGCTTGTTAGATATTTGCTATTTTTTGTTCCTGTTAGTTTTTTTTTTCCCTATAGGAGGTGTTGTTAGTTGACTGTTCTTTTAAATGTGACAAGAATATAAAATTAAACCTGAATGATTTCTGTAATTCTAAGTGACCAGAATTGATTATTTAAAATCAATACTTGTTCTTATTCTAAGATGAGATGTGCTCTCATTGCAAAAAAGTTTAATATATATATATATATATATATATATATTCACAAAGAAGTGTTTTTCTATTCAAAAAGCAATAAACTAAGCCCCAAACAAGATATATTTACTGTTTATCTATGAAGTTCTTGTTTATGTCTCTGTATACTCACTAATTAAGTCCATAAATGTTTATTAAAACATGTACTTTATCCCAGGCTCTCTTCTTGACATGACAGTAAAAAAAACATTTCCTTTTCAGAAGGAGTGAGTTCTGTTGTAGGCACCAAGACTGTAGACAGTAACTGAAATGTGAACAAAGTCATTTCATGTTATGACTAAATCATATGAGGAAATGAGCAGAGTAAGTCAGCAATTGTATAAAAAGGAAGATCTCTCTCTATATCTATCTATCATCTATCTACCTATCTATCTACCTATCTATGATCTATCATCTGTCTATCTCTGTCATTCTCCATTTATCATTATTTATGTTCCAATGAATATTATTCTCATTTATTAGTTTTGAAATTCTGACAAGAGGAGTGGGCCTGCGTTCTAACCGAGGGAGAAGGAGGGCCAGTTTCAGAGCTGTCGCAAAGTCACAGACTCATTTTGGGTGATACTTGTGGAACTACATTGTTACTGAGCATCTTAGTTTTCTCATCTATTAAGAAATGACTTATCAGCTTTTTAAAAAGAATCAATCAGGAAAAATTTTGAGCAAATCTCTTAAAATAGTCTGTAGCTTTTTAGTATTTATAGTGAGTAACCTAAAAATGTCATTAAGATCTCAAAAAAAAATCCACAGACATCCATTCAAGCACACTGTACTTAATACCCCATGCTTCTCTGTACTCAATATGTTTTTTCATCTTTGCAATGAAAACATGGGTTTTGGATGCTACTTTTGTTAACATCATATCTAATATATAAATTTTCTTTTGGTTCACCCTTAAAAGTTTGAATATTCTCTCTGGTATTTTGTGGGTGGGGTAGGATCTTGTTATCTTTACCAAGTGTCGCTTTTGCTCTTGAAGACTAGACTGAGCGTACTTATCAGTAGCTGTACTTGTGGATTAACACACACACACACACACACACACACACACACACACATCCCAGTCCTCATGAACTAAAAATAACATGACTAAATTGGATCCAGCATCGTACCCTGTGGTCTGGAAGTGGTAATTTTAATTAACGATCACAAAACAAATAAAATGTGTGTATGTTGGAAGCTGTGAAAATGAGAGGCAGCTGCGTCATGTCTGACAGGAACAAGCATGGTGAGCATGCACCAACCGTAAACAGTGTAAACACTGGTGGTGGAAACTAGCCCTGTTTGGGGGAGTAGAATAGCAAAGACTTTCTGATCCCCTTATGTACACATTATTCATTCTGGAAAGTAAATGATTCCATCTCCTTTTAATACACTCTTCCCAAAGGAAAATGTGATCAATAGTAAATGTATTTATTTATGCAGAATTGTGTACCTCCCTGACATTCTCAAAATGAATTTTCCAGCATCCAGCAGGAAATTTCTCCAATGCATGTCAAGAAATTGGGTCTGTCCTTGCCGACATGCATTCCACACTGGCTTTGAAATGTGCAAGATGAGTGCTTGTGTTTCTTTGGGGTGTTCATTCAGGCTCATCCATTTGCTTTTCTGTTGTTGAGCACTGACATAGATTCCCCCTCCCCAATATTGAAGAAAAAGAGGGCTCCAGATTTTAGGGTTATGAAGGGCTCTCACAGACTCATGGATTTTAGTGATGAGGAAGGGTTTCAAGAGCTCCAGCTCAAAGCCTGCTGATGAATTGTTTTTTTCTAGCCCATTATGTTAATAACTATAAGTTCCTTTCATGCTCACATACAAGTCATCCTATAAGCCATGTGCATATCAAATTTCTGATTCATATTTAGTACTCATTTGAAGGTTACCACCCAAAATCTATGAGGGCAAGTGTTTGGTCTAGCCTGCTCACTGTTCTGCATATTATCATGGTTCCTGCCATTAATTGTAATTATTTGGATGAATGACTATATGACTATATGATGGCAGAGTAAATGAGCTAATTAATGATTATATTCAGACACGTGTCTAGTGGAAATTTGCAGTGACTCTCATATATACACATATATATATGTATATTTATATATACAATATATTGTATATATGCATATACAATATATACACATATAAACATATACATCACTTGTTTATTATTGGTCTGTGGTACCAGGTTTGAACCCAAAGCCTTGAATAAGCTTATACGACCACCACTGGATCCCTCCAGTGGTTTTAATTTCACACATGCATATTTTAATGATATGTGCATATATATGTGCACATATATGCTTATGTGCACTAATTACTCTTCATGTGTGTGTGTGTTTGTGGGCTGGCACATGCATGTGTCTGAGTGCACATGCAAGTGCACTTGCATGACTATGATGTGCAAGGATGATCTTGGCTATCCATCCTTAGTTGCAGCTCATATTGTCTGTAGAGACAACGTCTTTTCTTGTCCGCACCAAGTAGTATATGCTAGGTGGCTAATGATCACTGGAGAGCCACCTGTGTCTCTGCCTTCCCAGTGCTGGGATTACTGGTTTTCACTACAATTCTTGGTTTTATTTTATTTTATTGTTTTAACCCACGGTCTCTGATAAACAGACCCATATCTTCACGATACCAGGACAAATACTTTACTGACTGTAAAGAATCTCTGAGTTCCCCTGTAACAGTACTGGACAAGTGCACATCTCTGTTTGCAGCCCAGAGCTGCTCCTCTTAAGAAAACCGCCCATTTGTGCAGTCAGGAGCTTCTCAGTGAAAGACCAACTCTGAACTTTAAGGAGACATTCTTATGCTGCTTACTTTGCTGCTTAATGTGGCCTAATTTCTGACAGTAAGCAAGTAGAGGGAGAAGGGTTTCTTGTGGCTTACAGTATGAGGAGATACAGTCTATAGCAGCACACAAGGCATGGCCACAAGAGTAGCAGGCCAGCAGCTCACTCCATGTCAACAGTTAGAAAGCAGAGAGTAAGTAGAAAGTGGATCAGAGCTGTAAAACCCAAGCTCCCTACCCCATAACCTACCTCCTCCGGCAAGTCAGGTTCCACAACCTTCCAAAACAGCACCAGCATCGGGGGACCAAGTATCCAAACACATGTGCCAATGGGGGACATCAAAGGCCCTAAGACTATCTCATAAGACATGACAGGGAGAAAGGGGGAACCCTGCAATAATACGAGTACCATAATGGCTCTCAATTAGGTGAGAGAGCTTGCCATAGAGAGAGGAATAGCAGCAAGAGTGCAGTGCGTGGTGAGAAGAAGTGGTGCCCTCCTCAGTGACTGGGTGAAAGCATGCACTAACTTAGCTCAGTCTGTTCTCAGGAAGAGTTGTGTTCGCTCAGCAGGAGGACTCAGGATCCTGAGGAAGAGAGGAGGTTGGTCTTTTCTGGTTGATCAGTGCAGAAAGGCAGATCAGCTACAAATTCATTTCATTTTACTTTGGCAGTGCTGGGGGTTGAATCACGCACATAGGCAAGTATGATGCCTCTGAAGTACACCCCAGACCTGTCGTTACTTTAGATTTACAGACACGGTCTTGCTAATCTGCCCAGGTGGTCTGGAGCTCACTCTGTAGACGAGGAAAGCCTTCACATCATGTTCCTCCTGCCTCTCAGTTTTATTTGCTATTCATTAATGAATTAAAAAAAACCCCTGAATTTGTGGAGTCTGCCATTTTGTTCTAGTAAGCAAGGGGCCGCCACCTGGCAGTCTTGTTACTCCTCTGCTGAAGGGCAGTTCTTTTCAGTAAGCAGTTCTGGATCACTAGGGTGTGTGATTCTTTGAGCTTCCCTTTGTGGGATCTCGCTGCCTGGGGGAGATACGATACCAGTGGGCTGTCGTAGTTGGAGCAGGCTTTTCTCCTCTAGCATCTAACTCCATCCCACATAAGTAGGAGCTACAGCAAGTCCTGGCCCCTGTTTCAAATGGCGACTTTCATTTTGGAAAGTTACGGTGGGAAGAGAAAAAGAGATATGTCATGTTGGCAAGAAGGGCTTGCTGTCCCATTTCCTCTGCACTGGCTGCTGGAACCTGTCCCTTCCAAGATCTGCATTGGACGTAACCGACCTTGCTTACATGGCGTCATAAGGGTCTCACTGCTGTACACATTCGCAATGGTGAAACCTTTTTGCAGCTAAATGTATCAAGGAAATCCAGAACCTTGTTATTATGAATAGTATTTATGGAGGACTAAATATAATTTTTTCTTTCTTCATCATTTTAATGTAAGGAGTTGACTTAACCAAGGGCAGCCAGCATGATCCTAAAAATTATCCTCACAGTGTTCTAACGATGGGCAAAAGAAAATAATGATAGTTGTGTGTGAACAGCCATGAGGAAGTAGAATGGCAATTCCCCCCCCCCCCCATACATTAAAATATAAGGTTCCATATAATGCCAGGATATTGGCTTGGGAGGCAAGAGAGGCTAGCTCAAATTCAAACACACCATTTCTGATGAAGATAACCCTTTTTTATTCATATAAAGTATTTATTAGGTATTGGATTTTATAAACAGCTTGGTCCCGGAGTCTTTATTTTAAAAAGGTTATCCTGAATGCATTTCCAAGCTTCCTGTGGAAGATTTCTCATAAAAGGAAGCAGAAAATGTATAAATGTAAACAGGCTAATTGTATGCAGATATAAATTATGGATGTTGGTCTTATGAAAAAGCACTGCTGATTTGCAGGGGTCTTACTCAGCAGCTCTGTGTCTTGTCTAAGGGGATATTTAGTATGGCTGTGATGTGCAGAATTTAAAACAAAACTTTGAATTCTGGAGAATAAAACATAGCTCCTTTGTGTTAAGACCACACTGTTGGGAGGGCAAAGTCTTATCTCGTTTTATTGCTGTTGGCATCAGCTCTCATTAGCTCTGGCATCCCATGTGGGTGCTGCTCTCCAGATGCTGAGTAAGACAAACGTTTGGGAAGGGTGTGGCTATTCTGTGCTGCTTTTCGGGGGGGCGGGGAGAGTCCCCCTGAATAGTCTGCATAGTGACTGGTGTTCAAATGGGCCTCTAGAGTCTGGGGCAACCTAGGTTACTAAATTTTCTTCTTTATTCACAGAACAAATGGATATAGGGAATAAGGGCTGCTTGTGACAAAAGTTCTGTTAGTTGATGCTGATGTAGAAGGCTATGATGTGACAGTTCTTTGTCAGATTTCTACTTCCACAGCTTAAAATGTAGTGGGTACTGCTGCTGCTTCGCTTATTTATATTAACCAGTTCAAAGCTGAGTTAAAAAAATGCCTGTCATACTCCAAAATACTGAAGAAATACAGAAAATGAGCAACTTCCTAAGTGTAAAATAACTGGTCTGGCATTTGATGATATAGGGCCCAAAATGTTACATGATGATATGCGTTACAGGGATTTACGTGGACAGCATAAGGCTTTAGCTGATATGGACTGCAAGTACTTCCTAATAAATAATTACAAAACACTGACTACCTTTCTAGGTATCCCATATTTGTTAATCCAGAGGGAAGAACAAACAGGTCTTAAATATAAACTTTGAATACCGGGAGGGGACAGGGCCTTACCACATAGACAAGGCTTGCCTGGAACCACAGGCTTGTGCTCATTTATGCCTCCCACGTGATGAGATTAAAGGCGAGTGCTACTGGGCCCAGCCTGAAATATAAACTTTGTGTTAATTAGTGAGCACTAAAATTAGCAGTTCAAAAAGAAGGGGAGATTCTAGAGTACACGGAAATAAAATAACGTTAATTTTTTGGGGGGTGTGGTGCATGTAGGGAGTGTACCATACATGTAGGAGTGTGCGATGGGATGGATGCTCTTTCCTGTGTGAGCATGTGGAGGCTAGGTGTCAATGTCACATGGCTTTGTTGTCTTCCTACTTTAGTTCTAAGATTAAGTTTCTCATCAAGCCTGAGGTTCACGGGTTCACATAAATCCTCTTGTCTCTATCCCCTAGGTCTGGGACTGCAGGCCTAAGCAGCTGCACCTGGTTTTGTTTTGTTTTGTTTTGTTTTGTTTTGTTTTGTTTTGTTTTGTTTTACAGGGATGCTGGAAGTTCTAAGGGCAGGTCCTCAGGCTTGCCCAGTGAGCACTTCACTTACTAAGTCACCTTCTTGGTACGATAATTTTTACTATAATGTGAAAATGACATCCTGGGTACTAGAGTATTAACTCCCTGAAGTGGGCTGTAGTTTGCTGCGGTTACCCTTTGTGACAGATTGAAAACCGCAAAGCTTACAGTGGCTCCTAGGATCCGCACACTTTGATCTGGGAACCATGTCTCTCACTAGCGTTTTATTGTGTGGATCAAGACTGTCTTCCAAAACATCCAGAGGACATCTGGTCTCAACCACTTTTGCCTACCTAGTCAAAAGGTTCTTATGGGAAATTTCCTTGAGTAATAACTAGAATGTATAATCAGACCACACCTACTCTACTAATGGGTTACCTAATTTGCATGAGTTAGACTGTGTCAAAGGCCACCTGGAGCCCTTTTACTTAGATTTCCAGGGCTGTAAAAATGAAGTGAGTTGGTACTGAGAGTTCAGCTGCTCAGGAGACATCACTGAATACCTATTTTGACCAAGAAAAAAAAAAAGAACATCTTCTTGACCCAACAAGAAGGCATCTCATCTAAGTTTTAAGATGACATAAGTCAAGGCTAGAGATGTTAAGACACAATCACATTGTCAAAGTTCTCTTTGTGGTTAGTGTTCTTTTTACTGTTGTTCGTTTGTTTGTTTTGACTGGGTCTCACTCATTAGCCCAGGCTGCCCTATAACTTACTCTGTAGCCCATGCTGATATCAAACTTGAATTGATCTTCCTGCCTCAGCTTCCCGAGTATTAGGATTACAGGCATGAGCCACTCTAGCCAGCTCTTTATGGTTTGGGGACTTTGGATGAACAAGTCTATAAATGGGTTTTTGAAGACATGTGAAGAATGTATATGTCTCAGTGGGAATGATCCCCTAGTGTGCATGAAGGGCTCTAGCCCTGGATTAATGCCTCAAAACAAATGATGTAAAAATAGCCACATCACATTCTACTTGAAGCCTTGATAATTTGGTTGTTATCCGAACTGCCTCAATTATCCAATTCATTACTGAAGGGACTCATGATACTATACTCTGCAGATTCAAGGTTATTTTGGAAACTGGAAATGTCCTTTTTTTTTAACAGAAAATTATGTAAGTCCTTGCCAGCTCAAAGCTGAAAGAAATTCCTGATGGTGTTGAAGAATGGCATTGATTTCTTATTATTTTCATGGAACTTACTTCACTCCATTCCATACCACCCAAGTAGGCACAGTAAGATACACACTCTACCCAAAGCAGGCTCTAACCGTACAAGATGATGAAGTGAGGGACAAACCACAGCCTGCAAGGGAATACTGTACTTGCTTAGACACATAATCCCAGCTCAAAAAGTGAGCTCACCATGGCAGCTCAGTGTCCATTACTAGTTCCCTAGTAATAGGGACAGGGACATGAACTCAGTGGCTGGTTCTTTGATCACCTCCCTTTCCCCTGAGGGGGGAGCAGCCTTACCAGACCACAGAGGAAGACAACGCAGCCAGTCCTGATGAGACCTGATAGAGTCGGGTCAGATGGAAGGGGAGGAGGACCTCCCCTATCAGTGGACTGGGAAAGGGGCATGGGAGGAGAAGAGGAAGGAAGGGTGGGATTGGGAGGAGATGAGGGAAGGGGCTATAGTTATGATACAAAATGAATAAATAGTAATTAATGAAAAATAAATAAATTAAAAAATAAAATTTAAAATATATTTTATTTCTGCTAAGATAGTTCTGTAAATATAACAATGTTAAAAAACAGCCACTGTATCTGAGAATTATTATATAATAACTGGAATCCAGTAACATTTAAAGTAATTCAATGGCTTATTCTCCTTGGACAGAAACTGAACTTGTATATGAAACCCTTTTGTTGTGAACAAGCTGCAACAAGATTTGGGGAGGCCACTTCCCTATGGAGAGATCTGAGAGTTGAATTATCACAGATAGTTCAAGAGAAGTATAAGGTTTGCATCTGACTTTGTAGCCACTTCCACAGCCCATCTCCGACCTCTCACATAGGCAGAGTATAGGCTGAAAGCTGGAGTCACTTCACAGGTTAAGAATTCTGGGCTTCAGTGGGCAGCCACTACAGAGCATGTGACCTCTGGTTCACACAATGATGAATGGGAGTCCTGGGTATTGGAGATGCCCACATGATGCAAGCTTGCCCTTGAGAAACATCAACCCTGAACACAAGGGTATCTGGGTATCTTGGAGAAAAAGCCTGGCTGTTATCTTACACCAATAAGTAACACAATACACTTGCTCCTTGTGCAACTTCATCCTAGAGTTGAATTTGCACATAAAGTTAGACTCAACTTTGTAATCAGTATTAAATGTAGTGATCAGGTATTCCATTCTTGCTTTTTAAGTTGATTGCTCTTATTGGTTTAATCCAGAAACTGGAAAAGCTAGTTATCCATATTGAAATGTCAAAACTATCAATTCTGTTGTTCTTGGTTACAAGGTCAGCCAATTTAAGAAGTCAGATCCCCAAGTGAATGATGGGACACACACACACACACACACATACACATACACACTCACTCACAGACTCACACACACACACACACACAGTCACACGCACACATACTTTAATAATGAGGTATGTTCACTTTCCATCACTATAACAAACACCTCAGACAATAACTTATAAAGAGAAAAGGGTTTTATATCAGTTCATCTTCTTGGAGGATCCAGTCCCTGTTTGCTGTGCATTGCTTTGGTTCCTAGAGTGATGTGGCCCAACAAGGTGATGGAGGGTAAAGCGGCTTACTCCTGCACTAGGAAAATAAAGAAAGAAAAAAGAAAGAAAGAAAGAAAGAAAGAAAGAAAGAAAGAAAGAAAGAAAAAGAAACACAGAGGAAGAATTGTTGAGGTCTTTCCAAGATTCTCCTCACCCACTGTGGGCACAGATCTAGTCTCCGTGTCTTATGAACAGTCCCCTTTATTCTGCATAGTTCCAAGCTATAGACCATGCCTCCGATACATGGCCTTCGGGAGCCATTCCACATCCAAAACTATCATACAGTCTTGTAAAAAGAGGGTATTTGGTTAGAAACCCACTGCTCCCCTGCTTGGCTGAGAACTGAAGAGAGATAGCTATAGAATGCAAAGCAGAGAGCCAACCAACACCAAAATGCAGAACATGTCTGTGTATGACAGTGCGGTGAAAACAGCCCCTGCTGGCCTTCTGTTGGCACCTTATGGCTGAGAGGAACGGAGCGTGTTAGTCATCCCCCTGCATGAACAATGAGGTTTACAGTGTGTGTAAACTCATGATTTCTGTTGATTTATGTGATTTGTGGCTAATGTATTCATCAGTGAGCACTCTGAATAAATACATATGAAACAAGTTTTTAAATATGTAGACACAGTATACTAAAGGAGTTGGGTTACAAATCTTAACACCCGCAACCTTACGACTTGGGATGTGTCATTCAGAACAGCGGTGTTTCAGCTTTTCTTCCATTATGCTAACATGCTGGACAGAGAGTAAGGATAGAAGAACGTTTGTGAATTCATTGAGTAATTACAGAAGTATGACTTACGCTTAAGGGATGAGCACTAAGGGAGAAGGATTGCTACAGATTTGTGGGCAACCTGGGCTGCATATATGTTCCGAGATAGCCTAGGTTACATAGTGAGAATGTTTCACAAAACAACTACCCTCCCCATGAAAACCAGACACTATTTCCTAAACAGCCTAATCTGGGTTTCTCACACACTTGTTGTTACCAGTCCTGTTCTTCCTGCATTGTTTAAACTAGAAAAATGCTGTTTGAGTATTTCAGCATGTGTCTCTTAGTCTTTTGGTATGTGTGTGTGTGCGCAAATGTGGATGTCTGTACATGCATGTGAAACCTGGTGCCTTTCCCAGTGACTCTCCATTTTATTTCTTGAGGCAGGGTCTCCTGATGAACCTTCCACTTGTACAGCAAGAGCCTCATACACTGAGCCTCTTCCCCTGCCTGTCTCTTGGTTTCTGAAGCTTCTAACTCCTCCAATACTTGGAAGACACTTAAGATGTTCTGCAAGCTATCTGGGCTCGACAAAAACCTTGTTCTGTGCTGACTTAATACCACCCAGTGTTCTTTTTTTTTTAAATTATTTGTTTATTTCTTATTTTTATGTTCATTGGTGTTTTACCTGTACATGTGTTTGTATGAGGGTGTCAGAGCCCCTAGAACAGGAGTTACAGACAGTTGTGAACTGCCATGTGGGTGCTGGGAATTGAACCTGGGTCCTCTGGAAGAGCAGCTAGTGCTCTTAACCACTGAGCCATCTCTCCAGCCCCACCCAGTGTTCTTATACCTCATCACTTCATTCCCTTCTACCCATGTTGGGACATGGAGAACAATAATGTAATCTTCTGAGTAATAGAATATTCTTCCTTCCCTGTTATGACCAATTTTGAGAGAATAGAAACTTATCATTTTATTCATAATGAACAGATAAATCATGGTTTTCATTTAATTGTGATAAAACCAAATACATATTTCCATATAGAAATATCTCTTCCATGACTCCTTGTTAGTGAAAACTTTCTTCCCAGTTCTTTGGTTTGTTACTCAGTAGTTTTATATCATGTTCTTGTTTTATGAATTTAGCTCAAATCAAAGCCAAAGGGAAATAAACAGGAATGATGCCTCTCATTTGTATATAAATGTACAGTCTGTAAAGTAGAGGGAGAAGTATTACACATTTATAATCCCCAAAACTTTACAAAGTAGAAAAGACAAATGCTATCACCCCTGGTTTATAAACTGGGCAGTTGTAAGGTTGCCTGCTCAGTGTGTGGTATGAGTTCTGAGGTCCCAAGGGCTCTGGGTATATCACGGTACACACAGGGATCAAGCAGCCTCAGATGAATGCATCAGTTGAACATCAGATTGCCTTGGTGGTAAGTGCTCTCCTTTTCATCCCTGTTCACTTCTCTCCACTCTTTTTTCTACTTCCTTATGATTCCCTTCCTGTCTACTATCCTCCTGTTCACTCTCCTTATTATCATTTCCTTTCTGCCCATTTATGTTTCTCTCTGTTTTCCTCCCCCTTCTTCCATGTTTGTGATCTTCTTCTCCTCATCCTTTCTGCCCTTTCTTCATTTTTTACCAACCTCTATTTTTTTTTTCAGCAAATGACAAAGAACATTTGCTGGGAGTTGACTCTATGCAAACGTGCTTACTGGACAAACATAAAGAACAGATCTCAGATCCAAACCCCACCTGGAAACCAGGCAATCATGGGTGACCTCTAATCCCTGCACTGGGGAGGCAGAGATGGTTGATCCTCAGAGCAACATGGCTAAGACTAGCTGGAATGATCAGCTCGAGTTTCAGGCAGCCGTGGGTGCACTCTTCATAGTGAGGAAGAGATGTGAGAGCGTATAGCGTTTTGAACTGTGAGTCACAGTGGCGGGTCATTGCAGAAGTGAGACTGTTCAGGAATAGTCTTCTGATTATGGCCATAAGATTTGGGGAAGGTGACATCAAAAAGCCACTGCTGTCAGAGAAGAGTGGGCTGGAGGCTATCATGGACCTCACCTTTTAAGTTAAGCAATGTTCCCAGCACTTCTGATCATTGTCCTCTGCCTGGAACTGCTCCTGTGGCCTCATATATATGAAAGGAGTCTGGACCCATGTGGTGAAAATCCCTGTTTCACAGGCCTTGCTGACATGAAGTTTTCAGTCCATGAGTGAGTATACTAGGCAAGGCTCTCTGGAAGAACATAATATATGCAATTCACACACAATTCTGTATGCATCAAAGTGACTTATCAGACTGGCTTACAGAACAGGGGCCATCTTTATGCTGGAAAGACAGAGAACCCCATTAGCTACTCAGTGTAAGAATTTAGATGTCGCAGGGGCCCTGATCCAATGCTAAGGGCTTGGGAGGCCCTTGAGAGTTGGTGTTATCTACTCTGCACTGAAAGGCCAAAGGAGCCCGATGGCTGCAGAGGCTCCCACAGTGACAGACAGACTCACTTTGGAAGAGGAGAGAATGGATCACAGGTGGTTTTCTTTGGACCCTTTCTAATCTGGACGGACCACTGAAGGTACTTACAGCACAGAAGGTTGGTCCCCTTCCCAGCTGTGGTTCCACTCTCAAACCTTTCCCTAAACGCCCCACAACACAGTTGCAGATTCACCAGTCCTAGATGGGTCATAGTCCAGACATACTGACAATCAAAACCAATCATCACAGGGAGGGGCAAACAGACAGACACAGCAGACAGATCCCATGATGAAAACAAGCAGTATCAGGAAGCAACGAAGCCTGGTAACAATTAGATGATCAAAGAAATCATTTCTGAGGTCAAGAAAATTCTCTTGGATGAGCCCAGATTTCTGTCCCATAAAAACGTGGGGACAAATGAGTGCTAATCATTTGTTGTGAAGCAGAATGAAACTATTATTAGTTTTTTATTTTAAAAGTAATTTATTTATTATTAAAGTGTGTGTGTGTATGTGTGTGTGTATATGTGTGTGTGTGTGTATGGTGTGCAGGCCTATGTATTCTGTGACATGTGGACATCAGTGGACAGCCTCCTCCCTGCCTCTGTGGGTTGTGGGGCTCTAAGTTGGATTGTAAGGCTTGCCTGGTAAGCGTTCTGACCCACTGAGCTAGCTGACCCATGTCTTCTAATAAGCTGCTGTCTATTTCATGGTAGTCTTTAGAACAGGCCATTTTTTAGTTCCTTTTTGAAAGTTTCATTAAAATTTGAATGTGCATGAGATAATTTTTAATCAAAGCATTAAAAAAAACCCAATGATTCAAAGAGCTTGCAGCTTAAGAGGAAACTCCGTGATTGGCCAAGTTCCTCTGTGTGTCTTCATGACACTCAATAGGTAGAAAATAAACATTATCTTGAACTGTTTGTTTGTTACTCTCTTATTTGTCTTTACAGATTTACCACTCATGTGTCTTTGGACTGTATAAGAATGAATCCTACTGCAGATGTTCTGTGAATTGCTTTTCTTGTTCAATATCATGTCATAAACTTCAGCCATGTTGCTCTCTGCAGCTTCAGCTTATTTGCTTGTCTTGCACTGCTTGAGAGAGCTGCATTTTGTCTATGTACCATGCCTTATTGTCTTATTAACTCATTCCTCTGTTGTTGGCTGTAAGAATTTCTTCCAGTTTGTTTTCAAACACCACTAGAATATACATTCTTGTCTAATTTCTTCAGAGTAGTTGGATCTTGTTATGCAAACATCCTACCTTTCTAGGAAGTGTTGAGTTACCTCCTGAGATGCTGATACTCACACTCTCCCTTTTACCCTCCTAGACTCCTCACTGCTCTATATTCTTGCTGAAGCAGTTGTAGCATTAGCATGGTGTGTTCAAATTTTTGTCAGTTTAGCCCAAGTGAAGTGATACACTGTTGGCTTTGTCGGCATTTCTAGGATTGTGAATGCTGTTGAGCATCTACTCATAGACGGTTTATAGCCATTTGGATGTCCTCTAACATGAGAGCCCTTTTTACATCATGTCTTGAGTCAGATATGGCATATTCACGTTGATATTTGAATAATAGAGTCATGTAGAAGAGGGTGGCTAGTGTGCTGCCCGGGTAACAAGACTGCTTCTAGCTACAGTTTCAGCCCTAAATCTGTAGAGAAGGAGCAGAAAGTGGGCTTCAAAATCTATCTCTGGAGAGAGAATTTAAGAGTCACTGAAGTCAAGGGGAATGCACACAGCTTCAGGGGAGGGTGTGGCAAGGATGAGGGCTAAACATTGGCATCAGTCTCTTCCTGTGGCCTCGCTCACCTCCCTCCAGACACTACAGCCTGTGTGGACAGAGCCCCAGGGAGACATAGAGGACAAGGAGCCCCCTTTCTGTGGTCAGCATAGGCCCTGTGGGGCAGTGCAGGGCAAGAAAAGAATGGCTCTGGAGATGTGACATGGAAAGTCCCCAGCCAAAGCACTGTTGTTCGGGTAGAGTGACAGAACTGTGGTGGTTTCCAGGTGCTCTCTGAATATGGTGTTCTTCAGCTTCTGCTTGGCTTGTTTTTGAAAGATAGTCACACTGGTTTCTGGGACACTCCATATTTAGTATGTAACATTTTCTTTATTTTGCACAAAATATTTGCTTTTCTGAAATAGCCAGCTCTTCATTTTGTTCTAATTCCTCTTCATAATGGGTCTTTAAAAACCCCAATCATACTCATGTTGTCCACATTTCATTAAGGGATCTTCTTCAACTTTCATTAATCATTCATTCATTTACCAGGTACCACTAATTCATCCATTAGTTTATGTGGAGTTTGAATTCCACGTACCACACTATGCATCCTCCTCCCTCAGCTTCTAGAAATTGCTCAGAGGCCTAGACTACTACTATATCTTAATACAAAACTACTTTTAAGCCTGAATCCTTACTCTACATGTACTCCTACTATATTTCATCTTATTTAATTCAAATCTTGGCCAGATTCCTCTGAAAACTCACAAGTTTGACTCAATAAATGCATCAGTCTCGTCATTTAGTTATCAGCCTTTAGTCATTTACAGCTATTATAAATGTGAACTTTGGTTTAAACAAAGTCAAATGCAGATTTGGCACCTCTGTTGATAGTGTGATTTTGCTGAAAGCTCTCATCCTTTTCCAAGATTCATCTCCTCGTTAATAAAAAAAAATAAAGTCTACATTGTATGGCTACTATTGATGACTTTTAAGAAACTTTGGGGCACAGAAAGAATGAAAGTCTCATAAAAAGCCAACTTTACCAAATAGTGCAGTGGTGTGATCAGGGAAAACTAAGATTAATTTGAGTCCTTTTGTGTTTCACCAAGTGGAGATCTGTGCCTAGGTTCACCTCAACATCTGTCTACCTAAAGTGATACTGAGATTTGCCACAACAAAAAGCAGAAACAAAAGCCAACCAAATTAAGATTTTGCAGGAAGACAGCCATTTTGCAGGGTAGGGATAGCCTTAAGAACATCATTTTTCTCCCACATTCCTCTTTCCCCTTTTTTAATCAATGGAGAGATACAATGTTTAGCATTCCCTGTAATGTAATTCCCTGTCTGTTATTAGCAGCTTCCCTGGAATTAGGAAATTGTGATATTAGTAAATATAAAGTAAACAAAACCTCTGTCCCTTTTCCAGCCTTAATATTTACAGAAAGGTTAGGAAAGTACAGGGCAGTCAGATTCATGTGTACTGGCTTCCTCTTTTGGCTCAGAAAGGAGATGGTTTCAATAACATGAAAGAGGGGGACATTAATGGTTGTGGATTCTTACCCTTTCTACCCACTTGTGCCTGGCAGGGTGGCTAGCTTTAGGACTCTCCTGTTTCCTCCAAGGTAGAGCCTGATTGCAACACTGTAGCTTTGCCATGAGCAGAAGAAAGACATTTATGAAGCATCATTAGGCCATCCTTGCTAATGGATAGACATAGACAGGACACTGACATCAGGCTGAAACTCTAGATGGGACCTGGTACATGGGAGTTTCCATAGTGAAAGTCTATGTCTTTAACATGGGACTCCAACACAGACTGTTAAATGTCAGGAAAGAACTTACAGACCAGGGGTCTCAAAATAATCAAAGGAATTTAGGATGCCTTGGATCATTAAGACTACCACCGGGTACACATTCCTTCAAGAATGGACATTTCAAAAGTCACTTCAGCCTTTTATTTCAGTTACTGTTCTCAATCCAGAAGAGACACAGTCTCTTCTCTTGAGGATTCAATGTATCACCCCACTGTTCAAAGGTCCTATACTCAGGGATAACTTGGCTCTCTATAGTCTCAGTAAGAGGGACTGTTTGTGTTAACAGTATGTACTTATTTGAACAGAATTAGATTCAGGGGTTGGAGATTGGCCCAGAGGTTAAGAGCATACATTGTTTCTCCAGAGGATCTGAGATCTGTTCCTAGCACCCACATCTGGTGACTTACAACTACCTGTAACTCCAGGATTAAATGTCTTCTGGCCTCTGTGAGCACTGTATCTACAAGAACACTTACAGAAACACACATTCACACACACACACACACACACACACACACACACATACACAGATACCTCATACACACTTAAAATATTTTTAAATTACTAACAAAATTTGGCTCACAGTGAAATCTTGGTTCTTATCAGTAGAATCAGAAAGATAGTATCTCTATAAAAGATAAACCTGATATCTTAGGAGGTCAACTTAGAGCTTAAGAAGCATTTTTAAATACCTTCAAGTAGGCATTTAATAAATGCTAATTTATCATCACATATTCTTTCTTCTCTCAGCAAATTTTAAAAGCTGTCTGAAAGCCTTGATCTAATTGCAGAATGCTGAGTCTTTATTGCATATATATATATATATATATATATATCATTCTAGAAATTTTTCATGCTAAACTTTCAAATTTATTTCTTCATTGTGCTGTTTTATTTGCTCTAGAAGCTCTGTTAAAATCAGCTTAGAGAAGCAGAAACAAAGAGGATGTTTTCAGTGTGTATAACTGAACATTTTAGGGATTTGTTTCCACTATGGTTGGCTCTAGTGCATGATATGAATGTATGTATGCATGTATGTATGTATGCATGCATGTATGTATGTATGTATGTATGTATGTATGTATGTATTTTACATTTCATCTTTACTTCTCTTGCATAGAACCAAAGTCCAGGCTGGCTGCCTCTGCATGATGAGCCTTAGCAGTCCACCTCAGTATTCCAGCAGTCCTGTGGCCAATACAAAAAACCCACACCTAAGTCCCAGATTTGAGTTTGTTGGGAATCTGGGATATCTTGTCTATTTTGGAGGCAGTTACTATAGCTAGTTGGATAAAGTGCCAGGATTTCAGGATCTGAATCAAGAGTCTATCCAGAAAGCCATGGTATCAAAGTATCTCTTTATCCACGTAGATTAAAGGAGGCAGAGTGATTTCCTAAGAAAACAAAGATGCTTTTTCTAGAGGACACAGCTAATCATAAAATTGGTCAAATAGCTACCACTTGCTTGGCTACTAGTCTTCTATTCATTGCTGCTTACGTTTATCAAAGGTTCTCTTTGAACATCCTGTTTATCACACCATATTGTTTAACAGATTATCATATTTTTAATATTAAGAAAGTAGGACCAATTAATGCATATTTTTTATTTCCTAAATTTCTAGCACAGTATAACCATAAGATAAGAGATTAAGAAAGGAGTTAATATTCTGGAAATAGTTTTTGGATGTTTCTTTGGAGATGGACTCAGTGGTAGTTTT
>CM053767.1:47910907-47946542 GCA_028658305.1 Pachyuromys duprasi | reverse complement strand
AAAAAAAAAAGGTTCTCTTTGAAGGCTTTCCATAGAGGATTCTCCTCAGAAGGTTCTTCTTGCCATGTTCTCAGAATGTTCCAGAGGTACCCTCTCAGAATGTCTGTCATGGACAATTTGCCTCAGAGATTCCCTTTTGAAGGTTTTTCTTAGAAAGTTTCCACAGAGGAAGTCTCTTAGAAGGCTCCTTACAAAATTCCCTTTAGAAGGTCCCCTTCAGTTTGTTCTGGTTAAACGCACAGTAGGGCTGGAGAGATGGGTCACATTATTTTCACAGAGGATCCTATTTGGTTCTTGTAACTCCAGCTCTAGGGGATCAGACATTCTCTTCTGAACTCTGAGGGTAATGGCACTCACATGTATTCGTGTGCTTAATTCACACACAATTAAAAATAAAATTAAATCTGAAAAACATTTGCTGTAAAAGTGTCTTCATACAGGTTTCATGGTTGTAGCTACATTCATGCAGTGTGAGTTCTCAGATCTCTCAAAGCTTTTAACTTCTCCCGCTCTCAGCCTGCCCCCCTCCCATTCTGAAACTGAGTCTTACACTGTAACATTGACTGGCCTGGAACTTTTTGTGTATCCCAACCTGGCTTCAAATTTGTAGCAATTCTCCTGCCCTAACCCCCACTCACACTTGAATTACACATAGTGAAATGTCTGTGTCATTATCATGAATGGAGAATGGTCTTCTGTTCTCTAGAAAAGATTTCTACCATGGCTGACTGAACATGCCACTGTGGGAGTAGAAAATGGATCAATGAGGATGGATCTTGAAAATTTAGCCCAGAATAATCAGCCACAAGTCACAACTAGAATGGAATGTTGCTGTCCAATCTTCCCCATCTTCTGCTTTATGGACTCTGCACCTGCCTAAAATGAAACTCTCTATATATCCATTTCAGATGAAGAACATTCTTTTCCATGTATTTGTGTATATGTGTGCGTTGGTCCAGCTCTCTATACATGTGTATGCATGTTTCTTTGCATCTAGACACATTTGAGCATGAACATGTGTATGTATGTGCATGTGTGTAGAGGCTAGAGGTTAACCTAGGCTGTCATTATTCAGTCACTGTCTACCTTCTTTTTGTTTGTTTTTGAGAAAAAAAATGTCTCTGGCTGGCTCCCAGAGCTTGCTGGTATGGCTACTGTGGCTAGCCAGCAGGCCACTGATCTCTCTATCTCTGTCTCTCTGTCTCTCTGTCTCCCACTCACTCTCTGTCTGTCTTGTCTCCCTCTCTCAGTCTGTCTTTCTGTCTTTTAGTATTGTGATCACAAGCCTGCCATCATACCTGGATTTTTGTGTGCTTGCTAGGAATCAAACTCAGATCCTTGTGCTTCACGAATTGAGTTGTCTCCCCAGCTCCAAGGCCATTTTGATGAAATAGAAAGGCAATATGTGCTTGATAAATTTGAAAAATAAAAAATAAAAAGATACAATGAAGCAAGTTCATGAGGTGTTAGGCAAATTTGCCTTGTGTGTATTAACATTATAGTCTCAGACTCCACAGGAAGACAATTACTGATTGATTTGGCTGTCAGAAACATCTCTAAAAGATATCTTTGTAAAATAATTGTATTCCATGTGAGGCTGAGGTCATATTGGGCTAAGGCTTTCTGCCCCCATGTGGATTTAAATATAGACAGAGAGCCATTTACAACAGCAACTATGAGACCACAGAGAAGATGGACATCGCTGGGCTCCCATCTCTTGAGGATTAATGTTCTCATTTAGAAAACAAGTAGTCTGCACTAGAAGGTTTTGAAGACCTCTGTGCATTAAGACCTCATTTCTTACAGTTTTGCTTTGTAGCAGAATCCCTGGGAAGATGCCCTGTGTCTTGAATACCTCTCAGCATTCTCCTCTGGAGGATCAAATGTAAAAGAGCAATCTTGACAGCTGTCAGCTGGTGGCTGGCCTGGTGCTATGAAGCCATCACATTCCCGACTTGAAACAGCTTCACAGACACCATCATCAGATGCCACTGGATGAGCATGCTTGGAGGCTGCACTGGATCAAGGCAGAACAAGACCCTAGGCTGTCACAGCCAAGCACTGATCAGAAAAGCATTGTACAAATTGTAAAGATGTTTCCCTGGGGGAACATCTTTGAGCTAACTGGGGGATCTGTTGCTTCTTTGTCAATCATTCTCCCCTCTTGCTCTGTTTCCCCTCAGTCACGGATTTTAAAAAAATAATGAAATGCTTAATTCCTGAAACACCCTCAATTTATGATAGTTTCCACACCAGAGCAAGTGCATGCTCCCCTAAGCCCTGCAATCGTCCTAAACACATCTCTCAGCCTTCCTCTTCCCATCCCCTGTTGTGTTGGATATAAAACCATTGGACACAGGTCTCTTCCTCTGGCTGGTAGTTTAACAAAGGTTGTCCATTCTCCTAAAGCACCTTCCGCTTTTGTCTTTGAGTACAATGGGATGCCCTCTTTTCTTTGGACTAATGTGCTCAGAACACTGATGTGACAGGGACTCTCTTTCCTTTTAGTTGTCTGATGACCTACTGCTCCTATCACCTGTCCCTATTTTCTTAAGTCTCCCAGAGAATTAACTGACTTTTCTTAAAGGAGCAAAACCAGTCAAAAGAAATATTTTATGACTTGTTCTGCCTTCCATTCTAACACATGTAGTAGAAACCTACCTCTGTTAGGGTTCAGTTCTCACCCTCAAATGTATGAAAATGACTTTGAAGTGGCACAACCATTTTATTAATATTACTATTCTTTTATATATCGGTCTTTCATTACTTTAACATAGAGATAGTGTTGCGGGTTGGTTATTATGTTATGAAAAGATATCATCAACAGGTCATATTTCTGCTTTAAATTAACAATGTCAGTGTTTATTTTTGCCTTCCCTTTGTCTCCTGTCTTCCAGCTAAGTCCTTGCTGTATGGTTTTCACATATAAACTCCAAAGTGAATTGAGTTTGTGCTTCTGCGCTGGTTACCCTGGCGTTCTGAATCATGCCTCTTCTACTCCTACCCGAGTTACTAACCTGGCTTGCTCTTGAACTCCTGTGCCTTGCTTCTCTGTCAGAAACATATGTATACCTCACTACTACACAGGAGCGTGAAACCCTGTGTTTTTTATTTTTGTTTATTTGTGTGTGTGTGTGTGTTTGTGTGTGTGTGATGTTTGCATTCTTGAAATTTAGGCCGGGGCCACTCCCAGTCCTGCTTTCTGGGTAGCATCACCAACCTAATGCTTATGTAACCTCCTTTATTTCCATGCTTTGAATTCATGATTACTTGAATTTCTGCATCAAAGATTTGACTAAATGGTAACTGTAGATTGGTGAGCCGTGTGGAGCTCTGGAGCTCAGCTAAGCCCTTGAATCTGGCCAGGCCTTCTGTAGTACCAGCCCCTCTCCAGGGACCCACACTGGAGGCTGCGTGCACAGGGCAGATGACATAGTGCCCAAGTTTGCTGGGATGCCCAACTTCATGCCTGTATCATTGCCAAGTGCCTCTTCTGATTTCCAATGTCTCAGTTTGGATGACAGATTGCCCTAGCCACATAGACAGTTACAATCTGCTGGACACTGCAGCCACAATCCAGGAAGTCCTGAGAAAGAACAAAGTGAGCTTCCGTTGGTTGTCCCAACAGCGCGATTCCCTCTTCACCAGGTGTTTTGTCTCATTCCTGTAGAGTGAAAAGCAAAAAGAGCTTTACTTCCATTTTTCATGTGATGCGGGAATACACATTCCTGCTTCTCTTCCTTCCTCCTTTTATAAATATGTAATCTGTTGTGGGGGTGGTTAGTTGCTGAAGGAGGGTTTCCTTATACATACATTTATTTATCTGAGCTCCTCATCCTTTTTTCTTCTTTATGTAAGTCATTCTATTCTTTTATTCATATGTACGAATCTTTTAAATTTTATTAATCTTATTGTTTCAATTCATGTTCCACAAACCAGATTCTATTTATTCTAGTTCTGCCACCTACCTTAAAGTGTCCAGAATATTCTTGGCTACTTGTAGCAATACTCATTCTTTTAGAGGAGAGTCACTTACTCTGGGAGCTGCACATACTGGTCCAGCTGTTGCCTGCCCTAGGCTCTCCAGCCTCAGACTCCAAATCAAGTTGGTACCTAAGGTAAGCCATCAGTTTTATGAGTCTGCCCTTGAAGGACAATGCACCCATTTTGCTATTTGCTCCTATACTTTCTGGCATTTGCATTTGCAGCACACTGTTTTGGTGGCCGTTGTTTTGGCCTTCTGCTTCCTAGTGTTTGTGCTTCCCCTGGATTTCCGGTTGCCTGGGGCAGGGCGTGGTGTGCTGCCTTAGTGAGCACAGACTTGGCAGCACTGAGCTCCAACCAATGGTCAGTTATGCACCCATGCCATGTTCAGTTTCTCCCAACCCAGAAACTGCATATTCAGTTCAGTCTTGTGTGAAACATGGGCAGAGCCTTATTCTTCTCTCCTTTTCTTTCTGCTTCTGCAGTGTATCCCATTCTCACCAACCCCCATCTCTGGAATCTCAGCTTAGGTGGAACTTATTTCCATTTTCAAAAGCTTGGTTAGATTTTTTTTCACAGACTTGTGACTCTCAAGTTTTTAAAGGTAGTCTAACTGACAAATCAGTTGATGGGAAACATTTGTAATCAAATGTTGTTTGTACAAATGTCTCTCTAGTCAATTTTCATTTCGTATGGGCAGGTTGTTTCTTGTGTTCTGCTTTCTGTGGTCTGACCAATTTGTTGTGCAGCCCTGCAATGCTGGTTGGCCCATCTCAGACAAACTATTTAGTTACTGATGTGATTTTTCTTGGATACACTGTCAATTGTTGGGATACCTTGTTGCTGAAAAGCAAGGCTACCCCAGACACTTTTCATTGTATTTTATGGTGCAATTTTTATTTTTGCTTCTGACGGCCTAGAACACAGTCACAAGGTGTGCGAAACTCTGAATGTATGGATGTGTCACTCTCTGCCACTTTCATCATCACCCAATGTGACAAAATGACAGGGATTCTCCGGTAGAGAGAAAGCAGAGAGGCAATATTTGTACTAAGAAGTAAGGCAGTTTATTCAACATTATCATTTGAAGGTGTGTAGGGTTGATGCAGTGGCCTCAGAAATGCAGTGGAAGAAGCTGTGATACTTACTAACAGATGAACATAAATAGTAATTTAGAGGTTGAAATGCTAGGGCTGAACACAATCAATTTGCTCTGCACAATACCAAATTGAATACCTTTTATGTCTGAATAATGTTAGAGCATGCATCAGATTTTTATTTATAACACAAGACTACAGAAGTGATCAAATTTCTGAGTTCATTCCAAGTGACTTATTATCAGAAAAACTGCAACAGCATTTTATATTTCAGAGCATGTTGGGTTACCTAAGGGTAACTATTTAATCATAGTTTTAGGAAATGTGGACAGACGGTGAGTCTGTTTTCATTGGGATATACTGTTCTATGATATCACAGGAAGACAGACCATATATCATGCCAGAACAGTGAGAATTTATTTTGGAATTTGAACGAAGAGAGATGCAGTAGACAGCACATGCTTCACTGGGGAGAAAGCATTCTCAACTCACACGATCATGGGGGACAGTTGGTATTCTCAGGCCTAACTTGGAATGGGGAGCTTTTGAAATATTCAGTGACGATGATATTTGGCATAGTTGAGAGAGCGATCAAACATTCCATAGGCCTCCTGGGAAGGGAAATTGACAGTGGGGATTCAAGGGACAGTTGTCAAAGGGTCCAAGGAGTGTGAGCTACACAAGCTGTAAAATGTCAGTTCAGAAGGAAGACCAATGGTGTAAACGTGTCTCATGTACCAGGGAAGTGAGTGCCTTGAATGAAAGATATTTTTGCTAAGCAAAATATTTCAAGGTTTTTCTCATGAAAGTAATATTTAATTCATTATGTCATCTTTCCCTCTACTATCTTCGCTTGATGAGAACCTACCCTGTTGGCATCTGAGATCACCTATCAATACTGAAATACTATTTAAAGCAGATGTACACGGCACATCAATTACCCACCACCACTGTGCCATCTCCATCACAATTTTTGAGAACATGTGCACATGACAAGTTTCAAAACACAGCTCAAAGGAAGTGAAATCATTTTGAGGCTCAGACTAAAAATATTCAGCTTATCTTTTAAACTCAACACACATATAGGAAGATTTGCTGCAGTGTAAAGGGTATTGCTATTGTTTACTACAATTTTAAAAAAGAATTTTCATTAAAATGAAATGTGGGAATCATAAAACAGATCAGGGCACTGTAAAACATTTAAATTTATATTAAAATTGATTTTTCCCTTATCATTACTCAGCTACTATTTTTCCTTGAAAACATCTTTAGTTAATTTTCATAACATGAAATTGTATTAAGGGAAAAGTAGTTATGATAATCAATATTTCTATCTTAGCCTTGTTTATGATTTTTATCAAGTTGATTTTATTATTCAGGTTTGATAGTTTGCTTTGTAACCCTAAATTTAACAATCTTCATGTCCTAATAATTTCTTGGCTAGGAAAATAGTTTTTTATTTAGTCATGATTTTTTTTTTATAAGCAAGACTCCTAATGTCCAACATTTCCTCACAGTAACAAGTCTTTAAGATTTTCCATATAAAGGAACCATCATTGGGATTGGCCAATCAGATGTTTTTCTTTCTTCACTAATGTTGGCATTATTTATTTATTGTAGCATTATTTATTATTGATTTATTCTTTTGTTCAGATGTCCTGCTTTTTTACTCAGTAATTATTTTTTTTTAAAACCATGAACTTTTTAACATCAACCTAAGAAAACAGTTATATAGCCAATTAGAAAATGCCAAGGTGCTTTCAACACCTTTTGCCTTATTTGTAATTATTAATTATGTGAAGTTTTCAAAAGTATTGGCTGCCTGTTCTTTCTCTTCACTATTCCACCAGGTCATTGTGCTATAGGGTTCGAAGACTGTGCTCAGTCAGTGTTTGACTAAATTAGAAAATGAGGAAATGAATGTTGCCTGCTACCTTTAGAAGCCACAAAAATTGAAATAAATGTTTGCTAAACCCAACAAAACAAGACTAATGTCATTATGCAGGACGTGACCTTTTGTTCCCAATTTTATTTTCTAAAAGCTTCTCATTGCCTGCAGGCCAAATCTTGAACAGAAGCTCAAAAGCCAGATCTTAGCCACAGGACTTACCCCCAAAGCCTGGATGTCTCCACTGATAATCTCTCATATGCCCGCTCCTTCCGGCATCTCTTTCCACAGCTCCTCCTGCTTGCGGGTGTGACCTCGGTAATGCGATGCTTCGACAGCCTTTCACTCTCATCCTACTCTAGCAATAAGTCTGCATTAGACTTTCTCTTTGTTGAAAGCTTGTCTTCCCTTTTGTCTATTATTAAAGCTGAAAATACTCGGTGGAAAACTAATTAATAATTTCTTAGAATTAAAATGTCTAAGAACTAGGAAGAAAAAAGAATAGATTTCAACTTGCTCATTTTCTTAGGGCTTGTGCACTTCAGTTCTTCTAAAAAAAAAAAGCACCCCTTTAAAATGTATGCGGTCCAGGCCTCCAGGAATCCACCCTGTTAGTAGACCAATAGAAAATTAGGGCTCCTGATTGCTCTGTAAACATTAGTCCACTTTTCCTTTTCTGCTGCAGGAGATATTGAAGCTATTTGTCTTTTTAAGCTTTGCAAATGTAAAATATATTAATGTGGGTTACTTTAGTCGATTACAAATTCACCTCACCGTCTATTAACATATCTCAGTTCTAACTCAATAACACTTCTTACCTGTGTTATTCATTATTCATTATGCTATAATCCAGGGCTCTCTGCTGAGACCATAAAACACAACTATTAGGACTAAACTTAGGGATCACTGTCTATGGGGACACAGATTCAGCAGCCCAGCTATTTCGGTAAGCTGGGTCAACTATCACTCAATTGTACTGTGCACTATTCATACAGCTGTAGGGTACCAATATATGATTAAAATGTTCTGTTGCCTCTAGCACCAACTTGAGTTAACTTGCCCAAGTATTGTGAAATTTTAGTTACCTTGCCAGTAAGTGAGCAGCCTTAAGCCTGGTCCTGGATATTTCCATCCAACTGAGTCTTTAAAACCTTAATCTTCGCAAAGAGTTCAGACTGAAGACAAAAATTCCACACTCTACCAAACTTAGGTCAGAGCATTACCTGTCAGAATCAATTGTCTTTCTTCTCACCTTTCTCATCAAGAATTCCAGCAAAATGTGTACGAGGCAAAGCCACAGAACAAGCACGTTGTTTCTCCAGAGTTTTCGGACTTTAAAATCAACTCCGTGTCAGGGCAAACAGTAATCAACCTCACATGATTTACTGGGCTGAAACAGAGAACCCTAAAAACTATGCGTTGGGGAAGTCTAACTGCCCATTATAAAGGAAGAGTTAAATAACTTCATTGTGTCTATTCAGATCCCTATTAAAACTAATCATACATATCATTTTTTCATTTAAAAGGCATGCTAAGGAATATCTTGCCATGAATATGTATATGCAAAATTTTAACATATTATTATGTTAAAAGTGATTTTTTCTAGGTTTGAACATTTCAGATAATGTTTTTCTTTACATTTATCTATATCTGGATATTTATTTTTATTAAAGATGGATACATAGATTTCCACCTCTAGCAGCAGTTCTCAACCTATGGGTGTGACCTTTTTTGGGGTGACATATAAGATATCCTGCATGTCAGATAACTGTACTACAATTAATAACAGTAGCAAAATTGCAGTTATGAAGTAGCAATGAAATAATTTTGTGGCTGGGGGTCACCACAACATAAGGAACTGTTATGCTCCTTATGGGCTCCAGCATTGGGAAGATTGAGAATCAGTGACTTCTGACCATGAAAGGTTAGTTTCATTACACAATTGAAAATCCACATAAAACATATAAAACAATATAATTATAATGTAATTATAATGATAATATAATTATAATTAATTACAACTAATTAATTATAATTCATTCATTTCGTATCCTGGTTTTTTGTGTATCAGGTAAGTGAGGTTCACTATTATTCAAGAGAAGGGGAACAGAGGCCAGCTTTACAGGACACGCTGAATGCCTCTGGTGATTTACCAGGTTATAGAAAAGGGTGGTATTCCTGATTTTAGAAGACAGAGTTGGGAGTTTGGGGAGTTCTAGGTACGCAGAACCAGCAGGGCAGAGAGTCAATGAGAAAAAGCATAGCACAGACAGTAGGTCCCAACACGCTGCTAAAGAATCTTCTAGAAGATTTTATTCAAGCTGGCTAAGTTCATGTTGCAGAGAAGCCATGAAAAGCTAGGGGGAGAATTAGGCTAAAGCAGACAAGACACACACGGGTCGACATTGCTCTTTTTCTGAGCAGCCGGAGTGCAAAATCTCACACCATGCAAGAAAGACAAATGAAAACCAGGAGAGCGTCTCAGCCATGCTGCCAAATTAGTTCCAGAGTAAAGGTTGCTCCCATTCTGCCTATCAAAACTCTAAGAAAGGCCTCACAAGGATCAATCTGTTTCTACAAAGCTCAAAAATGTTTAAAACAACTCAGCATCCAGCTGCGTAAATTCACGATGTCTATCCTCTCTGAGGAATTTAGGAGGCCTGCAAGGTTCCAGGGAAAGCCTATAATACAGAGAAACCTCAATAAGGGTAAGCAAAGACACAAAAACAGGAAGTGTAACAGGATGAGCACAAAAGAGAGTTTTAGAAATTATAAACAGACTCTGTATGTTCACAGAGGCCAAGAAAACGACAGGTGCTAAGAAACATGAATGCCAAAAAACCACCCAAGTTAGACTTGCAGAGTTAGAAAATACCGTATGGAGATGAAAATTATACTGGATGGTACTGACAGCCAGTGAAGGTGAGAAGAGAAATAACTGAAAACACACAGTCCCTTCAAAGTCAGGCAGAAAAGAAAGGAAAGAAAACAAAATGATAGATTACCATCCAAAAAATAAAATCAATATTCACATCTTAGGTATATGGTTTAAGCATCTCATTTTAAATGTAGACATTATCAGAATCTGTTTCAAAAGAAGACGTATTAGCAAGATAGAATTTAAGCTATAAAGAAACAAATATATTGAGAGTACATGTATGTAAACCAATATAGACACACTCTATAAACATTAACAAACTAACATTAAGTGGTTGTTACAGTATCATGAAAAATAAATATCAGATAAAAACATTACCAAAACCAATAAAGATCATTTCATAGTGAAAAAAAAGGCTTATACATTTACAGGCACATGCCTTTGCACCTGTGGCTTATCTACATATAATATGTGAACATGTAACAATATATAAATAAAACAAATCTACAACTAAAGCAAAGGGCGTCAAATTGATTAGCTAACTGCACAGAAAACTGATCATATTAGAAGACATTACCAATATTAGCAAATAAATTGACCCAAGTGATGGAGCCCTGTAATCATCAACAGAATTATAAGATGAACATAAAGTATTGACCAAGATAGACTATTCTGAGCCACATGCACATACCCAAAAATTCCTCTCCCAATACTGTATACATTTAAAAAGTATATTTTATGACCAGCTGGGAATTATTTACACAAATAGAATGTAGAATAATCTTTTAGCCTGGCATTTTTGGCTAAACAAAATTATTTGAGATTCACCCATGCTGTTTCTTTGGTACTATTTCATTGCATTTTATTACTATGCAATACTCTGTATCATAACTTGTCTTAACCTTCCAATTGTATGGAGCTTCAATTGTATGCAAATTAATTTGCTGTGAATGTCAGTGTTTTATATTTAAGACATATATTTTTATTTGGGGAACATAAATCTCAAAGATTAGGTGAGCTGTGTCGTGTTTTAGAAGCTGGTTTTACATTATCTACCTGTTTTCCAAAATGGCAGCAGCACTGTATCCAATCCATAGTGCTTTATATTTCCTGTGGCTTCTTGGGTCCTCAGGTATGTGCGGTGATCACCTTCTCCTCCTCCTTCCTCCCTGTGACAAACTTCCACACACTTAGATGTTTAAAAAAAAAAACCCTTGTATTTATCAATTTGTTTTCATGTTGGTCAAAAGTCCAGTCCCAGAGTGGCAGAAACATTTATCAGAGACCTACAGACTAAGTAGACTCCACCATCTAGCCTGTGTTTTCTTTGGAACCTTCTCAAGTTCATGTGCTATGACAGAATTAGATTCTTTAATGTTGTAGGAACGAGCCTTCCTTTCATGGCTGGCTCTTGGCCAAGGAGCTTCCTTTGGCTCCAAGCTGCCTGCATTCCTCAGCATGTGGCAGCACTCCATCCTCCACACCGGTTCTGGTGCACAGAGCAGTCTCCAACTCTCTCTGACTGTCCCTCTCTATGGACTTCTTGCTCCAGATTTTAAAGGCTCATGTGATTTATCCACGAGGACAATTCAAAAGTTCTCCTTGTTATTTCAGCTTAAGTGATTCATACTCAAGTCTTCAAAAGTCCTTCTTCTGCCAGAGTTTTATATTTATAGCCCCTGTCCACATTCAAGAGAAGGAGATCACACTGCAGCGTCATTGAACGATCTAGGCCAATGGAGCCCGTCTTAGAATCCCGGGTAGTTTAGAATGAATAACTTGAATGTAGCAGCCCAGGATTTCAACTTCCATTTCCCTAATGACTGAGACTAATCATACTCTTACCTGTTCATGTGTAATCTGTACATTTTCTATGTAGTGTCGAGAAATAAGGTTACAATTTTAATTCATTAATTTGTCTTCATAATACTATTTTTTTAAAGTTTTAGATATATTATTAATGTTGAGTCTCTTTTCAAATTTATATGAAATTGATACCCTAAGATCATTGGTTTCTCTGATCAACAAAGAGGATCAGATCTTTGCTTCTGATTCTTTATTCAACTGTGAATTTTTGTAGTTTTCGTGCATATTATGTCTTACAAATATTTTTTAGATATATCCCTGATGTTTTCTCATTTGTTAGCATTATTTGTTTAATTTAAATTGTATTTGTTGATAGTGCATAGATATCTCACTGATGCTTGTAGATTCAAACTGATTTAAAGTTAGTCTTAATGATAGAATGTAGTCTACCCCAGTGGTAGCTGAGGAAGATATGGGTGGGTAATGGATACTGGTGAAGAAATGTGGGCACAGTTGTCTGCTTTCTGGAATGTGATTATCATTCCATGAACAAATACATACATCAACACTCAATATCTTGTCTTCTTCAAATGATGTTAGTTGACTGGATGGGAGTTGTATTTTAATAAATCTATAAATCAACATCTCTGTAAGATAAATAAAAACATGGAGGTGAAAATTCTACATATCCCTTATTCTGACTAGTTAAAAAAAACCCTGAGAACACAATATTTCTAATTTTAACTCTCTTTCCTAGACTGTGGTGCCAGGATAACATATTCTAAGATTTTTTCCATGCACCTGCAATAGCAGTGATGGTCTCTTATTGTGATTGCTGAATGCCAGCCACTGTATTGACTTTACATAATGAAGCATGACTTAGGAAAACTGGTGACTTTTCCAGGTCTACACAGAGAAGATCCGAGGCTCAGTCCACCCAGCGTGGCAGCCTGTGTACCCCTAATGAGACTCTTTGACCAGCGTTTGAGGCTCTACTGACATTGCCTCCAGCCCAGCTTTGCTCTCTTCCCTGAGCCACCCCTTGCTGCACATTTGCTTGCCAAAAGGCGTCTTTCCCCAGCCTTTCACATTCAGTGGAGAGATTTTTCTGTGATTTGAGGAATTTAGCAGCACAGCTCTTATTAAGGATAATGTGAGTCGTGGAGCAGAACTGTATCCATTGTGCTGAGAATTTGTACCAGACACAGAATCATCACTAACATAACAGCCCGCAAATTGCCAAGGTTTAATATAATTCCGAACCTTACTTTTTATTTTCTATCATTGCCTTTTCACTCAGGAAGAAAAGTGGAAGAAAAACCCATTGTATACAAGATAATATGTAATCTTTTTCTCCTATGGAATTTAACTTCACTTAAAAGAGAGAGATGCTTTAAATCCCTGAAGAGACCTTTCTCAGAAGGGGGTGGGCGTGTAGAATCATCTGCCTTGTGCCTGCATATATTTCTCAAGAGAGAATGCATAGAGCATTATATATAGTGAAATGAGTTGTGTTATGCTGATTAATTAATTATTAATTATTTTTTTCAATGTAGAGGGGAATAAGCTTATCAAAAAAGTTTCAGCATTGCAAATCAGCCCCAGATGCTATTCACACCTTAAGTGTGCCATATTGTTGCGGAGCTCAGAAATGCCTGGAGGGCTAATTGATTAATAATAATACGTTCAGCTTCAGAACAACCTCTTCACATCCCAGTTCACACTTAAAATGTATTATTACTGTATATATGTAGTGTGTGTTATTAATTTAGGTATAGGAGTGTGTTGTCAATGTTTATGTGTGTGATATTATTGTGTATGTGTGGATATAACTGTGTGTTAATAAGGTGTGCTACTGTTATTGTATATGTGAGTGTATATGTTATTGTTGGATGTGTGTGTTTAAGTGTGTTATCAAGTGTGTGTGTGTGTGAATGTGACAGGGGCGTGTGTGTGTGTGTGCGTGCGTATGCATGTGTATGTTGTATTCAGAGGACAGCTTTATAGATTCACATTTCTCCTTTCACTTTTATGTGGGAATTGAACATGGATCGTTCATCCGTCTTGGTGTCATGCATCTTTGCCCTCTGACCCATTTCACTGCTTACATGTTTATGATGAATCTAAAGTAAGGATGTGGTAGCAATAAATTGCCAAAAATATCCATCAAAACAAGGGAGAGCATCATGGAATATGTCAGACCAGAGCTGATGTATTCCTTCCCTACATCTTGTATTTCCCTTTCTTATGTGTGTCCTTCCCTGTGTGTGTCTTTCTTCTTCTGATTAGATTACCTCATTATCTCATAATTACTTAGAAATAGAAGCATGAAGAAACTTGGGGCCTGGAGGTCAGTTTCATGGAGCTTATACTCACATGCACATACCCACCTGCACACATTTTTAAGATTAAGAACAAAACTTACCTAACAGCTCCTTTGGCTTGTTGGTTTTGAATCCCCATCACTCAGTTCTTAGAAGGCTTGTGTTGATTGTGTAAAGCAATTGCTACGTGAGCTCATACAGGCATCATGGATTTCCCATTGCACGTACATACCTTACTGTTACCACGAGGCTTTCTCTGCACACTGATTTTGTTTACCTGGCAGATGAGTTCACCCTCCCTGCTACTCTATGCCCCACACCCAACACAGCACCTGTCAGTCTTTTCAAACACCTCACAAGTTCTTCCTTTTGCTTTTTATTCTCACAAAGGGCTCTTCAGTTTTTGAGTCAACCAGCAGCCTTCTCCTTAGTAACACTTCTGTGTTTGATTCACATCGCAGCTTTTGGCCCAGGAAGTTTCCCAAACAAAGGCCATTTCTTTCATTATTTTTAAGCACTCCCAGCCAGGCTTCTTTAGCTTGGTTGAACCTTTGACTAGTGACCATCCTATATTTGAGTAGAAATTCTCACATGTATGCTAGACTTCTGTTGAGAAAGCTCCATGCTAAAAGACTTCCCCTAAATTAAATGTGTTGACATCCAATGCTGTTTCACAGTCTCAAGCATGGCAAGAGTTGGTATACTTTTAAAATCCGGTTCTGATTTTAAAGGCTTTGTGTGCGTGCTGAGAGTGTTTGAAAGCTCCTTGTGCTGTGGAGAAGAGGGCAATGAGGAATAGCGCTGTCTCCTACAGGATCCCACGGTGGGCTGGGGACGGCTGGAAACTATATGAGCATTTCAGTTCATGGAAACAGCTCAGACAAAGCCTGGAGAGTGAGTTATCCGTCCCCATATTTGGTCCTAAAGAGAAAGCCTTGAGACTGGAGAGTCAGCAAGGTATTCAGAGAATGGTCAGATGCACCATGCCTGCCTGGAGCTCCGTGTGTGCTGGAGACAGGAAGGGACGTGGAGTGGGAAGTCAGACACGACATCGTGAAAGCTATAAATATCAGCTCTGAGGAGTCTTGGTAATAAGAGCTATTAAGTGCTGAAGGGTGATTGTTCAAATCGGAAATAAATATTTGGACATCTATGTCAGCCTGTCAATGCAGCATTACCCATAGAATTTTAAGGTTAAGGTAAATTTCCTCCCACTCTGTCTCCCTCCCTCTTTCCCTCTCTCCCTCCCTCCTTCCTTCCCTTCCTCCTTCCCTCTCTCTCTGCCCTCCTACCTATCTCTTTCTGTAACAAAGCACTAGTTTATTGACTATCCCAAGGGCAGTTTCAAATTAGCAACAGGGTAGCAAAGAGCCATGGAAAATGAGCTGTCTCTATAACCCAGAAAATTCAGTCCCCCAGGACGAGAATTTTGTAGCATGTTTAGGATTTATGGGGCTATATAATGCTGAGCACATTTTACTTAAAAAACAAATTTGTTACATTTGTTTTGGTCGGCTGTATAGTGTGACTCCCACCTGGAAGGTTCTGGACCGCTGGAGATGGAGCCCATTATCCTGACTACTGTGGTGCATCTGCTTGTATTTTAAAGGCTGGTGTCTGTGAACCCAGTGGAGAGCAGAGGAAGGCAGGACACAGACCACAGCACGAATGCGCTTAGACCCTCTCCAGTCTTCTTCTCCACTCTGATGGAGGAGAGTCATTTTCTATTTTCTTGCTCGTAATATATCCATGCTTTTTTTTCTATCAAGGCATGAGTGTTTCCAGACTTTTTCTTAGGTTAGCCTCAATAAAATTATCTATCTGTGGAAGCCAATAGTATGCGATGCCTTGGCCTCCTAGGGGTAACCCTAGCGACTGGCTTCTAGCTGTTCCAGCAGCTAAGGCAAGTAGGGCATTCTCTCTCTCTTTATAAGTAAATAGTTGTTTAATTAGTTTGCTTGTTATAATAATTTCCCAATGTGCATACATATCTTTAAACTTTAAATATATACATTAAAAATATTTTTATTACAATTTATTCACTTTGTATCCCAGATGTAGCCCCCTCCCTTCACCAATCCCAATCCCTCCCCTCCCTCCTTCTTGTCCTCCCCTACCCCTATCCCAGTCCACTGATAGAGGAGGTCCCCCTTCCCTTTAGGCTAGGATCAGGAACACTCTCTTAAATCTGAGTCTGTCTGAAGGGAACAGCCCAAGAACATCATCACAGAACCAAGGGTAAATTCAGGGTGTTCTTCCCCACCTGAAGATGCTGTAAGTGCGTTTCAAAGTCCATAATGATGCAATCTAATGGGCCCTGTGGGTTGGTAGCACCTGTTTGACATTTTCTATCTGGGGAACCGACACCAACTGAGAAATCTTCTTGGTTGACAGTCCCTCCGAGGCTGGCCAGACCAATGCTCAGGCTCACCTTATAAATACCTGTTCTGAGGGGCTGAAGATACTATTAGTAACAGTGACTGATTAAATGCATGTTCTCAAGATGGCAGTTTGAGTCACCTACTTCAGGAAGGAAGGTTTCCTGAGAGAAACTCTCCCTACCTCCTTCCCTCTCTCCATCCGTCTCTCTTTTTAAACCAAAGGACACTTTTTGTGTGTGACATATCTGGAAAAATATTAAGTATGGAGTCTATTTTAATGCATGACCTTTAAGAATGACCTTGATCAGATATCTCAATGTGTAGTGATGGAGTCTGGGGACCAATAATAAAGCCAGAACAGAAACCCAGACATTCCATGACAATTTAGAGTTCTCTTCTCTTGCCAGCTGCCCATCTATGGTCCTCACAGGTCATGAACAGAATCTCCGATAAGCATCCATTAGGGATTCCTATGTGGATCCACAATCAACCTGGCTCTGTCAGAGAGAACTTCCAAGACACTGCCGATGAGGGTGTCTAGCTAGAAAAGCTAAAATACTTAATGAATATACTGTTATAACTGAAGAAACTATGAGCTGAACCTGCTCACAATGATAATTTGAGGCTTAATTAATTAATGGCTAAAGTACTTTGGAAACACAAAGGACTATATAAATGCTAAACATTATTAAATGTTAATAGCCATGTTCTCGAATAACACTGATATTAATTTAAATTCCTAAACCTTATTATCAGAATGAAATGCATGCTAATGAGGTTTTCCTAATAAATATTTTGTTTATGATGTATTTAGAGTGGTATTACTTATCTTACCATTGCAAGTATAAATTACTGCACTTGGCAAAAGGGTGGCTGCCTTTTCTTCATGATAATTAAAATGGAAATGCAGAGAAATATAATGAATATATTAGGCAAGGAAGTTTTCTATCAGAGCCACTAAGGTTCACTCTACACAGGGCCAGCGATTTTATTTCTTCTTCCAGGTCCAGTCCTTGTATTTTGTTTGTCGACTTTTGTGTTGTTGGACTTTCTTAATTGTATTTAATGAGTCATAATGAATTTCTCAAAGGAATTGAGCTAAGAATTCAACATCTCAGGTTTTTTTTTCTGGAAATCTCATCCTATGTCTTGAGGCAACTGGACTTATTCTGTGATGTTTCCGTGCAGGACTGTGGACTGGTTTTTATACTCCTTCTTTCCTGAGAGGACCATTGTTGACATCATCACTGGCACCCAAATGGGAAATAAACTTGCCTAGATGTCTAGTCCATATGCTGACTGGGGCTTGAGGCTAGAACTGGCTTCTCAAATGTAAACTCATTTGTAATTCAATTATTAAAGAACTGAATAGAATCTTCAGATAGAGTGCATGTGTACTATATATGTGTGTATATATATATGTATGCGTGTGTGCATAATTAATATATTTTTAGATTTTTTAAAAACGTGGTGGCTGTTTCTATTTATCATGGCTTAGTCTAGATCTCCTTCAAGTTTATAGGTCAAAGTTTACACATACACTAGAATAATGGGAAACAGGAAAGTTTTGACTCTCTTCTCAGTGGTGGAAGGTTAACACTTATTTTATGGGTAATCGAGAAGCAATGTTAAGTTATGTGATGGTCTATGCTAAACATATACGCTATCAAATTCTGTCATTTTGACAACTCCATAAAGAGACATTCTTACAAAAGCCTTCAGGCATGCACTTATTTAAAGTCTTCCCTAACCTAGAATAACAGAATTTTAAAGCAGGATCATGAAGTTGCTTCATAAAGCAAGGTGGTGAATTGCTGCCCTTCATTTCTTTACATGTCAAGACGTAAAATCTTGTTAAAGTCTTGTACGGATGTAGTAGCCAAGGGAAGTCTCTATGGAATAACTCAGCAGGCTGCAGATGCAGATGCAGATGCAGCAGGGATGGCCAAACAGCCCCTGATGCAGCCAGAGTACTGACTACACTCTAGTTGTATCAGAAGTGGCTTCTTGCTGCCTCATTGAATTTCTCCTGAAACAATGCCATTTTAAGACCTCTACAAAATAATTTTGTTGTTGAACTCAAATTAAAAGGGATTATTGTTTTTTAAATTATTTTTTTTAGATAAGCTGTTCACCCCATCCAGCTGACACTCAACCACTCTGACAATGACTACCAAGCCCTGAGTAGCCACAGTGTATACACTACGCATTTGACACAGTGCATTTGCTGTCCATTTCTGCATTCTCAGCATCCCACAACTGCTATCCCGTGTGATAATTTATCCTAATCTTATAAACACCTACTCAGGAAGTATGGAACTTGTTCCCAGTGTGTGCACTAGTGGCTTGGATTAAGTACAATAATGACTAATTATTGGGAAGAATTATTTAGAAAGGGAAAAATATCTTTAGCTGATATAGTAATTGAAAAAAAAACATACACAATATCTGCAAGAAAAATAAACTACGTATTATCCTTACCTCTCAATAACATCAATTATGAAAAAAACATTTTAACGTTCCCATTTGTAGTTTAAAAACAGATTAGAAATTAGATTAGTGGTCTTTAACAAATAATTTATAAATAAATGGTTATAGCATTATGACACACAACCCAAACTCATGGTAATCACTACATCCTAATTTCAAATACTTAGGAAACATATCAGTGTTACATTGTGAAATTTATTTAGAAAGGAAAAAGAAGAAAGGCATGAGTGTTTGCTACATGGTTTATCATCTGCTTAAGCACAACTTCAAGCATTTGTGGATGAGACAGAGAAATAACAAGAGCTAAAGTTAAGCAATGTGACCTTCCCTACCATCGTTAGTGGCACGGGACAGATTCACAGGTACAGAAGCACTTTAAAGACTGAGAGCATCATGGTAAATGAAGGGGTAGCATGCTAACTTATGGGGAATGGGATGCTTGTGCTTTTCTCAATACATAGACCATTGAAGATGTTACCAAACTTTAAAGGAAGTAAAGATGAATGGAAGTAATTGCCACCCAATTAAAATACTGGCCAGTGTCTTCCTTGCGATTTCAAAACTCCAGAATGTGCACATAGAACATGTGTTAGGTAATCACTTCAGGCAATATCTGGCCATTCACATAAATTATAGGTCTTTTAAGCATTTTTAGCACTTTATATAGAAAGTCGGATAAGGTAATCCTGACACTAAAGTTCTAAAGATTCCTAACCCACTTTTCTTTCTTTCTTTCTTTCTTTCTTTCTTTCTTTCTTTCTTTCTTTCTTTCTTTCTTTCTTTCTTTCTTTCTTTCTTTCTTTCTTTCTTTCTTTCTTTCTTTCCTTCTTCTTCTTCTTCTTCTTCTTCTTCTTCTTCTTCTTCTTCTTCTTCTTCTTCTTCTTCTTCTTCTTTTGAGGCAGAGTTTTTCTGTGTAGCCTTGGCTGTCCTGGACTCACTTTGTAGATCACGCTAGCCTCTAACTCACAGAGATCCACCTACCTCTGCCTCCCTGAGCACTGGGATTACAAACGTTCACCAACATGTCCAACCCCAACGCAGTCTTACGATCAGTAATACCATTTCTTACTGCTGATTCTCCTTTCCCCTTTCCCCCTTTCATTCCTAGATCTCCCCCTCCCCCCTCCTTTTATCTTTCATTTTATCAATCATTCCTTTTTTTATTTTCCTATTAAGGATTCCCATTACCTGTTGTAGAAAGACTCACAGGCCAAACCTTCTGCCATCTAAGATTCCAAATTGATCATCAGAAATGAATACAAAGTAATAAGAATAAACTAGGTATAATTAAAGACACTGCAGTGTGCTCAACTGGCAATAATCTATTTGGATGCCTCAAGGAAGAGTCTTCAGGGAAGGAGTCACGGATATGGATGGGAATAGTGCAGCAACCCACCAGCTAGACTAGAGGTGAGAGGTTCCTGAGAGCCAGAGCATCATGGGCAACTGCCGTGTAGGAAGCAGGAATTAGAAGGTACTTACTTTGTGGTGAGAAATCTGGAATTTTGCTTTCTTTCAAAAAAGGCAGATATCATAAAAACATTTTTTTGTTGTTTTAAGTATTTTTTTTGTTTTAGGTGTGGGTATATGGGGCTGCTCTGCAACAACTGACTGATTTGCCTCGTGCCCTAGCAGACCCATGGTTTTGCCAGCCACAGATAATTTCTGCAGTCGCATGGTATTCGAAGTCTGGGAAATTCTTGGAAAATTTCAGAGGGTATATAAATACTTAGAGGCAGGGTTGATGGTTGTTGTCTGTTGGGTGGTGTGTGTGAGGGGGTGTTGGTTGGTTGTTGGTTGTTGTTGATAGCAGTTTGTTAAATTGGCATGGACAAAGAAGAGACAACAACAAGAAAAATTAGATTTCCTGATGATAAAGATTAGCCGGAAGTAGTCTAACGGTAACATCTCTCCCTTTCTGACCCCTGACTTTATTCAGAGATCTTTCTCCTTTCCTCTCTATCTTTTCTTCTCTCTTATCTAGTGTTAGGTGGTTGAAAGGGTGGAAGAAAAGGAGTGAAGAAGGGTAGAAGAAAGGAGAACCCACAAGGTAGCAAAGGGTAGTTACAGCACTTCTCATTAAAAGAGGGTTTATAAATGGTTTTAGATGGATTTTCTGGTTAAGGAATAGACATACATTCCACTCGCCTCCTTCATCTCACGGACAAAGATGAGGACCAATTGGAAAGCTTTACAGAAACCTGTAAGGTCTCCATCCCAGATGTTAAGTCCGTCCCTGTTTTATCTTCTAGGGGCATGCAAGGCATCAATAGCTGTTACTACCCCTCTTGGATGAATGTCTAGCTGTTTTTATCCTACTAGATACTTCCATTGCTGTCTCCCTCCAGCACCTAGTTTATGATTCTTTCTTTACATGTGGCCGAAGGGCAAACAACTGTGGGACTTCTCATCCTTGGCAAAAGGATAGGCTCTCTTCATCCCCAGCTCCCTCTTCATGAGACTGAAAGTCTCCCTGGGGCTCAGGGCTGTTTTCCTGTGTTGATCACCTCTAGTCCCCCTAGTCTAGATTACTGACAGTGGCAGGGCTGGGTTATCAATCTACAATGCAGAGTGAGTAAAAGACAAGGAGACCTCTGTGAAGGAGAGGGATAGAGGAAGATATATTTTAGTTAGTGGGGCTTAATCATATTTAGAATGGGGAATCTGATCAGAAAAATGGATGATTCCCCTCGCCAGCTGGAAAATTCTCCCAGTGCAGAGGAAGAGCTATGAGGTATATCTTAACTCCTTCAAAATAAGTTTAGGATGGCCCCAAGAAACCATTGTGGAGAAGATTAAGGCCATAGAGTTTAGTCTCATTAATCAGGGATAGGGGTATTTTTGAAATACTAAGACTCACTGGGATTAGAGTGGGACCTGTGGGGTCATGTGTTTGTAAGAAGAGCAGAGAAAGAGACCAAGGAAGAATCAGAAGAAATATCTAAGATACACACTTTATTTTGGGCTTCACTCTATGGGCAGTAGGCCAAATCCAGTCTGCCACCTGCTTTTGCAAAAATAAATTTTAAAAATTGTCAGAACATGGCCACTTTCATCAAATTCATTAATTTGCATAGACCATATTGGATACTGTGTGGCTCACAAAGTCTAAAATAGTGACTCACGTTTCTGAAAGTTTGCTGGCCCCCTTTTTCACACAGGTGTGAAGTGGTAGTTCTTTTATTAAGTGCCAGGTAGAGAAAGAAAGAAGCTGGCCACTTGGAGGTCTCCTCTATTACCATTGATCTTGCAGCTAGATGCTAGGAGAACAGAATTCTGATAGCTATAAAGGAAGATCTTTGGCTCCAATGTTAACTGGGAACAAAAGCGAGAAACTAAAAACATGAAGTGTTTTTGTCAGAGTGGATGGAGCCCTCACAAATCAATTCCCCATCCAAATGGGAACCAAGAAGAACCTGATCCTTTAGTTTAGAGGCACTCAATCAATTTGAGCCAACTGTGCTAGGAGATGCTAAGGGGGAACATCTTAAACGGGGTTAAAAGACATCAGATAGTGGGGAAATATCAGAACAAGAAGCTAAGAGCATTGGACTTAATTCTTATATACAGGAATCCAGTAGTGGAGAAAGCAGTTGTGATGTTTTGGCCAACATAGATGAAAAGACACAGAACTGTTCCAACAAGCCAGCTCAGGAGCCGAGCAGAACACTGAAGAGAAAGAGAGGTGTGCACTTAGGGCCTGAACCAGGACTAAGCACGCCAGCTAAGTGAGGCAGGAAATTCTAGCAACCATCTTCCTGGTATCGGCTGTGAGCTTCCAGGGATGCATTTGGCTTCCAGTGATGCATTTGGCCAATTAGGTGTCAGCGAACACTATGGGTACCTTTAGAAGAAGCCAGAGTGTTTGTACATCACTCCCGAAACAGCTCATGTCTCGTATGTAAAATGTCAATATCTAAAAGTATTTGGAACAATACAGAGGAACTTCATTAGCAACAAAGTATATTCTGGGAAAAGCGTAAGGATGTTAGTTAATGGATTTCAGTAAGCTGGCCCTGAACTTTCTCCGACATCTAATGTGAACGCCTGCTCCTAGAAGCTGGAGCTTACTGCTTGGAAAGAAAAAAAAAAATGCTAAGGAAGTGATTCTGTTGAGGACTTTATTAAGAATCCTGTCGTTAATTATGCTATAGAGAATCAGAGAATGGCTTCCTGCTATTTCTTCCGGACTAGACTAGATACAAAATCTGCAAAAATGAAAATGAGTGCCTAGTCAAAAAGCGGGGGAACAGTGCCACCGAAATTGCAAAAATGTGGGGATTTGTCTTATTTCTTCCTTTTGTGCTCTTTTTTTTTTTTTCTTCAGTTTGGCATCGTGGGATTTTTGTTTGTTTCCTTGCTTTGTTTTGGGTTTGGGGAGAGTCTCCTGTTAGCCCAGGCTGCCCTCAGACTCACTGTGTAGAAAAGGCTGACCTTGAACCCCTCTTCCTTCCTGGACTCCCATAATACTGGAATTGTAGGTGTGAGCTACTGCGATACTGTTGTCAAATTGTCAGAATCTAGAGTTGTCCTCCCTGCCCCAGACTCTGAGCATGCCTGGTGGGGCGGGGTTTACCTTGGACTCTGAAAATGCCTGGGGGCGGAGGGGCGGGGCTTACTTTAATTGTGTTAATGTTGACAGAAACCCATCTTAACTATGGATGAGCATATTCCCTGGGGATCTCGGACAGTGTGAAATGGAAAGCGTGACTGGATAGATTCACTCCCAGCCTCTTGATTGCGGGTACCACGAAGCCAGCTGCCTGAAGCTCCTGCTGCTTTGACTTCCATCCTGTGACAGTCTCCATGAACTCTGAACCCTCTCTCGCTTCAGTCATAGGCTTCTGAAGGAAACGTGTCCACTGAACCATCTCCAGGGCCTCGCTGCTCTTGTCACATAGCGTGTTTTGTTTATCACAGTGAGAAGTCAAGAAACTAATGGAGCCACTACTCCTGGCTTTCGTGGTTTTTAAATTTTTATTTGATGTTATTCTATATAAATAAAAAATTTTAAATGCCCTTTTTTATGATTGGTTTACTGGGGTGGGGATGGAAGCCAGGGCCTTATATACGCCAGTCAATGTTTTATCACTGAGCACCACGGCCAGCTCCTGCTTTATTTTCACACTGTAGGCTTCAAGTTTTAATTCAAACATAAGAGCAGCTGACTCCAGATCCTGTGCATTCATGTTTGGTTTTTACCAGAGAATGAGGACTCGGCAGCAGGCACAGCTAGTTATTTTAATTTGTTGATATATACCCATTCTAACACACTCTTTGTGGTTTGCTGCCCACAAGAACAGACCAGAGGGAAAGGATTTCATAGCACACTTTTTCTTTTTCTGTCCTTCCAGGTCACCCTAAGTAGTTAGGTGGTGTAGGAAAGCAATGTATGAAAGGGTACAATAGAGTCCTGGATCCACCTAGTTCTTAGAGATTGCCATGCCCTATTTGCTTAGGAAGCAAACTGGTTCAACTATTAGGCTGGCCCATTAGGACTGACACTCCCCTGGAAACTTCCTTCATCACAGACGGAGCACCCATTCCTTTATCCGCTTGGAGTTTCTTTGAACTCTCCCCAGTCATACCCCACTACATTCTGTGCTATTGTAGTTACCACTTCTGAATGGGAAGCCAAGATCTGAGGACCAGCACGGCTCCTTATCTTCTGTGTACAAGCACAGGCTACATTGTCCCTTGGGGCTGCATTCACAAAATGCGTATGCAGAGATGAGGCTATGAATTTAGGAGTGTGACTGTGCATTAGACCCCCGTCACACAGAGGCCTCTATGGACAGGCAGCTTCAGGGACTGTGTATCCAGTGAAGGAAATTGCGCTCGCAAGCTATAGGAGAAAGCCAGCTTGTGCTAGCTGAGTCCTGTCATCTCTGGGATCAGGCCCTGGTGGAGATACTGAGCACATTCTACCTGTGTTCATCCTCCTGCCTCTAACTCAGTACAGGGTCACCTCATGGCTCCTGAAACAGGGATTCATTCTATTCCAGTGGAGTTGATGAACCAAACTGTGTTACAAATGTCTGCCAAAAGCATTAGTTCTCAAAGTGTGGGTCATAACCCCTTTGAGGGATTGAATGACTCTTTCACAGGGTTTTGCTAAGACTATCAGAAAACACAGATATTTACATTAAGCTTCACAACTAGCAAAATTACAGTTATGAAGTATCCATAAAAATAATGTTATGGTAGGGGGGGTCACCATAACAGGAGGATCTGTGTTAAAGGGTCACAGCATTAGGAAGTTTGAGAACCATTGGACAAGTCACTCAGGGGTTAGTTTTATGAACTACTTGAAGGAGTTTCCCCTGGAGGAAAAGGAAATCTTCCTAAGGAACCATATTCTTGCTTCCCCTGTCCTCTGGTGGAATCTTGAGAATAAGTTGCCTTGAACTCAGAAATTCCACACAATCCTGCTCCGTGTCCATAGTATTGAATGCGTTACAAGCCTCAACCCTCATCCAAATGTCTGGTGTTGTTAATCTCTGTACTCAAACATTGCCTGGATTATGAAATACCTGTATGAGTGAGCAGGGTATCTTTGAGATGCATACACGAGTCTTACCCAATGGCTGTCCAGAACAAGTTCCCTAAGCTTTACTCTGAAGCCCCCTAGCCATGAAGAAGAGATCTGAGGGTTAGACTGGAGGGTTAGACTGTCTGGTGAAAGTGCTTTGAAGTTTCAATTTCTAATCTTACAAATTGGTGTGAATTTTGCATTCTATCCATAAATTATCCAACTGTGGTTTATTAGAGGTCTACTTTAATCAACTTTGTTCAATTACTTAACTGTCTTCCCAAACTTTTCAGAAGGGTTGATTACTCTGGAAAGTGGTTATCCCCACTTCATAGAGCAAGACCACTCAACTTGTGAAGTTCAGATGCATATTATACAATATTAATGTTCTTAGCAAGTATTAATTGAGTAAACTTTGAGGTAACATGCTGGAAAGCAGGGATATGATGACAGGTAAATGTAGACATAGTCCCTAGACTTCCAAGTTTTACTATCTAGTGAGGCCATCACTGAAGACTGATAAAAAAACAACACAAAACAAACAAACAAACAAACAAAAAAACCCCAAAAAACTAGTCTTACTAGTTTTTCTAACCACACACTGCATTTTGCATCTTTGGCAACGAAAGGCCATAGAAGGCAAGGACTCACATCCCAGATCCTGGTCTTTAATATTTTCTTTTACAATGGAAAATATTTGCGTGGGTGTAGTTGGGAAGGGTGCAAAGTGGGATGGAAGGAATCATTTTAAATAGTGATGCCACTAACCAGAGTTTTCAGCATAGATTCACTAGTTAACATGGAGCACCACCCATGATAACGGAGCTTTATTTAATCACAATGAAATAATTCAGTGACAGACAGGATGGGCCAAATGACCTTGCTCTTCTATTCCATTTCTGGATTTTTATGAGACTTTCCACCTCACTGGAAAATTGTCTTAGTCAATCAATTTTATGTATTTGGTTTGGATTGCTTTCCTAAGATAGATTAAGATCCAAGGGTGCTTTTGTGTTTTTAACTGTATTAATTGCTTGATCAACTCCCATTTCAGGGAAGCTCAGGGAAATGCTCAGAGCTCACATCTCTGCCTCTCTGGAAGCTGCTCCTGGGTCTTTTCCTTGTCATTTATTAACCCTGCCCTTGCCATGCAAATTACACAAATTTTGCACTTCTGGAACTAGTCAATTATATTTATATTTGAATTCCATTAGATGCCTTCATGCATGATTGGGCTTGTTTGAGTTCTTGCTTGCTAATCAAAAGCGAGAGATGCAGGCTATCTCTGACTCAGTGGTATGGCAAACAAGTTGTATCCTTGCGAAAATAATTTCGGAGTAGTTCAAAATGGGGGAAAAGAAAAAAAAAAACCTGTGTTACTAAGTGCAGTCCTTTTTCTTTTATGTGAACGAGTAAATTTCTAGAACGGGGAAGTGATAAATGAGCATTTTGGAATAATCACTAATAAGCAAATGGGAAAAAATTAAACACAACCATGTGTATATGTTCAGTTTACACTGAGAACAGCTACATTAACACTTTAAAAATATATGTCTTTAGAAGAACATAACAAAACAAATATCTCCAAGTAGATTTGAATATGCAAAAGATCCATGCCTATAATAAGAATTGACCACAGTTTTGCTATGAATAAAATAACCATCCTGCTTTCTTAGGAGATAATAAACCATGGTATTAAGTAAAAAACTGACAATTATCTCCAGGGAATTGTGCATAATGAGAACATGTAAATAAACAATCTATTGTTCATTTTGTTATAGCATTCCTAGGTGTTAAATATGTTTGTTAATATTCCAAAATAGCACAGGTTCAAGAATTAATACATGAAAGCATTTAAATTTTTAATACTTTCTTTCCCAGAAATACAAATTACTTTGGAGATCCCTCATTATAATAATGACTGTCACTTGAGAAGGGAAAAGCAGAGAATATTGATAACCTAACCCATCTCAGATGATAATTTGAGATTTTGCTAAGCTCCACTTATGGAGCTTATGGAAAGTTAAAGTTTTATTATTTCTTGTGTCCTGCTACCAAGTTCTCAAATTCCTAATAATGAACACACATAATATAGTAATGACCATTTATTATCTTTCTTTTGGTCCCATCCATATTTTCCAATTTCATTTTATTTTAGTCAAACTGGGCTGTTGGTTCTCAGATCTCAATAGAACCCCAACTTCTCGCTTTGCTTGAAGTTAATGTTTTCATTTGCTGAAAATGATATCTTGATCTACTGATGTCTCTATCCAATCATCTAGGCCTTGATTTCTCAACACAAATACCAACTTCTCTGGGAAGTCATCCCTATAAGTAACCATTAGTTTTTCTGACACACTACATTCAGGATTTTGTGAAGTAGAATATTAAACAAACTTTATGTTTGAAATGGAGCTGAGAATTGCCTATGTATCCATGGGCAAACTGAGTTCTAAGACTCTGCTTTTGCCTGTAAAATAAGAAAAGGGTATCTGCATGGCTGTGAAGGAGAAATGAGATAATTTATGTAAAAGCTGTGGTCCAGGGTCAGTCCAGGAGAAAGGTCTGAAGATCAGTAGCTATTATCCTTTCTCCTCATGGTCCATCCTTGCTTCATGCCCACTCCACCCCAGACAAGGTCAGTCTATAGCAATAATTGGGTGGTTATGATAAGAAAACACCTGTTTTTTTGCTTTTATCAATCCCAACACAAAGTCTTTTCACTTAGTAAATCTTTCTTCTTTGAGTCCATGGAATAGTGGGGATGGTTCTCTCTCTCTCTCTCTCTCTCTCTCTCTCTCTCTCTCTCTCTCTCTCTCTCTCTCTCTCTCTCTCTCTCTCTCTCTCTATCCCTACCTATTTAGAGTCAGAAAGACAAGACATTGCGCATATGTATATTGAAAGTGAAGTAGACTTAGCTGGGTACAACTGGATTGGAGAGTCAACTAGTTGTATTCTCACTGGAAAAAAAAGCTCAAACACATAAAATATCAAGACAAGCAAACTTTTAAAGATCGATCATCTTCACAAATACATTTTCTAAATATTATTAGGAGGACAGTAACCTGAATTGCATTCTCCTAATAATAAGGCTCTATGATATGAGCCTTTCAGTGATATTTATTTTAGTAGCAAATTTTCAAGCTTTTTCTTTTTTTTAGCTTTGAAAAATTATAATTTCCTAGTAACGAAAACTTGAGAAATAAAAGACATCTTGCTAGCATAATTTGTAAAGCATTCTGTGGTTAAAATAAGAAAAATTAGCCTTTGAGTGAAACTTAAAACACGTTTGTCAAAAGCTAGCAGCCAAAACACAGAAAAGCAATTTATCCAAAATTAGATTGCTTTGAAATACCAAGGTTAATGGAATCAAGGGAGGGAAAAGGTGCTGAGATAATTTGGCACCCGTAAAAACCTTCATCTTGGAAGGGAGATAATCTAAGTTAAATATGAACATTAACTTGTGTCTTAAAAATGCACCATGCAACTGGGAGCTATTTGGAAAATCTGGAAAGAACGCGAAGCAGGGAGAGCAGCCAGTGTCTGCCTTTGGGAAGGTTACCATCAACATTTTCTCCCTGGGCTGCTTTGAACCTAGAAATGGCGTAAAAGACTTCACTGAAAACCAAGTCTACAGCAAGAAAACAGGAGCTCAATCTGATAGGCATGAGGGTGAGCTGTAGAATAACCCGAGAAAATGGAGAGGGTGGTTTTTTTGTTTGTTTGTTTGAGTTATGAAATTTTTTCTTCTGGGAATTATTTGGTGCTTTTAGGATAATAGGGAGAAATTAAAAAAAAACTTTTTGGGATATAAAATGAGTATGCTCCATAGAATGTTCCTTCAGATTAATTACATTCATTTTACGTATAGCCATTCATTTATAGATGTTTAAATATGTCCTGCGAAATATGTCCTGAAGCAGCAAAAGTGAAATTATAAATTTTCATTTAATAGAAGTGAATAATGGTCATGTTTATTTTAGTAGGTCCCTTGGGACTTGCTATAAATAAGTATTTAATATTTTTATCAAATAATTGTGGCACGGTGTCTTTTTCTCCCATTCGTAGGATTGTTAAGAAACAGCAAAGGTGCGCATTAGCTGTGCGTGGTGTCCAAACCTAAAGCATTTATATGTTTTCAAAGGAGTAGCATTATTTGTTAGAGATAGCGTGTTCAGTCATTTATAAATAGTCACCTTTGTAAAACAAGAAATAACCTTGTTTTAAAAAACACTAACATCGTTGTCGATTGTCACCTGCTGGTAATTGAAAATGTGTTTCTGTCAGTTCTGCCTAAGATGGAATGTAATTCCTTTTAAGATCTTGATCTTAAATTGCTAGCAAGAAGGCCAAAACGGAAAAGCAAGAAGTCTTTACTTGTTCTTTGCACGAGTAATTTTGTGCTGCCCTTTCTGATAATGTGAGTTATTATTCTTCTTGACTCCTGGAAGGCAACAATATGCTTCTATTTTTTCCATGCTTTTTTATTTTTATTCACAGTTCTGTTTTACTCTATTGATATGGAAGTGGGTTTCCACCTGGCTTTGGAATACACACTTGTAATGTTTATTTTCAAATGAAATCCAGATTGCTTTGTTAGAACAGGCTACACATTAAGCATCCAGGCCAGCCTGTCCAGCTTTTCATTTCTTCCGAGAGACAGCAAGCTGGTTCTAGAACATCACAGGCTCACATTCAAGCACAACACTGACCAGAGAGAATTAGTCTTCATTTAAATGTCACGGATCCAGAATAACTTTGTCACCAGGCTCGATTAGATAACCACGCAAATCAGAAGAGTCCCACTCCACCACGCTTATCTCTGTGTATTTCAAGGAGCGCAAACAGAATTTTAATTACACTTGAAACATTGCCCGAGGTAATCATATTGCAGAAACTACAGAAGCACTCATCTAAAATTCATTTTTTTTCTATTGCAGGCAACACAGAAGACAGCTGGAAATAAGAGTAAAATTCTTTCTTAACTGCCAGAGAGTTTGAAAAATAAACAAGTTGGTTTGGATGAGATCCTATTTTCTCATTGACCAAGTTCAAGAAGTCACTTAATGTCAGAGGCGAAAGGGATTTATGAGGTCACATGAACACATATCTCCAGTGAGCTACAGTCCCATCCATATTATCTTAGACAGAGATAGGCCTGGCATGTCCTACTTGGCAATGTAGCCTGACTCAATCTGCTTACAAAGGCTTCTAAATGTTAGTGTTCCATAGACTGAGACCAAGCAGAACTTTCTCCAAAACTTTTTATTGTTCTTCACACTGCCCTGTAGAATTAACAGAGCAAATCTAATTAACCCATGTTTCACATGACAGTCTTTCAAATATTTGATGATATGTACAGTGATCAGCCATTTGTGGTTCTGTGATTCAATAGTGTTCATCTTTTTTCTTTTGGTTTCCTGTGTGCTGCAGGGATCCGGCAATGGGTTAGCTCCCCTTTCTTTCTTAACCATAATAGAAGTGTCTTGTGAAAGGGTTACTTTTCTGTGCCCTCTGTAGAGGCTCTCGCCACCCCCAAATTAGGCACCATGCTCATGTTACCCCTTCAATCTGCAGGATACCATGTAAGTGGGCATCTGTGGCATTTAGTGTGTAAAGTTTCTGGCCATTAGACTTATAAACCTTAGTATTTTAAACAAAAGATTATCCTGCTGAGACCCTGTATAAAAAAAAAGGTGCTTATTATACATTAATTTAAACATCTTCCATATGCTACAGCTGAATGATATTTGATTGAAATTTGCTCTTCAGAAATACAGGTTTTATGGATTTGTTTGAGGGTAGACTGCTATGTCATCAAAGACTTTGGGTTACAGGGACAAGAGTACCAGTTGCCCCTCACACATTTTCATCGATCACTACAAGGAAGACAGAACCTTGGCAATAGCAACAGGGTAGCATGTCTATAGGTTTCCTATAGGTATTCACATGTAAGGGTTTATGCCTCAGAATGGTAAATTTATTTGCAGATGAATGAATGCTTTTCTGAACCCTGGAGGTCCTTCTTGCTCTGTGTTTAAGTGACACGCACAGGGACAGTGCAGGCACAGACTTTCCAAATTCCAAGTCTTGATGGTAGCCAGGCATTCATCAGCTAAACTGCAGCATGTGCTTTACTGTATATAAACTAGTCCTCTCGTGAGATTCTATGTGTTTAGGAAAAAGAAAAGAAATCCAAGGAATTGTATAGGGGACTTCCCTAAATTACTTCATAATGCCCAGCTTTATGTGAACATACGGTTTTCCAAATGTTACTATCGGAAGGCTAAAGCTTTCAAGTCTATAAGAGCAGAGGAAACTCTAATTTATTATGGACTTTCTACACATGCAGAAGATAAAACTTGATTTTGTGGCTGTAGCTGTGCAGAAATCCCATAAAGCTAGTCAGCCATTGGCTAATGGTCTAAAATCACCAAAGCACCAGTTAGAGCTGGGGAGAGAAGCCCCATTCAACTGGGCATTTAAGATGCTCTACTGATAAAGCAGGACCGACTGCTCTATCTGAGGCATCACTGTAAGGCATTCCCTTGGATCTAATGGGACCATGGTACTTTTATTAGCCCTTTTTACCAAGCACCCGTTTAATGAATATTTGGGTAGGAATTGACATTTCCCCCCCCCCCAATATATATATTATGTATACTGAGGAGAAAATGTATAAAAATGTATAGAGGTTTCATTAAGAAAAGAAATTCCTTGTAATCCCAGCACTCAGGGAGACAGAGGCAGGCAGATCTCTGTGGGTTCAAGGCCAGCCTGGTCTACAAAGCAAGTCTAGAAAGCCAAGGCTGCATAGAGAACCCCCATTTCAAAAAACCAGAGAGAGAAAGAGAGAGAGACAGAAAGAGAGCTCTCAGACAAGGTCTTTCAAAGATTCCTGATCTACTAGGAAAATAACAGCCAATCAACTTTCGAAAAACAATGAGACATGTATAAAGCTGAATATCCTGGCATAAGGTTTAAACAGAGGCACAACAATACAAAGGAGATGTCATTGTGGGATACAGTTGTCGCAGAGCAGTGACCCTTTTGATTTGAGAAGTTTTTTACAAGATGTATAGGTCTATAAAATTAGTGTATAAAATCAAACATTTAATAAACCACGAGGAAATTTATTTTAAAACAGTTCTTTGGTAATCAAACACATTTACCATTTGTTTAAGAGGAAGGCAAATTTGCTTGCTATTGAGATGGATAGGTTTGTTTATTCTTACATAAATAATTGCAACTTGGCTGAATATTGGATCCTGCAGGAAACAGAGCTTCTTCGTTGTTTCAGAGTTGATAGATATTTTGATTTTCTTGGTGTCAGTACTAAAAACATCACTTTGCATGAACATGTAGCATAAAAATGCTAGAAGTAAGTTTAAGGCTGTTTCAGAAATTCGGTCCTAAACCTGTGATAAAATTCACTTAATGAAAAGCTTATGAAACTCGTGTCAGCAACTCAAATAGGAATCTTTAAAATTAAATATCACAATACAATACAACTCAAAGAAATATTAATGGAACACATGTGCTGAGAAATAATATTAGGGTGCTAGTATATCTTTGTTTTCCATAATTAAACCACTATGTTTCTGTAAGAGCAAAGCGGTTACACTGCAGCTCACAGCATACAGGCCTGTGGAATCTGAGCCTAGATTCAGGAAGCATTTGTTGGAGCTGCATGGCATGACAGCATGAGCAGCACAGAGTGGGCCTGGTGTGTGTTACTCAGAACTCAGGCCTCTGGGAAAGTCACACAACACAACATGGAAGAATGCTGCCAGCAACAGCTCTGATTCACTACACATTTGCTTTTGAAAAAAAAATATTTTGCTCGTTGCACATTCAGAAGCCTTTTATTGTTGTCAATATTTTGAAAACTCCTCCAGTCAGCTTTGTAACAATATGAGGGGATGCAGAGAAAAAACCCACACCTTAGATGACTGAGATTCTAAAGGGCATGAAAAAAAATGCAAGGATGGAATTGGGCAATGTAAGGAAAAGGGCATTCATCTAGACAGTTTTGGGTGCACACAGTGAAGAACACTGGGAGATGTAGGTATTTGAGATGAGTGGTGTTGCGAAGGTTCTAAATACCAAGAGTATGATCAATATAACAATCAAAGATCTTTGGAGGATTTACGAGTAAAGTAGAGTAGAATGGCAACTGGTAGGGAGTCCTACTTAACCCTTTGTGATCCCAAAGCCTGTGTAGAACCCAAGCATTCCGTGACCAGCAGCCCAGACAGTATTGTGAAGATGGAGGAATGCTGCACGAACTCTAACCTGACACTCTGTAGGGTAGTAATTGGTTTTCATTACTCTGGGGTAGTGATTTCATAAAAGTGTTTGTGTACGTGTGCATGTGTGCGTGTGTTCGTGTACATGAGTAGACGCTTATCTGTGCATTGTATATACAGAGGCAGATAACCTCAGGTATCATCCTTAGAAACACATAGATGTTGAATATAGTGTCCCATTGGCCTGGGACTCACTGTTGTCTGGATTGACTAGGTAATGAGCCCTACAGTTAGGCCCCTTAACGTCTCTGCCCTTAAATGTTTGGATTATAAGTGAGTACCATAGAACTCAACATTCTGTAGAGTCCTAGGGATCAGAACCCAGGTCCTAAGCTCCTGAGGTAAGCACTTTACTAACCTAGCCATCTCCTCAAACTTGAGGTCAGAGCCAACAGGAGCAATGATTGTGAAGAAGAGGTGGTTACAAGTGTCCATGTGGGAGGCGATGAGGAACTGAGCTACAGTTAAATAAGTGGCCAGACAGAAACAGGGTTTAAATCCAAGATGCAGAATGATTGAGTCCTGTTGTGTTCTAATTTCTGATTCCCATCTCATGAGGGTAAATATCTTCCCTGCTTTTTAGTCTCAAAATGTACTTTAGTTCTGAAACATCTCTGCGTCAACTGATATTTTATGTAAAAATACCATTTGGGATCATTTCATCAGTGATCACTTTAGCAAAATACCTGAGATCTAGCAGTCAAAGACATGTAAATTAATGACAAGAACAGTAACAAAATATGTGAGCAAGGTTCTCACAATTAAAATGAGCTAAATGCCTCAAATTGTAATAAGTAAATAATGTGCCAATTTCCATATTTTCATTTCCTGGAGGGGCAGGAGAGATGGTTCAAATCTCCTCTGTCATCAGAGATGGACTGGGAATGGATAAAGAGCATATTTCAAGGTCCCCTTTGTCCCTATCAGTGGAGAAAATGGAGTTGATTTTTTTAATGAACATTTTATCCCTAAAAGGAAATCGCTGCTGCCAACTACTTTAAAACAGATTTCATTAAGAGAGAGAGATAAGCAAAAAATCTTGCTTCAAATCCATGCACACTGAAGATGCTTTGATAGTCAGTTGTGTAACTGGATGGCCTCTGTGTTTCTAAACACATACTGTTAGTGGGGAAATCAGGTGTGTGTTTCCTTCTTATTTCAGGGGCCCTGTACATGCAAGGCTGACAAGTCTGTCACACAGGTTTGTGATAGGAATTGGTGGGGGTGGGGGTGGGGGTGAGACCACAGGGAAAGGGTGGCCTTGTCCTGAAAATAGTCTAAAAATTTCACATCACGAAAACTGATGACAACCTCTCATGTGGGCATTCTGGGTGGGTGTAGTAGGTGTTCATCACAAAACTCAAAGGTACTTCTAAAAATCTGAAGATGTTTTTGGCCCATGTTGCTTTGTTGGGGTATTTTTGTTTTTTCTGTTTTGTTTTGGTTTTTTTTTTTTTTTTTTTTTTGGACCATTGGTCTTTTGTTTGTATATTATGGCTTGTGATTCTGTGACTTTTTGCTGTGTGTGTGTACGTGTATTTTGCATGTCTCTTTGTTAGTTTCTTTATTTTGTTTTTATTGTCTTTGATGTTTTGTATGATTTATGTATTTGGTTTTTTGTGGTTTTTTTTCTTTTTTTTTAAATTTATTTATTTTTATCTCAATCACAGGTTAGGTAATTTGAATCCCAGGCATAGCCCCCTCCCTCAGTCCCTCCTACCCTCCCACTCCCTCCCTCATCTCCCTTCTCCCCGCCCCCTCCAAGTCCACCAACAGGGGAGGACCTCCTTCCCTTCCATCCAACCCCAGCTTATCCTGACTCCTCAGGGCTGGCTGCAATGTCCTCCCCTGGGATCTAGCCAGTCTGTCACTCCCTGGCTTGTATGGGGGAGGGTCAAAGAGTCAGCCATCAAGATCATGACTGAAACAGTCCCTGTTTCCCTGAA
>CM053767.1:47898098-47910407 GCA_028658305.1 Pachyuromys duprasi | reverse complement strand
GGAAATTTCTCCAGGTAATAACTGGGTGTCCCTAGGGTTTTCCCACTTGATTTTCTCACCGTAGGAGTTCTGCTCACCTGGCACTCACAATGCTGGCGTTTTAGGTCCCAGAGTTCAGTCTCCTGGTCGCTGCGTTGTTTCTGCTCTCCTACTCCTCAGACACAGTGTTCTCTCGTGGCAGCCATCTTGGATCCCCCTCCTTTTTTTTTGTTTTAAGAGAGAAAAAAAGGCATGGAATTGGGAGGGTGGGGAGGTGGAGAAGAGCTGGGCAGAGGTGAAGGGTAGGGAACCATGATCAGAATATATTATGTAGAAAGATTTATTTTCAATTTAAGAAACAGAACAAAACAAAATAACAACAAAATGAATGCCAAGGGCTAACATGAGGCTGTTTGTACAACAGAATAATATCAGTACAATCAGTGTGAAACTAAGTATGGGCAAAGGTGAGGATACAGAGAGGAAAAGGCTTCTCTCATTAAAGACTTGCCTGGTTTTAGCCCCTGCACCTGGGATTGTGGCCTTATTCAGAAGTGAAGGTTTTGTAAGCACCATTAATAAGCCAGTGGAGATGGGGTCAAATTAGACAGGAGAAAGGTATTTAACCCAATATGATTGTTATCCGTTGAAGAACAGAAAGAAACACAGAGACACACAAAGTATGGGCACAGTGTTACACGGCTAGAGGAAGAGATTTGAGAGCTTTATTTAGAATGCAAAGGTGAAGGATTTCCGGAATGATTAGAACCTAATAGAAAGAGCCTGGAATAGATCCTTTCCAGGGTGCCAACACCTGAATTTTGGACTTCCCATCTCTAGTACCAAGAAAGAATAAATTTCTAATACTCTAAGTCATATTGTTTATAGTAGTTTTTGTCTTTTCTTCTTTTCCTTTCTTTCTCTCTTTTTGGCATATGAGTGTGTGTGCACACTTTATGTGTTTGAGCTTGTATGCATATGAGCCTGTCGGTGTATCTAGAGACCAGGGATCATTGGCCAACTTATTTTGGGACCTTATATTTCACTAAACTTGGTGCTCATGGGTTGGCTAGACCTGCTAGCCAGTGAGTTCTATCCACCAGTGCTGATGCGACAGGCACAGTCCACCACACCTGGCTTTTTACGTAGGCGCTCAGGATCCAAACTCAGATCCTCTGACTTTATCCGTTGAGGCATCTCCCTATTCCTCTGTCCGTTTCTTTTACAGCACCCTTACACTACTGTGCCAAGCAGGGTTACTCGTGAATTGTCTGTGTGCCGTCTCCCTCATTTCCCTAAGAAGCTATTGCTGAGTAACCTCCGTGCAGGCAGAGTTCTCTCTCTCTACATATATATATATATGTGTATATGAATATATATATGTATATATATATATATATACATATATACATATGTGTGTATGTGTGTATTCTGTCCCTGCATCCCTAGCACTTAGCTCTCTGGGACAATAGAAACACAATCCCTCATTGAAGTCACCAATGCTGAGCCGTGTTCTGGAGTACAGAGTTAAGATGAGGGAACAGGTGGCAAATGGGTGCTGAAACCTGCTGGATGCTAATTGCCAAGTGGATGCAGCCTCCCGAGAGCAGCGGTCCTAAAGCAAATGGCTGTATATTTCACTCTGTAATTGTTTACTAATGATTTCTATGTTGCTTGCTTCCATAAAATATTTTCCTTAAGTGATACAACTAACAAGCAAACAGAACAATTAAAATAAAATTTAAAATATGGTGGGGAAAGAAGGATGAGAAAAGATGTAGTTTCAGCGAGGAATTGAATACGCAGAGAGAATTGAGCACACCTTTGTGCTTATCGGCAGCCGAGGAAAAGGGCCTATGGATGGTTCTGATTCAAGGAAAAATGTTCAACTTCTACCCAAAGAGATGATTTTTTTTCCTAAATAATGTTTATGGGAATTCTTCATGTGAAATTACATAAGTCTAGTACATAGTGAGCCGACTAGATTTTTGGTATCTTAGATAATCACTTGGCAAAAGTAATTGGTATGTTACATAAACAGAATTTGAGTCTTTGAGGATATTTGTATTTAGTCCATTTATCTCAGGGATCTGGGGGAGCATATATGTGTGCGTGCACATGTATATGTGTGTGAGCATTTATGTATGTGCATATTTACGTGCAAGTGAGTATGTGTGCATACATATATGTGTGTGCATATATGTATATGTGTGTGTGCTATACATGTGTGCATGTTCACAGGTGCACACATGCTTGTGAAGGCCAGAGAACAACCTTAAGTGTAGTTTCTCAGTCATTGTCCACTGCTGTCACTGAAGCACAGTTTTCCCTGTCCTGGAGTTGGCCAAGCAGTATCTGAGGACGGATTCCTGGTGAGCCCCAGGCCTCTGCCTGTGTCTGTCTTCTCTGCAGAGCCCAGTTAGTTTATGTTCCTGAAATCAGTTGACCGGTACAGGATGATAAGCTTTAGCTACAATATGTGGAAGCACAATTTAAAAAAAAAAAAAGAAAAAGAAAAATGAGACCAGGAGACACAGAGCGTCTACCCAGGACCTTATGTCAAGTGTAAAGCTATTGGGCTCTAGGGTCCAGATGCACTTCTTTCTAAGTAACCTGGCAGTACTATCAAAGATAATTGAAAGGACATGAAGGCTGAAAATTAATAACCTATGATCCTAATATGACCACCAAGGTGGGCTCATTTTATACATACAATCACGTGACACATTTTTGTGTATGTAAATATTATAGCATTTTTGAAACATTTATTTTTGACTTCTATTGAAATGTGGAGAACTGGACCCCATGACAACAGCAGGCCTTCATGTATCGGTCACCTGTGGTTGAAGAGCCACTGTCCTGGTGGCAGCCCATAATAATTGAAACCTCTTATGAGCTAATGGGGTTTGGGAAGTAGGTGCCTTGGATACACTGGCTCTCTCTAGAGTCAAGGCATTAACACCATTGGTTTTCTGAGTGGGTGATGCTTGATTGAGGTCCTTTAAGTTACAGACCTGTCACTCGGCTGTGGAAACCTTAGAGTTTGCGATGTCAAGCTGCTGTCAACCAATGCAAGCTGCAGCGGTGCCTGAAAAATATGTATACATTATTTTTTAAAGCTGAGAGCTTTAAAACCAGATCTTCAGGCAGAGAGAGAGAGAGAGAGAGAGAGAGAGAGAGAGAGAGAGAGAAAGAAAGAGAGAGAGGGAAGAGGAGGAAGAGGGAAGGAAGGAGGGAGGAAAGGGATGAGAGCGAAGGAGAGAGAGAAGAGGTTTCCTCCATCTGAACACTAAGTAAACAGAGACTTAGACCCCTGCTCCCTCCCATACATAACACAGCATGTCACATGAGGAACAGATATCACAGGGCCACCTCACACTAATATGTCAGGCATTATACTTTGTGGTCTCTCCATTTACCCATTTTATCTTTACATTACTGTCTTTGTGCTACCACAAAAGAGCCTGATGTTTAGACATGAGTTTAGCCATATGCACAGGGGCCCAATCTTCACTCATAGGCACACCCAGAATTCAGACCTACCACCCACACCCAACTTCTCCAACCCAGGACTATTCCATCTTCAAAACTACAGTGGATACCAGTCATACATATGTGCATATATGTGCACAAACACACATGATATGTGTCTTATTTGCTGTTTTGTTGCTTACACCATGACTACAGCAATTCTTTTAAGGGATAGTGTTTAATTGGAGGCTGACTTGACTCAGAGTTGCAGAGGCTTAGTCCGTTCTCCTCATGGCAGGGAGCATGGTGGCATGCAAGTAGGCATGGCACTGAAGCGGAGAGCTTTAAATCCAGATCTGCAGGCAGAGGTGGGCAGAGAGGGAGAGGAACTGTGGCAGGCACAAAAATAAGAAGCCTCAAAGCCCCCTCAAAGTGCCCCCCAAGTAAAACATTTCCTCCAAAAAAGTCCACATGTACACATGTACTCCAGGGCTTTACCTCCTAATCCTTCTAATCTTTTCAAACAGTCCCACTCAGTGGTGACCAAGCATTCAAATATATGAGTTAATGGGGGGGGGGCATTGCCATTCAATCCACCATACTATATAGCACACAATCCTAGTATTTCTATAAGTTACCAATGATGGCAGACACATCCTGCCTAAGACCATTATGGATTGAAGGCAGATATTGTATAACCAAATTTCTTGAATTCCAGTTTCAAGTTGCTTGGAAATCTACAGGGTAATAAATCAATGAGAAAATTCAAATTGTTTTGAAGACAGTATTGAGAAAAAAGGATTCATTATATTCAGAGAACTAAAGATATCTATAGAAATTAAAATAGAGATATTGATGCATTATAACAATTTTATTGGCAAAACCAAAGGCTGAAGAACACCAAATACTGCTACGTACAGACAAAGAAAGAAGGGGAAGAAGGGAAGGAGTGGGGAAGGAGAGATGGAAGCAGGAATGAGCGACAAAGGGAGGGGAGGAGGAGGCAGGAAGCTGTTTTAACTCAAATAAGTTAGGCCTCTTAAATTGTAATTATATGCTTTTAAACTCCCAAAGACAAACGTTTTGTTTATTTTTACGTCCTGTTCTAGAAATTTGTTTGGAATGTTTTGCAACAACCTTGAAAGCTGGAGCCTCATGAGACAGAGACTATGTTTATAACTATGACAGAACGTCCCCCATCCTGGCCCTCATGACACACAGCTGTCATGGAGGGCTACTTGTCTCGGTTCATTCTTGTTACTTCCTGATTCGGAGTCTGAATTCAGAGTTAGAAACCCAGTGTGGGTTGAAAAGATAGGTCAATCAGTAAAATGCTTGCAACATAACCCTGACGAGCTGAATTTGGTCCCTTGAACACATAGGAAAAGTCAGGAGGAGCGGTGGCTGTTTGTGATTGCTGCGTTGGGGAGGGGGAGACAGGAGAAGGTTGGAGGGTTCACTGGGCAGCTAGCCTAGCCAAATGGACAGTTTCGAGGCAGCAAGAAACCCTGTCTCAACTGACAAAATGGATGGATCCTGAGGAGTGACAGACAAAGCTGACCTCTGGCCTCTACATACAGACACACATATGCACTCGTTCACATGCACACACATATGCACACACAACACATACACAAATACCCCCTGCCGCATTTGTGAGATGGATTGGGGACATACCCCTTTGCGGCAGGGGAGCTGATGTTTACTCTAAGTAGTTGTTACAGCGCAAGTGATTATTTCAGCCCAGTCTAAAAGTGTCTGCTCAAGGATGGAAGCAAATCAAAGCTAATTATTAAACAATCAATAACTCTGTCACTTTGGTTAGAGATTCGGGTCTAACTTCTCCTAGAACAATTCTGTATGTGCTTTTAAAATAATTGTACCAATAATTGCTTAGAGAAGACACAAACCCTTTTTAAAAAAGACACTGGAGAGCCGGTGTTGGAGACATGATGAGAGTGTAGCCCATCCCATTCAGATAGATGGAAGGATGAATCCTTAGCAAAGCCTGTGCCTCTGGGCTTCAAGGCAACAAAATCATATTTAGATCAAAATGTGTCTGGAGGTATCACCCTAATTTTCTAGATGTGGGCTCCCTGTATACTTGAAAGAATGGATTTTTCTTCTCAAGAAACGGTATCTGGATTTAGATAAATACATTTTCATTACATGTAGCAGCTAATCCTTTAACAGCAAAAACCAGTGTAGTGGCTGACACTTAAATGCCCTAAAAATTACTGTACTCAAATAGTAGCTGGGAAACTATGTACTTATGTGCAGGAGATATGCGTGAAAAGTTGTCTCATTAAAATGCCTGATCTTTTAGAAACAGTCTTCTCAATTTGTTATAAACACAGTCTCAGACTCTTGAGGCCCTGTCATACACGTGTGTATGCCTGTGTTGTGTGTGTGTTTTCTGTATTATTGAAAAACATCCCTTCAAAAAGCAAACAAAATATTGATTTGTGGGGCTTAACATCATGTCATTTAAGAGGCCTGAATCATTTTAGTAAAAACATAGCTTCCTACTTCCTCTTCTTTGTTCCCTTTCCTTTCTCCCTCCCTTCCTCCTCTCCTTCTCCTTCCCTTCCTTCCCCTCCCCTCCCCTGCACTCCTCTCTTCTCTCTTCTCCTTTCTTCTCCTCTCCTCTGCTTTCTCCCCTCCTTTCTTCCTTCCTCCCTTGGTCTTCTCTATACTAGTCGTTGGGAATTACAAAAAATAATGGAAGACATGAGAACTATCCTCAAGCGTGATAAAAATATGTTTGTGGTGGCTAATCTTTCTTGTCAACTTGACTGAATCTGAAATTAACTGAAACACAGCCTCTGAGCATTCCTGTGAAGAGATGTCCTCCCCCCCTCCTTTGATCAACTTATTTGACATGGGGCAAGCCACAATAAATGTGGGTGGCACCTTCTGATGGCAGCCCCGATAAAAGGACACTGGAAAAGTAAACTTCACTTTTAGCCTGCTTGCTTTCACTCTTGATGGAAAGTTCATCTATCTTCTTGCTGTTGCATTCTTTTCCTGATGTTAGAACCCCCTTCTTTGGGCTTCCAATGTAGACTGAAGACCAGGAGTTCTCCAGAAAATGTCCAGGCCTTCAGTGCAGGATTGGGACAGCTAAGACATCCAGCCATGTGGACAGAGAAACTACTGGGTTCTCAGACTCAAATATTCCAGTGTGAGACAGTCATTGTAGGATCCTCTGTTAGGACTACCCACATTATATTGTGTAAGCCGACCTAGTAAATTAATAAATCATATATATCTATGATTCATAAATAAATCATATATTATATGTTATATGTAACAATATCATATATATTATGTATTCTGTTGGTTCTGTTCCTTTATAGAACCCCAGTCAAATAATAAAAAATGAAAAAGTGGAAAATAGGTGCTATTAGAGAGAAATAAATTTCTTTAAGTGAGTAAGGGGAGGAATTCATAATTTGAGTATAAGGGCTAAGATCTGGCTATGTCAAAAGAGTTTTTAGGTGGAAAGTAATGCTTGAGTTTGGGTTATTTACAAATAAGAAAAGACTAGATTGATATGACTGGTATTAAATAATAGTGAAAAGACTCCGGGAAATTCTGATGGTGTGTGACTGGCTACCTTATATTGTGCAGTTACATTTCAAAATGTGAGTCTGAAGATGTATTGATCTTGCTAGATAACGTAATTCTAATACACATATATTAGAATTCTAGTATATATGTATATTGGAATTTCTTAAGGCCCCAGTCCTCTCTCTGTCTTTCTCCTTCCCTCTGTCGCTCCTTCCTTTCCTCTGTGTGTGTTTGTGTAATAAGATAAATATTTTATTTATTTATTTATTTATTTATTTATTTATTTTCACTTTATATTCTAGGATGTCATTTGTAATATTTTTCAACAACACACACATCAGAAAAGGCTACAAAATTCAATTATCAATTAAAATGAATAACAACAAATATAGACTACAAACATTGATTGGACCCTCATTTTAAATGACCAGCTTTAAAAGATATTTTAAAGTTAATCAATAAAAGATTGATCAGTCAATCTCCCATGGGCAAGATTAGAATGGTGTAGGGTTTTCCTCCTATCAAGAATATCTACATTCACTTATTGACACAGGACGATGTTTTTTCTTTCAAAAGGGATGTGCAAGAAAGATTTTAGAAAGCAATGTTATGGTTTATGTAACCCCCTTCCAAGTGGTTCCAAGACTATAGACATTGGATGTGTATATAAATAAACCATGTGTGATAAAACATGAGCCGAATGTTTGACTCTAGGAGATTAATATATGAGTCCTAATTGTATAATTCTTTGGAATTTTCAGTATACTTAAATTTTTACCAGAATACATCAAAGAATAAAAATCCCATTCAACACTTACCAGTAGCTGCAAGATCTCTGAGTGAGAATGGGCTTTTGCTGTCCTGCCTGCTACCAGAGCTTTGGCAATGTTTCTTTTCCTTTGGAAATAATGTGAGATAATTTCCAAGCTAGTATCTGCATGTGTCTCCTCTACTGAGAAGCAATTTTTATATGCCAAACACAGCACTGGAGAGAGGGGAACAAATGAGGCTGAGGGAGAGATGTTCCCGTTGTCTCTGGAACCTTGCCTTGGAGTGCATGATGAAGAAACAGCCTAACTTCACATAGCTCCATGTAAACATCTTTCCGCCTGCTGCCTCTGTAGCTTGTTAATGCACAGCACGGACCAGCATGGACCCCAGAATGGGACAGCTTTATTCCGTTTCAGCAGTCTGAGAGGAGCGTTCCCTTTGAAGGCCTTCTGTCACAGGTTCTCTTTCCATTGCCGATGGGTGCTTTTCTACCCCTACTCTTCAGGCCTGAGGTAAAAGCCACTGAATTGTTCAGCCAGCTTCATTAGGTGGCTAGTGTCAAGGGCCTTTATAATCTCTGTTGTGATTCGATGCTATCCCCTCACTTTGTTATTTCTCAGCTCCTAATTGCACCCTATACTTTTGACATCTCTATTGGACCGATGTTAATGTCAAGTTGCCCCGATTCATGTGCTTCATTGAAATCTGGGACTGAAGCAGCTGAAATATGAATCGGTTGAAGATTGTTTGAAGTGCTCTGCCTACAAGCCTTTCTTTTTGACTTCTGTAGAGCCTAGAAGTATTTTTATTTTTTGAGAAAAGAATAAAGGCATATGAGTTTGAAATTGTACATGGTGTTAAAAGTGCATCAGCTTATGTTCAAATCAGGAAGGAAAAAGCATGGAAAGTTCTAGCATCATACTTAATAGCATGTAAGCTTTAAAAATATTAAAATTTCTGTGTGAAATTATTTTATAAAATCAATAATTCCCAGTACAGGGAAACAAAAATGTGTATATGCATACAGAAACAGACTTACACAAAATTAATCACAAACCCCATCTCATTTGATACTCTTTTATGGAACAACTTCAAAGGTTTTTTTCCCCATGTGCAAATATCTCTTGTGTCACAGGCTGGCCTCAAATATGTAGCTAAGAATGACTTTGGTCTTCCTGCTGAGATTTCAGGTGTTTTTCAGCACAGCCTTTTGGAAGGTGAGTAAGCACGGCACCAACTGTGCTATGCTCCCGTCCCCAAAGAAGATAGTTGAGACCCCTCTCATTCCAGGCCTTCTATCCCTTTTCTTCCCCCAACTCACGAGTGAGACTCACTGAATTCTAATGAAAACAAACCATCTCACTAACTAGGTGCCTTTACATTCAGAAGGATTAATTCCTTCCTTGACCTATAATGGAAAAAATACTGACGCTTCATTAAAAAATATAAGTTTCACCTACCTAGACATCTGTGCACCCTGTGTGTGCCTGGTGCCTACAGATACCACAAGAGGGACTCAGTACCGTGGAACTCGAGTTACAATTGGTTGTGAGCTGTCACATAGTTGCTGAGAATTTAACCCAGGTCATCTGGAAGAGCATCCAGTACTCTTAACCACTGAACTGTAGTTCCAGTCCTGATGTTTATGTTTTTTAATTAATCCACCAGCTTGCAGGAAAAAAGAATATCAGTTTATGACATATATTTGCCTGCCTTTAAAGCCACATATGTTCACATGGCTCATGACTCTACAAGATCCACATGCCACATTAGGGAATGCTGCAGCTTGTGGCCTCTGTGGGACAGGATAGGGAAAAAAAAATCAGTTTCTTGATGAGCAGAATTTTTCAAAACAAAACAAAACAAAAAAACCCCTGTTGATCAGAGTCAAAGGGAGCAAAATATTTGTAAGACAGAAGGAATACAACATAATAAAAGAAGGACTACCTTGCAAGTGGAAAATAGAAATACAAAAAAAATTACATAGAAGCCCCTTGAGAAAATTTGACATTAACTTTTTTCTCTTTATAAATTTTGCAACACAGCATTTGTTTCCTGGCTTTATTATTGTAGGTAAGTTGTATTTAAGTCCAGAGTTAGACATGTCATGACTCCCAAAACAGAAATTACAGTAGCACAATGTTTAGCAAAATTGGTAGGTTAACTTTTCTAATTGATATTTCTATTTCCATTTTATCTGTGTAAAAGGTGGGCTCTGGAATTCTTTTGTAAAATATAATGTAAGTGTATTCAATAATTGTGGTGCTGTTAAAAGCAGATATTAAACATGTATCACTACCAATTAACAGATTGACTTGCTTATCTGCAATTCCTGAGACATTCTTTACTGATAATAACTGGTTGACAAAAAGCAGAATATACAGTGAGCCTCAGCGTTGGCTAAAGTGAATGGAAACTGATCAGAACGCTCAATGCATGAGAAGCTGAAGTAGGTAAGTACAGTGAGTTTATTTAAAGTCCATCAATATTGTAGTTGCATGTAAACTAGAGCTTATTTTCAATGTTTGCCCTTCAGCCACTTAGTGGACCAAACCAGCCAGGTGAATCAAGGAATGTACACTTCATGTAGGCATGGGAGAGCAATTAGAGGAAACGCTCCTCATCTCAGAAGGGAAGCAATTCAAGGGTTTGTCACGCTTCAGAAGGCATTGCTGCCTGAATGCTGGAAGGAGCTGGTATCAGAACTCTACTGGAATAATTTCAGCCACATCTGATTGGCTCTAAGTCATTGAGCCTGCTCTATTTTTTATTTTGCTTGACCTGAGAGGACGACCAATAATGTACCGGAAGGCATGGGATGGTGGTGTTTTTCCAAAAGTAAGCAGCATTCACAAAAGCCTTCCTTGAAGTTTGACTTTATATCTCTTCTTTCTAAGCACTAGCAAGGTCTCTTTCATCTTTATGCTGAGAGTCTCATACTCCAGGATTCTGGGGGTTGGGCACATTCCATGGAGACAGCACTAGCTTCTGATCTGTGTGTGCTTTAGAGCAAGGGCCATGGGGCTCTTTCTCCCTGACTTAACTCTGGCCAGGTTCCTCTGAGTCCTCTTCCTGACAAGGTTTCAATTTGGCTCACTAATTCCAGTTTCAGCAAGAACTCTGCAGAGTCGTTTAGCAAGAATCCCTCACCACCTTTGGGATAGCTCACCCTAGCTTATGGTCTGCAAAAATCCTGCTAGATTAGTATGGCAATTTCCATGCTTCTTAGTATATTTCCATCCACTGACCTTACACCTGCCTCTTTGGCTATAAATCCCAACTTATTGTGTTTGGAGCCCAGCCCAGTCCCTCTCTCCTACAAAAAACTGCCTTGGATGAGTCTTACTTCCTGTCCTTAACAAGTGGCATTGATGGTTTACTTTCCTTTAATAATAATAAGATATTCCCACAGGAATGCTGCCAGCTACCAAAAGGACCTAAATGCTTTGGTAGAAAGAGCAGGAGCTTTGCAATCAGAACTCAACACACACTTTACAATCTGTAAAGTCACTTAATTTGAGCTGCAGGTTCTTGTGGATAAATTTGGGTTAACAGTAACAGCCTTTCAGGTTCTGTGAGGATTAAAGAAAGTCCTGCATATAAACTTTTTTTTTTGTAATTGCAGAAGTAAGTCTTTTTTTTTAAACATCTCTGAAATGTGCTTTTGTTGCATTTTCTTTTTTTTTATTAATTACACTTTATTCACTTTGTATCCCCCTATAAACTCCTCCCTCCTCCCCTCCCAATCTTACCTTCCCTCCCCCTTCTCCACACATGCCCCTCCCCAAGTCCACTGAGAGGGGAGGTCTTCCTTTCCTTCCTTCTGATCCTAGTCTATCAGCTCTCATCAGGAGTGGTTCTATTGTCTTCCTCTGTGGCCTGGTAAGCCTGCTCCCCCATCAGAGTGAGGTGATCAAAGAGTTCCTGTCAGAGGCAGTTCCTGTTCCCATTATTATGGAACCCACTTGGATACTGAACTGCCATGGGCTACATCTGTGCAGGGGTTCTAGGTTTTCTCCATGCATGGTACTTGGTTGGAGTATCAGTCTCAGGAAAGACCCCTGTGCTCAGATTTTTTTAGTTCTGTTGCTCTCCTTGTGGAGCTCCTGTCCTCTCCCTATCTTACTATTTCCCACATCTTTCGTTAGATTCCATGCACTTTGCTCAACAGTTGGCCATAAGTCTCAGCATCTGCTTTGATATTGTCCAGGGCAGAGCCTTCAGGGGCCCTCTGTGACAAGCTCCTATATATCCAAAAGGGACTCAAGTACACAGAAGTAAGTCTCAAGCTTTTGTTATCATTAAAGTATTTTTTATTTTAAATTTATTTATTTTTATCTCAATCACAGGTTAGGTACTTTGAATCCCAGGCGTAGCCCCCTCCCTCAGTCCCTCCTACCCTCCCACTCCCTCCCTCATCTCCCTCCTCCCCGCCCCCTCCAAGTCCACCAACAGGGGAGGACCTCCTTCCCTTCCATCCAACCCCAGCTTATCCTGTCTCCTCAGGGCTGGCTG
>CM053767.1:47836302-47887884 GCA_028658305.1 Pachyuromys duprasi | reverse complement strand
ATTTTCATCCACCTGGATTGCCAAAACATGTTTGCTAAGCTTCCACCATTTAAACAGATTTGTTCTAATTTTTTGTACCTTCCCATTTCTCAGTAAAATTACATGATATATGTGGAGTATTTTTTACTTTATAGTTGTCAAGAGTAATAAAATTCAATAAATTCTGATTCACAAAAAAAAAAGCAAAACAAATATTCCCTTGCCTCTCATGGTTAATGTATCAGTGAACAGAGAGAAGCAAGCAGGAAAGGATGACATTTTCTGACATATGCTTTAATAATGTGACATCAGAATATTCTAGAAACACAAAGAAAGGCCATCACAACATGTCAATCAAGAACCACCTCTCAAGCCTTATGAGTTATGGGAACTAGAATTGGCTTACCTGTTGTCACATGCCGGAACTCAACAGCAAGACTAATTATCCTCCTATCTTGTGAGTCTTTAAAAAAATTCCTATTAAAATAAATAGAAGGTGAGGTTTACAGGGAGACCTCTCTGTTGTATTCTGCTATATTTTGTGAGTGTATAATTATTTTAAGTAAGTTTTTAAAATGCTCCCAGAAAGACAATACTGAAGGAGTCGTCTCCTTTCAACACTTTGTTATGCAGCTGTGATGTCATATGCATGTAGCCTGTACAGTCACATAAAACCCTTGCTCAGAACATCTAGAAATCATTTTAATGTTCATCTACCACTGTCTCAACATTTGTTCTAGTGAATTTTCTCAAGATGCAATGGATTTATATCCAGGTGGGTTTGCACCCTACTTCTGGTACCAACTAATGCTCTAGACAGTTTTCCGTTGTTGTAATAAAACACTGACCAAGAACAATAGAGATTATATAATTACAGATTATAGTGCATTAACAAGGGAAGCCAAGGCTAAAATCTGGAAACAGGAACTGAAGCAGAGACTATAGAGAAATGTTACTTACTGGCATATGTACTGGTTGGCTCACATAGATTTCTTGTACAATCCGAGACCACCTTCTCAGGAGTAGAACAACCCAGAGTGGAGTGAGTCCTCCTCCATCAATTAACAATCAAAAAAATGCCCTATAGACATACCCACAGGGCAATGGGTGAAGGTAAGTACTCAGTTGAGCTTCCATTGTCCTTTGTATGTCCATGGCAACATTCTTAGTTATTTAAACATGAGTCCTGCCTATTTATTTTGCAAATAGCCTCACAAATTGTATATTTTGGTCTGCCATCTTCAAATGAGTTTCTTACCTTTTAAGAAATGAAGGTCTGATTGGGAGGTTTTCAGAGAGAGAGGTTTGGGATTGAGAACTGAACTCAGAAATTTTGAGTATGAAACTTAGCTACCTAAAGGCACATTGGTATCTATGTCAACTGTGTCCAATGATGATTTTTTCACTTTTTAATTTTAATTACTACTTTTATTACAATTTATTCACTTTGTATCCTGGCTGTGGGCCCCTCCCTCATTCCTCCCAGTCTTGCCCACCCTCCCTGTCTCCCCCTATACCCCTTCTCTAATCCCTTGATAGGGGAGGTCCTCCTCCCCTTCTATCTGACCCTAGCCTATCAGGTTTCATCAGGACTGGCTGCATTTCTTCCTCTGTAAGGCTGCTCCCCCATCAAGGGTCGGTGAGCAGAGAGCCAGCCACTGAGTTCATAACAGAGACAGCCCCTCCTCCCCTCACTAGGGAACCCACTAGGAGACTGCATCTATGGGCTACAAGCGTTAATATTCTAGAAGAGAGTGAAGGACTCTTTATAATAATTACCCGTTATCAAGCCCAGTGATAAGGACTTTGAGCTGTGATAACATAACTTTCTGTGCTGTTAAGCTAACAGGTTTGTGGGAAATTGTTATGGTAGCACACAAAACTGATGTATTAACATATACATTATATTTTGAAGATATATTTGTATTATATTTATTCAAATGTAAATGCTGTGTGTGTGCACGTGTTCACATGTATGTGCAGGTGCCCAAGTAGGCCAGAAAGAACAGCTCCTTTGGAGACAGAGTGATAGATAAGCAGTTGTAGGCTGCTGGAATGGGTGTTGAGAATTTAACTCATCCCTTGGAAGTGCACACAAGTAGTCAGGGAGCCATCATCTCTTCAGCTCTTGGGCTGGTGTTTAAGAACACATACTGGAAGAGACAACTGGAGCGTAATTATATGTGGATAGAAAAGAGAGGCATTTTGTAAGCTAAGCTGTGGAGTCTCCAACATTAATCCATAGAAAGGGAAACCCTGACCTTCGAGGAGAAGCATTTGCCTCCTATACAATGTGTAGAGTAGGAAACATTCAAATAGAACTAATTCTCCAACATGGAGGTTGTAGGTGCATGTCTCTGGGAATTTGCATAGTTCTTAGGAACATTCAGACTTTCTGCAAATTATGAGTTCTAACATTTTTTTATCCAGCTCGTGTGTATTCCAAAGGACAGGTCACCCTAGCTGAGAACCTGGTATCACAAGTAAGAAAACCACCTGGTAACCACTTGACTTATCATTGTAATGAACATGTGTCAAAGAGAAAAGGCTGATATTAACACTGAGAAGCAGTGTAAATAAATAAAACAATTCACTGTTCCTTGAGAATCTGATAGAGTGCACAGAGTATGCTGTGGCAGTTTCGGGTTATAGCTTGAAGTGGAAACAAGCTTATGATGCTCCTGATAGATTTATTCTTGTCACAATTCAACTTATGATAGAATATGTAAATATTTGACAAATTTAATCTCTGCTTCAGAAACAGGAGTTTCAGGCTGAGTCAGTGGACTGAGTACATCTTCAGTTTTAGCAATTTGGGTAAATGTTTTCTTCACGCAAAGCAAAATTAAATGATGACATATGTGGTCTTTTAATTAAATAATACAAGAACTTTTGAATGAGTAGATTGCTTTTGATAAAGTCAAGTTGTTTCACGGAGGTGAAGGGGGATGGGCACCAGGTTTGTCCACATACTTAGAAGCCAGTTCTCTGTCTGGGACCTTTATTGCTTAGGAAGCAGGAGAATTCCACACATTCACAGCACCAAAGTCACCCAGTCAATCCAGAAACAGTGCTGAGTATGGCTGGCTGGATCCTGTCATGATTTCAAATTACTGGTTTTTCCTTTTGCTTCTCTCCACCACCTCTACTCCTTCCCCTTCCTTCTTTCTCAAAAAGAAAAGAAACAAAAAGAGAAAGCAAAACCTTGTTACCACAGACAGATGAGGCACATCCATAGCATCATTCCAAACAGACAGGCTATATTGAGCTAATTCAAAGGTGGATGAACAGCAGCTGTGGTCCAGCCCATGCAATATGTTCAGAGGTGGCTTCTGCACTGCCAAGCACCAACAGACTTTCATTTGTGCTTTCCTATCAATGCTGAAAAAAGTGTACACATAGGGGAAAACCTATTTGCTGGGACTTTAGCCACTAAGTCTGTGTGGAAACATGTACAAGAGAGAAGAAAAAGTGAAGAATGGAAACAAAACCATACTTTTCACTGTTTAATTTTTTTATAGCAGACAGATATGAAACAGATTGACCTTTTACTGCTTTTGAATTGGATGGCTACCTCTCTTTAAAGCTTCAATTACATTGTAGGCCTTAATAAAAATGATTTTAGGAGAAACTGTAGTAACTTAGGTGATGAGCTGAGCCAGCCTATTCTGTGGGTTGGAGCATACACCATAAACCTCTGCATCTTTGGCAGTCTGGCATCAGAAAGGACTCAAACACAGTGGGTTTACATAATTTTCTAAACAAAATTAGAAAAATAGAGATTCTTATGAAATATTAAATATAAGGAGAGGGAAAATTAAAATATGTGTGTAGTAGATTAATTCATTTGACATATGTTTTAAAGTGTTAAGGAAGAGTTTAGGGATTAATTAGATATGAAACTTTATAATTCTATGGGAAATGCTCACACTTAAAGAAAGATTTCGTAGTATGAAAATTATGCTGTCTTCTTGGTTGTGGGAAATTATTCCATAACCTGGAAAAGTGTTCATAATAAAGTTAGAGGGGAAAGATGCTGTTAAGTAACAGATATCACAAAAAAGAAACAGATATCACAGTCACATGAATCAAATTTATAAAGGCTGTTATATGGTATCACATGAAGTCAAACTATAAAGATAAAACTTGTTATGTAACATCATTGAAGTCCAGGTTAATCACATACCATGTTCTACGTGGCTCCAAGGATTGTCTTGACTAGGGTGATGAAGAAATGAAGAAAGGACGGACAAAAAGATACAAAAATGCAGAGATCAGATGGTCTGGGCTTTCAGATGGAAAGACTGCAACAGCCTGTGTGCTTTATGCACAGGAAGGTGGGGTTTGTATGTACAGCTGAGCAAGAGGTGGGATTACCACATCCAGAAAAGCAAGGAGGCTGGGTTATGACATACAGCCAAGCAAGGAGGCAAGTTTAGCTAATCTAGGAGGAGGAGGAGGCATCTCTGCGGGGGAACAGTCTTCAGATTGTAAACTACAAGGGGCGAAAGCTGTGGTAGACATTTTCTGGACACACAGTCCACATTTGTTCCACCAGAAGAAGGCTTTGTCATCTCTGTGAGCTTCCTCCGGGGAAGTTTTCTATTGTCATAGGTTTAAAGCATTGGAGTCCTTGACATGGTTGTGCCCAGGTGAACAACACATGTTCACTCAGGACTTCATTTGTACCCTACAATTTACATGCACGAGTGCCTACTCAAAAGGCATGAGTAATGTCAATGTTAGTTATCATGAATTTTAGAATTATATATTCTATTTGTTTCTCTGTCTTGTTTGTTGTACAGATTTATGACATGTGCATTATTGCCTGCTTGTCCTCACTCTCTCAATGGCTGGCAAGCACATTTGTCTTGTTTGTTTCAACATCCTTAACAGGCAGTAGAACAAAATTCTCCAGGTTTCAAATACAGATGGAAGACCCACATTTCCCTAGGAATGGTCCAGGCCTCCAGTGCCTGATTGGGACCTCTGAGACAGCTGGCCCCATGGACTGAACAACTCCCAGAATCTCTGCTTTTATATTGTGAGACAGGACCCTCTAGACCATATCCTGTAAACCAAATTAATAAATCATACATATCCATTCATTCTATCAGTGCTGTTACTTTGGGGAATCTGACTAATACCTAAGTACTGACTGGGTTCTGGTCAGTAACATAAGAATGTGGCTAGTTTGAAAGGCTTTCTGCAAACCCCAGAGAAACTACAGAAAGCATCTAAAGAGAAAAAAGTTTCTATAAATTGTGTTGCTAAAAGAGACTGCCTTGAAGTAAAGCCAAAACAGGCTTAGTTTTGGCAAGGTTTTGGTGTCATTTTTTTTTCTGATGCTTTATAGGTTTAATTTGGCTTCTAGAATTCTGTGACTTAAGTAGGGCATGACTGAATCACTATGGTGACATGTTCAACACTGACCGTTTCACCTTTCTTTGACCAATATTGGAAATAAGCTAAATAGAATTGCACAAACAGGTTTATTGCTCTGTTGTATTAATGCCCATTTATCCATCCTTCAAGGAAGTGGGGGATCAACCATTTTTAAAACACACTTCAAGAGAGATTATGAGACTCACCTATGCCATGGTCAGCCTGTGTCATTACGTATAAATGAGCTCGTGATGAGAAAAGTCCAGGCTCCATTATATTAGTCTTAATTTGAGTGTTTATTTTTAGGCAGCTAATTTGCTGTCACATTCCCTTCCGAAGTGCAGTTAACTGCTGGTGTCTTGATATGCTCTGCCGGGAGTGTCATCGGACAGTCTCCTGATGGAGCCACAAAGCAATGAAGACTGATAGATTAAAAAGAAATCTCTTCATATATTTGTGATTAACTGGTGAGTATAATAAGAAGTCACAGGGAAATAGAAATAAACAGAAAAGGTTAACAAGGTAGGACATGGGGTGATTGTGTGCACTGTAGGAAAAAGACAGACAGCACACAAGGCTACCATCCTGTGTCAATCCATTTGATGAATAAGTAATGGGGGAAAGGATTTCTGCCTTAAGATTTACACATTTCACACTCTTCTGGATTTGACCTTTGTACTAAGGCTCAAATCCATGCTAAGGAGTAAACCTATTAATTATGGAAAGCAAGAGGCAGTTCAAAGTAGTTTTGTGAGGAAGGAATAGCATCTAAGTTTCCAGAGGAGGTGGAACTTCCAAATAATGTCTATTTTTCAGTTTTAAGAAAAAGATACACACATATAATTATATATAAATTAAATATATATGCATATTTATATACAATTTGGCAACTTTTTAATTTCACTTATTACTCAAAATATTTTCTTAAAGAAAGCCATTCTGTCTAAAAGACAGCAGAGTAAAATACTGAGATAAAGCTGGGCATGGTGAGGCATGGCTTTAATCCCAGCACTCAGGGAGGCAGAGGCAGGCAGATCTCTGTGAGGTTGAGGCCAGCTTGGACTACAAATCGAGTTCAGAGCAGTCAAGGTTATACAGAGAAATCCTGTCTCAAAAAAAAAAAACTGGGGTAAAAGAACTGTTGATGCAGAGCATGGTTAATATTGCAAGATAAAATTTAGGATTGTGCCTTTGAGGGAAATGCTGGATGAATGACAGTCATTCTAAACAGAAATATGTTGTCTCGTTGTCAAAGATGCGTCTTAGGAGAGTGATGTAGACTCCAGCAAGGTCTAGGGGTCGATATTCTTAGTCAGATATCTAACATCAGAGAATAACACAAAAATGGCAGGCAGTTGACCACAACTATGGATCTGGGTAGTAGGTAAAGTGATTTATGATGGTTGGTTTTAATTATCTTAAAAAAAAAAAAAAGCCTAAGGTAAGGCAAAATGGCTCCTAGAGAAGTGATGTGTTTTGCCAAGCCTGATGACCTGAGTTTAATCCCATAATACACATGGTAGGGCAGAGCTGACTCCTACAGTTGTCCTCTGACTTTGAGACTCTGGTAGTGGCACATGCTCACGTACACACTTATAAACATACACACACACACACACACAAATACATGTTGTTGTTTTTTAAAGGGCAACTGAGATCTTTCCACATTTTCTCACTAGCTGATATTTGAATGTTTTGCAATTGTACATTTGTATTTCTATAATACCTCATTTCCACACTAAATAGGGGATATCTTCTTCCCTTAGCAGGAACCTGGATTCGTACCTATTAACTCCATCGGACTTGGAAGGATTTCTCCATTCTATGGCTTAAAAAACGGTTTCATTATGTATCTGATTATATACCTTGGACAACTCAAAGCCTAGCCTATTTGGAGGCATCTTAGTCTCCACAAAGAAAACACATAGATCTATTCCCTAGTTGGGTGTAGGGTGGATCAGATGGTGATCTGTCTAGAGAGGTCTGTCTGTCCACATAACTGCCTACCAGAAGGCTAATTAATAGTACTTATACATAAACAAACAAAACAACAACAACAAAAAAACCCAAAAACCTTTCAAAATACACAGAGAACCATAAAAAAACAAAAAACAAACGAACAAACAAAAACCTGGATGATGTATTTCTGATCATTAAAGACCACTGATCAAAACAAAATTTAGGGGGGGGGGCTTCGAGAATTTCTCCTTTTATAGGTTAACATCAGGCCCTTTTAGAATTATATTTTTGTTAAACCTTTTGTATTACCTGTATAATTAAAAATTACCTGGCAATACCTAGATGTAGAAGAATCTTAATCCAGCAACATGGCTGAGATCCAGCTGGAATAACAGACAACCTTAGTATACAATTTTAATCCCTCTGGCTGGAATACAGACACGCCTTTAGCACATATTTTTAATCCTAAGCAATGAGGTCTAGTTGAGGAAAAGACAAGGTGACAAATCAGAGAACGATTTGACAGAATGAGTAAGAATAAGATACGCCTAACTCTCACAAGCAGACAGGAAAGAGAAGCTACTTAAAAGCAGAGAGAGAGAGAGAGAGAGAGAGAGAGAGAGAGAGAGAGAGAGAGAGAGAGAGAGAGAGAGAGAGAGAGAGAGTTCCTGAAGATAGTACGTGGAGTTTGAGAATACAGTACAGTTTGCTGCACTCTGGTGCAGTTCAGTTAAATGCATTTGAGTTCCTGAAATTCAGCAGAGAAATTTCAGGAAGAGGTTTGAATTAGTCTGATGGGAGAGGATTTTTGAGGCAGAGTAGCTGAGTTGAACCTGCCAGCCAGACTTCAGAAAAAACTATAAAGGGTGAGTTTGCTCAGCAGTAAGTCCTGGAGGCTGAAATCATTCTAGGCCTACATTAGCAGATGGCAGCTGGAAGTGGAATCCTTCAGGATCCAAGCTTACAGAAGATTAGATTGTACAGGGGCTAGAAGCTTCCAGGCATAGACCTTGGGATAGTTAGACAGAAGAGTTCTGGGCTCAGCCCACACCATGTATTCATAAATCTTGGGTACAGCTCTTATCTTGTCCCCTTCTCTGAGGAAAGTAAAACAACACTTATACCAAGAGGAGAGATATTCTCCATTGGATCCTGGCTAAGACACGTTACAATGGGCAGACTCAGCAGGATCACAAAGCCTGAGGACCAAAGTTGTGAGTAATGTTTCTACTTGAGTTTGAAAAGAATTAACTTGAACCCTGAATCAAAAGATTGAGAATAAAGATAATACTACAAGAAAATTACTTAGGTGTTTTCCATGCAATTAATTTACACAAGCGTAGCATGACATCACATTCAGCTTTGGTTCAACTTAATGAGCACTTTGCTAAAGCGTTGGCAGGCCTACACAGGCTTGGAGTAAATTCTGTGTCTTATCTCTGGTCTTCATCCTTTTGCTGGATGAAGTTACGAGCTTTCTAATTTTCCGTGGCACAGCATCTATTCTAAAATGATTCAGATGACTCTGAACGAGTTTAACAACTAAGTGGCATTGACATCCATTTAGGTGCCTGTGTTCGGGAATGCTGTGCCATTACATTATACTCTGAGAAAATGGATGCTCAGAGCTGTTTTAAAAATCTGCTTTTGAATGTGTATGTACTGTGCTTACTTTTCAACTTAGTCCTGTTTCTCTGATAGATATAGTGGCCCCTTCAACAAAAACAAAGTTGTTCTTTGATTTCTAAATGTGAAGGTTCTTTGAAATGGTCCCTTGTCATTGTGTTCAAACCTCTGAGTCCTGGTTTGCCTGAGATTTAACAGATAATACTTGGGGAGTATCTAGTGAGGGAGCTGAAGGAATTTCGGCCTCCAATACTTGGTGTGAAGAGAGATCTGGCAAATGTTGGTTAATATTTGGATAATACAGAAATAAAAGTTAAATGCAGTTACTGAGTTAAGAGAAGCCATTTAATTTTCAGTTGTTTGATTTGATCCTACCTTCCCATCAGGGTCCCTTTGCATTACAAACTTAATGTGACCTGGACAAATATTCCCCTCTCTCTCCAGACCTTTTCTGGGTTTTTGTGTATCTGATAAATGTATTCTACCACAAAGCCTTCCAATGCAAGTAAAGATTGGGTTCAGATAAACTCTGATGCAATTTATTTCTCTGTTGGGAACATATACATCTGCTTTTGAAGACAGAGAAGAAAAAAAATAACAGAATAAAAGGTCTAAAGCATAGACTGTAGTCCAAAGCTAGAATACAGCCTCTACTGGGGAGCCAGGACCCTGCCTTTTCCTTCTTCCTCTTCTTCCCTCTCCCTTTTTCTTTTCCCCCTTTCTCTGTGTGTGGCATGAGTGTATATTAGATGTGTTTGTGTGTGTGCACACTCACTTGTGTCTGGGATCACCCATCTTTGTGTATACCTGTGGAGGCCAGAAAATGGTGTTAGGTTTTGTTTCAGTCAATATCCACTTTGTTTATTTATTTATTTTTTTATTTAGAGACAGAATCCCTTTGTGGAGTGTAAAGTTTATTGGTTTGCTGTTCTGGATCCCCAGGGAGCTCTGGAGTTCTACCTGTCTCTGTCCCATTGCTGCAGTTGTGTTATAGAATCTTGTCCACAAATACACAGGTCCTCATTCTTGCACACCAAGCACTCTAGCTACTGAGTCATGTCTCCAGTCCCAGGGCACAACTGTTTTTATCATTCATGTATCTCGGTATGTAGACCTATTACAGAAAAGAGTAGATGTTCAAGTGACTTTTTTTGAATGGAAGTGTTAATAATCTATATAAATAGGTAGTTCATGAAGAAAAAGAGCTTGTGACAATTGTATTCAAAGCCTTTCACAATTAGTAATCAAAGAAATTCAGTTGAGACAGTGGGGTGTGGTGTGCCATCAGTTAAATGCATGGTGCTGCAAAATAACAGTGCATCATCTCCAAAGGATGGAATGTCTATCACTATTATTTACATTAAGATAACTTTCCTGAAATTTAGAGTGGCACTCTTTACCAAAGGTTTAATTCCAGGAAAGAATCCATATACATAGATTTGGTTTTAAGAATGCTGGAATGCTGTTTATACCCGCAGAGTTCTAAAGCAACCCAAACATTCAATTTCCAGGCAGTTGGGTAGATAGAGGCTGATACTGCATTGTTTAAAAATTATTCTATTATTTGTATAGGAGTGTGTGTGTGTGCCCATTGTGCATGTGGACCTCTTATGAAACCTTTTAGGAATGTGTTCTCTCTTTTCACCTCACAGAGGCAGGATTCTGCAGGGAAAATGGAAGCCCTGAGTTAGTGTGTAAGGAATAGATGAAGTCTGAGTGAATGCATGTTGTTGACAAGTGCATGTCAAAGACACTGATTTCTTAGACTCATGAGAATGATAAAATCTTCCCCTGGTCCGTGTGCATCCTTATGGACAGTGTGTGCAGAAAATGTCAACCATAGCTTCCTCCCCTGGCATGTTTACGGCCTGGGGCTGCTCCCCAACAGAAACTCCCTACTGAGATTAGTCTAGCTGTGTACAATAAACTGGCGTCATCCTTTCAGATGCACAAAATAAACACAAACGAGTTTCCTGGCTGCTGTTGTGGGTTGCCTCCCTTAGAGAGGAGCAGGGCCCACCAGTCCCAGTTCCTGTGTGTGGAGACATGAAGCCTGTTTCTGGCTTCATGTCGTGTTACTCCAGTTAGGTCAGTCCCTAAGCTCCACAGATCACAAGAGTGTTCCTCGTTTTTCTCCCATGCTGCATCCTCTAGGCCAAGCGGTCCCATAAACTCCTTGGCAGTTTTCTGCCTTTCATCTCTCTGTGGGAGTGTGGAGGTGACAGTTACATAATACCTCATAAAACTGTGTAGATTCTAAGGACTGAACTTGGATGGTCAGGCAGAGCAGCAACTGCCCTCACCCACTAACCACCCTGCTGGCTCTTATATGGTATCTTACAATGAAATGTGAGTTGTCTGTTAAACTCATTACATATGATTACCTCTCTCCAACAACAACAACAAAACCTAATACATGATGTGGAAATACAAAGAAAGATACAGCATGGCAATCATACAGACACATAGGACACAAGAAAAAGTTGCCATGGCATGTGCACAGCACCCATTTTTATACCCCTCTCTGTCTTTCTTCCTCTCTCTGCCAATTTTTCATGGATTCTTCAATGGCCATAAATGATTCTGTTAATGAAATAATAAATCAGTTTAACCTAAAATGTTGCCTTTAATAAATGCAGACTTTTAGTTAATCATTTTTTGAGGAATACCTGAGTGGGGGTCTTAGCATACCCAGGTTTTCTTCCTCTGTCATTAGCATGGATAAATTAATCAGATTTTAAGCTCCTCAAGGGCAGGGTTTATACCTTTTCCTTATTCTTGAGTGTATCTTGTACCCCTTCTGGCTGCTTAATTAAAATTCATCACTCTGAATCCAATCCAGTGCAATTTCAATTTCTGCTCTCATTAAGTGTCCCCTATAAATCAATTTAAGCAGTTCTAGTAATGGTAGTCGCCCCAAGGTGTCTTCTCTCCCTCTTTAGTCTAAGGCAGTTCTTCACAGTCCCCAAGACTAGGGGAATAGAGCTTGTATAGACCCTGGAACATGTTTATTTTGTGTTGCTACAGGGTGGCTGCAGGACGCAATGGAGAAGTCACTCTATCCAGCTCAACTCAGAACCTCTAACTATTAAGACAGACACCAGGAGGTGATGGCTGTGAAGGGGTCATGAGCTCACTCAAGAAACCTGAAGTTAAAGTGTGCTACATTGCAAATGGCGACGATTTGAGATTGCTGTTTCCTATTTCTCTTACATCTTGTCTGCTGCTAGGAAATCCAGGCCTGGGGGAAGGCAAAGTGCAAATGGACTGTCTTGTTACACAGAACTGACCTCTAGATTCTGGACCTAGAAGCCCCACCTCATCTGGAATGTTTTCCGCAGACCCCCCTACCACATTGTATGCCTGTCAAGAACATTTGTCTTTCTTCCTACAGCAGCTACGACAAACATGAGCTGTCATTTGCAGATTAAGCTTTTAAATGTTATTTCTTAGCTATGTGCCCTGCTGAGCTATGGGTGTAAATTGCTTCACAGCACACTCTCAACACACACCTAGGGGCTTGGATCATATGAGTAAGAATACCAACAGTTCAGTAATGTACCCAAGACATCCTGCTACTAGGAGTAAAGATGGAATTCAAATTCAGGTAGGAATTACTAATGTAATGATGTAGCTCAGTGGCCACTACAGTGATGTCAGAGTTTGCACAGACCTCAAGCGGAGCTTTTGGGAGCTGCCCTGCAGATCACATCTAGGTCCCTCCTTTCTGCTCATCGATTAGCTTGGCATGCAGTGGCCTCCTCACCCTTCCTGCTGCAACCCCCACTGGACTCCCAGGTAGCTCTGACCATAGTGTTTCTAATAATGCTAAGCAATCCAAGGCACCATGATTATCTGCATTAGAGCGTCTCTCTTGAGAGGCACTTGACACTCAGCTCATGGCTTTAGGTGGTTGTGATAGTTATTGTGTGTCAAATTGACTGGATTAAGTAAGAGATGCCCAGATGTCTGGTTGAGTGTAATTTATAACTGTGTGTGTGTGTGTGTGTGTGTGTATGTGTGTGTGTGTGTGTGAGAATGTGTTCCATAGACAGGGGGCAGTCTCCTCTCTCTCCCTTCTACCCATCCTCTGCTCTCTACTTCCCTCTCTCCTATCACCCCTCTCTGAAAAAATACCTGAAAAATACTCTTAAAAATTGGCAGGGGGTTATGTTAGAACCTGGAGGGAACAGGAGCTCCACAAAGAGACCAACAGAGCCAAGAAATCTGGGCCCAGGGGTGCCTGCAGACACTGATGCACCAACCAAGGACAATACAAGGGGAGAACCTAGCCCCCTGCTCAGAGGTACCAATAGGCAGCTCAGTCTCCATGTGGATCTTCTAGTAAGGAGACCAGGGGCTGCGGACTCTGTTGGCTGCTCTTCAATTACCTCCCCCCACTAGTGGGGCAGCCTTGCCAAGTCATAGAGGAAGAGGATGCTGGCAGTCCTGATGAGACTTGATAGGCTGGGGTCAGATGGTGAGGGAGGACGAGGATTCCCCTTTTCTGAGGACTAGGGGAGGGGAAGAGGAGTAAAAAGGAGGGAGGGTGAGATGGGAGGAGATGTGGGAGGGGCTATGATCAGGATGTAAAGTGAATAAATTAAAAAGAAATTGGAATGATCTCTGGCCTTATTTTGACTGTTTCAGAGTTTCAGTTTCTGGTCACTTGGCCTCATTTTCCTAGTCTGTGTGGTAAAGTAGAGCATAAGAGTGGACAAAACATTATCTAGAAAAAAAAAACTGCTCACTTCATGGTGGCCAAAGGGAGAGAGACAGAGAGAAGGAGAGACGAAGAGAGGGAAAGAGAAGCATTATGAGTTATATTCTTCAATGGGACTCATTGACCTACTTCCTCCAAATAGGCTCACCTCATAGATTTAATCACCTCCAAGTACTCTTTGAAGTTATTGGTTCATTAACACAATTGATAAAATCTGGGCTTTTGTGATCTAATTAATTTTCAAAGGAAGTGACAATTACCTCACTGGGGTCCAAACCTCCAATGCGGAAGATTTGGAGGGACCCCTCAGACCCAATCCATAACACCAGGCAGGAAGGTCTGTCTTATCATTCCTGCCCTCAGACATTAGAACTGCACTAGACTCTGGGATTCCCCCAGTTCTCAGGTTTTTAGCCTTAACTGTGAGTTATACCAAGAGCTGTCCTGGCTTCCTGGTCCTTGGACTTAGACTGAATTCCACTGTACGTGAAAACACTCTATTTCTTAGGCCTGCAGGAACATGTGGGGTCTCTTGGCCTCCGTAGCCATTTGGGCCGGTTTCCAAATCAAATCTCATTCTGGCTTCTCAACACACCCTGAAAGTCCGGTTTCTCCAGAGAACACTGACTAGGACATTCTGTGTATGTTTGTCTCTGTCCTTCCAGAGCAGATGCTTCTAGACGTTTCATTACACTGAAGAGTTTACTGGCCACTGGCTGTACAACTCTTCACAGAAGGCCTCATGTGTCCTCTGACATCTTAGCGCCCTGAAGCAGAGACCCTCCCTAAAAGACACTCTGCTCTTCACTTTCTTTTAATGAAATAGGAAGCTATGGTTGGAATCCGTTCTGTGTGAAACACACTGTATCAGATCCATTCCTCACCTCTCTCACTCTCCGGTGTGCGTCGTGCATCCCTGGCTGGAAGCGCTCTAGGTTCCATTAGATGAGTGCTACGTGTCTGAGCACTCTCCATTCTGCTGTGAACTCACCCCCCACCCCTTAACTCTGTATGCAGTTGCAGAATCTTGGGCTACAGAGCAGAAAGATATACCAGGTTTATCTGCCAGAGCCAGAGCAGCCCGGGGGATACTTATTTCATAGCTAATGCCAGGAGGATAAATTTGTTTATAAATATTGATGGATCCTGGTGCCCTGCTCCCGAGTACTTAGAAAAAAAAAAGACTGTATAACTACCCTCTAGTTTTTTGTTTTTTTTTTTTAGTTTATAGTGATTTCATGAAATTAATGCAACACATTCCCTTCAGTACTGCTTATACAGACACCGTAAAATATAAAGAAAAAAATATCCAAAGAAGACCTTTAAGACGCATGTAGCCAGAGAAGAGCTTAAGGAATTATCTTTTCCTTTTTATTTATTTGTTTGTTTGTTTATTTATTTATTACAGTTATTCACTTTTAATCCCAGCTGTAGTCCCCTTCCTCGGCCCCTCCCAACACCACCTTTCTTCCTTCTTCTCCTCCCATTCCCCTCCCCAGGTCCACTGATAGGGGAGGTCCTCCTCCCCTTCCCTCTGACCCTAACCTATCAGGTGTCACCAGGACTGGCTGCATTGTCTTCCTCTGTGGCCTGGTAAGGCTGCTTCCCCCTCATGGGGAGGTGATCAAAGAGCCAGCCCATGAGTTCATGTCAGAGGCAGTCCCTGTTCCCCTTACTAGGAAACCCACTTGGAGACTGAGCTGCCATGGTCTACATCTATGCAGGGGTTCTAGGTTATCTCCATGCATGGTCCTTGGTTGGAGTATCAGTCTCAGGAAAGACCCCTGTGCCCATATTGTTTGGTTCTGTTGCTCACCCTGTGGAGCTCCCGTCCCCTCCGGGTCTTAAGGAATTCTAATCCAGAAGTGTCTCTGTCACAGAGCATGTCACAAGCCGGCCCACTGCTCTCGCGTTCTTTACGCAAGATGTGCTTTCACAGCGCTGTTGCTGTTCTCCAGTCTTGAAGCTTGTCCCAGTGTTGGCCATGTGTGGTGGTTTTGCTTGTAATACTTGCACTTAGGAGACTGTAGTTGTTTGAATAGTTATGGCTCCCATAGACTCATGTGTGTGAATGCTTGGCTCATAGGGAGTGGCTCTATTAGGAGGTCTTGTTGGAGTGGGTGTGGCCTCCTTGGAGAAGGTGTGTCACTCTAGGGGTGGGCTCTGAGGTCTCCTACACCTAGTGTGGCACACAGTCTCCTTCTGCTGCCTGCAGATCAAGATGTAGAACTCTCAGCTCCTCCTCCAGCACCATGTCTGCCTGCACGCTGCCATGCTTCCCCCACCCACCCAGGACAATAGCTGACTAAACCTGTGACCCTGTAAGCCAGCCTCTATTAAATGTATTCCTTTAGAAGTTGCCATGGTCGTGGTGTCTCTTCATAGCAATAGAACCCTAACTAAGACATCGACTGAGGCAGAGAATTCCACTAGGTTATGTTCTTCTTCACAGTGAGTTTCAGACCAATCTAAACTGTAGAGTGAGATGCTGCCTCAAACCCTGCTTTCAGAGAAAGAAGGACAGGAGGGAGAGAGGAAGGGGGAGAGGGATTGATAGAGGGAGGGGAGGGATGAATGGAGGGAGAGAGGGAGAGGAAGAGAAAGAGGAGGAGAGGGATTGTAATCTCAGTTAATTGTCTCCTGGAAACTGTTTTATATGTATGGTTTTTTTTTACTTCCAATATCCAATATTGCATAATATTTAGCTGTTTGTTTGAACTCTAGTTTCTCTGTCCACCTGCACTGGAATATAAGTTTGTAAATGTGAAGATATTGGCTATATGATTTCTGGTTGTAAGCTTACTGCCTAAAAAAGTAGAATATTATGAAGAAATATTGTCTCCAAAAGACAATAATGCTACATCAAAGGTTTTATTAACATAATCTATTTCATGAATGAATGAAGGGGAGGCCATCTGATTATCAGATTAAATGCAGAAACATCATTAAAGTTTCATACTCACTCATAATAGACTTTCTGTAAGTTAGGAAAGAAAACACCTTTTAAGACCTTACATAGGTGACCTGGAGGAAATAGAAAAGAGAACATGATAAACTCTACCTAAAGCAACAGTTCTCAACCTGTGGATTGCAGGCTCCTAGGGGGTCGAATGACTAATCACAGCTGAAAGTTCTTTTAAGAAGGAGAAAGGTGAGGGAATTAAGTGACACAGACCTTGTAATTAGAACAAGGAGGTATTTATGCATACAGACCAACTATTCAGGAAATTGAATGTAGTCCAGGAAAGGCCTTGCACATGAGTGGGAAAAGGTGGAACAGCCCATGAATGGTGCTGGGAAACATGATTATTCATAAGAAAATAACCAAAGCTCGCTTTTTTTTGTAATATACATAGTGAAATACCAGAAAATCTTAATAGCTATATTCAAAAAATACTTTAAAATAGAAAAGTTTAATATAGAAACATTTTATAATCTTGAAGTAGAAAGATTTCCTACATGAAATACAAAATTAGTATCCATAAATGTTTGACAAATTAGATTTTGTTAAAATTAAGAACTTCTTTGCATGCTTACAGTCATATCTAGTATTCAAATTATATTATTTATAAAATTATGAAAATACGTAAAACAATAGATGATTAAAATAGCTAATAGATAAGAGTGGAAATACAAATGTCTGAGAAGTTTGTGTAAAAGTGCTCTGTCTTTTTGGCAATCTTAGAATTTACTTTGTGAGTGCAGGGATGTTGGCTATTTAATTTCAGGTTATAAACTTATTTTCCAGAAAACCAGAATATCATTAACAAAACATGTTTCTCATAAGAGAATAGTAATAGCGTCACATTGGGAAACCTATTAATGTAATCCATCCTATAGCAAGACACAAAGAACAGTGTGTTTAAAAACATTGTGTAATGCCTGGTAGAGTAGAAGAACCTGAGAATTCTGGAAATGGGAATGTTGAGCCTGTGTCCCTCTGTCTTCTATCCATAGAGATTTAAATGGTCCAACTACTTTAGATAGCAAATCATCATTATATTTCCCACAATGTATTTTGATCATATTATTTCCCTTTTCTCAACAATTCCCAGATGCTCACCAAACTCTGCACCGGCTAAACTTCATGCTATTTCTTTGTCTTAAATTTCCCCAAACCCAACCCAACTCAAACCACCACCACCACCAAAACAACAACAACAACAACAACAACACACACACATATATGGAGTCCTTTTTGACTTAGCCAGCTGCTCCACTGAAGAAAACTCATTTTATCTTTCCCAGCATCTGTCAGTTACAAATAACTTCTCCGTTAGATGTGGGACTTTGTAATCTACTTTTTCTTCTCTGTGTTTATGGTTTGTCTGGCTTAAGTTTGTGCAGTTCTTACGCATGCTGTAACCGTTTCTATGAGTTCAACCCTGTTGTATCTGAAAAATTCAGTTTCCTTAAGTTCACTTACCCCCACCCTTTCTCTTTCCACTTCCTCTTCTTCATTGATCCCTGAATCTTGAAGGGGGAGTTTTGATAAAGATCCCATTTAAGGTTGAGTGGTCCAAAGCCTCTCATTTTTTGAACATTTTCCAATTGTGGGTCTCTGTACTAAAAGAAATCATTTCTCCGATAAGCATGGAATGAGGCTCTTATCTACGGCTACAGCAATATGTCATTAGGGTTTATTTCATTGCTATGCTTATTTAGCAAAATAATGGTAGGTATTCCCCTAGGACATATGACCTATCTGGTCTCAGGTTCTTGGCCTCATCTATAGTGTTATACAATGGTTTTGTCTCATCCGTTGTTCCATCTTACAGCCCAGCAGAGTGCTTGAGTATTTTTATAACATATGTGCTACTGCTATACCAGTGATATTACACGTTGCTATTAGATCTCCGTGGGTTTTTGCTGGGTAAGATTGATTACTTTCCCCCTTTGATAGTGTGTATAGCACATTCCAAAATTATGATTCCTAGTCAGTAAGGGTAAAGGTTCTAGTTGAGCACCAGCTCTATTTCTCCATGTTTGATGCCACAATTTGCAGTAGCATCAGCAAGAGAGTCATGTTTTAGATCATAACCAATAGCTTTGGCAATAGCCTGTGATGTTTTGGGTGGTTCATTAAACATGCACAGCTCTGCAGGAGAGACTGACCACTAGTGCCCTACCATTACTATTGCCCCAAGCTGAAGGTGGGCACCAAGCCAGCGTACATGCTGAAGGTTTGGTCAGTATCTGCCAGGACTTGTCAGTTTTTGTTTTGTAAACTGGAGAAATCATTTATTTTGCTAATTTCCCTCAGAGAACCCTTGTATATTGAGTGTTAGGGAGTCGTAAATCAACAGTTCAGCTTTTTTTCCCCTTAGAGGAATAATACTGAAATTTCAAGGTATTGCTAGTATAACTCATTGATACCCCCTGCAGCAGCATTCCTTCCGTTTCCACCTCTCTCCTGTTCTCTCATTAAGCTTCCTAGAATAAACTTGTGCACCCAAGTCTTTGTTTCAGGATCTGGATTCTGCAGAATAGAAACTAAAACACCTTATGATTTACCAGATCCACCTCTCCATAAATAGTTTGAGAAAAGCATGTGTAAACAGCTAGGTGAGCTGGCACTTGATTGTAATATCAATATTTAGGAGGTAGAGGCTGGAGGATCAGGAGTTTAAGGTGGCCTTATTTAGTAAACTCAAGGTCAGCTTAGGCTATAGGAGATCTTATCTCAAAAAGTCCCCTTCCCCCCAAAAGGAAACGTGTCTTCACCCGTTACCATCCTCCCCCCCAAAAACCTGATTTGGTTTATAGGACAATAAGAACACACCCATGAGCAGGGGCAGAATGATTGCGGTTGCTTGTTTGAGTGAGAGTGTCCATCATAGGCTAATACAGTAGAGTGCTTGGTCTGCAGTTGATAGAACTGTTTGGGAAGAATTAGGAAGTATGGAATTGGAGGAGATGTGTCAGTGGGGATGGGTTTGAGGTTACAAAAGCTCAAGCTATTCCCAGTTAGGTCTTTCTTTCTGCTTCACGGTTGTCATAATTTGTAAGCTCTCAGCTTCTGCTCTAGCACCCTTTCCACCTGCCTTCTGCATGACATCCTCCAATGGTGGCCATGGACTAACCTTCTGGAACCATGAACCTCACATGAAATGCTTTCTTCTATAAGTTGTCTTGGTTGTGGTGTTTTGTCATGGCAATAGAAAAGTAACTAAGATTATGGTTGTCTGACAATGATTTTAGTTAAGTGTTGTGTACAAGTAGAAAATATGTGATCTACAGACATTGGCCTCAAGTTTTAAAAACATAATGTTGACCAGAGAAAGAATGAGAATACATACAGTAGTTTTATTAAATTTTGCATTTAAAAAATACAAACATTTTTATTAGCAAGGACTGATAAATATACATGGTGAATCTTAAAAGCAAGGGAATGCCAACACACCAACGTTTATGTCAATAGTGACTTTTGAGAAGGAAACAGAGGAGGGTTGGTTATGCTATATTCCTTTGTGACATGGTAGGCCTAAGTACACGTGGATTATGGCTAATGTGATTATTAATGAAAAATGAGAGAAGAAACTGTCTTGTCAGAAACAATACAAATATTTATTAAATCTGTTTTATGCTGTGAAATGTTCATGATATCATGTCACGGTGCATTAATTAGTTGATTATCATCCCCAACAGCTTTACATATTTTCATAAGTTTTTCTGGTTTGTGTTTTTATTTTGAAAAATATGCAAGGTTTATAAAAATGCCCCCAATGGGAAACTCTGCAATAAACATTTTCACTGATTTCATAAGTCTCTTTGAATAGAATTCAACACAGTGCCTTAGACTGTCCAGATTAAGCTGAATACCTAATAAATATTCTGAAAGTGATAATATGTCTACTCTGCCCAGATAAGTGATTTTTAAAAATCATTTCTTTTAATGCTTTAGTCTTATATACTCCTGACTTACCTCTGGGAGTCAGCTTGAATTTCACAATGATAAGCTATGTTAGAGTGCAGCTAAAACCCTGCAGAGCACAACAACATACTTGAAAGGTACACCTTAACGCTGGCTTTCTTTTTGTTCTACTTGAAAGTATATGGTGTTAGAATAAGTGCTTATTTATTTGTGAATATGTTCTTGTACAATAGTTATAAATTACTAAGTCATATTTTATGAAAAGACTGGTCCAAATCTGTAAGTATAAATCAAGTTTAAAAATCTGCAGTTTTATATATATGTATGTATATATACAACTTGACACAAGCTAGAGTCATGAACCATGAAGGAGCCTCAGCTGAGGAAATGTCTCCATGAGATCCAGCTGTAAGGCACTTTTTTTCAATTAGTGATCAATAAGGGAGGGCCCAGCACACTGTGGGTGGTACCATCCATGGGTTGGTGTCCTGGGTTATATAAGAAAGCAGGCTGAGTAAGCTATATGAAGCAACCCAGCAAGCAACACCCTCCCATGGCCTTTGCATCAACTCCTGCCTTCAGATTCATGCTCTGTTTGAGTACTCATGCTGACTTCCTTTGATGTTGAAAAGCAATGTGGAAGCTGAATACTTACTTTTTGGTCATGGTGTTTCTTTGCAGCAATAGAAATCTTAAGTAAGACAAGCAAACCAATAAGAAAAATTTAAAAAATACATAGCTTAAAAATGTATTTTAGGTTCCTGTCCTGTTCCCTGTTTTTTTCCCCCTTCCGATGTCCGTCCAATTTGCCTTTCTGAATGAAGATTGAGCATCTTACCCAGGATCCTCCTTCTTGGTTAGCTTCCTTAGGTGTACAGATTTTAGAATGATTATCCTATATTGTATATCTAATAGCCACTTATAAGTGAATATATACCATGTGTGTCTTTCTGCTTCTGAGATACCTCACTTAGGATAATCTTTTCTAGATCCCACCATTTGCCTGCAAATTTCATTATTTCCTTGTTTTTAATTGCTGAGTAGTATTCCATTATGTAAATGTACCACAATTTCTGTATCCATTCATCAACTGAGGTGCATCTGGCTATTACAAATAAAGCTGCTACGGACATGGTTGAGCAAATGTCCTTGTTGTATACTTGAGCATCTTTTGGATATATGCCTAGGAGTGGTATAGCTGGATCTTGAGGAAGCACTCTTCCTAATTGTCTGAGCAAGTGCTGGATTGGTTTTCAAAGTGGTTGAACAAATTGGAGGCTACAGCTGGAAAACAAAATGAATAAACTGTAATTAATAAAAATGAAATAAAAATTTAAAAATGTATTTTATACTGATAAGATAAAAAGTACACAAAGTAAAGAAATGTAGTCTAAAAAATCTACCTAGATAGGTAACACTGTCATTTATGTATACATAATTAATTTAAAGAAAATTAACAAAGAATTAAGATGGATTGGAAATCTCGCATTTGTGATTTTAAGAGTGTTAACGAAATCAGGAGGCGCCAGGATTAACAGACACCCTACACTGACCTTGAAAATACAGTTCTTCCTTTAATTTCTGTACCATTGAGAAAATAGAAGTAATGCAAGTGCTTCTAAGGAGGAAGCTAGCCATCCACATGGCTAATGCACACCCAAGGCTGAACGCTTCCTGGGGCGGATGAGAATACAATCCCTTCCTTTGAGTTGCATATGTTCTTTGTTTTTCTCTAAGCAAGGCGAGGAGCTGGGATTTACTAATTTCTGCTGTGTTTATGAACTTTCAAAATGATTATTTTGATGTTAGAAAAGAAAGACAAAACAGAAAAATTACTATGTTGTAGGAGTATCCTTTGTTGACAGGCCAGACCTGTACTGTGACCAGTTTGGAACATGGGAAGAGAAATGACTTCAATTGTGTACCTATATCATGGCGAATACTCCAGGACAATGGCTACATTTCTTTCCCGTTTCTAATACAGCCTTGTAAAATATGAATCTTGAAGCGACATACTATTAATAAGGATGTCTTGCATTCATATAAAGCTTTGTAATTTATGGGGCAGCCCTTATCTCTGGAGAAGAATACTACCATTTATTGGATGTGGACTGACTACATGTGAGATTCAGGATCATAAACATTTTAATCATTAACAATGGATTCATGACATATTTAACAAAGTGATGCTTTTTCTTTCATATTTCAGATGAGAAAACAAAGATGTCAGAGAATATGAGTGGTCCATCGGTTGTTTCACCTGGGAAGCGTGGAAAGTGGGTTTCAAATTCGAATTCATTCACTTGATAGCTTCTCTGTAGATTGCCACTAAAGCTACTAGGTAGCTGTTAAGCCCCTTACAAAGAGGCTTACAAAGAGGCAATGCTACAGGGGCTTGTCTGAGTCTCTATACTTAGCTTCCCAAAGATCCAAGAAAATTGGTTCACTTCATTCTGCAAATGCCTGAAATAAATGCATTAATAAAAGCCACAATTATGAGTCCTGAAAAGAAAGTATCCCTTATTTTCAGTTTTGCAGATGAGATTGCAGTCTCGTTGGGGAAGATCAATAGCTCATAATAAACTCATGCTAACCAGTTAAAAACACACAGTAGTAGAAACAGAGACCTCACAAATTTGTCCTAAGGGAAGAAAAAACCCATAGTACAGAAATAAATAGGCAAAACCTGTCAGTGAGAATACTGAAGAATTTGAGAGAGATGGGATGTAGTGTTCCAATATGAATAATATTTGAAAACTGATTCTTAAAAATTAAAGCATCAAGCAATGACAGTTTAGTAGCTGTGCTTTGCATCTTTCACTAGCATATACCACCACTTGTCGTTCCAAATATTAATTACAATGAAGTTAAGGACTCAACCAATTGCCAGCCACTACCCATGTCCTATGTAATTTTAATACTATTCAAAACCCATTTACTGCACAAAAACAGGGCAAGGTGTAGTTTGAATATGTATTGTCCCTCACAGAGGCATTTCACAGGAGCCCTGTGTTTAAATACTTGCTCCCCAGTTGATGGTTCTGCTTTAGAAGGTTCTGGAATGCTTCATTTCTCAATGAAGAAAGTAGATCACAGATGGCATAGTGGGCCTTGAGACATGTTAGCCCTGTTCTACTTCTTGATTCCTGGCTACTTCCTGTGTATAGATATACCGTGGTCCACCAGCTTCATGTTGGTATGGCCTTCCGGCCTTGGTGGAAGGTTGCTCTGGAACTAAAAGCCAGACAAAATCCTGAGTCCCTTACATCGCTTCTTGTAGGGCATTGGTCCCAGCCATAAGTAAAGTAAAACAGGTGACAGGAAGTATATCTTTTCAACAGACTCTTTCAGTAATATAAGATATTTTGGAAAAAGCCTGCTACTGTACCTATGTATTTCTGATGTATTTGGTCTTTTCAGTTAGCATCCCCCCTTTTTTAATCACTTGGATTTACCTAGCAAAGAGGTCTCTAGAAGGTCTCCTGGCTCTGATTCTAAATCATGCTCTTCCACATTTGTCCAAATTTAACCCCAGGATATAGAGGACTGAGATGTAAAATTCAAATTCCCTTAGGTACCTGAATGTTACCTGCTTTGTCAAGCATGCGTGGGTGGCATCTTGAGAGGAACTGTTGGCATGCTACTTTGCTTATGTTTGATGAGCCACGCTTCCATGGTAGAAAATAGAATGCTTGAAAATGAGAAAGACAGGAACCAGAGAGCCTGAAGTGTGACCTAGAAATCTTAATATTAGTAATCATAGCTGTGGCTGAATTCAAGTTTACAGCAGCAGGGGTAAAATTATGGTACAAATTACCATGCTAGGCCCAGGAAATTATTCTCTGCTGCATGGTTATTAACTGATAGATAAATAAATAACTCTCTAGGACTGATTGACAAAATAAGAGTGACCTAAAAGCGAAAAGGGGCACCATGCAAATAGGAGCGTGTAATCACTCGGCATTTTGAATCTGAAATTCGGTTTGTTGCAGCAGCGAAATCTAATATGATCTGCATTGTCGGATCAAGCTATCACTAAACGATTTTGTTGGGACTCCTTAATCCCAAAGAACTTGTCCGCCAATGCCACATATTTGTGTGTGTGTGTGTTTTAACTTTTGTAGAAGAAAACTGATGACATAAATAGGTTCTTGTAGCAAAGTGAAAACAGTTTCCTTTTCTTCACAGTTCACCATGTTTTATACTTTTTCTGGATTTGATGAAATAGGGGTCCCAGTGACAGATACTTATGTGTTCATAAGTTTCTTTTGCTGCCCAAGTTAGAAGTAGAAGGTACTAGGTAGCCATGGAGGTAATATTTCTGCTATTCATGATACTGTGTCCTTGTGTTTGCCATTTACCTCCAAGGGGCTTAGCTAGCTGACAGAGCCCTCTGCCTTCAGACAGCCTTAGAATGCAATGGCACAATGAACTGGGCTAGAAGATGGACCACTGTGTACTTTTGGAATGTCACACCAATTGGCGGAAAAGATAAACTTCTTGAAAAAGCACCCGGTTGGTATCATTTATCAGTTTAAATTCCTTTATTAGATCATAATACTATCTAGTTGTATCACTTACATGGGCTCTGAGTTTTATCAATATATCACTGATTGTGCTTATTAATGAACAAGTGTTTGGATATCTGGACAATGTGAATATCTCCCTGCCATAGTCAGAAATTCAGAACAAACTGACTTGTGTAACACCTACAGAGGAACAATTAGGAAGCAATGTGCCAAAGATGAGTCTGGTGGTCCAGGAGACATTCCTCCAAGCAATGCTCCTAGAACAGCTTTCTCTGAGAGAAAATACATTCATTCTTGTGCAAGAGTTGAAGCTCAGGTCTCATGCCTGCCCCTGCAGGAACAAGAGCAATGGGAAGTAAATGCTTCATTAATCCTTCAAAAATGGGGGAGGCTTTGAAAGGTCAAAATTACCAGTTGTATCTACTATAATAAAATATTAATCTTGGACTTAAAACACATCTGAAGGTCAAAGCATGCCATAAAATCATGTTTATTGAGACTTTCTCAAAGCTACTGACTGCAGATTATCTTCCACAGACTAGTCAACTGTTTCTTTCTCTGCTTGCCAAAGATAAGCACATCTGGAAGGCAAGAAGGAATGTGGCTGAATTAAATGATATGCTTAGCTACAAGGCTTGAGAGAACTAGGAGAGTAAAAGAAGGAGGCCTGTCCTAGGCCAGGAGTTTTGATTGGGACATTGATTTGAAAAATCTACTTCAGTGCTTTAAAAAAACATTTTTTTAAAAAAAAATGTTACTGTGTGTATATGGCATGTGTATGTGTTTGTATGCATGTGATTTGTACTCTCTGTATGGATTTACATGGCTGTACATATGCATGGAGGCCCAAATGGGATGCTGGGTTTCTTGCTCTATTATTCTCTGTCTCATTTCTTTAACACAGGGTCCCTTGCTGGCCCAGCAAGGTCCAGAAATCCTCCTGTCTCCACCTCCCAGAGTTCTGGAGTAACAGGCATGTGTATGGCGACACTAGGCTATTTAATTGGGCCCTGGGATCTGAATTCATGCTCTCATGTGTGCACACCAGTCTTTTCCACTGAGCCATGTCATGTGTCCCACGAAGTACTACTGGGGGATCTGTGACGCTTCTTGGCTAGGAGCTGATGTTAATAAGCTGTCACTTTGGCTTGGCTTTGCATCCCTCTGCTACTCTGCACTGCTCCTATTATTTATATCCTTTATCAACAAGTTGTCCGTGCAACTGAATGTTGAAATGTATTTTCTTGGATCATTATAATTCATTAATGTCAGCTATCCTCTGTCTCCTAGAGAAGGTTCAATCTGTGATTGAGAAAGACACAGTTTACTCCAAGTTCAGGAAACTGTATTGATGGCTAATGCTTCAGAGGACAACTGGGAAGCACTGTTTTGCCCCTGGTAACAGATGTATCTGACATAATGACACACCGGCAGGGCTGGGCCAACTTTCAGCTTTGAAATGTTGAGCTTGATTATTCAATGTTAAGACACGGATTTGCAGGAAACTTTAATTCTGATGCTGAAAGTAATGGACTCCACATGACAAACCGTCTGTAGACACCTTGATTCCCCTACCACTAGTGCATGTTTGGAGTCTCTTCTTCCTTGCTTTTTACTTACTCTACTGCTATTAAATACTCAATGCCTCCATTCTTCTGTGGTTATTCCAGGTTCCTACCAGATTAAATAAGATCTTCAAGCTTTACAAATACTTTTTTTTTCCTGACCCCATCGAAGTCCTGATTTCCTACAAAGGAACTGGAAGCTATCAGTGACAACAACCTGAGGCCTGCTTGTTCTCAAGCCTGTTCTTCTATATCATAGTGACAGTTCTGCTAGAAAGTATTTGGTTAGCACATTCTACCTGTGAATCAACAGAAGACGTTATTTGATCATAGTCAAGTACAAGCTGGTTCCCAGGATGTAACAGTTTAGAACCAAAGCATTTGTCTTTACAATCATATTCATGCACTTTTCATGCTACAGGGAGATTTGCTGGAATCATGTAGACCCCAGAAAACCAACTTGAAAACTGGCAACTTAGATAACGTAGATTGCAGGTTTCCACCTCTGCCGACTAAACTTCATTACTTTTCCTCACTCTATTTCTACACAAACATTTTCATCTTTTGTGCTTTGTTTCACAATCCCTAAAAGCTGTGTAGCTGGGTCACAAAGTGGAGTGTTTTTAGCAGCCCTTGTATCTGAGCTTTACTTACTCACTTACGTGTTAAAATGTTACACTAGTCACGCTGCATTTTTTTAAAGCAAGATATTTTTGTTTTAAGATTTATTTATTTATTATTTATATAGTGTTCTGCCTCCATGTGTCCCTGAAGGCCAGAAGATGGTACCAGATCTCACTATAGATGGTTGTGAGCCACTATGCGGTTGCTGGGAATTGAACTCAGGACCTTAGGAAGAACACAGTGCTCTTAACCTCTGAGCCATCTCTCCAGCCCCACACTGCCTTTTCTTAAAAGAAGGAAAATGAGTCATATCAAATCCAGAGACACAGAAAGATAAAGGTAAAGAGGGAAGGAGAGAGGAAGAGAGAGAGAGTCCTTTGCTGTGCCTGCCCTCTTCTAGTCTTGGCCCCTACATTCATGTTGCTGATAATTTGCTGGTTTATAATCTCCTCATTTAAAATCCTGATTACTGACATGTTGTTTAGAGGATAAGAGGAAAATTGTCTTCCCTACTATTACCTGCCTTTTCCTCTAATTGTTGGCATTACCATTTTTTGTTGTTGTTTTAATTGTCTTTGAGATTTGATTGACTTTATTCTTGAAACATTGTTGATTGTTGACTACTTACTGCTTTTTCCTCTGCTTCCTGTCTGGCTCTTGTTCCTTCTCTCTCTCTTCTTCCGGCTCCTCCTAGGTCCATTTCTTTCCCCTACATTTTCCTTCTTCTAACTGCAGTTGACAGTTGCTTGGCTTTTATTTGTCTTTTTTTTTATACGCTAGAATCTTTATTGAATGTATCTGATCAGTGATGAGTAAAGCTCTTCTCTGAGCTTTCATGGAAACACGTTTCTCATAAAATGGACCAACATGTTTGTTCTTTCTGGGGCAGCATTAATGTGTTTGTAACTTTCTTCTCCCTGGACAGTCTTTTTCTTGAATTGTCATAGGATTTGCTCAGTTTAGTCTCTCTCCTCTAGGCTCTTTCTTTTACTGGAGCCTCTCCTGTAGGCCACGATGATGATCTTGATTAGCATTCAGATTGAGAAATAAGCTCCTTCAGAGGTAGCTGAAGGAATCTGCTCACATGGACAGAGCTTGCTTTAGAGAGGGAAAAAAAAAAAAACAAAACATAAGCTGTTTTTTTTTTCAATGTAGGTGTGAAATGCTGATTTCTATGGGTCTATTTTGGGACAATTCAGTTTCTCCCACTACAAAACCTCCTACAAGACTGTCAGTTCTCATTGCAGGCTTCAGATAGATCAAAAATCCTTTCAGAGCACAAATCGATAGACTGCTGCAAGGTCCAGGAAGTGCTTGTCACCAGCGGTGTGGTGGAGGTAGCATCTCCGAGAATCTGAGGGTTCCACATGTGGACATTCAGGCAATCTCTCTGTGTGCTTCCTTGAGTCTCAAGCAACCTGATCCTCCCAGCATGTGGCTATTTGATGGCCTACCTTGTATTCTCACACATTCTCTTTGTTCCTTTGAATTTATAAGGAGGAAAAGAGAAGGAATGGAAACTACATGTTTTAGTGACATTCCAAAGAAAAGCAAATATGGAGCCATGCACTACTGAGGGTTTCTCCTAGCAACCTCAGCATAGGTGTGTAATTCCTGAGACAGCCTAGAGTCACAGCTGTCTATGGTACCTTCTTACAGCATTATACTGACTAGTTTTGTGGTTAGCGGTGGGATAGCTGTTTGAATCATGACATTGAACTATGCACCATCATTAAATTGTACGTTAAACTGGTATTCATTGGAGTTTCTAGGACTAAAGTAAAGCTTGAAGGTCCTTAGCAAGAGAAAGTTGTTCACTTATGTATATATTTGATTTGGGATTATCTTCATTTAAGTATATGCTAAAATCACAAGTAGTCTATTTAAGGAACAAAATAGGTTACCACCTATAAGTTCTAATTAATTAATGCAAATGACAATCATCTCTTATGCTGTACAACTAAAAAGTACACAAACAGGAAACAGAAGATGCAACTCATTTATAACTGAGGAAAGTAAACCATGATTTTGTATTATAAATATGTATACATAAAGGTATATGTTTATTGACATTCCTAATCAAGGAAGGCTCACTGATCTACATTCATCATTTAAAGAGAAAAATCTTATCTATGTGAATTAAAAGTGAATAACAGAATGGCTCTTTGATCTGCTTTATCAACATTCTAACTGGAAAAATGTTTTTCTCGGTCATTGAGAATGAGAAGAAGAGAGGAATGGAGGGGAAAGAGGGAGGGAGGGAGCGAGAGAGAAAGAGTGAGAGAGAACCAAATCTTTTACAAACTAAATGATGATATTTAAGCTCCTTTCCGCTCTGCAATTTTATCATTGTAACTCTCTTACATCGCTGTCTCACTTCATCTGTAAAATTGCTATAATAATACCTGAGCTCAGAGAATTATGAGTGTCAAAAATTAGGTGCTGTGTGAGGAACCATAAATTTCTTTTGATATATGATTTATTATTATTAATCATATCTGTAGAGATTAAAAAAGGGAAAAAGTCCAAGGAATTATCATACATCTTGCTACTGTCTCTTTCTTCTGTTAAGGTTTATATGTATCATGGCGCCCGCATGTCTTCCTGTACCTTTGAGCCTTAACTGATCGTGTAAGTTGACTCACGTGATTGTGGCTGCACACACTGCTTTCCCCCAGGAGAAGCTCATGGGCTATGTGAAGCTCTGAGATTTCTCAGGTAGTCTCACCCTTCACCCAAGGCTGAGAAGGAAAATCCAACCAAGAGACAGGGAATCTTCTGCTCCCTGTTCCTGCTGTCGTCTCTGTCCTAGTGATTGTGCTGTCAGGGTGTGTGTGTGCAAAGAACAGTCAAATACGTTTGCCCCAAGTGTTTATGGAGCACAGCTTCCCATTTCACTCCAGTCCAGCTCTTCAGCTCACATATGAGCCTTTAAAACCCTTCACCCAAGGATATGGGAATCGGAAGTATTCATTTGATATGGTTTTATGACTTTTAATGAACCTGCCAGAGATTTGGAGCTTAGAAACTATTTTATGTTTTTCTTTGTGGGTTTTATGCAAAGAAAAGTGGTACAATGGTTTCTCCTGTTTGTCCCAGGAGAGTTCAGAGATGAGTTGCTAGAGGAAGAAAAACTTGTAAAAGAAATCTTCCCTTCCATTCTAGAAGTCTGTTAAGAGAAATACAAATATTGTGAGTTCCCACCAGGGATACATACACAGCACAATAACCCTAACAACTCAGCGCTCCAAGACCTGCCTTCTACTTTCCCCAGAAACATCTTGCATGCCATCTCTCTTTCTCTGTGTAGGTTCACAGATTAGGCATCTTCTTCATCATGGTGATGCCTGTTTTGTATCCATCTCTGTCCTAATGTTACTTTGCTTATCCATCAAATTTAAGGTGTGTTTATACTAATGACAGCAGATAGCTGTCTGCCTTAATTCCTGGTGGCATGCCAAGCTTGCTATGAGAATTAGAGCTCTTCAGAAAACTGCAGTGCTTAGACACTTGGAAACTCTCTGCTGTATAGGAAGCATGCCCAATATGCACAGCAAAGACAGTTGGCATTTTTTCTTTAGAGAAAGCATTCTGGTTCCCATAGACAGCTTCCTTTCAAAACAAACAAACAACAAAAGCACAGGAAGTCACATCATTGAATAAAACATCAGAGTCCAGGGCTGGACAGATGGTTCTGAGGTTTAGAGCACTGGCTTACCTTCTAGAAGACCCAGGTTTGAGTCCCAGCACCCACATGGCAGCTCACGACTGTCTGTTACTCTAGTTCCAGGAGATCTGACGCCCTCTTCTGGCACATATGAGCAGAGCATGCATATGGCACATTGACAGTGTGGGCAAAACCCTCACACATTAAAAATAAACAAGACACAACTTTAACTTTGCCTGATCAAGTGACAGTCTGCAACAAGACAGATACACTGGCTTCACAAGCCCAATATTTCATAAAAGCAAAACAAAACAAAAACTCCTGAGAATGGAGGAGACTGACACCAAGGATCACTCTCACAGCAGTTGGATGCATGCTGACCGTGCCTGTTCTCCATACACAGACCGGATGGCCTCACCAACCATGATAAAGCCTCCACTTTGGTTGGGAATTCTGTAGACTCTGCCTTAGCTTCCACACTTGTTGAGGAAAAATCCCCCACTTAACACTTTACTGTGTCACCAATTTTTAATTTTGTAGAATATTAAATATTCAAAACATGTTATTATTAGAGATTTTAGGGGTGGGTCTATGATTCTTAAAGCATGCTGGATTCTTTCCTGGCTCTCAATACACATCATTATGTACAGAAGTTGAGCAAGCAGCCATGACAAGGTATTGAGTGGATGGCATTCCTCACCACAGGAACACGAATGGAGATAGTGTAATATCTGTTTCAATGCCTTCTAAGTATTAGTCTTCAGTGATAGGCAAATAGACAGGCACCTGATGCTCATCATGGTATGGATTGTAGTAATGAGTCTCATGATAACATGGTGTGGCACTTCCCTGCTTGGGTGACTTGAGTTATTTAAAATGCGTTATTTCTATTAAAAGGCTTCTATAAGTCATATAATGTTTTCTCCCTTTCTTTGCTCTTTCTTTCCAGTCTAACCTTTTAAAGCCAATAGAATATTAAATGGCCATCAAAATTGCTGGTAGAGAAGTGAAGAAAGAGAGGAAAATATAAAAGGTGAAATAAAGATCAAGCTTGTAGGAACAATGCAGAGTGTAAGGTTGCCCATGCTTGCTACAGTGATGTCACCACTGGTCTATAGCTCTTGTCCTTCCAAAACTAGTAGGAAACGTTGGTGGGCTATTTAAATCACAAAGTGTGGATGGAAGGGGTGGTGAAAAATGGGCTGAGTGCAAGCCTGAGCAGCTGACTCCTCTCTGCCCTGTATCTAGAGCACACTTGCCTTTCATGCTGGTTGGACAAGGTTGGTGGTTAAGCAGCTTCGCCAAGCACAGACCTCCTCATCACACCACATTGCCACATTGCGATATTGATACTTCCAAATGGACGGCTTTGCGAGCCTTGCGGATAGGTTTTGCAAAAGTAAGATGCACCGTCAGTTATGCTGTAGGGGTTATTAGAAGGGCCCAGTTAGGTGGATGTTTGTCCCAAGTATCATAGTCCCGAGAATATTTACAAGAGTTAGGTAGTTAAAACAGACCACAATTTGGAGGACTATCTTCACTATATATTTTTCCATTGATCTATAACTCTAAGGAAACATGCAGAACTCATATCAACTTCTAAGAAGCCTTAGCTAAACGAAGACATGTAAAGCCACATGCTTGTTCTCAGCAGCTTCGGGACCAACAATAATTCCCACAAGTCATAAACTAACCATACATGAGCTTGCTTCATCTGGAAGGGTCAGGTCAGTCCAGAAAACATGGTACTGAGGATTTAGTTTCAGTATGTGGCTTCAAAAGGACATTAAAAAGCCTCAATAGTCCTTTCAATTAGAAAGTCAGATGGAGAGAAAATACAGGAATATCATACACACACACACACACACACACACACACACACACAAAGAGAGAGAGAGGGTTGGTCTAAAACAAGCTAACATAGTAAAGTAGCCAGTATATATACCACCTCATGTAGTGAGAAACTGAGGCCTATCTCTAACACCCTGACAGGGACTGAGGACTGCCTATATCACAGACATAGCTTTAAAGAGATCTTTCAACCTGAACTCAATCGGGTGATGTTGTAGTATCAGGAAAATCCTGAGTCAGAGTACCTCAGCTAAACTTATAGTAAACTTATAATAAATGATGTTTATTATAAGACACAACAATGTTAAAATAATGTAACTAAATCTACACAGATGGATATTTAAATTGTACACAAAGGTCTAAGACCACTAATATACAGGTGAAAAATGGATAAAAAATTATCTACCTACAATAAACTCCTTTGACACATTAAAGCAGAGGTAGGTATCTTGTAAATAAATGGAAGAAATACCCCATACAAACATTAATACAAAGAAAGGTTAGGTGGCAACATTAATTTCAGACAAAGTAGATTTCACAGCAAAGGAAAGAAATTGCCAGAGATAGAATTATATAATGATGATATCAATTTAATAAAACTGTAACATTCCTCCATAGGCATAAAACTGAAAGCACACTTGAGAACACAGGAAGCAAAACAGGATAAAAGAGAAATTGATAAACTCATAATTATAGCTATAGACATAATTCTACTTTTATATTTATCTATAGAAGTAGAAGATAGAAAACCAACAAGAACACAGAACATATGGATAAACATCATCAACCAGTGGATCTAACTAAATTTTACAGAATATGTCACCACCTAGCAGAAGAATATGGATTTTTATCAAGTGTACTTTGAACAGTCATAAAGCTAAATCTAATCCATCGGGGGAAAGAGGGTGGGAGCCGAGGAGACATCTTAACAGGTGAAATTAGATCATAAAAGTAGACTGCCTACTCTATGAAAGCAAAGTGGAATCAATAACAGGTAACAAGGAACACTTTCAAGCCTTTGCAAGCTGACAAAACCTTTGCAAAATAATTCACAAGTCACGTAAGAAGCAGTAACACTAGAAAATGCATTGGGCTGAAACAGTTGCATCAGATTTTGGATGCTAGGACTAAAGAAATGTTAATGAAATAAAAAAAAATACAAAGCCAACAGGGGAATCAGGGAATATTGAATCTTTAGAAAGTTCTGCAAGATAAGAAAATTTCAGCAATACTGACAAATTATGAAGGAGAAATGACAAAAGTTGCTTAGATCAGGAATATAAGAAAGGATGATTCTATACTCTGGGATCACTAACGTAATAATGAGAATAACAGCAAATCTGAACTTTTAGGTTAAATAGATGAATCACTTTGAAAGCTATTGGCTTCTGAAGTTCATCTAAGTTAGGGAATTACCCTTACCACCTTATACCCACTAAGCAAATATAATTCATAACTTAAAAACATTAAGTAACAAATTCCCAGAAACGTGGTAAATTCAATAAAATATTTAACCGATAAATAAGATCCACAACATTTAGACAAAATAGAAGATATTAGATAATTCATGGAATAAAAATATGTCACTCTGATGACAAGCCAGCCAAACACATTACAAAAGAAAAGAATAAAATCTGATGTCTTTATCCAACACAATACATTATATTTGAGACAGCATTTCTCACTAAACCTGGAGCTTAGCGAATCAGCTAGATCAGCTGGCCAGCAAGATCTTGAGATCATGGAATCTTTCCTTCTCTGACAACATGTCCCTTCTTGCCCCCAGTATGCACTGGGATTTTGGACATTTTAGGTTGGTGCTAGGGATTTGAAAATAAGTCCTCATGCTTATATGTATAGGACTTTATTGACTGAACTATCACTCTTTCCCCTTTACTAGGTATGTGTGTAGAAAAGTTGACTGTTAAATTTGTAGGTAAAGGGAGAAACTGAATGACTAAAATGCTATTGAAGACAAATAACATTGGAAGGATGAAATTATCCTTTACAATTTATGTTACAGTTTCATAAAGAGAATAGGACACTGGAGAAGACGCAGGTGCACAGATCGATGGATCAGATGGGTAGTCTAGATAGAGATACACCCCAGTATGAACAACTACATTCTGAAAAGTATGTGAAGGTTATTTACCAAAACAAAAGATAGTATTTTTCATAAATTAAATGGGAAAATTAGACATCAAAATGAATACACAAAACAATAAGTAAATCTTCATTTTTATCTATACCACAAGTAAGAACTAGTGAGTACTACTCAAAGATAGTGTAATACTAAAAATATGTAGACTAAAACAAGAAATTATTTGTGATCTAGAGACAGACAAGGAGTTTGTAAACTGAAACAAAAAAGTCTCAAACCTTAATAAAATTGACATGCTGGACTCCATTGAAATGGAATGCTTTTGCTGAGCACAGAGCAACAAGAGAGAACATTTCAAATACCCTATAGAGTGGGGGAAGATATTTCCAAACCTATGTTCTACAAGGTCCTTGGTATATATAATCTGTCTCTATCTCTGTCTATACCTGTGTGTTTCAAAACATAAGTAAAAGCAGGACCTAGTGGTGCAAGCCTCAAATCTCAGTTGCTTGAGAGACTAAGGCATAATGCTTATGATCAAGACCAGACTGGGCACTTTAGTGAGATCCTGGTCTTAAAAATAATAAGAAAATTACACTAGAGGTTAGAGAGATGGCTCTGAATTAAGAGTGAATACCGTTCTTAAACAGGGCCCAAATGAAGTTTCCAGCACCCACATCTGCCAATTCACCTGCAACTCTAGCTCTAGGGGATCCAATGGATGTACACTTACACACACACACACACATACACACACACACACACACTCACGCACATGGACACGCACACAGACACACACTACATATTTTTAAAAAATGCAAGGAAAAAAGAGGACCAGAGATTTAAATCAGCACTTGCCAGCTCATATGAGGCTCTGAGTTTCATCCTTGGTACTGCAAAAACCAAGCAAACAAGCAAGCAAATCGAATAAGAAACAACCGAGCTTAAAAAAATGGTTAAAATATTTGAAAGTGATACAGCAAACATCGTAAAATTTAACTACACTCCTATGACAAGGGCTTAAAATTAAAGTGGAAGTCTGAGGCATTGCCGGGGTGGGGGATGAAATAGCATACCCACACAAGGCGAACAATGGGGAAGTTTCTCATAAAAATTAAATTTATGCTTACTCAGCAATTCCATCTTGGGTTATTTACACTAAAGAGAGAAATAATGAATGTTTACAGCAGCCTCATCCATAACTGTCTAAAAATGAAGGTACAGAATTGTGCAACAATGAATATACAAACGATGGCACGTCACCTCAAGTGGAAACCACACAGGACCGGGAGGTGGTTAGGTAGGTAAAGTATTTGTGTGGCATGCATGAGGATCTGGGTTAGGAATATGCCTAAGATACCCTTCATGGATGTGGGTGTCTAGAACCCCAGTATTTAGGGAGTGGAGACAGAAACATCTGCAAGTCTTGCTGGCTTGTCAAATCTGTGAACTGAGTTCAGTGAGAGACCTTCTCTCAAACATCATCGACAGCAATGCAGAGAAGTGATTGAAGAAGACATCTTCACATGAACACAAATATACATGCACATGAGCACACACACACAGAAACCCATACAGAAACCGGCAGACACAGACACACCCAGGCACAACAGACACAAACACACAGATGTACAGACACACAGACACACACACATGCACAGACACAAACACTGACACACAGATATACACACAGATACACACAGAGAGACACATACATAAACATAGATATTCACACATGCAACACAGACACACAGACTCACTCACACAAACAAAGAGACTCCTGACACTAGAAACACCTTGAATTCATATCAAAGGCATTTTTGAGTGGTAAAATAAGAAAAGCCAAACATTCCGTACTGAAGGTTTCCAGCATTTGACATATTTTGAAAGATAAAGTCTGGGGATGGAGAATATATCACTTGCCATGGCATAGGAACTTAAGAGAGAATGTGTGATGGCTCAAGACCACAGAGATACACGGTAAGAAATCTGAAGGTCATGGACCAGTTTTGTTTCCATATTGTGATGGTTATTTAAACCTGTATCAGCATTAAAAAATCCACAGGCCTACACCTGCAAAAGTCTTTACTGTTATTTAATTTTTAAAATAAAATGGAAATTAAAGTAAAAATCTACACACACTATAAGAACATATATTTTAAAGTAAAATGATAGGTATTATCCTCATGTCTAATGATGCTTGAATGTACACACACACACACACACACACACACACACACTCAGTGATATAGAGGAGTCTAATGAATAAACACTGTTGAATTGTGGTCCTTTTTTTGGCTTTTCTCTGCTGACAGGAGGACAATGCCAATGAGCTGTCGATTTGACAGGGTAGGAGTCTAAAGCAGAGATCTGAACTCATCAGGCGGGCAACTGATGGGCACTCAGGAATAGGCTGCCCTCAGAGAAGGCTCTTCTGCGGGATGCTCCTGACCATGGGAAACCAGAGGCCTTGTGCTCTGCAGAGGTAGCTAAGCAGATGCTAATAGTCTTGGCCTTCTCACTTTAAAATTAGGAAACAACCTATGGGCAACACTGCTTTCATAGCTCTCTGGAGATCAGGATCTGGAGTAAAAGGGTCTAAGGACAATGTGTTTTTTTGTAGGATGTGTGCATTTTAAAATAGCTCATAATGAACAGAAAGGCCAGACTGTATTACTCAACAAAGGGGAAAATTATTCCAAACACATGGCTGATATGGACAGCCATATCCAGATAGTTTAAGAAAGAGAGATCTTTATACAAAATACATAACTCGGAGGCACACTTTTATTTATAGAATATATACTGTACAGCCATTAAAACAAATGAGACAGCCCTTTGTATAGGACCATTGAGATTCATGCTGCCTGGAGAAGAGATCTGGAAACTCATTCCTGTTAAAAACAATTCCATGTGAATCTATACATAGATGCACGCACTATGTAGAGGTGTGTGTGCTTAAGAGGAAAGCAGGGGATATCAATGGGATGATCTCAGAGGCGAGCTTGCTCAGAGGAGGAAATAAATGGTGGAAAGGAGATATTTTGCGCCTTATAATTTAAGAAATTACTTCTCTTCCTAAATTTGAATAGCATACTTATAATTTTTTTTGAAATGGGAGAGAAGATAAATGGATGCCCATCAGAAGATACCATTGACTTCCTCAGTCTGGTGAAATGAGCCGGAAACTTTATCTTCTCTTATCTTCTGTGATTTTCTGCATTGCCAACATTTCTGTAGTAAGTATAACGTTTTAGAGCACTAACACATTGTTTAAATTATCCTGCAATAGAACAAAGCCACACTGTGCTAGACCGTCCTTCACAGGACAGCTCCACTGTAATCAAGGACCGCGGGTGCTTTCCTAATTCCACCCCACACAGCTTCTTCTAAACTTTTCACTTTGGGAGTCGGTAAACCCTCTCTCCTAAAACAGCCGGGGAATTTATAGAAATGGTTGAGAATAGATTAAAAATTATGAGTCAAGTAGAAAATGTTTCCAGCATACCAAAGTCATTTTACCCCATGTGTCCTCAACTCTGTCACCCAGGACCCATTGCCCTTCCCACCTGTGTGCGTATTCATGGCTTGTGGTCATGCATTTCAATAATTTGATTACCACACAGAGAGCTGCTGTCTGCTTCTGTACTGACCATATATGTCTCAGTATTTCATTTTTTAAACATTGATTTGTTATGTAGAAGGGAAGGGTAGATGAACTGGCCACAGTGGGTGTGTGGAAGTCAGAGGACAGTCAGTTCTCTTCATCTACCATGTAGGTGTTAAGAATAGAACTTGGGTTGTCAGGCTCAGAGGCAAGCCCTGAACCACTTCACTGGTCCCAGTTTCAGTATCTTAAGGGACCACACCTCTGCTGCATGCTTTTGTTACACACCTCATCTGTCAGGTCTTCCTGGGACTGTGCTCTGCTGCACTTTTTTCCTCAGGAATTCAGGCTGAGGGGCACAGTTCTTATTTCCATTATTACTGAGACAGCACAGAGGGAATGGGATATGGCACAGTGCTGCTGAAAGATACAAAGTTAATGTCGGACGTCAAGGGCATTCTCAAAGGAGGCCAGATCACCTCAAGTCACAACCAGGAGCTTAAAATTAAATCCAGCCATTTCTTCCAAAGGAGAAACATCAAACCACCATCTTTGTGAACCATAGAAACCTGGTCAAAATCATATGACAATGGGTTGGAGAGATATCTCGGTGCTTAAAAGCATTGGCTCCTGCTCTTGCAGAAGACCCAAGTTTGGTTTCCAACACCCACACAGTAGCTCACAACCATCCGTAATTCCAATTCCAGGGGATCAGGTGCCTTCTTCTGGACTCTGTGGGCATTGCCCACACATGGTCTGCATACATACATGCAGGCAAGTCAATCATATTCATGCACATGAATTAAAAATAAATAAATATTAAAAAAACACATGACAAACCACTGTGACCCTAGAAAGATTCCGAGGGGGTTAGCCTGTTACATGCATTCTGCATGTCACAGGTTGGCTTCACACTGCGTTAACAATATTTACACTTTATTTACTGTCCTGAAGTTGTTTTTCAAAAAAGGAATTTGACAGATAATGTTTCATCATTCTATAGGGGAGAAGCCATTAAGCCAATTGGCCATTTTTAGATAACAGCAATCCTAAGTAAATGTAGGAAAATATTAGGAAGATTTGTTTTTTGCTAGCTAATCAGAAATATTGTCATTAGCAAAACTTTTTGAATATTTGTATTGATTCCATTTATTGATCCAGCTGTGTACTTATCTACTTTACTGAAGCTTTTTTTTTGAATGCCTACTAAGAGCTGAGAGCAGGAGCACAGGCATTTGAGGTGGACCCTCTGTCTACTTGTCACAAATGCTAACATTTAAGCATCAGAAGGAAAGGCTAGCCCTAGTTCCTCTGGAAATGAGCAGAAGTCAGTTTCTGGATTGCCTTAGCCTGGGGCATGAGGCTTGAGTTTAGCTCTCTGAATCTTAACACTGCAGTTTAGCCAGAAGCTTAAAATTCTGAACAAATATTTATGAAAATGTATGTGTTCATGGAAGTCAAGAAATTATGACTTGGGAATTAATTCTACCTCCCTATAAAATATTGATAAGGTATTAGCCATTCCTTTTCTGCCTGTCTATCTTGAGAGACCTCACCAACTTGTGAGCCCTGTTACTGTACACTGCTTTGCGGATACCTCAGTTTCCTCCAAAGAAAAGGCCCTTGGTTCAGATGGGAGGGTGCTGCTCATAACCTCAGCTACAGGGGAACTGGGGTGGGGACATGGCTCAGTCAGTAAAGTGCTTGCCAAACAAATATGAGGACCTGACTTCAAATTCCTAGCACCTATATAAAAAGCTGAGCATGCACAGAAGCATGAACCTGTGAGTCTATCTGTAGGGGGGTGGAGACAGGAGAGTCCTTCAGGTTTGAGGAAGTGGTCCAGCATCAATGTCTGCTTTCTCCATGCTTGTGCGTACATAACAATGTGCATCAGCATACACATCACACACACACACATACACACACACACACACACACACACACACAATAGATGAGCTTCCTATTCACAAACATCAGAGTAACCAATTTCCCAAGAGCTTTTCTGTAGCTGATCCTGTTGTCATGAAAAGTCATGCATTTTAGTTTTAATTAGACCACTCCTAAAATGTTCCAGAGTCCAGTCTTGAAATCAATCATCATACAATAGACCCTATTATTTGGGAATAATTTTTCTTTAAAAAAAGATCATCCATTGAATTAAAAAAGAAATAATGGGAAATAACGTGTATCTAATTATTAATGTACTATAGAAATTAGCTTTTATATTGCAATTTATATTGCAATTACCTTCTTTGTGTTATAAAGCAGAACAATGCCAACGAAAAACTTCTTTATTAATGCCTAATAGCATGGCAATTTAAAATATTCAAGTTTCTTTAATAAGGTAGTATATGAAATGTTACTTAATTTGACAAGATTAATTATACAATTAATTTAAGACTGCTCTCAATTAAATTAGTAAAATTCTTAAGCTTGCTGCTTTTGAAAAGAGTTCTGGAATCTAGCATGAAGCGAGATACCTATTAAATATGATATTAATTAAGCTGAGATAGAATAATGCATGTTTGCTTAGGATAAAGGGCACTGTCAGCGAAGTTAGTAAAGAGCATTGTCTTATTACTTTAACAGTAACAATGCTTTGGCCCACCCAACAATACAGAAGTTTCCATATCAATACTGAAACATACAATGGCTCAGGAAGGAGAGTGTTCAGAAGTACTCCAAGCAGCTATGAACAAAAGCCCTCTACTTGCAGACCTGACCTCTTGTATTTTGTGAATTTATTCAGATAAAGGCATTTCTAAGGTGCCCCAAACTGCCCAGTTATCTCTCTGGGTACCTTGCTGGATTTACCATGGTCCCTGGTCTACACCTCAGCTAAAAAGATCCAAAGGTAAAAGCTTGTCAAATCTTTGTAGCTACTTAAATCCAAGTTTACCAAGGGATGCTGATTAAAATCATAATTAAATGAATACAATCACAGGATTCTCATTTTCACATTGATAATAGAAGAATCTGACCAAACATTGTGGGAGCCAGAAGTCCTGATTCCTAGATACACACTGAGAGTTTTCATGACAACAGATTATCTGAAAATCACTTCAGCAACCACAGTCTTTGACAACAAAGTAGTGTCAAGAACAACTCAGCCAGGCTATAGTAGAGCCCAAATCATCATTCTTACCCCACTCAGAAAACACCTCTCCAATGACTACACTACTCTTTGTTGTTTCTCACTCTACATCTCCTATTCCCTATCTTCAGGAAGTATGCTGTAGGAGCAGGTGAAGTCCTGAGTGAGCATGCATTAGTGAACATGGACAGTGTCTATGTTCACAGTGTCTCAGACTCCTGGGAATTGAAACCCTTCCCCAGGCCACACTCTGAGGAATGGCAAAGTCTTCCTCTGGTCAAAGTGTGTTTGCTACAAATGATTGACCATTATCTAAAACCAGTGTGTGTGGAAACTATCAGCCATGGCTTTTTCCTCTTGGATGACTGCAACCTGGAAGTGTTCCCCTGCAGAAAGCTCTATTGACATTAGCTGAAACCCCTCAGTCTCATTTCACTGTATTCAATAAATCCATCCAGATGTATCTCGATCAAAGATCATTACCCAACTGATCCCAAATTTTCTTTACCTGTGTTTGTAGTTTCTTCATTACCCTGTCATTGCAGCCAGGATAAATCCCTAAAGCCATACATATTTTAGCAACTTGGGGTAACCATAGCTGAAGGGCCAGGGCACAACTATTATAACAGAGGGGACTGTGTTTGCTCATCTGCATTGAATAGAAAAGAGAGGTTAAGAAAATTCTGAGCTAGGTAGCTTCTAAGAGTTTCATCAAATTCTGTATGGTCTGTATGCTGCATATTGAGGTCCGTTATTAGGCTTCATACTTCTAGGAGGACCCACAGTCCCACCATTTGGGACCTACTGATATCTTAAGGTTGGGCTTGAGTGTGGGGGAGATATTGGATTCTCATTAGCTTCTCTGTAAGAGGGCACTCTCTGGGGTGATGAAAAACTTATTCTGGGATCAAGGTCATATACGGGAAAGCAGACCAGATTCATCCACTAGTCTTCTTAAATTTTAATTCTTCCTTGGCTATTGGTAAGAGAGCTACCACCCATCCCCAGGGCATGGGGACTCATGCCGATGGCATTAGCTCACTGGAAAAGGGGTACAGAGAGACGTACTGACATCAAGCATCACAAAGAATTTATCAGAGATGGTTCATAAGAACAATGCTTAACACAGAAAAAGAAAATTACAAAAAAATGTAGTTTCTCATCAATATGCCAATGGACACTAAGAGTATTAGCCTTTGAATGCCAGCTGATCACAGTCGGTAAACCATAATCAATATTTCAAGAGCAAATAGCTACAAAGACCTTGCTTTTTCTAGGTCCATAAGAAAAGTGCGGCCAATGGAGCTCACAGAATTAGAGGTGGTAGTGGAGCTGGAGCCAGGTTTTCTGGCACACGGTCGGTCCCAAACTTTTATGGTAAAGGCCATAAAATCAGCAGCTGCACACCACGTGAATAATGATAAATAGGTAATCCCCTCAACTGCAAAAACACTGAATATGTTGTTTTTGTTCACATTACTCTTGCTCAAAGTGTAGTTGTCCCAAGATGATGGTCACTGTGAAAACAATAGATTACAGTCACTGAGTATCACTGTGTTTTCTTTGCCTAGGACAGATCACTTTGCTGGTGACTTGCCTAGTAAATGGGGCCAAGTTTCCTTCAAGACAAGTAATGGATCTAAAATGTTTTCTTCCCTTAAATAAAATTCTTAACATATAGTAGAAAGAGCATCTCATTAGTATTTGCAGTCTACATGCATTTAACTCTTCTACCCAGCCACTTCACGGGTATTTAAAAGCAAATTCATTAAAATGCACCACACACGCATTAAATTTCCATCTTACAAGGAGTTCTCCCTGGCTCCACCTGAGCAGAATGCTTAAGTAAAAATAATATATGCATCTTCACTAAGAAGTTAGTATGAAATAAAGGGAAATGTATTATCTACCTGTTATCTATCATCTCTCTTATTATCTCTATTATCTACCTATCATCTATCTATCTATCATCCATATATTTATTCATCTATCATTTTCTAACTTTACTTTGTTAGAGATAGAAAGTGACACACACATGTACATGTTGAATACATACATGCACACACAAGCATGCACATGTGTGCGCACACACATTAAATATTAACTTTGGGAACCTAAATATTTAGGAGAAGACATTTTGCCTCACCATCAAAACTATTCTCAGAGTCAGTCTCAAGGATGTGAAAGAAAACAAAATAACTCAAATGCCCTTCATCAAGGAACTGACACAAAATAATTCTAGACAAATGCATAATTGAAACATGAAAATCTCTAGATGCTGACCACATGCTCTTTTGGGATGGTCTGCTAAGAGAGGAAAGCAAAGGGAAAAAAAGCAGTTGCACACATAGAAGATGGTGTTTGGGGTTAGAATAGTGAAATGTGTACATCTCCTTAAAGTTGCGCCAGGCAGTATTGGAGAGGGAAATAAAACACAGTACTACAAATGGGTGGCAAGCTAAGCCTGGTGGCATAGGACTGTGATTCCAACTCTCTTTGAGGATGGCATAGGACAAACCCAGTTCATGCTACCCTGGGCTACAAAGTGAGTTCAAGGTCAACCCGAGCAGCTAAATGAGACCATGTATTATTTTATTATTATTATTATTATTATTATTATTTGAAGAAGAAGAATAATTACAGCATGAAATGTAAGAGGCTTGCATAGAGTCACCCAAAAAATCACATTATCATTACTTTGGCTGTAAAATTGCTTGCTAAAATAAGAGCATGTGCAAAACCATATGAATTTAAAGGCATGATAATACAAGTTGTGACTAAGGAATATGCCCACCTCTATAAATAAGATAATCTATGTCCATCAGCGTAACCTTTTAGTTTGCTCTCTAAACTCTAAACTCTCTCTCCCAGCCTCTTAGTTTGCTTTCCATCATTCATTACATTTTCATTGCAGTCCTACCATATGCACTTGAACCAGGATGCTTTCCTTCAGCATACCCGCCTTGAGATCCATGTATACATTTGCATATATTGATAGTTTATTTATTTTTATTGTAGAGTAGAATTTTACTGTCTAGCTACTCCATACTATTCACCCATTCACTGACTAATACTTATGTTTCTTCTATCCTTTCTGCTCCTGGGTATTGACAATTTCAAACAACATGGCCAAGATTATAAGTGTATAAGCATTGTTCACATACAATTTTTTATTTCTCTGGTAAAAATACAAAAGAGTAGAATCTCTGGATCATATGACTGGTCTTTGCTCAACATTTTTAGAAAGTGAGAAATGCTTCACAAAGCAATTTTGTTGCTTTACCTATATGATCATTGTGCATGAGAGTTTCTGTTCCATCCTGCCAACCCTAGGAAGGCCAGTCAGCTTGTCTTCAATTATGGAAATAGGCATTTATACATACTCTCATTATGTTTCTACTTTGCATATCCCAAATGACTAATGATCATGTTCCTATATGCTTCTTCAATATATATTTTTTCTTTGGTGAACTGTCTATTTCAGTTCTTTGTCTAGCCTTTAATTGGGTTTCAAGAACTTTTAATAGGGGCTGGAGAAATGGTCCAGGAATTGAGAGCACTTGTAGAGGACTCATGTTCTGTTCCCAGCACCTACATGGTGGCTCACAGCCACCAGTAACTTTTATTCCAGGAGATCCAAGGCTGTCTTCTGGCCTCTACAGGTACTTCAAGCATGTAGGCAAACAACATATAGGCAAACACTCATGCACATATAAATAGTTGTTTTTCAAAAGAACAATTATTTACATATTCTTGATAGCACCGTTTTATTAGATTTATGGTACAAAAATGTTTATTTCTTACTTTTATGGTTTTTAACCACAAACTTCACTTTTATATTTGTTAGGAATCCTATGTTCCATTATTATATTTTCTGTTAAACAGTAAAGAACCTTAAAACAGATATTTATAGTTTTTATAACATTATATATAATTATATGTATATATAATTTTTAAAATGTATAGTTACTATTTCTAATGTTCTTTGTTCTTTTCTGTGGATTCATATTTTTACCCAGGCTCATTTTCCTTCTGATTGATGTATTTGCACATAATCTCTTGACATTGCAAAAAGGCAATCTACAATGCTCAAGCTTTAGGTGTGCACAACGGCATTACAAAAATTTATTTTGAAAAGTCCTGATAATGTTTTAAACAAATGCATAACTTTTGCGTTGGGCTTCATTCATGGCTTTTCTTGGCTGAATGTGACCCACAGGCAGGCCACAAGTTGATATACTTGGTATATCAACCTGGTGGATGTTTGTGAACATTTCTTACAATGCATTTGATTGAAAGTAAACTCAAAATTTGACTGATTAAAACAAAAACTATATTTCTCTTGGGTTTTTGAAGAATACCTTAGCTGGGTATAAAATTCTAGGTGTGCAGGCTCATTTCCATCTTGCTGTTTCTAATGACATAATTCATGTGAAAAATATGCTTTTGTGCTTTTTTGATCCCCTATTCATGGTATGTCTTTTCCCTCTTTATTTCCTCCACTGTGGTTTTATGCAGTTTGGTTATAATATGTTGTTGATGTAGTTTTCTTGGTGATCCCTGTGCTTGTGGTTTATTCTGCCTCTAGGATCTACATATTCATAATTTTCTTAGTTTAAAAATATACTTATCTAGTATTTCCTTGACTACTGTTTCTGACACCCCCCACCCCGAGAACTTAATTGTATCTATCTTTGTCTCTTGGAAGCTATTCCAGGGTTTACTGATGTTCCTTGTGTCTACTTAGGTGTCTATTATCTTTTTCTCTGCTTGTTTCATTTTGTACAGCTTCTGTTGCTATGTCAACATGATCATGAATCTCCTCTCTTACAAATGCAAACTTGGCATTTATCTTGCTTGGTATATTTTAAATGCCAAAACCTGTCTTTCTTAGCCCTAGACACTCAGCCTGCATCTTTTTCTAATACATATTTTATATCTTGCATTAACTTCTTCAACATGTAGTAAAACACAATTAAAATACCTTCTTAAAAGTCCATGGCTACTAATTTTAACATGCTTGTTATTTCTATATCATTTGTAATTGCATCTTTTTCCTCTGAAAGACTTTTTAATTCTCCTTCTCTTTAGAAAGCCTTGTAGTTTTTTATTAGATACCAGAGAATGTAACATTTGCTTTTCTGGATGCTTCATAGTTTTGAATTCTCCCCACAGTCTTGAGTTACACTTTGGGATGTAGTTAAAATTTGACAACAGTTTTACATTTGTTGGGATATTGCTTTTAAGATAATGATGGTCCTATAAGTATTTTGTTTACAATTAATAACGCCTAGCTAAAAATATAGGAAAGATCTTTTTACAAACTGGACTGTTCTGGGAGTTCCCTGGAGGCTGGCTGAGAGACATGTCTTTGCCCATGAATTGCATCTGATTTTAACTCCAAGAAATGTTCCCTGGACCTTGCAGAGTGTTTGAGACTCCCACGTGAATCAGTTCTTTGATAACATGTGCAGGAAGGCCCACAGATACCCACAGCCTGGTGTTTAGTTCTCTTTGGATATATACTTTTCACTGCAGCCTCAAGCTATGGTGGTCTTCTTGGGTTCATAACTCTTGTTCATCAACTCATAGATTCTATCACACACTGCCTGCGTTTTCCCCTTATGCAACAAATTTGGTCAACCATGTCCCAGAATTCCTTGTTATCTGTCTCTCTGGGACCAACATCAAGAGAGCCAGTCGCTGCTAGGCAGTGGTGGTTTATGCCTCTAATCCTAGCACTCAGGAGGCAGAGGTAGGCAGATTTCTGTTCGTTCAAAGCCAGCCTGGTCTACAGAATGAGTTGCAGGACAACCAGGGCTATACATGGAAGCACTCTCTTGAAAATAAAAACAAGTGGGGGGGGATGGAAAGAAGATATCTAGTATCACTAGACCAGCATCACTGGAACAGCATCACTGTATTTATTTTGCCCATTATTTAAAGATTTTAGGGAACATAAATCCATTCTTTGTTTCGCTTGCTTAGCCTGGGTAGAATTATTATGTTACTTAGTTAATTAAAAACTTAATCCAAAAGAAAAAAATAGTTTTTGAAAACTGATAAAAGACTGAAATAAATTAGCATAATTTTACATCAAGTGAAGGTCATAACAGTACAGAATAATTGTAATAAGTTCCAAAAATGCACAGTTGTTCTTTTCAGGTTCTATACAGAGGCAAGAAGACCTCAAAATCTTACAGAAGTAAAATTGTGACACGATAATAGTAATGTCATTTTATTCAAACTATATGTTTTAATATAGCATATATTAAACTTTATGTTAATATCATTAGAGATCAGAGTTTTCAGCATAAAAATTATAACAGCAAAAGAAGTTAAATTTTAGTAATATTTTTATCAGAAATGGAAATATTAGTAAAAACTCAAATTATTTTCTTTCAAACATACATTTCTCCTAGCTTTGTCCATTGATGGGGCCTAGAACAAATGACGATAGTAGTTAATGTTTCAAAGACTCATATTTTGGATTCAGAAACCCTTGGAGGAAAGGCTGATTCTCTAAAGTCAAACCAGGTAAACAACAATAATACCACATATTATATTTAAAGAAGGGACTTTGTTTAGCTAGTAATGAGCCTTGTGATGGAAACACCTGAGGTTTCCCACTGGCCCATAATGAGAAAATTTGAACATAAAAAAAGAACAATGAATATGCTTGTCTGAGATATAGTACTAACCCACAGCCTATCTATTCATAATGAAGAAAAAGAGAAGGCAATTGATAAATTGATTAATTAATTAAAAGCCATAAACACAAGATAACTGAATCTCAATGAAAGTATCAACATTTTCCCCTGTAAAAACTGGCAATAAAACATACTGATTCAGCATTTAAGAAACTATACACGGACTGTATTCTTGATAGAAAACATAAGGTAAAGTAAGGATTTTGTTCAAAGGAAGCATTACGCTCTTTATTCTCTGACCTTTAAGGTTTTGAGAAAGGGTTTTTCTATGTAGCTCAGTGTGGCCTTCATGCCTCAACCTTCTGTAATGCAGTTGTGTACCATCACTGACTCTACAGGTTTTTAGTTGCTAAAAGCCAGGAATGTATGTAAGAGAATTAGGATATGCCTTCTTGAATGAAAATCAGAAGCGTAAATGCTTACAGAGTAATGGTAGTCACAAGCTTTCACATGCTAGCTCTTCTATAAATGCCACACTTAAAGTTCCATTTGTGAAGAAAAAAATATAGAACTTTGACAAATGGGTGAAGTTATTTTAAATCTAAGAATCTGCTTTCTCTCTGTACTTTGATAACCATTTATGGCTACATATAATATCCCATCTCCACCTGATAAGCAGATCAATAGCAAAGAAAAGCACACTAGCACACAGAAACTAATAGTTGTTTGGAGGGCCCGAGCAAATCTCAAGCCAGGATTGATAAAAAAGAGGATCTAAGAAATGATAGATATAGTTTTGCACATAACCCAATCATATATTAAGACATTCTAGTAGCAAAGTTCTTTATAAAATAAGAACTAGACATGAAAATAATATAAGGTAAACATTTTTAAAGGACTAGAAAGGACAAAATATCAAACATGTTTTTTTTTCCTAGAAACATCCTTGAGATCAAACAATTCTGACTCTTAGGAGGCTGGCTGGGGACTGGCTTTGATAATAATTTGGGAAAGTTACTTAAACACTTCTGGGATCAATTTTCTCATCTGTGATATAGGGCCATCAAATAGAGTTATTCAGAAGAATAAAAAAGACATTGCATATAATTAATGAAAGCAAGATAGTCCCATAGTACAAAGAGATTTATATTATTTTTAGTGTGTGTGTGTGTGTGTGTGTATGTGTGTGTGCACGCACACGCGAGCACATGCACATATAGACGAGTTTAGTTGGTGTCCACTAAGGCCAGAATATGGTATCAGGTCTCCTAGAGCCTGAGTTACAGGAGGTTGTGAGATGCCCAGCACAGGTGCCTGTAACTAAACTCTAGCAGGAGAAGCAAGCACTCTTGACCACCAAACCTCCTCTCCAGCTCCTCTCCCCACATTATACACTTTTAAATATGTTCACTTGGATTCTGCCTTCAACATAGGTTTTAGGTGAGCTTAAGATTGCGGCTGTAGCTGGGAACATGATAGGTTGTTAGTTCACAGTTTAAGGATTCTAGTATCCAATAAGATAAACTTAGACCCTAAGAATAAGCAGAAGATCCTCTGAGAAAGGAAGCATAGGGAGAAGGGTAACTGGAGTAGTTAGTGCATAGGATAACGTGTCTTAGTAAAGAGGATTTGCTACTGGGAGAGGTGATATCTTTACATTGAAGACTTAAGTGTCCTAAGAGATAGTCTTACTGATGTCTACACCCATCAGTTTTCATTTATGACACTCTTCAATAGAAACACTAAAAATGAGCAAGAGAAAGAGTCCTGATCATAGCCAGACATTGCTCAGTTAATTGGAATATGGAAGGCATCCTTTTCTTTCACATGTCAGTGGGTCTTAGTGCCTTGTCTTTGGAGATTACTCTTATACAGCTCTGCTTTCTGAGACAGATGTCAAGCCTGCATCAGTGTTGCCTTTCCTGCTCCATTTGCTGTCTGCTTCCACTCCCACCCTGCACTATTTGCAGGTAAGTGTATAAAGGAATGCACATTTCCATGCTTGGATGCTTTCATGTTGAATCATCAAAGTTGTGAAATTCCCTTCAGAAAGGATTGCTAAGCACTGTGGGCATTGCTTATGTTAGTGCAGCGCTTGGACAACTTTGCTAGTTTTGAATCTGACCTTAACAGCTATGAGAACTCATAGGTGGATGGGCAGAAATCTACATATGTGAAAACAAGAGCAGATGCTAGATTGGTGGTAACTGGCCATCAAAGAATTTTGAGACTCAGTAGATATCATCATAATCCTATGAGCTAACCTTTTTAATACTTCTGAATTAAATGACATATGCTAAGAAAATGATGCTATTCTGCACCTTTTTCCTACTTAAAACATAGAAGGAGAACTCAAATCATTATTGACTAATAATTTCTGGACGGAAAAGACTGCATAATAAATCATCCAAAAATCAATTTAAAGACATCTACAAAAGAACGGTCACTGGCATTGTTACAAACAGGTCTTGACTGATCTAATCTTCCAGGGCAGAATGACAGGGCTGCCAGATTGAGGAGAAAAAGTGGAGACAATCTATCTTGAGCTCATTGAGGGATAGGTCCTAATTCACATGGCATCCTCATTAATAACAGTGTCTTGGTAGACTTTATCTGTGCTCTCTTTGCTACACTGCTAACAGGTGGCTTTTGGTTCCTATAGCTCTTCTGAGTCAGTCAGTCCCAAGTTCACAAATCCAAATAATGAGTCCTAAGAATCTCTGCACTTGTCCAGGTTGTGCCTTCCATCGGAGGGTCCTGCCCCACTTCACTTTCTTGGGCAGGGACAAAACTGACAAGCTCCTGGAAGTGAGTCATTAAGTTCTGTTGTGAGTCTCTCCCTCTTTATTCTTATAAAGAGAGAGAAAGAGTGAATCTTTCTCTTTATTCCCATAGCTCTCTTCCCACTTCTATACCCAATGATAGACATGTAGGCTCTTGAACAACCTGCTTGAAAGCCATAGCATCTGAAGGGAGATAAAGAGAATATGTTGGGTTTAGTTACCAACTCTACATTGGTGAGTAAATTCTATTACTGTGACTTAATAAGGAGATGCTGAAATGTTCTCAGTGCATGAAATGAAAAAAATATGTAGCAAGTGGCACATTGAATTCATACATGTAGAGGAAATCTAGATTCAGAGTGACTAGGACTGTGGACTCTGCCCCATTGGCTCTGAATCTTCAGGCTTCTTTGCTAGCACTGCATCCTTGAGTAACTTACTCAACTTCTCTGTTGAGGCTGCTGTGCCACCCGCTGCTCCTACCCTTTTTTTTTTTAATTAATTTATTTTTATCTCAATCACAGGTTGGGTACTTTGAATCCCAGGCGTAGCCCCCTCCCCC
>CM053767.1:47708914-47835802 GCA_028658305.1 Pachyuromys duprasi | reverse complement strand
GTAGGAGTTCCGCTCACCTGGCACTCACAATGCTGGCGTTTTAGGTCCCAGAGTTCAGTCTCCTGGTCGCTGCGTTGTTTCTGCTCTCCTACTCCTCAGACACAGTGTTCTCTCGTGGCAGCCATCTTGGATCCCCTCTGCTCCTACCCTTTATTTATACAGCATACTCCCTGAAGAACTGTCAGTTCCATTGAATTAACCTGAGAGCATGAACTAATGGACAAAAATGGAAAACTATAAGCAATGATCTCAGTCATAATATTATATTCCAAAGAGCTTAAATTGGTGAAGCTGGCAGTTTTTAAACTCTGTTACTAAATGATCTGGATTTTGTGCATTCACATTGGCAATTAACATCATCTGTAATATAATTTCAGTGGTAAAATGGAAGAGATTTTTAGAACTTAATTTGTTCTGAGGTAAAGTCTGTGGTTGTAGCCAAGTCTCAGTAAGGTTAGAGATACCACTTGAAGCAGAGATAACATGTCCTCAAGGGAAATCTAGTTTAGGCTATTTTGTCCCACTTACAATTAAAATCAGTTTTCACTTAGTAAAATGACACAGGTATGCCTATTTTTATTTTTTTATTTATTACAATTTATTCATTTTGTAGCCCCACTGTCATCCTCTCCCAATCCTGCCCTCCCTCCCTCATCTCCTCTCATGCCCCTTCCCCAATTTACTGACAGTGAAGACCTCCTCTCCTTCCATCTGATCCTAGCCTATCAAGTCTCATCAGGACTGTCTTTTCATAGTCTTCCTCTGTGACCTGATAAAGCTGTTCCCCCTTCAGGGGAAGGTGATCAAAGAGCCAGCCACTGAGTTCATGTCAGAGACAGCCCCTGTTCCCCTTACTAGGGAGCCCATTTGGAGACTGATCTGCCACTGAGGTATGCCTATTTTTAAAGCACCATTTTGTTCTCTTTTATTTCATTCTTTTGGAGGCAAGAACTATGGTCTTAATGAACATGGAATAATCTACAGTCCTGTGGCTGTGAAATGGTGATGCCTGGAGTGAATTCAACAGTCTTTGTGGTTCTTGTGTCTGCTGGTTAAAATATGGTAGATGCTCTGCCTGTATGAATCTCATGGCCCTGCCCTGAGGAAGCCTGTCTTTGGCTAAGCCTAACTTCCCCTTGACCTCATAGAACACCCTGTGTTTACTAGGAGTGCTGAGGTGAGTTCTGGAGGTTGGCAAGGCTAACAGGAAGGGAACCACAGATATGATGTCTGCTGCCAGTCCTTCACTCCCTTTCTTCCTCCCTCTTTCCCCTTCCTTCACTCCCTTTCTTCCTTCCTTTTTAATTATCTTCTCTCTCATTGCTCTTTTTTTTTTTGACATAGTATCTTGCTATGTAGACCAGAACTGTGTTGACCTTGAACTGTGGCAATCCTAAAGTGTTGGCATTATGGGCATTCTAGGTTTCTCTATTTTTCCTGTGTGGGAGGGAGTGCACCTGTGCATTGGTGCCTGAATGCATGCCTTTGTGTGTATGTGTGTGTGTGTGTGTGTGTGCGCGCGCGCACATGTGCTTACATTGACCTATGGAGGCTAGAATTCAATGTTATATGTCTTCCTCAACTCTCAATTGCTCTCTATTTATTTGTTTGTTTATGTGTTTATTTATTTGCTGACATTACACCTTTCAATGAACCTGAAGTTTTGCAACCCAGTTAGGCCCCCAACACCTCTTTAACACTCAGTACTGAGCCTGGATTTTTACATGGATGCTGGGAACATGACTTCAGGTCCTTGTGCCTTTGTGGGAAAGGCTTTTCTGACATCTTCCAAACCTCTCCTGTTCTTTTCAAACTTATACTTCCTTTATTGGAACTTGGTCATGCAGCTGAGGGAGCCCAGCTCTTCCTGGGAAATTATTCTGGGTAGACAGAATTCCATAGGCATTGAGAATCTAATGGACCAGGGGTTTCTGGAGCTTGTGGTTTGCCTGGACTGGATAGATGATCTAAAGGCTAGGCAAAGCAAGGCATGGGGAACCAAGTTGTGATATGATGGGCTGGTCTTGGAAGGAAGCTAAAGGCAGAGAAAGGAAGAAATTCTGAGATGCATATTAAGGACTAGGCACCCCTGAATGGCAATAGTCCTCAGATCCTCAAAGATTAGTGATGTGGTCAACCCTGTTCTGAAACACACACACACACACACACACACACAAGGTCCTTGCCAAGCATGTTAAGCTATGAATTTTGAGGTGTCCATATATAAAAACTGAGAATAATTAATACTTTTCAAATATGTTAGCAGAAAGAATGTGCCTTAACCTAGGGTGGGTCTTATTCCTACCTCTCAACTAACACACCAATGAGACCACCAGTGTGCACACACCCCACACCCGAGTGCCAACACACCATGTTATGGGTACTTTTGAGCTCCGTTTTGCATGCCAAACCATAGCAGGTCTGTGCCTGTTGAACATGACCAATACCACCATGTGAAAGCCTACAGATGAACTGTGAAACAATGTCACATGGCCAATCTTTATCAGTTTCTGTGGGTTCCCTTAAGGTCACGCCTGTGAGGCCCTGGTTCCAGTAACACAATACATTCCAAGGCTTGCAATTACGCTAATGTAACCAGTTAAAAGGAGAGAATAGCCCAGTTCATGGGGGAGGGGACACCACCACCCACTGGCAGTGCTCTCTGGAAAATGGTGACTCTCCCAGCACTTCAGGTAAAATGATAGAACAGTGACCATAAGCTCAAAGCATCCCACACAATGAAGCACGTCTGTCCGGTGCTTTCAGGGGCACAGTAAGTCTTCAATATCGCCATTAGAAAAGACTCAAGTTGTCACTGATAGGTTGAAAATGCTTAGCTATATTTTTTTAAATTTCATAGTTCATTCTTTTGTGTTTATAACTGCACATCTACTTAAATTACACTTTTAATACATATGTTAATAAACAAATATATTGAATGTGTGTCCCTTATTTAAAATGTTTAGAACCAAAATATTGTGATTTTTATTTTTCAAATTTTGGAGTATTTTTCCTGCACCCACTAAGATATAACAGGGGATGGGATGCAAATTAAAATATGGAAATTACTTGAGCCGCTTTTGGATATATGCCTAGAAGTGGTATACCTGGATCTTGAGGAAGCACTATTCCTAGTTGTCTGAGGAAGTGCCAGATTGATTTCCAGAGTGGCTGTACAAGTTTACATTCCCACCAGCAGTGGAGGAGGGTTCCCCTTTCTCCACATCCTCTCCAGCATGTGTTGTCACTTGAGTTTTTGATCTTGGCCATTCTGATGGGTATAAGGTGAAATCTCAAGGTTGCTTTGATTTGCATTTCACTGATGAATAAGGATGCTGACCATTTCCTTAAGTGTTTCTCTGTCAGATATAGGGTTGGTGAAGATCCTTTCCCAATCTGTAGGCAGTTGCTTTGTTCTGACTATAGTGTCCTTTGCTTTAAAGAAGCTTTTCAGTTTCATGAGGCCCCATTTATTGATTGTTGCTCTTAGAGCCTGTGCTGTTGGTGTTCAGGAAGTTGTCTCCTGTGCCAATGAGTTCAAGATTTTTCCCCACTTTTTCTTCTAAGCGGTTTAGTGTGTCTGGTTTATATTGAGGTCTTTGATCCACTTGGACTTTAGTTTTGTCCAGGGTGATAAATATGGATCTATTTGCATTTTTCTACATGTAGACATCCAGTTAGACCAGCATCATTTGTTGAAGATGCTGTCTTTTTTCTATTAAATGGTTTTGACATCTTTGTCAAAAATCAGGTGTCCATAAGTGTGTGGATTTATTTCAGGGTCTTCTATTTGATTCTATTGATCCACTATTCTGTTTCTATGCCAATACCGTGAAGTTTTTAGTATTGTTGCTCTATAGTACAGCTTGAGATCAGAGATGGAAATACCTCCAGAAGATCTTTTACTGTAGAGGATTGTTTTAGAAATTCTGGGTTTCTTATTGTTCCATATGAAGTTGAGAATTTTTCTTTCAAGGTCTGTAAATAATTGTGTTGGTAATTTGATGGGGATTGGATTGAATCTGTAGATTGCTTTTGGTAAGATGACCATTTTTAGTATATTAATCCTGCCAAGCCATGAGCATGGGAGATCTTTCCATCTTCTGATATCTTCTTCTAATTCTTTCTTTAGAGACTGGACATTTTTTTTCATACAAGTCTTTGACTTGCTTGGTTAGGTTCACACCAAGGTACTTTATGACCTTTCTGGCTATTGTGAAGGGTGTTGTTTCCCTAATTTCTTTCTCAGTCCCTTTGCCTTTTGTATACAGGAAGGCTACTTACTTTATTTGAGTTAATTTTGTATCCAGCCACTTTGTGGAAGATGTTCATCAGCTGTAGGAGCTCCCTGGTAGAATTTTTGGGGTCACTCAGGTATACTATCAAATCACCTGCAAATAGTGATACTTTGACTTCTTCCTTTCCAATTTCTAGGCATATGTCCAAAAGAAGCTCAAGTACACAATAAGGACATTTGCTCAACCATGTTTGTAGCACCTCTATTTGTAACAGTCAGAAGCTGGAAACAACACAGATGCCCCCCAACTGAGGAATGGATACAGAAATTGTGGTACAACTACACAATGGAATATTACTCAGCAAAAACACAAAACAAAACAAGGATATCATAAAATTTGCAGGTAAATGGTGGGAACTGGAAAGGATCATCCTGAGTGAGCTATCCCAGAAGCAGAAAGACACACACGGTATATACTTACTCATATAGACATATACTATAGGATAAACCTACTAAAATCTGTATACCTAAAGAAATTAATCAAGATAGAGGACTCTTGCTAAAATGCCCAATCCCCATCCAGAAGGGCAAAGAGGATGGACATCAGAAGAAAGAGAAAACAGGGAACAAGTCAGGAGCCTGCCACTGAGGGCCTTGGAAAGGCTCTGCCATGCAGACTATCAAAGCAGATGCTGAGACTTATGGCCAACACTTGGGCAGAGTGCAGGGAATCTTATGAAAGGAATGGGAAATCGTAAGATCTGGAGAGGATATGAACTCCACAAGAAGAGCAACAGAACCAAATAATCTGAGCACAGGGGTCTTTCCTGAGACTGATAGTCCAACCAAGTACCATGAATGGAGATAACCTAGGACCCCTGCACAGATGTAGCCCATGGCAGTTCAGTGTCCAAGTTGGTACCCTAGTAAGGGGAACAGGGACTGTCTCTGACATGAACTCAGTGGTTGGCTTTTGGATCACCTCCCCTTGAGGGGGGAGCAGCCTTGCCAGGTAACAGAGGAAGACTATGCAGCCACTTCTAATGAGACCTAATAGACTGGGATCAGAGGGAAGGAAAGGAGGACCTGCCCTACCAGTGGTCTTGGGGAGGGACACGGGTGCAGAAGGGGGAGGAAGGGAAGGATTGGGACGGGAGGAGGGAGGGAACTACAGGGGTATATAAGGTGAATAAAGTGTAATTAATAAAGAATTTAATAAAAAAGCAAAAAAATGGAAATTACTATATTTGAGTATTTCAGATACATATTTTCTATATAACCTGAAGGGAATTTAATACTAATTTCCTGTACCTCTCTTTTGACAGTAACCTTTCACACAAGGCTAGGTGTGAAGTGGTACTGTGCTAAAGCACAAACAGACTCTTCCAAAAATGGGAGCACTGCAAAGTTTTGAGCCAAGGATGCCCAACCTCTGTATATGTTGCCGAGCATCCCTAATTTATTTTTATGTGTTTTATCCCTGATTTAATATCTTATACACATAATGCGATTTAACAGCTTCTGGCAATGTGTCACCAACACAGAAACACTTACTGCTGGCAAGGGGAAAAAATAAAAGAAGGTATCTTATGAGAACTTGCTGTTCTTGTACCTTCATTAAAAGAGGTTGTGTGTGTGTGTGGCGGGGGCGGTGGGTATTTCTCCTAATCAGAATTAAAAATTCTTAAGTTTGCGGAAATAACAAATAAAAGAATAAATAGCTTTTAAAGTCAGTAGGATAGTAGCTAATCAACACTCACGGGGTGTGTATGTGTGTGTGCCAGTTTGTAGGGGTGTGCATGCAGGCACAGGCAAATAGAGGCCTGAGGCATCAGATGCCCCAGAGATGGAGTTACATGTGGTTATGAGGAGCCTGAGCACTCGACCACTGAGCCCTTTCTCTAGGCCCTCTGGATATTTATGTAGGACACACTGAAGTGTAGTGTAAAAGGACACAATTTTCCAAGTAACCCCACTGGGAAAGTCCTCATTCTTTAAAATTTTAAATAGAGAAATGTGTCCTTAGGAATTTCCTTCAAGGTCAGGACTTATTTTTTTTAATTTATTTTTTATTTTATATGAATCACAGGTTATGTACTTTGTATCCCAGCCATAGCCCCCTCCTGCATTCCTTCCCTATCTCCCCATCCCTCCCTGATCTCCTCCCTGCTCCTTTCCAAGTCCACTGTTAAGGGAGGACCTCCTCCCCTTCCATCTAACCCTAGCTTATCAGGTCTCTTCAGGGCTGGCTGCAATGTCTTCTTCTGTGTCCTAGCAAGGCTGCTCCTCCCTCGGGTGGGGGTCAAAGAGCCAGCCATTGAGTTCATGTCAGAAATAGTCCTTGTTCCCCTTAATAGGGTACCCACTTGGATACTGAGCTACCATGGGCTACATCCGAGCAGAGGTTCTAGGTTATATCCATACGTAGCCCTTGGTTGGAGAAACAGTCTCATAAAAGACCCCTGTGCCCTGATATATTTGGTCCTTATGGAGCTCCTGTCCTCTCCAGGTCTTACTAACTCCCCCTTCTTTCATATGATTCCCTGTACTGTGACAAAGGTTTGGTTATGTTTCTTAATATCTGCTTTGATACACTGCTAGGTAGAGTCTTTCAGAGGCCCTCTTTGTTAGGCTCTTGTCCTGCTACTTTAATTGTTTTTATGCCGTTCTACAATCCTCTCCACAGAGTTCTCTGTTGAACATTACCAAACTCATTCTATGAAGCCACAGTCACCTTGATACCTAAACCACACAAAGACCCAACAAAAAAGAGAACTTCAAACCTGTTTCTCTTATGAACATTGATGCAAAATACTCAATAAAATACTTGCAAACCAAATCCAAGAACACGTAAAATATATCATCCACCATGACCAAGTGGGCTTCATCCCAGGCATGGATGTGGCCCATGGTAGCTCAGTATCCAACTGGGGACCCTAGTAAGGGGAATGGGGAGTATTTCTGTCATGAACTCAATGGCTGACTTGTTGACTGTTCCCCTGCCCGCAAGGGAGGAGCAGCCTAGCTAGATCCCAGAAGAGGACATTGCAGCTAGCCCTGAAGAAACATAAGCTAGGGTTAGATGGAAGGGGAGGAGGTCCTCCCCTATCAGTGGACTTGGATGGGGGCAGGGAGGAGATGAGGGAAGGATGGGGATAGTGGGAGGGAATGAGGGAGAGGGCTATGGCTGGGATACAAAGTACATAACCTGTTATTAATATAAAAATAAATAAATTACTTTAAAAAGGCAACAAATCAAGTAATCTGACTTAATTTTTTTTAAATAAAACTGGGCAAAACAGTTTACATTGGAGGTTTGTATTTGTTTTCAGACATTGCAGTTGCTTTAGAACTGGAAGGAAAGCTAGAGTTGGGATTTCCAGCATTGTATTTTGCTGTGTAGTGTTTTCATAGCACGTGATGAGTATAGAGATGGGTTTCTCCAGCCTGTTCCAGAGGGGTCTCATTGAGGAAGGGCATTACAATCTGGTCTTTTCCTTATTTTCTTCCACCATAGAGATAAATCAAAGGAATGAAGGTCATGGAATGAGAGCATGTCTTGAAAGAAATGAATAAATGCTGATTTAGAAACAACTATAGAATTCGTCAGATTTGGAAAAGCTAAGCTCGTCCAGTTTCCAGCTCTTTCTCATCAGCTGCCTTTGTACATAGACAAGAGCAAAACAATTTTCGTTTGTGTGGTAGCTTTCTACAGAAATCACAGATCATCTTTCATTTCACGAGTTCACACATGTCCAGGTCCTTCTGCACAGCCTTGTTCCCATAGCACTCTCACCTAAGGGCCTCAGCCTGGAGTTGCCTTCAATCAATACCAGCCTCCTCAGAGGAAGGAAGCTGAACCACCTTTAATTGTGACAGCGTTTCTCCTCCAATCGGGTCAATCCTGGGAGGCTTGACACAAATGGAAGAGTAATTTGGGGTCACAGTTAAGACCCTTGTATCAAAGCTTTTACTATCAGTGACCAAACAAAATGACCTGACAGATTGCACAATGCTCATGTGATGTGTAGTGTTTTGTTATGTTTTGTGTGTGTGGGTGTGTGTGTTTTACCATTATCCCTTTTTTATCTTCACAGAGAAAAAAAAATGACAACACATAAAACACAATATCTTTTAAGAGGTTTGGGTCCTTAGGAAACCAAATGGTGACACTGTCCTTCCCAGCCAGTGTTTATTGTCTGTGCTGCTGGTCGCATGGGGATTCTGTGCATAGAAAACAGTTTTTTAGGCCATGCCTTTAAAGTGTAACATTTTAATAAAAGCAATCGGGAGCTACAGCTGGCTGGAGGGAATGGGATGCCATCCAGCATGGTGAGTGCATTTCCTGACACTTCTCCCTCCAGAGGCCTTACCGGGCATCACTAATCAAGTATAAGATTATTTCCCATTGAGCCAAATAATACCATCACACAACATGTCAAGCTTTTACAACCAATTCATTATACTTGTCGTTCAGAACAAACCCTATGTGGGTACTAGAGGAAGTCTTTCCTAAAAATTCGGGTTTGAAAACACTTAGAAAAATAACTGAAGGAAGATGACAACGGGTAATTTTTAACTGTTACATGGGTAGATTATGATGAATTAACTTTTTCTGTTGCATGAGTAGATTATTAGTAATGTTGGGATGTTTCTTCATAGATTCATCTTTAGGTCCTTGAATAGTAAGTATAATAGAATTAAAAAAATTTTGCTGAGTTTATGAGCTATTAACATGAGTTCATATTTGTTTTTTATATCCCTGTTAGCCACTATGATGTGGTATCAGAAAAAGAAGAAGAAGGCAGAGTCACAGGTTCATAGCCCCGTAGAACTAAGGTGTAGGTGGTCTGCACAGATTCTGTACTTCAGGTACTGTTCTCCAAGGCATAAAACTTAGGAATCGTTTGGGTTGTCTTTCTGCATATAGCCAATCAGAGACTAAGTGTGCCTTTACAATACACATTGACTTAAATTGCATCTTTATCACTGTAATAAGAGTTTTAATTTTTTAATAGAGTATTTTTTCTTTTGCTTAAAACAACATAGAACTTTAATGAAATATGAATATTATAAAACAGATTTGATCTATTATAATAAGAAAACTTTAGGGTTTATGAAAATTTAAATAATTATGTAAAATTATGACAATAATTCTTATAAAAATAATTTGCCTTATTTTAATATTCAGCATATATGTACTGAATTATTAAAGTCTGAAGTTTTTTTTTCAGACAAAGGCCATAGATTTGAATAGCTTCACTTTCACCAAAAACAATGACATGTGGAATAAAGGCAAATAATTAAAACAACGTATTAACCCAGGCCGTTGATATGCCCACATAGCAAAAACAATATCCAGTAAGTAAAATCAAGCAATTCAGGGGACTAAAAAGCAGGATAGATTAAAATATCTGCATCGTGACATTTAAAAAGGGAAAGGGAGTTGGGTTAACAGCTTTTAGAGTCTTCCAATCACCCAGAATGATGACAGTGCATTCAAGTTGGTCAACTGAAAATTCACCACAGTATCTCGAGTATCTTAAATGGAAGGCAACATAAAACACACACACACAGAAAAAATATATCAAACAAAGATAATTTCTGTACAGTTAAATACACATGTTTTGAATCAAGAAACTCTGCCCTAGAAAACATGGATACAGCCATAAGCAAATAATAATAGCTTCTACCACAGCATTTTGTTTTATATAGTTGTCTAGGCACCACAATTAAGTGGGGGAAATATGCTATTCTGAAAGAGATATACTATATACGAAGTAATCTGGAAAGGCTGTTAACTATGACATTTTTGTTGTAGAACGGCAGGTTTATAATCTATTCAGAAAGCAAAGTACCGTGTATATGTGTGTGTGTGTTTGTGTGTGTGTGCATGCACATATGTGCTTTTCAGCTTAAAAACACTGAGAATAACACCAGAGGACTTGAAGAAGCTTTAGTTGCATGAAATAATTACTTTGAGGTGGGAGAGAAAGTTCAACCATTAAAAGAATGCATTGGTTTTGCAGAGGACCTGAATTTGGCTCCATGAGTACAGGGCAGCTCACAGCTGCCCACTGCCTCAGCTCCAGGGGATCCATCCTCCTCTTCTGGCCGCTCTGGGTCCTGTACTCATAGGCACACATACCAAGGGACCCATAATTAACAATAACAAAATTTCGCATTTTCAAAATAAAACACTAATTTATTTTTTTCTTTAACACGACCAATTTGAAACAAAGAAGGTTTCCGTTAAATCTGGTGTATAAGTTACATGATGGTCTGGTAGACTGTTCTTGTACTTTGTTGTATATTGTGAACACACTAGACTTAAAAATAACATTTAAAAGAAAGCCCCTTTCTTGACTGATTTACATAAGTTAGAGAAATGTTTTAAAACAGGCCATGTCAAACAGCTTGCTCCTGAAAGACTGCCTCACCAACACTTACAAATCTAAAGCAAATGGCATCATTTTAAAAGCAATTTGTCTAATAACAATACATTTCCCTCAATGAGATTGGTTTTTCTTTTCAAAAGCACTTTCAAACTCTCTTTTACACTTTCCTGAATTATTTTGCTACCTTGGATGTTATGGTTAATATTGGTCATCAGTCTGACAAGATCAAGAGTCACCTAGGAGAGATGCCTCTGGGCACATCTGTGAGGGATCATGTAGATTGTGTGATGAAGTGGGAAGCAATGCTTGCTGTCACAGCACCATGCCTTGGGCTGAGGTCATGGACTGAACAGAGTAGAGAAGCAAGTTGAGGAACAGCATTCATTAGTGAGGTTGCCATGTGAGCAACTGGACTTCTGATCCTGCTACCATGCCTTCCTACCATGCTGGAATGTGTCCCCTGGAATCATAAGACAATAGATTCTTATTTTCTTAAATTGTTTCTTATGAGGCATTTTGTCACTTCAACAAGAAAAAAATAATTAATACGGAAACATGATGATGTCTTACATTTAAATCTTGCTCAGGGTGCTGTGACCTCCTACTCCCTCTCTTAGTCTTGCCTGTGTATGTATCTGTCCAGGCTTTAACACCCACTGCTCAGTGTAAATTGGTCCCTGCCCTGGGAGAGCTTTTGTCCAGAATTCTCTGAACAGTCCCACGGGGTTGTGAGTTTAGAATTTACTCTAAAAAGGAAACTTAGAACTGATGGACAGGGAGAGAGTTCAGTCCTTGGAGAAAGGAAAACACCTTAAATGTAAATCATAAGACAGACCAAAAGTCCCATCAATAAAAATAATTTAAAAAGTCAGCATATGGATAGATCACAAGAGCAAGAGCAGGACTGAGGAGATGTGTCATCTAGTAAAGTGTTTACTTTGAAAACATTGAGGATAAAAATTTGGGTTGCCAGTGCCTTTGTTAAAAATAAGTAAATAAAAATAAAATTAAAAATTTAAAAGACTGGGTATGAAGGTACACACTTATAGTCCCAACTATGACCAAATGGGAGGCAGAGAGAGGTGGATCCCTGGAGACTGATGACAGCTAGCCTAACCTACTGGCCAAAGTTCCATGCTAATGAGACAAAAAAATATGAAAAACACTAATGCAAAAAGGGTCTGCAAACCTATACACATATATGCACACACGCAAATATTACAAGAGTAGAATGACAATGGGGAAAAGATGTGAAGGAGCTTGGCATTCAGAAATCTTTCTAGAGAAATGAAACACACATACAAGACATAGATTTAAAAAAACGGGGAAAGACACACAGTCATGTAGCAAGACAGCAAACACTAACTAAGGGACATACAGGAAATCAAATGTAGAGGATGTTTACTGACCACCTCTGAAGGAAATAAGTCAGCAAGAATGAGGAAGGTCAAAGCACAAGCTGACCCATGCTGCAGCTTTCTAATCTACCTCAGTGAGATGGGAAGCATGCATCCCGGCCATGGTAAATGCCACTCATTGACCCTATCTATAGCTAATGCTTTGATTCCAAATAAGGATGTTGACTACAGTGACATCTGAGAGCCACAGAGGAATTCTCCAACATCCTCTTAAAGTCCATTATAACTATGCCTCTGTGCTGGCAATAGGGAAAACTGAGTGTCCAGACATGAAGGAATGTTGTTGGCAAAGTGGCAGACCCATTTGAACTCAGTGTTTGGGATCTTGCTACAGAGCAAGATAGAACACATTTCCTGAGAACCTCACATAAAAGTGGGCGACAATGCTTCATCAAGTCTCAAATATTGTAATTTATCATGTGTTTTTCCAACAAAGAAATCAGCAATAAAATTCCAGGAGGCAAGATAACTGCACTGGCATTCACAAGACAATGATGAAGAGTTTGAGTAGGCTTTTCACATAGGCTGGAGCTTAAATGTAGGCTCAGCACCTTTCCAAGGATGCAGGCTGAGCCCCCATTTCTGAGTCTCAGTGTCCCCATCCATTAAGTATGGCTAATAATACATACTTGGACAGGTGGTTTGGTGGAAACAAATTATGTTGGTCAGGTAAGATGTTTTACCCTCAGAGACAGCATAAGTCCATTCACCATGGCCTCCAAATGGTAGCTGCTGCTCTGTGGACCTGTCATGGTGGTGGTGATTGCCAGCAATCATCCTTAAAGCTTTATGTTGTTTCTGACAACATCTCAAACATAAAGATTTGGGAGCCAGATGCTGGGGTGAAAGTTTGATAGTTGAGAAAGGCAGAGAAAGTACTCTGCCTCTCATTAAAAAGCCAAAAGAACAACAAACAAACAAACAAAAGCTCCTCAAACTAAATGTCCCTTCCTTCTTCTTGTGTGTGCATCTCTCTATCCATCCTCCTGGTTTCTTCTTACTCTCTATGGTTTTTCTGTACATTCACTCCCTGTCAACACATTGCTTGCTCCATAGACCAGGCTGGCCTATGAACTTGGAGAGCCACCTGCCTCTTCCCCCTAGTGCTATAATTAAAGGCGTGTACCACTGCTGGCTATGGAGCCCTTAAAATACTTATTCTCATAGATTTGTACTGGTTTAATTTGGTTCTCTAGCAATCCAGCCTCCTACAGATCAGAGAAGGAGTCCCTGATCCAGAGTCCATCTGCTCTGTCTACTAAAGCTCTTCATTCCATTTTATGTTTAAGCTTGGTTCATACTGTCTCCATACCATTTCTATGTACTGGGTACAGGGCACCTAGAGTGGAGGTTGGGAAAATGGTCACCCAGAAAGAGTGGGTTGAAGGGACACACTGAATTGTAGTTTTCAAAATGATGAAGGGACTGTCATCGTTCACAATGATCACATAAAATCCTGTGTGTACCTGTTCCCTCAGTAGGAACATGCCGGGCACTGTGGTAGTGTTTGGAGATTTAGCTTCGCGGATCATCCTGCTTTCTAAGATGGATGTCTCAGATTCCACCCTGGCTGTGTTTGTCTCACAAAAAAATCAGTCCTATTTCTGCAATAGAAAGAGCCAGGCCAGGAGAAACAGAGCACAGAGCATAGACCTTGAGAAAAATGGAAGATGCTGCGGGTATTCTCACTCACCCAGACTCTGGGCATCTGCATACCTACAGCAGAACCCTATCTGTTATGTTACAGTGGTATTCCTGAAAATGATGTGGTGCTTAACTGTTGCTACAGCAACTGTGAGAGAGAATAGGACATGGGTGATGCTGTGAAGGCAGAAGTATTCAACTGTGACCACAGATTACACAGGAGTAAATGACAACCATGAATCAGCTAAGCAGAATAAGGACATAGCTTCCCCCCCATCCACCCTCCACATTCTAGTCTCCTGAATGTGTAAAGTGGGGAGTGAATGTGAATATTAAACATGACACTGTAACACTAAGAAATTTCTCTGTGCTAAATGAAAATACTGAAAAATCAAAAACTGAAATGTATTTGGCTGAGGCTCTTGATCCTGGATTCCCAAGAGAATTATCTAGAATGTTTTTGACAGCTAACGTACACTTGGAACATACCCTGAAATTTTCTGAGCCTTCCTATATGTAATTCTAAAATGAAGTAAGGAATAAGCTTTCTCATGATGAACTACTAATTAGTAACAATGGACTCATGAGATATTTTATGGGTTAATAGGAGATTTCCTTATTAATTTGTGATCTAAACAACAAGAGGAAACAGGTCATGTCCCCACTTATCAAGATAAAGAATTTTGAAGTATTAAAAAACCCTATCAATAGATAAATGAGGATATAGGAGTTGAGAGAGCTTTGGGGTGACCATGTTAGGAACCCGGACAGAGCAAATATTTATGACTTTGTTCTCCTCATCCTCATGACTGAATCAGATCTTGCACGAAGTCCACCATGTGTTGTACCTCAAAGCCCCACAAATCACTAGCTCTTCTATTCCAGTTCCTGGAAAGTAAGGGGAATCTAACAGATATTCCTAGTGATCCCAACTGTAAAACAAATGACCCCGGATGGCTCCGCTCTCCAGGGGACAGCTGGTAAACCATCCCACCTGCAGTCAGACCCGACTTATCTCAGACTTGGTTGCTGCATGATTTTAGTGGTTACTCTTGGACTTTTGACAATGACCCCCGAAATTCCACAAGGAAAGAGAAATCAGTTCAAATCCACCTTCCATTTGCATTCTCAGAGATCCAGGGCAATGTTGATTTGCACCTGACAATCCTCTAATAATTTCTGGACTGGATTAGTAACCAGTTTGGTGATTTGCAAATTGAACCGCCTTTATGTAGACTCTAAGAGGAATCTAACATGTTCTGTGAGAGAAAAAGGTGTGTTCTCTTGTACTTATCACAAGATCCTGTTTCCTCACATGACACTCGTCTTTTCCAAGTTGAAGGGAACATGGTGTCTTTTCTGTTTCCAAAATAGCTTTCTATTGTTTGTTCTTTGGGATGTGAGTATAAGTCTGTTTTCTTGAGGGTCAACAGAAATGAAGTGAAAAGGCATTGCTAATCTCAAGTCTTCACCCAAATCTCCTGGTTAATTAAGTCTTTATGGGTTCAACTAAACTAGCACAATGCTTATGTCAGGTTTGTAATCAGCAACATGCTGTAGTTTTAATCTTATCAAAGATGGCGCTGAGCAGTTTCCAATAAAGTACAAAGTGGAGGATAATATCCCACCAGAATTAAATTCTTTACCTTCCATACATATGATTCATACCTTAGGGAAAGGGTCAACTTTCAAAAGAGCAGACATCTCTGAATGTATCTGAAACAGCTGTTATTCTCAAATATCAAGAAAGCAAACATCTGAATCTATGCAGAACTAAGGGTTCAAAAAATCAGTAATAAGACTTTCCATTTCAGCCCAGCAGGGCCACTCAAGTGACATTTCTGGGGAATAGAATCAACTTTCAGTAAATTAGCAAACACACACCACAAATGAAAATATTCCATTGAATATTTATAAGAAATAAAAAATTGAAGGTATATTGAAAAATTTTATTGTTTAAATGCCTTATGTTTCAAGCTAATCATTTAAACTGAAAAGCGGGATGTTGTCAGGATGGAAGAGTAATTAACATTTTATGAGGAACTGTGAGGTAGTGTCTGTTAATATAAAAAGGAAAAAATAAAAGGAAATACTCCCCAAGTTCACTATGTCTATTTCATGTTCCAGAGAACAGTTTTTAGTGTTTGGTGGCATGGTGGAGAAAAGATCTGAAGCCAGGAAACCTGATTGTGACTAATGATCTTGTGGCCTTCATTCCTCTCCTTGTTAAAATGAGAACAAAGACCAGGTTCAAAGTCTTCCCCACATTCCTTATGTATATGCAGCCCCTTTTACTGACTCAATAGTCTGAGTCAATAGGTCTGAGGGAGGTAAAGTGTCTGGAAATCCTATCCAAGAAACAAAAAAGAGTCATGGCAGAACCCAGCTCACCCTACCTTTCTGAGGAGATGTGCTCTATAACTTAAAAGGGCCCAATGTGCTCCAGGGACATACAACAGATAAGTTTGGACCCTGACTTCCATGTTTTACCCATGATACTTTTGATCATCGGGCCTAAAACATATTCATATTACACATTCTAATTAACAAGTGAATCTTTAGTAGTGTACATAAATATGTGAAGAAGCCAACTTATATGAAGTCCTCTGCAAAAGCTCCAAGTGTTCTTAACTTGGAGCTCTCTCTCTCTCCCCTCAGTCTGATTTTTCAGTACTTCCCTCAGTGTGGTTTTAACACACATTCCTGTCTCGCAGTTTTCATCCTCCTACTCATGTTTACAAAATCATACTGCTGATTCATTGCTTCATCAAGGATGTCAAAAATCCCTTGTAGAAATTCTCTCCAAAATTTGAATCTATTTAGCATTGCAAATGATCCCATTCTATTTTCTTCTCATATCCTATGGCTTGGCCAAACAATAAATGTCCCATATCCACAATTCTTCTAAGTTGTCCCATTCTTTTATTTGTTTATTGAAATTCTCTTCATCTTAACGGGCTCAAGAGTAGAAAAGGTCAAGCCATAAAATTATATTTTTCTAACACAACTACTTTAACTTTTGTGCACTCCTCTTACATGTGCTTTTTCATAAAAATCAATTTTATGCTTGTTTACATTTTCATTATAAGCTCATTTGTTATGTAATCTTGATAGTGCCCATTTTAATAGCTATCCGTCTAACTGATGTGCCTCAATTCATCTAAATGCTTTTTCTCTGAATGGCCCAGTCAGGCTCTCTGTATTTTTTTGCTGTTACAGTGTTGCAATTAATAGCTCCAGGGATAGTATTAGTTTATTTTTCCCTTTGCTTAATTCTCCAGAAGTGAAATTACTTGACTAAAGGTATAAAAATTTTATAGTCTTTGGGAGTGTATCGACAAATTATTTTTTAAAAAATATTATACCAATTTTGTTGCCATTTATAGAAAGTATACCCTTTTAAACTTCAGATTTACTGGTCTAAAGCAAAATAGAAGCATGCTTTGATATCATATTAATTTTTTCATTTTAGTAAATGCAACTTTGTTGTAATTTCAGCACTGTATTTTATGTAAATTGCTTTTTTACTAGCTAAATATATAAATTTAAAAGGTCCATTGGCCTTATCAACCTGGTTTTCTACTCTATGGTACTTCAGCATAGTTGGTGGTGTATACATAGTATTCAGTATGAATTTGTGCTGTTAATAAACATTTATTTACAACTCAAGACTTTGACACTCTTGGATGATCTATATGAGCTTCTACAACTAGGAGCATTAGTTTTTTGTCATCATTACAACAAGCATTACCTTTTAATTTTAGCTTAATATTACTTTAGAAGACAAAAATATATAGCTAAATCTAGTGCTTTGTTTTGTAAACTACCTAAAAGGTGTGTTTGCAGGCTAGTATATCCTTTCAGGGTTTTGGCTATTGTGCTATCTTCTTACTGTTTGAACTTTCTTTGGGAACAAGTACATCATCATGAACCAAGGCCTGTCCTATTTACCTTCCCCCGGGTACTGATTGGTTGTGTGGCTGCTGAATCCATAGCTACTGAAGGCTCAGAAGCACAGGCTTTGTTGCGGATCCCCGGAGCCTCAGCTTCCCTTCTATCCATGGGATATATATATATATTTTTTTTTCTCTTAGGCAGGAGGGATTTAAATTAACACGGCCAACACTCTGAGAGTCAGGATTAAGTCACCATTGCTGTTATGTTGGCCATAAGCCTCTGCATCAGCTTTAATGACAGAGCTCCTGCATGGGAAGGATGCTGGGAGCCTGATGTTTTAATGTGATTATTTGAATAAAGGGATGCTTTGAAACAGACATTTTTATATGACCTAGAAAAACAAGTCATTAAATTTTAGGAATAGTTCCATCATTAAGAAAAAGTGTTCGATTGATACTTCATTCTGCCTCCTAGATTCACTCTACCTGTCTGTCACATTATTGATCATGCATGACCTTACCTTGGAGCAGAGCAAAATAAAAAATAAAGATTAGGTTTTTAAAAACATCTTTGTAAGGTTCGTCATAGACTTAGCCATTGAATTTCTGTTTTGCCTTTCATGGTGGAATAATTTTAGTATCATAACTCACCAGTATATGGAAAGGTTCTCCAGAGAAGCAAAAGCTATAGAAAACAGAGATAGATTGATCCATAGACAGATGATAGGTAGATAAATTTCAAGAAAGAAATGCATCACGGGAGTTGGATCTTGCAATTGTGGAAGCCAAAAAACCCCAACATAGGATGTATGTAACCTGCAGAAACAGAGTCTGTGGTGTCTTTCCATCTGGGTCGGAAACCTTGAGAGGCAGGTCAGCAGATGGGGTACTTCCTCTTCTACAGAGCAAGGCCTGAGAACACAGGGAGCTGTTGCAATTCTGAAGCCTGGTGGCCTGAAAACCAGAAGGTCTAAGGGTAGAGAAGTGCAAGTTTGTTTGATTGTTTGTTTCTTTGTAAAGCCGCTCACTTCTGTCAGGCTGCCTTGTACTTCTCTATACTCTTCAGTAGGTTGGATGATCCCTGTAGTTTGATTCAGTAGTTTGATTGACTCTGCCTACTTCATCCTGAAGGCCCTCCCCCAGACACACAGTTAGCACACAGCTACACTGGCTCAGCCCGCTCAGCACATAGAATACCTATTGAATACCTGCATCCTTCCCTGTCACACCTATCTGGTGCTCAGTCCTGAGCTGCTGCCATATGAGCAGTAAAGAGGTTGTCTGTCATCGTGTCTTGTATATTTCTGCCGTTATCAGCTCCTCCACTGGTACCTCCCCTACTGCTTCTTCCTTTGCGCAAGTTCATTGTGCCATGTCTTGCTTCTCCGACCTTCCAAGATAGCTGTGTTTCAGCCTTCCCTGTACCAGAACACTGCGGGCTTTTCTGTGAAAATATCCCAGTCATTTCTTCATCTTAGCCTTATTGTGCTTATTAGGGGGCATCAAAGCCCTAGTCGATTCCCATCGTTCTACACCTGCTCCCCCAACCAATGCTACTTTGAAGTTTCTTTTTCTTTCTTTTCTTTCTTTCTTTTGTTCTTTCTTGCTTTCTTTTTTGATGATGATGATGGTCTTATCTTCAATCTACTGCAAAGCCCTGGGAAGAAAGAGCTGGGCCATTCACATTCATGTTTCCCAGGCCAGATTGAAATACATATGTGTTCATAGTGAAAAACAGTTTCAGTGAGTGATGCATTAATTTTATGCTATCACCCTTCCCTGCTTCTCCTTTTTTATCCTGAGTACTTCTTTGCCTCAGCCAAATTGAACTAACTCCTTCTGCATCTTAGTTCACATCGTTTGTCCCAGAGAGAGAAAAGCACCCAGACAACACAGACAAGATAATGACTTCTTTTCCACCTCTGTGTTCAGATACTTTTTCATAGGCAGCCAGCACCTCATCTCTTCTTCAGGAGTGCCCTGGCTGCCTCCCAGATGTGCAAACTCAGCCGCTGTCTGATTAGACACGCTCTGTCTGCTACTCACCAGTAGGCTCTGTATGTCAGGCAACCTTCCTTTTATCATTTCATTCTGTGTATACAGTAGAAGGAAGTAAACACAATGGAAAAAAAAACCATGAAAGTGTAGCTGTTGAGGTCAGGTTTTGCTTCCTCTTGCTGCTCCATTTTCTTTTGTTTACAGTGGCCTTCACGGATGCATTCCCGTTCCTTCACACTGTTTCCTCAGGCCAAGAATCTGAAAACCACCTGAGAAGCGGGACTTTGCTCACGGATAGGGAAAGCCAGCTGGCCCTTTGGGGAAAAATAACCAAGGACTGTTGTGATGTGCTCCTCAAATTGGCAGAGCAGTTCTTTGTTAACCAGTGAAGATGCTCTCCCATGAGTGAAGCACCAGCCTCCCTGCTGCCAGGAGCCCCAAGCGAAAACCACGACCAACTCATATATTTGGTTTCCTCACATTTGTGAGCATCATATATGAAATGCTCTTCATAACTGCCAGAGCTTCCGACTGACCTATGACTGGAAGTCTTGTGGTACATTACTGGCCATGCTGACACATGCATCAATGCATCAAAGTGCATTACTGGCCATGCTGGCACATGCTGCAATCCGAGCACTCAAGTGGAGATGTGAGTTCAAGGCTATCCAGGTTATATAATGATTTTCAGACTAGCCTGAGCTGCATAGTGAGAATCTGTTCCAAAATATCTGTGTATGTGTCTATCTGCCTACTGATATACAGATATATAGGCATTTTTCCTTCATGCTGTGTGCACATTCCACTCAGGCAGGGAAATGAGAAGGCCTTCAAAGCATGAAAAGATTGCTCTGCAACCTCTATCCATATGTTTACATGCTTATTAACACCCTGTAAACTCGAGAGGATGATGCTGTTGGTTTCTTCAAAATTAGTGCCTTCACAATGAAAAAAAAACACATAAATACCTCCCGGTTACTTTTCTGTTTCTGTGATAAAACACCACAAATAGAAGTGACTTACAAAAGAGTTTATTTTGGCTTATGATTGCAGAGGGATAAGACTCCATCATGGTAGTGAGGCATGGCAGCATGTGGCAGGCATGGAGGCAGGAAGAGGAAGCTGAGAGCTGGCATCCTCAAGTGTGAAGCACAGAGAGCAAACTAGAAGTAGATGAGGCTTTATACTTTCAAGGCTCACCCACAGTGACACACTTACTCCAGCAAGGCTGTACTTCCCAAACCTACTCCAAACACCAACTGAGGACCAAGTATTCAAATACCTGAGCCTACTGTGGCATTTCATTCAAACTACCATATTAGATAAAAACAAAACTGGGACACAGAATTGAAACAGATATATTAACTTTGTTCTCAAATGTCACGCTGGATTCAAGAGAAGCAGCAATGCTATATCACACCCCTATTCATGAAAAAGCTTGATCTGTTTATGAAGTAATATCAAGAATGAAGGTTTGATGTCAGTAGAGGATCAGAGTAAACCATACTCCAGGTAAGAATTATCCACTACAAAGGAGCTCTTGAAAGAACTCAGATCCCCAATTATGTGTACCAAACACTTTCTTCATCCATTTTGTCTTTTCAGGTTGTGGAGATTGCTCAGTGGCTAAAGTGCTTACCGCATAAGCGCTGTTCAGATGCTCAGAGTCCCCAGAATGCTGGGTGGGAGGACAGCACAGCTGTAATCTCATCCTTGGAGGGAGAGGAAGAGGCAGGATTCCTGTAGCAAGCTGGTTAGGGAGACGAGCCAGACTGCGAGAGCCTGCCTCAGTGAGGCAAGTATGAGATCTACTGAGGATGACTCCTGATATCAACCATCAGCCTCCACGTGTGCAAACACATAGATATATGTGAACCCATCACATGTATACCCCCGCCACAGACTTGCGCACACATATGCACCACACATACACATGCAAAGAGAACCGCAAGCACACACACACACACACACACACACACACACACACACACACACACACAGAGAGAGAGAGAGAGAAAGAGAGAGAGAGAGAGAGAGAGAACCGGAATATTTTTATCAAGGTTATTTAACTCTCACTGAATCCTGCTATGTGCTTGTTAAGCATCTCAGAGTTTATTATAAAAATCATAGCACTTTCATATCACTGTTTCCTAAATGCTCTATAGTATAAGCTGGCTGAATCATCAACCTTCCTTAAAAAGAGGAAAGGTCAGAGGCCAGCTGTTGGAGCAACTAAAACATGAGGAAAAACTCTGGGAATCAGTAAGGCCTGAACACACGTCTGCATGCACATTTCTTTCTGATTTTCCCAAGCTGCCTTTAATTTGTAGGGAAAGGCTGAAATAGTTCAGCCTAGTCTTCCTCACAAAACTAAACTCACTGTGGTGCTTGACACACCCCCTTCTCAGAGCAACAGTGTCATCCCTCGCTGAATGAGTTTCTTTAGGAATTAACATTTATATCCTCCCCACAAGACACTCCAGGGTGCGCATTACAGACAAGCAATGATATGCCTTGGCAGTTAATGGCACTCAGTCAAAACTACCAGGGCATGTCATTATTAGGTCATAATACCCACCCTGGAGTGCCTTACAGCTTAATTGTTCCCTCTTCCATTCCAGAAACCAGCAAAAGACATATTTCGTTAATGCTTCTGCTTTGTTAATGAGTTCAGAATGGATGACAACATGTGTTCCCTCACTTCTGTCTATCAAACGTGTATTCAGAAATAAATGCAGGTCGCCCAGTCCCCAATTCCAGCTTGCATATATTACTACAATAAGTTTGCCATGACTCCGATGCATTGGAAGTGAGGATTTAGTATGCAGAGTCTGTCTAAATATTCAGACATTTAAAACTCAGGAGGCGTCCCCTTCTGCCAATGTCCTTAGCATTTATCTCCTCATAGCATCTGTTTTCCTGCTAAAATTTTCCATTAATAGAGTTATGTTTTAATCTGGATTAGAATCCACAATAGACTGTTCCCAATCTTTTGCATACAGAGTTCGTGAAAGCCTGAATTAGGATGTATGTCTAGCTGGTTTTCTTTTCCATTCGCCAAAGCTCTTCAAACAGAATAGAAACTTCATTATACACCTTAAATGTCTCATTCCTCTATCCCCAAGCCACAGCCTCCTGACAACAGCATTTTAAAAACAAAGAAAAGACTGAGAAATGATGAAGAGAGAGAGCCCGGATATGCAGGTGGCTGCCTGGGAATGGGAAGGGTCTGTGTTCCTCCCAGTAAGGACCCAGATACCAAGCCAAGGAACAACCTTGCTAGGAGTGTTATCCTGGGGCAACCGTTCTTGGAAGGTTCAGAGTGAAGAGAAAGGTTTGGTTGAGGGTGTTCAATCTTTAACCTCACTTCAAGCAAGAACAATTAAAAACAAAGAACAAGGAAAAAAATCTTTGCCATTAACAACCCTCTACAAAGCCTAGTTTGGAAGACTATTTCATTGGTGAATCCTTCCAAACATTAGAAACCAAGGCCAATCTTTGTCTATGTTCCTCTGGATACAGAAAGAAAGGACATCCTCAGTTTGTCTTTGGAGGCCAGCAATAGCTTGCTACTACAATCAGACAAAGCAGGGCTGGAGAGGTGGTTAAGAGTTTATATCCAAGCCGGGCTTGGTGGTGTTTGCCTCTAGTCCCAGCACTCAGGGAGGCAGAGGCAGGCAGATCTCTGTGAGTTTTAGGCCAGCCTAGTCTACAAAGTGAGTCCAGGACAGCCAAGGCTACACAGGGGACCCTGTCTCAAACAAACAAACAAACAAAAAAACAAACAAAAAACCAGAGAGACCCTAACCAGGCACCTCAAGTCACCTGGTGGGTTGATACCCCGTGGAGGCCTCCCCTTCTCTGGGAAGAAGGAGAGATGCATAAGGTAGGACTGGGAAGAGAGGAGCGAGGGGGCTGAGATCAGGCTGGTAACAGCTGTCCACAAGAGCCAGTGATGCTGTAATAATTTTCCCCTCAAAGACTGTGAACAAGGCAAGCATGTTTCTTATCATTTTTAGTCTACATTGTACTGAAGATTCTTAGAAACTAGACTTTTTTGTTTTTGCTACAATAGTACATCAGTGTGTTCTACAAACAAACTATGAAATGGGAGAAATCAGTTTTAAAAGAAATGAAAGCAAAACAGGCCTCGCTGGGAGACTCCCCCTCTCAACCACTTGTTGCCCTCTCTCCAGATTTTGACATAAAGATTTCATCTTTCAGTAGGTGAACAAGAAAATACACACTCTACGGTGTCCAAGAGCATACTCCCCCACCTTCCACTCCTCGAGACAGTCAAACAGCAGCAAGGTTCCGTGAAATTGCTCTTCCCAGAGCAGACTTTTGGGGGATCCTGGCCACATTAGCATGCAGCAGAATGAGGCTGTGGCTCTCAGCTCACTCTGTATGCAGCTGACAGAGAGTTCGCTTTTCACTGAGATTCTCCCTTCATCAAGGTTATTCGTCCAGCAGTCACTAGCGCTGAGCCCTTTTATCAGCCCCACTCGGTAATTATAAAATATTTGCAATTATACAATATGTTAATTCTCAGACAACTACAAACAGCTTAATCAATTGAGTGCATTTTATTAATTCTACTCCAAACATTATGGACTCACCACGAAGTCTCAGAGATCAGTAAATTATCCTCGATTGTTAAACTGCTGCCAAACCAATCAGAAGTTTTATTTGAATTTATTAGACCTGCTACATTATTTAGCCATCAAGGAGTGAGAAAAACAATGGAAACAAAGAGACAGGAGTCACACTGTGAAGCCTGATAAGGCCCCATGAATTACAAGAGGGAAGCCATCGAAATTCAAGGAGAGCAGGAGTCACCTGAAACCTTTGCTGTCTAGTTGAAATTAATATTAGGCTGGCTTCCGGAGGCATCTGGACCTCACACTGCTTTCTTTCATGCTGTGCTTGGCGGTGTGTTCTCACACACGTGCACACATGCACATATGGGCATGTCTTAAATGACTAGACCTGTATTTTGTACAGGCTTGCATATGCAAATGTATGCAGCAATGATTCTGAAAAGTAGATTTTAAAATGCCCATTAGGACTTATTAAACTCCCCAAATAGAGCAAGAGATGAAGCGCCCCGCCGGCATTTATGTCAGAATGCCCCCGGTGACAATCATGCTCCCCCTCTTAAGGCTGGCTTTTATGCACCCCAAGACTATTCCTTCCTTGCCTTAAAGCTTTCTTTTCTTTTTTTCTTTTTAAAGGTATCACTGAACAGTCCCTCAGTGATTTAATTTTTGTAACAACTGGATATGCATTGGAGGGCACATGCTGTCTGTTTAAATGTTTATTTTATATATATGGAGATTTTTGCACATGTGGTTGTCTGTGTATTATGCGCATGCCTGGTGTCCACAGAGCCAGAAGAGGATCCTCTGGAACTGGAGTTACAGCCAGTTGTAAGCTACCACATGGGTGCTGGTAACTGAATCTGGATCCTCCGGAAGATGGACTAGTGCTTTTAACAACTGAGCCATCTCTCTGGCCCCTAGAACACAAGACCATGAGCCTAGTTCAAATAATCCAAGCTCATGGAACTCACCTGATGGAATAGGTTTATTCATGAAAAAAATTAATGCAGATTTGGCGGTCTTTTACCCACCTTAGAGGCACTAGCTTCTAGGGTCATATGCTGGTTACTAAATCAAATATTTCCTTCCTTCCTTTCTTCCTTCCTTCCTTCCTTTCTTTCTTTCCTTCTTCAACATACTCAGTTATGTTGGGCAAGGCCTGGGAAAACCTGATATTAGGTGTTAAAGTTAGGTCTGTGCACGTGCTAGGCAAGTGCTCTACCTCTAGAGTGCATCTCCAGCCCTCCTTTCGCTATTTCTTAAAGAATACTTTTAGACAGGGTCACAGTAGTTGCCAGGCTGGCGTTGAACTTGAAAACCTGACTTGCCTGTCTCAGTCCCCTAACTAGCTGGGATTTCAGGTCTGGGTCACTGGACGGTGCTATGAATGTGTGCTAGGATGAATGGAAAGTGCTCTTAAAAGTTCAGATGAAGGTCTTGGTGACCTGAGATCTAACTAGTAACATCAACATCATATTTAAATTAAGACGGTGTTCACTTTTAAAGCCTCCGCTTGGACATGCATGTCCTGCAGCTCTCCTGACTCTGCCCGCTAACCCCCACGGGCCTTGTTAACAAATGCAACTCCTGACCTAGAGTCTGGCTTGGTTGGGTGGTTCGCTTTCATGTACATGTGTGCACCAGGCAGGTTCAGTGACTAGAACTTGGGTCCCCTGCAAGAACAGCAAGTATTCTTAATAGCTGAGCCATCTCTCCAGCCCGCCTTGGTTGAATTGTTTCCTTGCAGAGCAGAAGTGCATGTATTTGCACACTACCCCGAGTCAGACTTTCCAATGTGTAAATGTGATTAACTGGATGAGTTAAGAAGACCTACCGGTTCTGTCCACATTTCTAGATGTTTGTATATAATCAGGTTGTCTGAAAGTGTTTCCATGTGGGATACAGGCAGACGGCTTTCTAGTCATGGTCACATGTATGGCATTTCTCCGGAAAATTTCTTGCTCTGTTTAGCAGATCTGAGAGACTTAGCCAAATTAGAATTTTCTTTGCAGATCGGTTATTTGAACTGGAATAAAATGAGTATGTGTGCATTTCTTTTGGTCAGTGATTAAACAGAATGGCATTCCCAATGGACTGATCTCTGCCACAAAATGGGGAGGAAAAGCAGTGTACGTTTTCTTAAAAACCTAGGCAATGTGCAGTAGGCTACTTTTAAAAAAATACTGTATATAGAAGACTGAGAGACAAAACCATCTGCTAAGTTGGGTAACCTTGGAACCAGAATTCAAGCAGGAGGTAGCCTGTGGCTGGGAAGTAATTGTTGAGTAACAACGCAGTTTTTAAGGAAGGCAAGCATGGAAATGACAGGCAAATTCATGTGAATAAAAAAGGGGCCTTGCTAGTATCTCTTCTGTTAAATACAAAAGGTTTTAGGAAAAAACCTCCAGCTCTACAGTTAGGCAAGTATGGAGACAACATTAGGCTATCATCAGAAACGTCTTTCAGCTTTTCTCCATATTTTGTTCTAGGGACTTATTTCTAAGACCAATTTCATGTCATGCTTTCTAAAACTTTTTACAAGATAAACTAGATGTATGCTAGAACTCAGCATTTATGTGAAAACCCAAGATGTATGTGACCCATGAAGATAATTTCCATCTCAGTTATGAGTAGACTAATTGGCCTAGTCATAGCACCAGAAATACCGAGGAAGCTTTTAACATTGCATTTAATCTCAATAATAAAATCATCATCTTGTTGGGGAAAGAGTAAAATTTGAAGAATTTTTGTATCATAGTTTGAACAGTTAAAATATTTCCATAAATGTATCTGGAGAGATGACTCAGTGGTTAATAACACGTGTTGCTCTCACAGAGGACCTAGGTCCATTCCCAGCACCCACACTTTAGGAGGCTAGTAACTGCCAGGAGAGGGGGATGGACCTGGAGTGTCAGGCTGTAGTTGCCTCCTGTGAGTGTTGGGAACAAAGCCCAGGTCCTCTGGAAGAGCTGCAAGTGCTCTTATCAGTGGCGCCTTCTCTCCAGCCCCAACAAAAACATTTTGAAAAAGGTACACAAATGAGCTTGCAGTGGTCAAACAATGAAACAACACATGGTTCAGAATTTATTGGATCTCCTCACATTATGCATGTGATTAGTTATATATGAACTGTATATATTCATAATTATACAGTTTATATAGAAACAGACTAGATAGACATATATTAACTTTTTTCTTCTTCTTAATTTTATTCTGTATTTTAATTAACAAGTTTCCTCTCCCAACATTACTTCAGTAATATTATAACCACAGAGTCAGAGGAAAATACAACAATAACATTATTTTAAGTGTAGATTATATAGATTATAATTTCTGAATGCTACAGAGTTAAAATGCACCCATCACAGGTTAGGTTCCAAATTAGACCAACTGAGCACACAAGCCCATATGCAGGCACATGAATATTTTTCAATTCTATGCTTTCCAGTGAGGGTCTTTTTATCCTCACCAAGAAACTGCTTCAATGTTCATTCCCTCATCTGTCTAATAACAGATATTGAATTCATAGGCTAAGTGTTTTATTGTGTTAAGATAACCAAAACCATGGTCAACCATAGGAGTGGATTTGAGGGAAGAATTTGGTGTGTGGGCCGTCCTTGCTTTTCCAGTCTGCTATCACAGGAAATTTTCCCATGCTGCCTGGACTCACTGCCTTCGTAGCCAAATCTCTGACAATTGCTTTCCCCAAGGAACATTCCAGTCATGTAGACACCATAACTTAAAGCCACTTTTAAGGACTTGGCTTCAAATCTCACTTGCTGCTTTGACTCATAACAAGATGCTTATAGCGCAGTGCTGTTGCTTTCAGGAGAGATGGTAAAAGAACTATTAATGACACTAATTAAGATGTGTGAACATCACTTAGATACTCCTCCTTGCTGCTTTCCAAGTACAAGCTATGTTACCTAACACATTAATTGGTAATGATACAAGTGCATATCTTTCAACTACAAGGTCAGTTTTTAAAGCACGGCTTTTATTATTAATGGGATTTCCATTCCTACACAGTCCACGTAGAGAGTCCATTAACAAACCTTACTGCGTTCTTCCTTAACCCCATTGCAGCCATAACTGCTCCTATCTACCTAGAATGCTTTGATACTGTGGGCTCAACACCCCTGACCTTTAAATGACTTTAAATATTAAAGTATTTAAGTATTAAAGTACTATATGTACACCAGAACTTATTTGCTTAATAGACTTTGGCCTTCTGCATTTTTAAATCTTCCCATTTCTTTGAAATTTGGACCAGTCATGCATAACTCAAATGTTACTTATTTGAAATGTACTACTCATCTGTCCAAAGTAAATTTGTGTATCTAAAGTAAAACAGCATAGATTTATAAAGTTTAAGTTGTTGACACTATTAATATAATACCCTGCTTGTAGATAGACTTCTCAACACTTAGTACAGTAAAGTTAGAGGAAGACCCTGGAGAAAAGAAAATGGAAGCTCCAAATGTCCAGACTCTCAGCACCAGAAAACAAATATAGGGCATTCGTTTTCTGGTGCCAAGATTTAAAAAAAATGTCGTATACACAGGTCCTTGGTGTGTTCACTGTCTTCCTTTATGAAGAAAGACTTGGCTGAGTATAAAAACCGTGGGTACTTTTTCCTCTTCTTTCAAATATTAAATGTTTCCAGCATATGTTAATTGTATATGTTTCCGGTATGTGGTAACTCTGTATGTTTCCAGTATTACAGTATAGTTAATTGTAGCCTGCCATGAATGTATCCTTAGAAACAGCCTTTGCTTTCTACCACATGGCTTGCTTTGGTGACAATGGTCTTCATATCTGCATATTGTCCTCACAGAAATCTTTTTTTATTCATTCATTCAATCTGAAAGGCATAAGTCTTTAACCCAAGAAAGTTCTTGTTACTTAAAGTTTATGACTGGTTTGCCTATGCTCTGTCTTGTCTCAGTTAGATTCATGTCAGCCTTTTTTCTAAATTTCACATTTACTTTCTTTCCCCACCATTTTTAATATTTATCACTCTATTCTGCATTCTGGGAAAGCTCAAAATTATAGTCCATATTAATGTTTCAATTTTCCACAACATCAGTTCTGTTCTTTACTGCTTCTGACACTACTCTGAGTTAGTGACTGATACCTACCCCTCCACCCACCTCCATTCCCTTTCAACACAGCTTTTTCTTGTGCACATCATAGCTAAATTGTGGAGCTCATAAATTCTTTTTCAGTTAGGATACAAAAACATTTACCGCATTTTCAGAATTTTGGTGAAGTTATTTCCAGAAATCTTTCCCCCTACAGAATCATGTTCCAATTATTCTTCATCTTTCCTGTTTCTAAAATGATGGGATATGTCTGCATGGCTGTCATAGTGGCTGTCAGAGGACAAGGTATGTAGCCTATCTTGGCTTTTCTTCCTCATTGTCGGGTTAAAAGTGAATAAAATCTTACAAGTTTCACGTTTCAGCCTTTAAGGAAATATTGACAAGGTTGGTGCTCACCTCCAGTTTCAGTTTTTAACTTTATGCGTCACTCTTCATCATAGCTACACCTTAATTATAGAAGTCAAGTGTGTATGTGGGTTCGGGGGAGAGATGTATTTCTTGGAAAGACATATTTCATATGCTTATTATTTAATTATTCAAGGATTGGATAATTGGTGGAGGTAAATGGAAACAGAATACATATAAGATAGAATGGACTATATATAGCATGTAGAAAACCTAAGAACGTGAAAATGCAAATGACTTTTAAGATGTCTCTCTAGCTTAGGAGTCATTAATTCTAAGTTTCCCTAGGTCTAGATGCTTCATTCAGACGGTTTCCTCCCACCCTCCTCCCCACACCATTTCCCACCAAAGGTCCCCAAATGGCTTACCAGAGACTTGCTAATGGAAGGGCAGCAGAGATAACATGTAAGCCACATTGCAGGTGGCACCTGTCAGCTCAGAGGGACAGCCTAGGTAGACACTTCAGATTCTGAATGCCGGTCCAAGAACTGGACTGCCTGGGGCACAGGAAGCTCATCCTGACTTCCCAGAAGGTAAATTTGCCACTCCAAGCACCAAACCTTTGGACTGGGCCTATCTCTGTAAATTCTTTTATTCCTTTCCCTAGGTTTTGTGGTTAATCAAACTTTCTCCAAAATCCTAGCTGCCAATGAAAAGTCAGTATTATTTCCCCACTTTGTTGGAGAATTTTCTGCCTTTGTGTACCTTCAAAAGTACTTTGGAAGGGGTGAGAAGCCGCCTCAGGAACTGTGAAGCACATGCCATGTTGCTTCTAATTTTAGTCCCAAATCACTCAGTTCAGTTGCACAGATAAATGAATTGTCACAAACTATTTACAGAAGCAAATTGAGAACAATCCTCTCTCGTCCTCACAGTTCTCTCCTGAATCAACTCTTCGGGGGAACAAATCTGGTATTAGTTGTTTCTTCCTCGGTGTGAAATCATGTCAATATGTTAACTTTCTGCATATATTAGTCTAAAGCTTTCTTCTAATTAAGTGATAGCTACAAATTAAAGGATCCCAAAGCCTCACTGCACAGACAGCAGAGACTTTATTTGAAGCTGAAATCCTGAGGGAATCACAACCCAGAGGCTGTGATAGGAAGTCCTGCTTCCGTGCCAGGTAGGAAACTTAGTTCCGTTGTTTTTAACAGACAGGGACCTTTTATCTGAATTCCTGCATTCCAAACTCTTGTGTTCTGGTAACAGGTAGCAAATATAAATGTGAGGCTCACCCAGGACAATACAGGTGAAAACTGTGGGTTTCCACATTTCAACTAAGCACATAGACAATTGTCCTAGATTATTCCAGGGATGGATGCATCATGGATGACAAATCAATTTATGCCTAGGAGCCAGCCTGGCTGAGGGTACTACCAGTGGCACCAGAATTCCAGCCAAGAAGACACTGCTTTTCCAAATGGATAGATATCCTGTCATTGGGGGGGGGGGGAGGGTGTGTTGTGCTAGATTCTCGAGACCCCAGGAAGTCCGGTCACTCCCAGTGGGCCCAAAGCAGGGGAATTCCTGCCTGGCAAGCGTCTATTGATCGAAACACAAAAGAGGATGTTGCATTTTGAACTGATTGGCTAAAGGAAGGTCCCCAAACCATTAATGGTCTGGCTTCTCTTGTTTGGCTGTCCTAGCAGAAAGGGGCTGGTTTCCTAGCAACTGTATCTCTGGTGGGCAGGAATGAACCAGGATGGCTGGTTCTTCCCCAAAGGTGGCTGGACATGTCTCCACCTGGATGGCCTTTGTTCAGGCTTGTGCCTTAAACTTTAAACCAATAGCCAAAAAAACCCTAATTCTTAATATTTTGGTCTCTCAGAGACAGGGAAAGAACTTAGTGATACAGTCCCAATTGTTATGTCTTCAAGAGGGTAGACCCTAGGCAGCTCAGTCTCCATGTGGGTACCTCAATAAGAGGAGCAGGGGCTGTCTCTGACATGGACTCAGTGGCTGGCTCTTTGATCACCTCCCCCTGTTGGGGGTGGGGAAGCCTTGCCAAGCTACAGAGGAAGAGGATGCAGCCAGCCCTGATAGGCTAGGGAGAGATAGTAGGGGAGGAGGACCTCCCCTCTCAGTGGACTAAAGAAAGGTCACAGGGAGAGAAGAAGGTGGGAGGATGGGACTGGGCAGAGATGAGGGAGGGGGCTACAGCCAGGATACAAAGCGAAAAAAAATGTAATAAATAATAAATAGAAAAGCAGGACAAAAATGAAAAATAAAGAGGGAATCCAATCAGATTAAAGACATTTTATAAGCAAGTAAAAAGCAGACTCTGCTCTCCGTATACTGTGTCTTAAATATAACATGTCCCACAAACTTGTGTGTGTGCTTGAAGTAATTCACAAAAGATGGGCTTTGGGTAAACATGGAATTCTGGGAGTTGGAACACAGCCAGCCTTCCTTCCGTAGATCTGCAGGCGTCCTTGACACCTCAGCCCCTTCCTGTTTCTTTTTTTTTTCTCTGCATGCTGAAGACGACACAGTGAGCTGATCTGTTTGACCATGCCCACCCTGCCATGAAGACTGAGAAGCCTGAACCCAAAAGCTGAAGTCAATTCTTTAAGTCGCACACTCTCGAGGCCAGTCACAGGCAGTAAGAACTGTACGTTCCCTGTAATGTAGCAGGAGGTTGGCAGGGTGCACCATCTCATTTGTTGACGCTGTTAAATGATTTCCAGTCGTCCACGGTGGTTCGAACAAAGAACATGATAGATTTGTTCTCTTCCCAGTTCTGAAGGATTAGGCTCACACAGGCTCCTCAGGTGGGAGCCCGGAACAGGCATGGTCAGGAGCTGACAGGCTTGCATCCTAGGACATTGACAGCCTGTTCCTGGGAAGAGCCTCGCTTCAGAGAGTGGAAAACTGCCTCCCGGATGCCTTTAAACTCGAAAACTCTGGCAGGTGAGACGTCTCTTATTCAAGGTTTTCTCTACTGTACTCTCCATTAAATAGTATCTCTGAAAAGAAAACCCAAATAGTTGTTTTTAAAGTGTAGTCATCCCTGCATAGTTGTCAAAATGGGAAAGGAAAGAACGTTACCCACTGTTTCAAAATTTCCTGGCTACAGAATCATAACTCTGTGGGCTCCATCGGTTTTGTTTCTAGAAGGGAAACTTTTCTGTTTTCAGGGCATTTCATAAATAGAAAGAATAATATATCACTCAGCTTCCCTCTTCCTTTCTTCTGCCACAACCAGAGAAAACTGACTCAAATCTAAGGAGTGTTTTGTGGATGGTGCACATTTCCAACGTCCCACGAGCTGAAGAAATGTCGGTGTCGACATTTTCAAGGGGGAGAAGGGTGAAGAATGTTCAAAACAAAACAAAAGCACTTTCTGGCAGCTTTCTCAACCTGGGAAATAGTGCGTGAGTCTGTCTATTATACAGGATTTGCTCCTGGCAGGGCAGAGCTATCCTAGTCGATGATTTTGTCTTACAGAAGTTACAGCCGTATCTTTGTGTTTGACTTCAAACATCTCAGCCGAGCTACACATCTGCTAATATAGATCTTCACGGATGGTCTACTAAAATCGGGAGTTAAGGAAGCCTGTGTGTGTGCATGTATTTGCATGTGTGCGTGTGTATGCATGGTGTTTGCATATATGTGTGTGTGTACATGTATGTGTATGCGTGTGTGTGTTTGCATGTGTGTAGGTGCACATGCATGTGAGGCCCGAGATTGCTATCAGGAACCATCGTCTTCTGTGGGCTTTCGCACCTTATGCAATAAGATAGGATCTCTTAATCAAGCCAAGATCTCGCTGGCCATCTTATTCTGGGGAATGCTCCGGATCCCCTTTCCCAGGATGGCATTATAGGGCTACCCAGCATGGACTCAGGTCCTGGCAATCTCAACTCTGGCCCTGCCACTCATGCTTTTTCGGCAAGCCCTTAAGCCACCTAGCCATTGCCTTCTTAATGAAGAAAACCAACAGTGATTTCTCTATTTATTCACAGGTTCTAGAGCAACACCTGATATACAGAACTACTTCATATATATAAACTACAGCATAACATACGGTATTTACTAAGAAATATTTATCTAATAGTTCCTCTTCTCTGTAGGCTGGATGTAGATAAGAGAAGTAATTTTAAAATACTGTTCATCAGTGCACTTAGCATGGTGAGAGAGGCATATTTCAGCAAATTATTACAATGTAAAATGAATAAGGTGCTGTGGGGATTAGAAGATGGTTGTGACCCACAGAGATGGGAAATACACAGTCTCCCTGGGAATTAACCACCCCTCCATAATTAGAGTGAACCTTAGAATTAAACAAGGTAACTTTTAGATGCTATGTTAGCCCTGTCCACAACCTCTTTGTTTTTTAAATGGTTTATTTGATTGCTGTTAGTCTGGTCAATGGGAGTCCTAATTAACATTGATCATGGACATTTTAAGGTTGTCTCCCAGGGATAGTCAGGGAAGAGAAGCAGCAGAGCAGCCCTGGGAAAACTTCTCCACCAACAAGGAGCCTCTCCCATGTTTTCCCATGTTTTCCCATGTTCTGTGGCCTGGGGGAACTTATTTCATTTTGCTTTTTTTTTTTTTTTTTTTTTTTACTGTGCCTTCAAATGTTGTGTTTCTGAAACTGAGGGATTTGGGTGGGGCATTTCACAGTGCCTAGAGATTGCTGTTAAGTGTCACAACCCAGGGATGTTACTGTCATCTAGTGGGTAAAGGTCAGAGACACCATTAAGTATTTTCTTGTAAGAGCACAGGATGGCCTGACAGCAAATATCTATCCCAAACTTTCATCCCAATTGCTAACAATCCTGAGATTAAGACACCCTTGCCTTAGGTTTACATGTTACTCTAGGACAGAATAAAATATTTGTACTTGTTAATAGGTGTATTTATTCAGTCATGTACATTTTGTGCTTTTATGACAAGCTCTTAGATACTTAGCCATTATCTTCTTAATGAAGAAAATCATTCTCTATATAAAACTAACTATATACAACTCTATATAAAACTAACATTGTAACTTTGAGGAAATCTATAGGTTCATCATCACGTCACCAAGGTACTAGAACCTCACGTGCTTTCTGTTGTTCTACTATCATCCCTTTGGAGAAGCCCTGAAAGCCCTAAATGCTCTAGACACTGAGGACAAAGTTCTGAAGAACTAAGTGAACACGCTCTGTACAGCAGTTCTAGATTGCCCCAGGTGGGAATTTGACTGACACTCAAGCCTAACCCATCTCCCCAAAACTCAGCTTGTGACTTTTGTGACCCCAACTTCTAGAACTTCCAGAAAAATACTCAGCCAAAGTAAAAAATCAGAATTCTCAGTTGTTTTTTTTTTTAATTAACATAGTTAATGAAACTGAAGTGTTCATTAACTGGCACCAAGGGTCACTTTCTTCTTTGTCATCTTCTTTTTCTACAACACACTTTAATAAACGGGAAAGCTTCATTGGAATAAAAAATAAGTGAAATACTGTCTATTATAAATGAGGCTTGTGGAGATTATTACGTCGCGCATTTTCTCAGCTAATACAGCCATTGTGCTCTGCATGGCTCTGTTCTTTTAGGAGGGAGATTGTATTTTGAGTTTGACTTTTTGTTTTTAACTTTTTGATGAGCTTCTTTCCATTCTTCCCGTGCCAATTGTAATGTTTTATGATTATTCATGGCTGAGACAATGGTGCTTTAGGCAGTCAATAGCAATTCTAGTTGCTGAGAAGAACATATAATTCAAATTAGACCGATATAGATTTTTCTCCCTTACTTTAGTGTTTAGTTACCCAGTTAGATTTAAAGTGAGGATACAACATTTAATAAATGATTTGTAGTAAAACCTAGCTGACATTTAGAAGTAGACTATTTTTTTGTTGTTGCTTTTAATATGAGGTAACAACACAAAATATGAATTCACTTAAAAGGAACGCCACCAATTAAAATCAAATACTTGGAGTTTATACGTGATGAGGTATGTTTCCATTTGTGCCCTGGAAATGTTAAGTTGGCACATTAGCCAGCAAATATGCAAAAATCACCAAGCAGTGAGCAGCTAAGTAATTTGTCTTAATGAATAATAAATTCATGCACAGTTTAGGTTTGTAGCTGTTAAATTTGGTGATATTCAGAGTGTAATTTTGAATACACATTATCTGTTATTTAGACATTTACAACTGAAATAAGTAATTTTTCACTTATAAAAGTCAAATGAAAGACTATAATGGTTGACAGAGAGCAAATTCGGACCTGCTCCCATGCATATATTAAAGAACCAACCCCGATTTTACTACATTTGGAAACAGGACCTTTAAAGACATTAATTAAAGTTAAGTAAAGTGGCAGCAGCCAGACGTGAGTTCTCTGGGACAGGTGCCCCTAAGAAGGGGAACCTAAGAAGCCCAGCTCCCTGCACCTATCCAGCAGAGGTCACACAATGGCACCGAGAAAAGGAGGCTGAGTGTGAGACAGAGGAGAAGCTTCACTAGAAATCAGCCTTGCCTGCCCTCGACCTTGGACTTCCAGCTTCCAGAGCTATGAGGAAAATATATTCCTTTGGCCACCCAGTGTGTGAATCCTGCCTCTGAAGCGTGGAGGAGACTAGTTGAGCGTGGCCTTTAATATACTTAGAAATGTCTCTCTCTTCAAGCCATGACTAAGATCCACCATGTAGACCTTGTCGCCATTCTTAAATCTAGGGGAATGATCAGTGACCTCCCAGAAACCAAGCAAACATGACTCCAACCCCATAGTAAGGGCAGCAGTGTCCAACTGAAGTGCAGGAACCTGCAAACTGCTGCTCATTAGGAAAAAGAAAATATCATCTTCACAAAATGAATGTGAATCATGTAACCAAAGCACCGAGGACTTTCTGGACTCATTGAATTGTAAACGAGCAGATAATATTAAAAATACGTAGTTTACATCCCCTCCCCTGTTGTCTGGGATGGGCTTAGTCTAAAGGCAAGATAAAATGGCTGCATTTGGTGGACATCAAGCAACAATGTGGGGCTGAGACCTTGCATCCCAGTGTGCTCTTTAATAATAGCAATAACAATGACTATGACAATGTTAACTATTACTGACATCAAATGTTGATCAAATGGGGCCTTAAAAAAATTAGAGCTAAGGACTAAATGCAAAGTTCAGAACAATCATGTAAGGAAAATAAGGACTGTGACAGAATACCAAACACCAAAGAACTTAAGTATAGAAATTTATAATTGCAATTCAAGGTCAAGGCATCAACCTTATTGGCTACTGTTCTTATGATGATATGGGAATGCTATACAGATGTCTCTATGCCCAGTAAACCCAAACAATGTAAAATGTAAGGATACCCAGCAGGACCACTTAAAAGATTCTCATCTAAATTTAAGAGTGACGGTTAAAAGTATGGATTATTTAGAAGAATTTAATGAACTTGGAGTCTCGATCGTAACAAAATTCTTTTGAATTCAGCTGATTCATTGGAGTTGAAAAGGCAGGTCAATCTGTGTTCATTTAGTTCTTTGGTTTTAGCCCCACAATATATTTCATAGGCAGTACAGAGTCTCTACTTGGAAGACACTTCATCAAGTTCATGGGCAGACTAGACATGCACTATGGAAGCCAGCAGCGAAGGACGGCCCACTCATTTTAGCCAGAGCATCTGGAAGAATGGTGTTACTTTTAGCACTGGGGATGGTTTGGGGACAAAGATCTGGGGTTTAGTTATGGTCATGGTGAGTTAAAGGCTATTTAGAGGTTAAAATATCATAGTTTTGTGGAAGCAGAGCATAAAACAATGAGGGAGAGTTCTCTGAGAGATGAGAGAGAGCCTACATATCATAATGAGGAGGTCAGTTATGACCCCATATTCTACGGTGAGGATATGGGGGGGGGGGATAGAAAGCAGAATGTCATCCCATGGAGATCTAATTCTTAGCTTTCTGTTGACATATTTATATTCTTTTTATTGATACTTATTTTTGTTGCCTTATAATCCTTTAGAAAAGATTTTTCCTGTTGTTATATACATAACAATCTATAGGAGAAAGTAGACTTATCAAAGTAGGTTTTTTTCAATTGTATATGTTTATAGGATACCATATGAAATTTATATATGATTTATATATGTGTGTTACATATATGATATATATCAAATCAGGCTAATTAGCATGTCCATCTCTTTAGACATACATTCTTTTTGGCCTGGTCAGACTACAGGAGTCTTTCAATTTCCTCCTTCATTTGGTGTTACAAATTATCTCAGAGGGATATGGAGAGAATTAGACTTCTCAATTTTATAACTTACTCTAACATCATGAAGGCATTTTTAAATACTAAATGATAATAATTGCTCTGAAATATCTGACCTAGTTACAGACGAGGATTGTGAAAAACTGCAAGAGAAGCTAGGGAATTAGAAAGGGAAGGAGAAGAATGAAACTAATCAGGATAAAGGGTGTATGTACAGCTATTCCTAACCCTAAAGTCCAAATGTGTTGGTGAGATCTGACCATTAAGATAGTGAGCAAAGGCCTTAAGGAAGGTTATTTTTCTATGCACCTAGGAAATTCTGATGTACTTCAAAGACATCAAAACACAAGAATATAGTGATTTTATAAAGGGCAAGCTGTTGGATGACTGCTTCTTTGAATCTTAGTCCTGGACTATAGCCTTAATATGTATAGCAAAATTGTCTTTTTATGTTGTATGCTTGTGTACATGTTTACATAGATGCACACATGCATGTATATGTATGTAGATACTGGAGGTCAAGTGTCTTCGTTGATTGGTTTCCATCTTACCTTTTAGGGCTGGCTCTCTCATTGATCCTAAAGCTCACTGATTCAGCAAGACTAGCTAGCCAGACGGTCTGGGCATCCTCCTATCTCTGCCAGGCTTACAGGTGAGTGCCACTATGCCACTAGGCTAATTTTAAATTTTAACATGTGGGCCAATGGATTTTAACTCAATCCTTACTCTTATTCAGCATTTTACTGAACCAACTATTTTTTGTACTCTCAAGTAATAATACATTTATGAAGAGAAGCAGTATCTGTAGTGTATATTTCCACATGTATATATCATAATGAGTAGCGAACAAATTAGAGTCATTAGTGATTATTATCATCTTGTAATTATAAAAACAAGGTGCGGAGAAAGTTTAAATAAATAATAAATTTAATAGAATCATCTTGCTTTATAAAATAAAAGATGCACAGTTCACCTTTATCTCTTCCTTCTCATTTTGACCTCTGAGTGGTCAACAAATTCTTTTCATTCAAGATTTCATTATATCTTCTGTCTATAAACAAACTTGAATAAGTACATCCTGTCTGAGTCTGGTTTTGTGATGGAATGGTGTACACATTTACCCATCTATACCATTGTTCTTTTAGATCATATCCCCTTAGAGACTTATCCCAAGAAATGACCTCAAATAATTATGGGCAAGTCAAAACATAACAAACTGCATACATTTTCTTTCCTATGTTAAGTCTTATATAAAGATGTGTTTATTTTTACTCCATGTGTGTTCATGCCTTGCCTGCATGCATGTCTGTGTACCACGTGTGTGAGTGGTGTCTGCAGAGCAAGAAGGAGCTGTAGGATCCTTTGCCACTGGAGTTACAGCTTGTTGGGGCCAACTGAAGGGGTGCTGGAACTGAACCGGGTTCTTTGCAAAAGCAGCAATTACTCTTAACCATTCAGCAATTACCCAGGGGCTGAATCCTAGCTTTTGCCCTAGAGGACCTTTACTGATTGGAAGAGCCACAGCCAGACTATTCACTTGAAATAAACTGATTGTGGGTACCAACCACATCTACAAAACACATCCATCACAACACAACAGGTGGGTGAGAATTTGACGAAATGATTGAGCACAGGCTAGCACAAAAGCTTTTTTTCCCCTCATTTTACATGACCTATCTACTTCAGACAACTTCAGTATGTCAATTACATTCTAAAAAGCAATCATTTGAAAAAATAATTTATTTTCTTGTATGTATGGAGTATGTGTGTGTGAGTGTGTGTGTGAATGTGTGTTGATTTTTTTGTTGCTGAGATAAAACTGACCATATTCCTCACCAAAGACCCAAAGATGATCTTTCACAGGCCCACACTCACGCCTAATGAAATATTTATTCCTCGAGTAGTTATTTTTCTCAAGATCACCGTGTAAGTTGTACAAGAGGAATGTGTGATATTATATGCTCATCATTTCAACCAACCATCTTTACCACACTCATCACTGGGCTTTATATCTGATCATACAACCTGCTTTGGCCAATTGCACGAGAGAAGAAATGATTCAGGAGTCTAAAAAAGCTAAGACATTGTGTGGCTCCTCAATTCCACCATCACCTTTCATCTCTGTGGGCAAAGTAATGAGTCCTGGACAGCCTACTCCATTAACAGGGTCTTGAGTGAATAACAAGGCTCAGAACCAAAGGAAAGAAAGGGAAGAAGGAAGGAAGGAGTGGCTAAAACAAATTGGGGAAGTGCACATGGATATTAATAACTAGAAACATACACATTCCTTTTAAAACCACTAAAGATTAATATCCCTCGTTACCTCAGAATAACCCTAGCCAGCATCCTGACATTTATGATAAGTAGAAACATGAATGGATGGAGTTAAAATTTACTTCTTCTGAAATGCTCCATCTTGGCCATGTTCTGACTATTGAAATTCCATTCATCCTTTAAGGTCTAGCTCAATAGTCATCTGGTTATTTTCAGCTATAATTGATGTTTAGCTAAATCTCTGTCCAAAATAAATCTTCTCTACATCTGAGATTCTTTTATTCCAATTCAGAGGGACACATTCAGTCAGATATAGGCATTGCTGGATCGGTTTCTTAAAACACATTGAATTCTTCTTTGATTGATTCCAAGAAACTTGTTGGTTCCTCTACTTAGGTGTCTCACCCAGAAATCATCACAAGAACTCAACACACCCGTGTTGTAAGTGAATCCAGAGCCTTCTTAGGACACCTAACATTGTGTAGATGATGGTACACAGCTATACTTTAGATAACAGAGTTAAGTAGAAATGAACTGTATGATAATTATACTGAGAGTACAATTTTTTAAATCATGCTTTAATTATTTTTAATTTAAGGGAGCATTAACACTTAAGGCGCATTTCCCTTGATGAGAAAGAGGAAACCTTGGGATCGCGGGAAAACATTTTTGGTTGAATATAGCAAATACCATACACTGACACCGCCTCACATCATAATTCAACTGTATTTTTATATATGAAGAAAATGATGGTTAAATTAGTTTTTATGTGTTATATTTCTACAAAGTTGTAAAGCAAAGAATAATCCCAGCATTCCTCAACTCATAGCTCTAACTTGAATGACACTGTTTCTCTAGAAAGGTTTGTAAGCCAAGCATGTCGGCACATCCCTGGGATACCAAAATCCTTAGGGGTGAGGCAGAGAAAGTATGAATTGGAACCATTTGGGCTACAGCCTGAATCAGAAAGTCAGAAAAGAAAAACAAGATTCTGGTGAGGTAGCTTAATGGTTTAGAATGCTTGCTGGTCCTGCAGAGGATTAGAGCTCAGCTCTTTACACCTACCTTAGAGGCCTCTAACTGTAGGTTATCTGACAGCTTTTTTTCTGCTCTCTATGGACTCACATGTGCACACATGCACGTGTGCGTGCATGCATGTGCACACACACACACATGAGAGACTGAGGCAGAGAGAGAGAAGACAGATACTCAAACAAAGACACATACATAAGTAAAAATAAATCTCTTTAAGGAAAAGAAGAAAACAAAATAGGAAGAGGAGATAAATAGATCTAGATGGGTAGGTGGATGGATAGACATACAGACATACAGACAGATAGATAATGATTTGGAGGCATCTTTGTTGAGAACCCATCCTTTCCACATAATAATCCCTATGTGTATAAAGCTTTCCCTAACCAAAACATCCAATAAAAACATCCAGTAAGCTCCCAGAAGTCATTCCCCTGCCTTAGGGATTCTGCATGAGAGCAGGGAGAGGAAGCAAGAGTCCCTAGGGTAATACCTAGAAAAGACAGCTCTGCTAGATGGAAAGTAAAGCAGTTTCTGCATAAGGCTTGGGCTGGGAATAGACAGTAAATTGGCATGACAGGTCTTTGGGGACAATGAAAATGTTATAAAATGAAATTATGCTAATAATCTACAATGGAAAATTTACTAAAAGATCACTGACTTACAGAATTTACAAAGAATAAATTTGATATGGAAGGTATATGAAAATTGCTAGGAATAGTATTATATATAAAGACACATTAATGTGTATATTATAGCTTTAACATATACATACATATATACATATATATGTATACATATCTATATGGGGGAGGAGTGTGTGTGTGTGCATGTGTGTATTAAAGCTTGCAGTTTCGGATTGCTTTGTACTACCGTCATTGACAATTCATTTATATTTTCTAGTACTGTTTCCTTAACACTTCACACAGCAGCGGATAAATAAATGAATAAATAAATATGCACTAGCCAGGGCCAGTGAGAATCATTTGATATTTTATACATGTTTTTTTTCCAAATACCATCTGAGCAGTTTCTTTATTTTTACTAAAAATGTACTAGTCAGGACATCTGTATTCAGTTCAAGTTGCACCACTGAACATCTTGTAGTTAATAAAACTGAAAATCTGCTTTTCCTCATACTTTTTGCCAGGTGAAACTAAGTTTCCTTAGTGAAATGATGAAGTTTCTGTGGTTACAGATCTCAAGGCTCTATGCTCACAAACACTGGGTGTACACTGAGCCTAATTGTCAGCTCTCACTGTAGATCAAGCTCATTCTTCCCCACAGAACCTCCTAGTCAGTGTACTCTGCCTTTACCTGTTCCCAGCTATCTTTGACACAGCATGTTGGGATGCTCTAGGGAACACTAGGAATTGTTCTGTGCTCCCCATTGACAATTCCCTTATACTGTCTAGTATTGATGCATTAATAAATAGCTGAGTGAATATGCACTAAGCCAGGGTCAGTAAGAACCATTCAAGAGTTGCGGGCCAGCAATTAATTTGGAACTCATTAACTGATATTCTTTAAGTATTTTCTTGCCAACAGTTATTTAGAAGAAAGGTTGAGAGCTGTGAAAAGAAAGTAAAAAGAATAAATAATTCATGATTGTTTTCTTGGATTTCAACTCATACTTGCAAAGTACTCATGAAAAATTGTATGTTGGGACTGGAGAGATTCGTTAGTGGTTTAGAGCACTTGTTGGTTCAGAGGAGCCAGATTTGATGCCCAGCACCCACATGGTGGCTCAGAGCCAATCATAACTCCAATTGCAGGGAATATGACACTGTTTTTTAACCTATACAGGCACTAAGCACATACACGATACACATACATACATGTAGGAATAATACTTATGGAAGTAAAATTTAAAAATCTAAAGATTATTATTATTGTTTGTATCTAATCTGACCAGCTCTTTGTTTTCTTAAATGTAATGGAATATGACTGACACAACCACTGAGGAGGCCACACTCAGCCATTGATGGTTCAACAGTATCTTCCTTTCAACCTCTAATCCTTGGAAGATTTAACGTACATGAACGCCCTGGCCTCATTATAACTTCAAGTCTCTTAGAGTTGGCCTCTCCTATTAGCATGCTTATAGGCCAGTCCTTTGTCATGGATCTAATTCTGTCTTGGACTTCAGTTTTCATGCAAACAAATTCCATGTAAATCATGTATGAGGAACATAGAAAGGTAAAATGAAATCTAATAACCCATTGGCAATTTCCAATATATTTGCCTTGATTTCATATGTCCACAACTGCTGAGCAATGAAATTGCTAAGGGCAGCTAAGGGGAAGATAGAGGAAGCAATGGGCTCTGAGAAGCTGAGTCCTGTGATGATTAGAACTTAAGTTGGTGATAAACTTGAGGTTTTCTCCTGTGTGCATTTGAGCTGATGCATCTTTTTGGTATTACATTCTTTTCAACAGGAGACAGCCAAAGCTAGAACCATTTTCTTGGTAAAAACAGATCAACATATCTGACAATTATAACTCCAAATGGCCACTGAAGGAAACTATCCAATTACGTTGTTAGTTAGATTGTCGCATTTCAATATATTTATTTTCTTTACCCACAAATACAATGTCAGCTGGTTGATACTATGCTTTTGAGACAAAAGCTGCAAGACTTGCATTTCGTAGCATTTTTACTTCCCTTGTATCATTTCAAGCACCATGTGGGGTTTTATGGTTAATAATGTGTTGTAACAGATGTCAGTGTGATCTAGGACTGAAATGGTGCTTGCTTTCAAATTATCTTGTCTTACTTCTCATGGAAAAGTGTCTGCAGCTCAACTTGACTGCCTCCCATCCTCTGAAAAGCTGACCCACTTGTTTCTATAAAAGGGGACACTTAAAACCCGAGAACATGGCATCCTCTGCTGAGTGGAGTTAGAAAGAATAATGGACACTTCCATAGAGGACTGATACCTCTGAGTCTCCTCACTGCTTCAGCGTTTCAGGCTGTAACTCTAGGCTTTCTGTGTTCCTGTTAGAGCAGCTTCTGCAAGCTGTCTGTCTGGTTCGCTAGGTGGAAAAGCCACAGAGAGGATATGATCTAAGTCATTAATGCTGTGTTATCTACTTCCCTTTTTTACGTTAGGGTAGAATACTGAAGAAGTGAAACACCCTGGAAATGACATGTTTCTAAGTATAATTTTTTGGATAGCATTTACATTTACTTGAACACTACCCTTTTCCTTCTTCCCATGCTGCTGTGGTCCTCTATAGTAACAATAAATAAATAAGTAACTAAGTAAAGAAAATAAAAAAACTACAAAGGGCAAGTCAATTTGCAAAACTGAATCTCTGTGTCCATCAAACCTTTAACAAAAAGCTAGCTTTGTAACCAAGTTGTTAATAGCATCAGTATATATTAGAAATGTCATTTTGTAAAGGAAACAAGCTATTCTCTAAACATATCTACTCATCCATACATTTAGGCAGGAAAGGGGTTACTGCACGAAGAAGGAAGTTTAGTGCCAAAGCTGTAAGAGCCTCACCCTCAAACATTTGGGCCAACACATCTGTTTATGTAGTTTTCAGTTTATGAAATGCTGGAATTTAAAGCAATATGATCATAGAGGCATACATTAGGATTTGCACGTTTTTAAACATGCAGATTACTGCATATCTCTGTAGCAATCATTTTTTTAAACTGCCTACTGAGTAATAGGGAGGGGAGAGCCTCACTTGGCTTTGATGCTGCTTTATGTCTTCAGATAAATCACTCTTTGCTGAGTATATTCTAGAATGGACTAAAATAGAGGTATGCATTTCTAAGTCCTCATGTGTCAGACCCAAATATAGTGACTGGCTGCTGATAATTGGGGAAAATAATTCTTTTCCAAAAGTTAAAAAAAAAACCAGAAACTTCTGTAAAGTTGGCAAATAATACAGTGGGATGGAGAATTTGGATATTCCAACAGCTTCTCCATGACTTGGTGGCACATAAATTATTTAGACATTTCCTTTGGAAAACAGAGTATCTTTTCTAATATTCACCACAGCTGGTGGCATATCCCAACTCTCAGAGTAATGGAAATAAAGGTATCCCACCACACATAGAAATAAACACTCAACTTTAAGAGGACCCCAGAAATAACTATTAATTGAAATGTAATTAATGTATTTGCAAAATATTTCCTTCTCATTATTTCTTTAACTTTTATATATGTTTGCTCCAACAAAAATAGCCCTAAAAGTGGAAAGACATTCCAAAAAACAAAGAATGCACCTTGTTAATGAGCATAAAGAATTATTAAGCCTAGCTAGTAAACAAAAATCCATGTAAATGACCTTCCCTTGATTGACAAATAAAAAATAAATTTCACATAATAATGCTGTAGTGTGCATGTGGAAAAGCACAAACTTGCAATTATTGCTAGTGAACCAGAAAGTTCATATTTGTTCAGAGGGGACTTTGTGTTCGTTGAGCAAGCTGTACTTATGTTCTGCTTCTACATGTTTCTAAATATTTATTCCGAAGGATAGAATGACTCAAGTATCCAAATGTACATGAATTCTATTCACTATGCAATCTGCTTAAGTTAGAGATAAGTGTCAGAATGGTCTAAATGGCCTACAATAATCAATGCAAAGTCATAATGAAAATGTAAAAAATTATTCACGATTCATTAATAAACCAAAAGAGGCTGTAGTGACATATATCAAGTATTAGTAAATGTCTTCTAATTGCATGTTGACTGTTGATGAAAATATTCATATATGTGTGTATGCACATGTTTAAGAGAAGGGAGAAAGAGAGGAGAGGGGGAGGGGAGGGGGGAGGGGGGAAAGAGAGGAGAAAGAGAACAACAGGTCTTAAAATGGGTAAAATGGGGAATGCATTGTGCTGGACTGATTGGCTTTTGTCACTTATATTTTCAAATATTCCTCTAACCACCCAAAGTACTTATATAACAAATTATGGTAACACATTAATTTTGAAGTTTCTCACATGGAAATTTAGATGATATGTTCTAAGAAAAGTGTTAGCCAGCACACTATGGCGTCTTCATCATGCCCTGAAGTATTTTGCAGTATGTTAAACATGATACTACCTAGTACCAGCTCCTGCTGCACAAAAGGGTCATGAAATTGTGGTACAGCCTAGTGTCTGATTTTAGAGCACATGTATTCACACTCATTTCTTAAAAACTCTTTTAACAGGCCAGTTTAACACTTGCAAATTAGTTCTAATACAACTTTGGAGTTCCCCTGTCTTTATGGATTAGGAAACTATACTATTAAACATTTAATTTAGATTCCTAGGAGGAAAAAAAGAATATTATACTTTTCATTGTTATGTACAGAACTGACACAAATTTATAGGTAACAGTTGCCTTGGGTCACTTAGAGAACAATGTTTGGTGCATCCTTTACTAGGAATCCAAGTGAACTGAATGCTGTGTCCTGGAGTCCCTATGTGGAACACTTAATTTTCAATGTAATGGCGTTTGAAATGGGCATCTGGACAAGTAATTATACCTGGAATTGGTCATGAAAGTGAACTCTAGTCTGAAGAGATTAGTGTCCTTAAAAGAAGAGACACCAGGGGGCTCAAAGATATCATGAGAGCTCCCAGCAAGATGGCAGCCATCTGCAAGCCAAGAGGAAAAAAAGTCTACTTGGATATAATCTTTGTTGGACTTTCCAGCTTCCAGAATGGTAATAGAAAAATAGCAGTTATTAGAAACCTGGTCTATTGTATTTTTTAACAGGCTGAGGTGGCAAATCCAGAGGCACAATCATCTTCCACAAGAGGCATGGATGAGTGGAACCAGGAGAGATTCAGCAAGAACAGCATGAGTGAGCAAGAAAAAGAGCCAGCCCTGATGATGCTCCTCACAGGACACATTTTTACAAAAATGCACCTTTTTTTATGCTTGGCAGCTCAACAGAAAACAGTTTACTTATCATGCTGTTTCATTTTAGATCCAACTCAAACTTGAGTTCCTTCTACGTTTAAAAGAATTGTGATGAGGTCCTAAGAACAATGGACAGAAGATAAGAAAGTAGACCAATATCTTTCAACGTGCTTGACCTAGACTTCTTATTGACCAATGGATGCATGATGTCAGATATATCATAACAGATATTCCATAAGTGCTCTGTGATTTGGAGAGCAAGGTCATGTTTATAGATATTATAGTTATTCATTCCTCTGAAACAATGAGCCCAAAAGTATTTAGAAACAACAGCTCCCAAAATTCAAATGAAAAGTCCTTATACTTACTCTTAAGATTCTAAGGATGAAAGAGAGAGAAGAGAGCCTATGATAGGTCTACACTGTTGTGTGAAACAAAACCTTACCAGCACTTCCAAATGCTACTTCCAACTGCATAGTCCAACCGTAACTTCACAGTCTGCTCTGCCTTGAGGAGGGTCTTACAAGCTTGCCTTTTCATTTCTGAGTCTTGCTTGACTCTGCCTTATGACGTTTCTCCAGAATCCCATGCCTACTTGGCTGCTGGTGAGTGGGAATTTAACTCCCCTAGTGCTTGCCAAACAGAGGCAATGCAAGTTTGTAGGGGTAAGAATATGCTAAGGAAGGCCACTAGCTGGGTCAGGGATCCAATTTTAAGTCACTTATTGAACAGATCTGGTTGAGAGTGAATTGTTACCTCTTATAGGTGGCAGGGGCATTTGAGAACTCTCTTGATGGTTTTATTATCCAGATTCTACCCAAAAGGTCTACTTGGTTCGCTGCAGTCTATTTTGTTTATAATTTGTTCCTTTTCTTTAAGTTCCTTCCTCTTCTCTTAGACCAAAGCATAACAGGGAGTACAAATTCTGCCTCCATTTGATGCCCATATTGATACACTCCTCCAAGGAATGAGCCACAACTCCAGGCTACAGCTTTGTTCTAGTGATTACAGTTAGCTATCTTTAGGAGATAGCAAAAGCCAAAATGTATGATTATTCCATAGGTACACTACAGTTTGCAGATGATGCTCTGATCTCCAAAGCATAGAAGACTCAGTCCCCTGACACAAGTCCAGTTCAGAGCGGGGACTCTGGACTACTGATTTCATCATGAGAGCTCTGAGCTAACCAATGGATTAGTTCCCCAATAGGTTCATAATTTGATGGCACCATTGGAAGGTGCTAAAAGCTAGGATGTGGGCATCCACTTCGATGTGAGTCTCTGAAGAGGGTAAAAATACAGATATGTAGACCTCACCCCCAAAGGCTTCCACTCTGCCACTTTCTGCTTCCGGAGCATCATGAGGTACACCGCCTTGTCTGCTACATACTTCTGTCTCCAAGGTGCTGTCTCCATGGAGCCAGCTAACTGTGGCCTGCAATAACTGAGATGCTGAATAAGGCCTCCTTTGAAAGTGGTCTGTGCCAGGTGTCTTGTCATGGAGACAAAAGGTTAACCCGTGGCATTAAGCAGACTTCAGTCAAATGCCATGTCAAAGTGAGAGATCTTGTCTCAAAATTAGGGATCTGCTGAAGAGCAACAATGCCTTAGATTGATGTCTGACTTCCTACACCCATCCACACATGTCCACACACATACAGGCACAGACACAGATACACACACACACAGATACACACACACACACACATACACACACACACACACAACTCACACTGACTCTCTCTCTCTCTCCCACCCAGGTGAGCAGCTCATGAAAAACAGCAACTAAGGTTTATCTCTGGCCTACATCCATACCCACAAACTGGCACATACATGTGCCTGCAGACTCATGAACATACCTCTCTAACACACAGTTTTGGATATCATGAACTATGTGGTTAAAATTACTGAACACTGAGTGAGTCTTTTATTACCTCTTCAGGGTTGGCAGCAGGAGAACCAAATGGAACTGATTAGCTGCAGAGGGTAAGCCCCAGGTGGAATATCTATTTTAAATGCTTTTTTTTCATTAAAATAATAACTACGTGATACATAGCTAATTCAGTCACAACTTATTTCTGTTACACTTCTTGGAAATATAAAGAATTAGAGGTTAATAGGAAGGTACAAATCGCTGATCTGTAAGATGACCTGAATGATTAATACAGTATTTCTAACATCTGTGAGATGAAGTGTCAGACAACAAATTTCCCAAAGTATATATCCTAGAAATCCAAAGACATCATTTAATTCTTCTATGGTTTCAACTTTCCCACATATGGTCTATTTACTACAACTCTGTTAGGACAGAGAAGAGGTCTGCCACATACATGTCCAACGCTATGTACGAGGTTGACCAAGTGCACACCAGTTTCTGTGCATCACGTTACATTTCTTCTCTATTTCTGTATCCTTCATCATAATCAGTATCTCATAATATTAAAAAAATACAGTGGAGAAAACATAGCTGCGCTACTAATGAAAGACTTAGGACATTCCCACTTTCTTTGTTATACCAAGGTATGTTTTAAAGTTGCAATTTGCACTCCTTTTCTGGGACTTTTATATGTAATTGCTTTGTCTGTGGTCTCTGTGATGATATGCCACCATAAGCACACATGTTGGGTGAGCAGTCTAGAGTTCTTCCATGTTTCTCTAGTGCAGGATAGCTTACATACTCACTGGAGGACAGGAGGAGACTGTCTGGGTTTCCTTTCTGACCCTCTGGCAAAATACTCAGACAGCTTAGGGAAGAAAAGAGTTTACTGGGCTCGTACTTCCAGGTCACAGCCCAGCACTGACTGGAGTCAAGGAAGGAGCTTGAAGCAGAACCCATGGCTCGCTCACAGACTCATAATTAATTTGCTTTCTTATACTGCCCAGGGCTACCTGTCAAGGGTTTCTGCTGCCCACAGTGGGCTTGGCCATCTGACCCTACCCTGCAAAACCCCATCCAAAACACACACACACACACACACACACACACACACGCTCACAGGTCAATCTGATCTGGGCAATCCCACAATTGAGACTCTCTTCTCAGATGACTATAAGCTGTGTCATGTTGACAATTAAAGCTAAATAGCACAGACAGTGAGCCACTTTGGAAATGCCTCAAATTACCCGTGCAGAGATAGGAGAGGATGAGGGAGGTTTGCTAGATGGGATCAATGCATATACAATGTAATACTAAAGGTGAATTTCCTTGATTTTTTGCACAAATTACTGTAGAGAGGGTAGAAGCCAGTACAAAGGTGTGTGGCTTTAATGGCGAATGCCCACGGTGGCCAGCTGACTTGAATCATAACTATTAGCTCCTTTCCAGAATAACACAGTCAATGTCAGAGATCCTAACCCTCACTAATTAATAACCTATGCATGCAAATGGTCTAAGGACCACAAAATATTAATAGGTATATTTCTTTTCAGAAATATTTCTTTTCTTTAAGAGAAATGAGGAAAAAGGAAACTATACAGAAGATTGTAAACAACCATTGATGGGGGCTGGGAGTGGTGTTTCTATCTGAGCTTCAGGTGCCGCATTCAGCCAATCCCCTCTGCTGTCCAAACTGGGCCTATCATTTGAAAACGGGGATAATCATCTATTCCAGGAACTGATGTGTGATCCACCCAGTTCTGACTAACCTTAGGAAAGCATTCACAGCAAAAAGTCATCATTATTTATCAGTAAAATGGGTTTTGGGTTGCTTAAATCCATGGAAATATTCTGCTAGGATCTATAAGCGCTTAAGAAAGTGTTATTTAATTTCTACAGAGAAAATGCATGTTAGTATAGTACCTTATTCTTGTGTCTTACTTTGATTTCTATTGCTATGATAAAACACGATGACCGAATGCAACTTGGGGAAGAAGGGAGTTATTTTTATCTTACAGTTCTAGTCCTCCATGAAGGGAAGTCAGGGCAGGAATCTGGAGGCAAGAACTGAAGCGGAGGCCAGGAGGGAGGACTGTTTACTGGCTTGCTCTGTATGGCTCGCTCAGCTTGCCTTTTCCTACAACTCAGGACCACCTGTCTAGGGGTGTCACAACCCATGGTGCACTGACCCTCAGTCATTAATCATTAATTGTTAATCAATAAAATGCTCGTAGTCCGGTCTCTCCTCCAAGCCAATCTCATGGAGGCAATTCCACAATTGGGATTCTCTCTTTCCAGATATGTTTGTGTAAAACTGACAAAAACTAGATAAGCACACCCATCTTGAGATGCTAAAATTATACCCTCCTTTTAAGACTAGATGAAAATATGATGGACATTGGAAACTTAAAGTCAAATCATGGTACAGGGAATGTCTAGGATCCCACAATTAGGTTTTATACATACAATTTCCTAAAATGTAAAATAACTTCTGCAGTATCAGGAAAGAGAAGTGATTTTGGCACTTCCTGATTTGGAAACTGATATTCTGTTACCTTTCAACCAGAGAAAGCACACAAAGGAAGGAAGGGCCTATGAGATCACTGCTCTCACAGGCCATGCCTTAGCAAACCAACAACCACTTTTCCAATAGAAGGCATCCCTTGAAACAGGCCATTTCAGAGCAGATCAATAACAGATAACCTTTCTTGCTCTGTGGATTAACAACTCTGATTGTATCTTTAGCCACATAGCTCAGCTAAATAAGAACCACTGGGTGCTTATATTAAATTTCTGTCTGGGCTTGCATCCTTTGCTGGGAAAAGCTGACTTCTGGGTTAAGGCAACTCTGATGACAGTTTTCTTATAGGAACATCAAGTGCACTTGTTTTTCACGGATATAAATTCTTCTGCAAGGAACACAGCTCAGAAATATGCCAGCAGCAAACAGAGTGGAATTTTTGAGTCTACCAGCCAATTTTTTGTCATTTTTAAAGTCTCAATCCACGAAAAACAAGAACATCCACCAATTCCTTTGAGAATCTGCGGAAGAAGCAGTAGGTAGTTAGCAATGCTTGTGTGGTGCTGGGCAGCCACAGTGATTTCTCTATCATCCAACTGATGGCGTCTCAATGGACAAAGCATAATCCTGTTAAAAATGATGGCTCTCTTTCTAAACACCGTATATGATTTTAATTATGTATATGGATGCATGTCTGCACGTGAGTTTGTGTCAGTAAGTGTAGGTACCTGCAAAGGTCAGAAGGGGATATTGGGTTCATTAGCTGTGGAATTAAATGTGATCCACCTTATCTTTCTTCTGGGAACCAAACTCAGGTCCTCTGAAAGAGCAGTACATGCTCTTAGCAGCTTAGCCATCTTTCAAGCCCTAAGAATACCTTTAAAAAGCTTCTGGCAGTGTTTGAAAAACCTCGGAAAAAAGTATAGGCTGAGCAATATCTAAATAAACTTAAATAATTAACTTCATAGTTCCAATTTCCACAGTAAAATATTAGACTGGCATATAGAAGGAAGCAATGAAAACTTTTGTTCATATTTATTTGATAGCTGTCTTTTTGTATGCTTATAATGTCTACAATGTAAAAATATACTTAAAGCATCTTAATGTTGTCTTAGCCACTGTTCTGTTGATTTGAAGAGACACCATGACCAAGGCAACTAAACTCCTTTTATTATTATTATTCACTTTATAACCTTGTTGTAGCCCCAACCCTTCATAACTCCCAGTCAGTCTCTCCCTTCCTCGTTCCCCTCTCCTGTCCCCTATTCCTCAGAAAAGGGGAGCTCCCTTCCCATCTACCCCAGCTTATCAAATCACATCAGGACTCAGCTTGTCTTTTTTCCCTGAGGCCTGGCAAAGTAGTCTCATCAGGGGGAATTGATCAAAAAAACTGGCAAAAGAGTCTGTGTCAGATGCAGTCCCTGCTTCCCTTACTACAGGACCCACATGAAGCCCAAACTGAGCATCAGCTACATCTGTGTAGGGGGCCTAGGTCCAGTCTATGTATGGTCCTTGGCTGATGTGTCAGTCTCCACAAGCCCCTCTGGGTCCTGGTTAGTTGGCTCTGTTGGTCTTCCTGCAGAGCTTCTGTTACCTCCAGGTCTTTTTCTCTTTCCTCTTACTTTTCCACAAGACTCCCTATGCATTGTCCAGTATTTGGGGGTGAGTCTCAGCATCTGTTTTTAGGTGCTGCTGGGTAGAGCCTCTCAGAGGACAATTCTGATGGGCTCCTTTCTGCAAGCTTAAAAGAGTGTCATTCACAGTGTAAGGGACTGTCACTCTCCCATAGGGAGGGTCTTTGGTTGGGCCAGGCTTTGGTTGGTCATTCCCTCAATCTCTGCTCTATCTGCCCTATCTTTATTCCTGCACATCTTGTAGGCAGGGTAAATTTCAGGTCAAAGTTTTTGTGGGATATGAGGTGGACTCAAACAGAGACTTCTAGGAGCAGAGGCCATAGAGACTGAAGAGGACACCCTCTAACTAGACAAGTGTGCTGATAGAAGGGGGGGAACACCAACCTACCCACAAAAATCCAAGGCAACTCTTATAAGAGAAAGCATTTAAATGAGGGCTTGCTTACAGTTTTAGGGGGTTAGTCCATGACTATCATGGTGGGAATCATGGTAACACCAATGGCCCTGAAGCAGTAGCTGAGAGCTACATCCTTATCCACAGGCCAAGAGAGCAAGACTGGGCCTGGCATGGACTTTTGGAACTTCAAAACCCACCCCTAGTGACAACAAGGCCACACCCCCTATTCCTCTCAATCCTTCTCAAAAAGTGCCACTCCTTGATGACTAAGCATTCAAATATATATACCTATGGGAGTCTTTCTTATTAAAACCACCAAAAATCTATAGAATATATTGTGTGATAGGGGAAATGGTGGCAGATGTCTGTAATCCCAGAATTTAAGAGGTAGAAGAAGGAATCAAATGATATTGTCCTGACGCCAGCCTGTTCCTATCAAAGGAACAAAGCCACATAAACAAAAGGGTATATTTAGAATTACAGGTTTGTGACTAAAATATAATCACTCAGATGCAGGTATTTAAAACACTGTTTCTGCTAAGATTGGGCCTACATCTCCAAAGAGACAAACAAATCCCCACACAGCATAGTATAGAAGGCAGTGACTCCCACAGACACAAGAGTGGTACTTCAATTGATGACCCAATTTCTAGGCTCAAGGCTATGGAATTTTTGGAAGTAGCATCAGAGAATGAAGAGAGTTTTTGGACAAAATTTTATCTAGAATCTGTGTTCTTTTTCTTCCTATCTTTATGAGTGTGGTGGCCCCCATACACTCATGTGTTGAATGCTTGGCCCATACATAGGGAGTAGCACTATTAGGAGGTATCACCTTGTTGGAGCAGGTGTAGCCTTGTTGGAAGAAGTGTGTCACTTTGGGGAGCAGGCTTTGAGGTCTCCTGTGCTGAGGATATGCCCAGCATTGTCCACAATCTCTTGCTGCCTGTGGACCAAGATGAGGACTCTCAGCTTCTTTTCTAGCACCATGTCAGCCTGGACATTGACATACTTCCTGTCATGATGATATTGAACTAAACTTCTGAACTGTGAGTCAGTCCCCATTAAATGTTTTCCTTTGTAAGAGTTGCCATGATCATGGTGTCTCTCCACAGCAATAAAACCCTAACTAAGACAGTGGGCGAATATGGGAAATTTGCTTTTCTTTCATTTGAAGCTGAATGAGATTGGGCCTTAGGAACCACTTTGCTGCTGGACTTGTGTCCAGTGTGACTCAGATGTAGGAAATTGGAATCTGAATAGTGATAGGAAAAGTGTGTAGGACTTTGGAGCTTTTGTATTGGGCAAATGCAATGGAGTAAATATTTTGCAATTTCATAAAGAGATACCCATTAAGATACTGCTGGAAAGAGTGATGTGGATGAAAGAATTGATCTATTTTTTGTCCTCTGAGCTTCCAGACCTCAGATGCCTCCACAGAGCATATCATCCACATGATTTCTGCCTAGGGAGCCCTGTGAGGTTTCTCAGCCCTATTTTCATTTCTGTCACTTCCCAAGAGGGTTATTCATGGACAGATAGACCAGGTACCTCACAAAGGCCAAAGAAAAGAGAGGCAGCCTCCTCTGAGGCAGCCACAGGAGCTGTGAGTTCCAGTGGGAATGAACGTTATGTTGCCTATGGAATTTCCCCAGGAGCAGTGCTGGAGACATTAATGAATGAGTATTAGTGAAGACAGCTTTAGTTATAATGCAGATGCTATCAGCACTCAGAGACATTAAGAAAATAATCATGAAAAATAAAGTCCAAAGAAAAGGACTCAGTAGAGGTTGGAAGCAGCTACTTTGACAAACTTTTTGTTTGTTTATTTACTCGTATTTACTAGTGTATGTTTAGGAGTGTGTGTGTGTGTCTGTGTGTCTGTGTGTGTGTGTGTGTGTGTGTGTGATGATTGTGGGCAGACACCATTTTTGTGGAGGACAGAGGATAACTTTCAAGAGACAACTCTCTCCTTCCACTGAGGGTTCAGGGACCAAACTCAGGTTCTCAGGCATGTAGCATGCTCTTCTTTTCATGCCAAGAGCTTCTCAACTCATTTGGAACTATTTCTTTAAAAAACAGCTGAGAAACAGGACTTTTCAACAGCAGGAGAAACAGGCATTTTCACATTCATGTATATATTGCCAAGTATAGATGCAGAGCAGACATTGATCTGGAGTTATATTCAGAAAACCATTCAAGCGCAGGATGAAATAGTTTTAAGATCAAGAAGGTCATCACCCAAACACTTTATTGAAGAATCCTTTGAAGGAAGTGTCTCAAGAACAGGCAACATGAAAGCAGATGGGAGATGGGATAAGAGAGATGGTTTTACACCTGAACTCCAACAAGCCTGGATCCCATTCGATGAAAGTGTAACAGTGAGGATTTGGGATTTGAAGAGCAGAGAAAAGGTAGAGTTAAAATGTTCAAGGCTTCCATCTGCATTACGAGGGCAAGATTGGCGAGAAACACTCAAAGAACTGTTTATTTGATCAAAAATATCATATGGTTTCCCTTTAGCATTTTGAAGTTAACTGAGTGTGCTAAATTTAAATATTGTCTATCATCTCATTTGGAGAAAGGAAAAAAAAATAGAAGTGATGAGAAAACAGAAACCTCACCCCGAACTAAAAGGGAGAAATGGGGGGGGGAGGGAGGAAGGATGGGGCAATGTAGAAACGAATGCAAGCAGAATTTATTTTTTGGAAAAGGCACAGACTAGAAGAATGCATAGAACTCAGGAAGAAAAAAATGAGAAAAATTCAGAGAACAGAAGATTCAATGAGCAACATTTTACTCCTTCAATCCAGTGAGATTATTTTGGTTTTGGTTAACCTTTAAAAGCTTTACTGAGATATAATTCATAAATTCATAAAAGATATATTCATTCACTTAAGGAATACAGTCTAGTGGAAGTAAGTGTATTCACAGACCGCAGAAGCAATCCTCATTCACATGATGTTAAGATGTGTGTCTGTATTCCATTGTCATAGTTGAGCTGGCAGTGATCGAAATGCTAACAGATCCCGGTATTCTTACTGCTATTGAGGAATCTCCTGACTCAATGTTGTGTAAAAATTACTCCCAGTTATCTCTGATTGGTTAATAAAGAAGCTGAAGAAGCTATGAGTAGGCAGAGAAGACAATAGGCAGGACTTCCTGTTCCTGGTTTGTGGGTCCCAAGGGGGAGGGGGCAGGAAGAGGGAGAGAGAAGAGGAGGAGAAGGTTGGGCCATGAGGAGTTGCCATGAGCACAAAGATTGAGCAGGAGCAGCTGGGTTGAAGCTAGACTGCAAGCATGGCTGGGAAGTTGCCAGGATAGTGTAGGTGGGTTAGAAGAGATCAGTATCTTCCCAGCTACGGCGCTCAAAACCTTATTAATAGATGCAATACGTCATCATCTTATTGTTTGGGAACTAGAGTGGGCATAGAAAAAACCTGCAGTTCCAGTGATATTCACACATCACCCAATCAATTTTAAAGTATTGTTCATCGCCTCATAATAAAGTACAATATAATTTGCCATCATTCCCATAGCCTTCCATGTCTACATATACCCCACCAGACCTATGCAACTCCTAGCCTGTGTGTGTGTACATTATAGATTTACCTATTTTGGACTTTCATAGGAATAGAGTATTTAATATGGAGTCTTTCAAACCTAGCACCTTTCATTCTTTCATTCAAGTTCACTTATGTCATAACGGTCAATTTTGTGTCAACTCAGGCCAGAATACACATACATTTCAAGACATGACTTAGAATGTCACTGTGAAACATTTTAATATGTGATTACCTCTTCATTCAGCAGGCATGAATTAATCAGATTGCTTGCCATCATAATGAGGGACCTCATCCAATCACCTGAATTTTTAACAGAAGAAAACCAACTTCAAGAAAGAGAGGCAGCTCTGCCAGTGATCAACCACTGTAGTGCTTCAAGTGCAGTCCTCTCCCTGTAGTCTGAACACCTAACTAAGCAAATCTTGGACATAGCAAGCCTCAAGTGTCAATTACTATCAATAAGACTCATTCAGTGTATGGGTGTCGTGTTGATTCTCTGAAAAAAAACAGGTTCCCATATCAAGTGATTCGCCAGGAACCCAGGAGGTTCCGTAAACACCAATTCCAGCTTTAATGTGAGGACATTTGTTGAAGGATTTCAAACTCACCATGGTTACATGGTCCTTTGAGACTCTGGTGAGAAGAGACAAAGTCTGGCCTCAAGTAGCATGAGTCTACTTAGAAGTTTCATAAAACTTGGGCTCCAAAGGTCTACACCCATAAGGTAAATATAAACTAGAAGCAAATTCACCTCCACAGCAAAGAAACTGTCAAGGAAATCATCACAAGTGGCACATCAAATTGAGGGGAAAAGACACCTTCCTTGAGAATGTATGAGCAGTCAGCTTTTGTGAGAGTTTGCATCATGAACACATAGAACCTACATGAGCTGAATGCAATACTCAAGTGAAAAATTTAGTACTGAATGACTGACTTTAGGCCAGTAGGATTCTTAAGTAGTTATCTGGCCACAACACAGATTGTTTTGGAGTAACAAGCTTTAACAGTGTTCAAAGAAATATTTAAAGGTATAAAAATTTCAAGCATTTCTGGGATTTGTACACTTTTAGTCACTTCCATAACTCATGTGCTGGAAACTTAATTCACAATGCAACAGAATTGGGAAGTGGAGCCTAACGGGAGAGATTTAGGTCATGAGAGCAGAGCCATTCATGGCAGGACTCACCACTATTAAAAATTAAATTAAAATAAATAATAAAAAATAAAGCTCGCAAGAGAACTGTACACCCCCTGCCATTAAGTGTGGAGTGTACGTCAGTGTTGCTCCTCCGCCTTCTGTCCTACAGAACTTCTGTTGTTTCAAAACCATGAGTATTCCTCTATTCTTTGTAAATCACCCATCCTCAGACTGCTGTCACAGCAGCATAAAAGAGAGACAAGCACAAAGCAGAACAAAAACTCAGGTCTGCACTCAGACACAAAACAAGGCACCACAAGAATAAAAAAAAAAGTAACAGAATTCAAACATAAGAAAATAATGTAGTTATCAGACACAGAAACTAATATGTCGATTATATTCTCTAAAATGAGATAAAAATTTGAATAAAGAGCAATAGACTACAGGTCAACTGAAGATAAATTACCAAGAATGAAAAGTATAATAGTTTAAATTTAAAATATAAAAATGGGAGAAATCATAAGTTTAAGTGTTTAACCTAAAAAGGTTTCATCACTGCTCTCTCTCATATACACACACACAGACAGATGTTTTCCCTGCCTGTATGTCTAGGCATCAGGCCTGTGTGCAGTACCATGGAGACCAGAAGAGGGTGTCAGATCTCCAGGAACTGCAGCTACATATTGTCGTGAGCTACCAAGTGGGTGCTGCGAACCAGTCTCTGGTCCTTTGTAAGAACAAGTATTCTTCATGGCTGTGCCATCTCACCAGCCCCCGACTTATAGCTTTTTGTGATGACTCTTCTTATTTTGTATGAAAGTTACATTTATACACACATTTCTCAAAACTAAAAAGCAGAACCTTTTAATTCAGTTTATTTTTTACTGTGTTAATATGATACCTAAGAAAAACAATGCTGGATAATATATTTTAATGGTAATTTTGAAACTTGTTTTCAGAAAAAAATGTTTATTTCTTAAAAAAAGTAATTGCACACATCTATCATCATTGAATAAAAGTGGTGCACGTGTACAGAACCCCAAATTTCAATTATACACACAATTTACTTATTCTATTTATTTCATCTTTATTTTTAAAATTATATTAGCAATTTTTGCTTAAAATGTTTTAAGTCATGTAGATGGCATAAGATACATGCATTGAGAGTTTAATTTCATGAATTTTTAAAGCTTGTGTTTCCTTTAAGCAATGTGTGTTTAAATGGATTTCTTTCTAGCATGATGGATGACATACTTACAGAAGGCATAAGGTCTTAGATTCAGAAGACAAGCTAGTTCTTGGGAAAAGAAATAAATGAGTAAAGTCAAATTCTCAAATTTGGAAACTTCTATTCCATTAATCCATTTATTTCTCAGCTTAAATGTTTTATTAGCATGGGAAAATCATGTGCTGACGCAGTGAAGGCAGTGTGTGGCTCCTGCACTGACCTGGAAGACCTTCCCTCATGGTGTCTTCATGCCTTTCGAGGAAGAAGCACATTCTCTGTCTACAAGGAATGTATTGTGAGGTTGCTCAGTTAACACTCCATGATCACAGAATATCCCAGCACAAGTGGAGTCAATGGTTTTACTAGAGTAATAGAAAATCATCACTACTGTATGTTTTTTGAACCAAGGAAATATAAGAGACAGAAGTAAAGAAGGGGTGGTTCAGTCATTACCAATGTGCTATATATCTAAGGACAATGTGGTTGTAGGGAAGTGTGAAGCTAAACCAGCTTTACTGCAGATGAACAAGGCTGTAGCCATCCTTAAGAGGGCTCACCTAGCAACAGTAGAAAAATTCACAAGAGAAATGCTTCAGTACTGAGCAGTATTTGTTCTGAGTGTGATACAATAAAAACAATAGTATGTACTTTGAAAGAAAGTTAGACAAATATCATACACATAGTACATAGGTACTAAGAGATGGAAAAGATAAGAACTCCATTTCAAATACACTGGAAAACCTTAGCACCAATGTTTTGCTCACTGAATATACCTACTGTAAAACTTAATGGTATCAAAATGGAAACCATAATAAACTGTGGTGACACATTCCAGAGCCCAGAGTTTTAAACTGTGGGTCACCCCTCTGACATTTTGTAACTGGATGCGGGAATGCAAAACTTGGCAATAATAAGTGAGTTTTTTTCAAGCATGCAATAACTGAAAGTGAACTTGCAATGTAACAGTGCACCTTTGGTATTAAACCCACAACATGCACACTTTGCTCTCCTGGGACAATCACAACACACAGCACCAAAATATGATGCAGAAAACATCTAGACTTACATTTGAGGCTATTATATGCAATCAATTGCAGTGTTTTACCATTTATGCATTCTCTGCTTTTATAGGGGCATGGCAGTGTAATCATAGAAAACAAAGACTATTACCATCATTCCCCAGCACATATCAAAGTAACACACAGACACATGCACACACACACACACATATCTTAAATATCTCATTTATTTATTTAAAATATCTTAAAATAGCTTATTTAAGAAATAGTTGTCCAGTGTATCAAAGCAGATGCTGAGACTCATAACCAAACTTTGGGCAGAGTGCATGGAATCTTATAAAAAAAGGGGGGGGGGAATGAAAGACCTGGAGGGAACAGGAGCTCCACAAGGAGAGTAACAGAACCAAAAATCTGGATACAGGGGTCTTTTCTGAGATTGATACTCCAACCAAGGACCATACATGGAGATAGCAGCCATGGCATCTCAATGTCCAAATGCGTTCCCTAGTAAGGGGAACAGGGACTGTCTCTGACATTAACTCAGTGTCTGGCTCTTTGATCACCTCCCCTAGAAGAGGGGAGCAGCCTTGCCAGGACACAGAGGAGGACAATGAAGCCAGTCCTGATGAGACCTGATAAGCTAAGGTCAGATGGAAGGGAAGGAGGACCTCCCCTATCAGTGGACTTGGAGAGGGGCATGGGAAGAGAAGAGGGAGGAAGGGTGGGATGGGGAGAGAATAAAGGAGAGGACTACAGCTGAGATACAAAATGAATAAACTGCAATTAATATAAAAAATAAAAGTTAATTAAAAAAGGAGTAGCTGAGTTGTTGACTTTCATAGAAGTAAGCTTGATAAATTTTACTTGGAATTAAGACATACCTTCCTCCAATTTCTGAAATGGCCCTTAATATATTTCTGCCTTTTTAGACTATGTATTTAGGAGTGGTATTCTCAGCATTGAAGACTACGAATCAAAATATCAAGGGACTCTGAAAAACAGTGAAGATATTCTACATTATGCAAGGTCAAAATGTCTGTGAAAATTGATCTTTTTTGTAAAAACAAAAAGTCATATTCCTGTCATTTGTATAAAAACTTGTTTCCATCTTTTATAAATGATCAAATTATACATATACAAAATGGCTAAAGCGAAATTTATGATTTATTAGCAGTAAATGTTGGATCTGGATACCCATTTTATGCACTTAAATATCTTGAGACGTATAAAATATTTGGCAAAGAGATATTGTAATTAGACAGAGCAGAAGAAGTTGAGTAGTAGATTCTGTTAGCTCCAATAGGGTGGGGAATTTTTCATCTGACCTTCAAGCAATGGTTGGCGTTTACCATCAGACTGTACCGTTGATGTCTGTGTGTAGCTTTCACTGTCTTTGAGTTTCTCTACAAGTCTTCAGGAATGGAAGTCATTTTAGATGAAGTTCTTTTTGGATGATGGTAATTTAAGAGGTTCTGTTCATAGAGAAGCAGCTAAGTTCTGTTCCTTGGGGACGTAATTGATAATGCTGCACCTTACTGTCCTTTAGCGATTGGCCAGTTTTTCTCTCTTCATGCCTCACCTCGTACGATGAGTCTGTGTACACCTTCTTTACACTTAACCTCTTACCATCTTCCTCACTGGGAAGTGAATTAAATAATAAATAATTAATGTGTTTTCATTTTACAGTTGTAGAAAAGTCACAACTTTACCTTTTAAAATATCTTAACAATAGGAACAACTTTTAGTTCTTCATAAAAGCTTGAGCTATTTTGCTGAAATTCAATTTTTCCCAGTTTTAATAATATTTATATTTTATTCTTACTGTGTTTACAAGTTAAAAATGTAACACATTTTGCTTTACGGAACTCCATAAGCTGAAAGATGACCGTGCCTCTAGTTTGTTCTTCTAACTATAATATTTTGAATGTGCAGACCAGACGGTCACTGTTAGTACCCACACTGGCACCATGCATGAGAACTCAGACAGTCCAGGATGAGCCAGTATTTTCATGGGCAAAGTTGGATCTACAGGCATCCTTCCTACAAGATACCTTCAATCCCCTCTGTTTTACAAAAGCATTCCATGAGACTGCTTTTAAGGGTTATTCCATTTCAATGAGTGTTTGTCTGTATGCATGTATGTGTACCATGTGCATGCCTGCTACTGCCGCAAGCCAGAAAGGTGTGTCAGATCCCTTTGAACTAGAGTTACAGGCAGGTAAGCTGCCAATGCCGGGAACTGAATTTGAATTTGAGTCCTGCACAAGATCAGCAAGTGTTCTTAAACACTGAGCCAACTTTACAGCCCTGAAAATTTGTGTGTGTGTGTGTGTGTGGTTTTGTAAAAAGAATTTGGAAGTACCGTTGTATCACAAGCATACTTCAACTTCTTTACGCTTCTGTTAGTAGCTGTTTGGTTGTCCTTGGGCTTCTGCAGTTACAAATGATTCTGCCGGGAGCACTTTGACACTCTTTCTTTTATGCACTTTTCAGGTATTTATCTGGTGCAGTACTGTATGACAAATCTACAGATGTGTTCTACTTCTCAAGAAATAACCAAGCTCTCTTCCAAAGTAATTACACTCATTTGTACCCAAACATTAGACACTCATTTGTAATCACGTGTTTCTCTGCATCCTTGGTCCTGCTTCTCTGCGTTATGTCTACATAATGATTTCCTTCTGTTTGCGGATCATTGGATGTATAAAAGCCCTTGGTTTTGATGCTGTCAAATTTACCAATTTGCGTCTCTCTGCTTTGGGCTTATTGCTCTCACATCCTAGAGTAAATAAGATAATTGACCTATATTTCCTTTGAAATATTTTCAGAATTTCCTTTTCAAACCCAAGTCTTGAAGCAACTTGAAATTGACTTTAGTTTCTGGGTAAGATGTGATGCAAATTGTTAGTTTTCTTCACCCACAGCAATAACCAATTAGCCCACTTTGCCTTATTTTATTGCTCATGTTTTCCACTCTGATCTCCAGATCTCTGATCTGCCACAAGAGAAGTTTCTATGTATATGCATCCGTGTATCTATACAGCTGTTTCTTTGTTCCATTAGAGGTTATTCCCCTTCTTTGTCCTCTCTCCTCCTTGTTTTTGAGGCAGGCCCAGGATGACCTTGGAACTTGATCCTCTTGCCTCCCTGTTAGTGTTTGAACTGCAGGGGTATATCCACTGCTCCTGGCTTATATTTTTGTCTTTCTGTGTCAGTAGCACATTTCCCTCATTGGTAGTTACAATGCATTCTGATATCTGGTAGGCCTAGCCTTCTGCCCTGTCATCTTCATCTTTGTAGTGGTACTCTGCCTGGTCTTTGATTATGCATATAAACTTTACATTAATGTTTTCGAATTTCTTGAAAAATCCTTCCAATAGGTTTTCAGGAAGTTTTAAGCAATTACAGAAGAAAACGATGCATTTAGGATATGAACACTAGCCAAGACTAAATATAGCATATTGCTGCATTTATTTAGGCATTTTTACTATCTCTCCATAAAATTCAATTCTTCACTTCAAAAATGCTATGAGCTCATTATGCAGGATTAATTTCTTATATGTTTATGCCATTGTATGTGCTATTACTATCACCTTCTGCATGGTGGTCATAGCCTAACCCTTACTAGGTAAGTTAAATAGAGGGATAGAAGCTTTCTTGTCTCCTTGGGAGGTAAGGCCTGAGCTGTGGTATCCAGGTCTTAAATATGAATTAGCATTTGAGAAGGAGAAGGACACATGCCTAGTGTCATGGACATTTCTGTTGACAAACAGAGTTGCAACACGGGCTTTCTGTGACATCTGTAAGAAGTTCCAGAATCTAGATATGGGCTTCAGTGGTAATGAAGTGTGATTTCCATTCTCAGGTTGGGGTAGAACTAGCATGAATCTAAAGCTAGAAAAAGCCTATGGTGTTTGTGATTAGTAAGAAATTTCCGGACTATAAAACAAGATCACTCATCAAAAATGTCTTCATAAATAATATATGATGCAGTATCATGGATTAAGTAGAACTGATGCATTAAGATGTAACTCTTAGTGCAGAAGTAATCTAGACCCCTCTGTTCTTAATGCTGGAATGAACGAGACAAGTAACTCCAGCCACTGACAAATTCTTTCAGCCAAGAGAAAGGATACATTTTTCCAACCCATTTTGTCAGTGCCAAACTCATCAAGGTTAGTACACAGAAGAAAAATGGCATTTTCAGTGCTGTTCTATGTGACAACCTTTGCCACATAGCAAAGTGTCAAACAGGTTGAAATAGCCAGGCTTTCTTCAGCACCTATGGCTTTTCCTCTGTTTTGCTATTTTATGCAAAGTGTGGCCTTCCCCAGATTTCAGCTTTTTCTGCTAGTAAACACAGCTGCAGGGGCCTTTGTGATTTCTGCAGCCATTCTAAATGTCTTTCAGACAACTAAGTGATAAATATGTTAATTGGTTGCTTATTCACTCCACGTGGAAGACATATATTAAACCATCATACTGTGCCCTGTGACTATAGATCATAATTTTCTAACTGATATGTTTCTTATATAACATCATACTAATCTCAAACATAGACAATAGAAATGAAAATATTAGTAATTAAATTTAAAACCCAGCTTACTTTGACATTTTCAGTTCCATGGCATACCCAACCATTGCTTTCCATGCCTTCTACAGCTGAGATCCCTGCCAGAGCATTGATGCCTGTACCCAGAAGCCTATGGGGCTTGAGCCCCAGCTTTGCCCACTTGGAAAGTGGATCCTTTGAGACGTGGGGCATTGTGAGAGGTTAGACACTGGGTATGTGCTCTTCCAAAAGGAAAATGAGCATCTTGACCGTTCTTCGTTCTCCTTTTGGCTTCCTAAACGTGAGGTGAGTTGTTTAGCTCAGCTCCTGCCATGCTTCAGTCCAAAGCAGGGTATCCCATTCTCAAAGTTTCCAGCTTTCCTGTTGCTTCCAAAGTCAACTACTTGTATTTAAGGACCTTGAGGATTTCCCTGAAAAACAGACCAAGGATTGCTAAGGTCCACTCAGAGCCAGATAAGACCTTGGGTCAGGAAGATTTTATTAAAATGTGACCTAGGTGTTCTGATGTGTGGCCAGTTGAGAGAAGACAACAGCTGAGGAGGGGAAAACGTGAGAAAGTACATTTTCTAGACATAGTTTCATTAAAAATAGACCTGAAAGCTGGTTAACACAGTAGATGAATTGGAAAGCAGAGTCCAGTGGATCATACAACCCTAGGACTTATTATGTTCTACTCATCCCAAACAGCACACCAAAAGCGAGGCTTCCCTGAGGAAGCAACAGATCTACTGAGCTCACTTGTGGGAGAATGGGGAGTGTTACCTTAAGGGGAGCGAGTTCTGCAAAGACAGCTCCGCCTCTGAAAGATTCCATCTGGACATAGGTGACAACATCCTGAAGGCCCTCACCTCCTGAGACCACTCAGCTCTGGAAGACTTACCTACAGCTGGGAGATGGGGACAGGGAAGGAAAAGTACCTGGCATCACACGTAATGATCTAATGACCCTTCCCCTGTTCCATCTATGAGAGAACATCAAGAGGCCAGTCTTCCTGGGACCTCACATAGGAAGTCACAGCTGATCTGGTTAAAATGACAACATCTAGGTCAAGCCCCAAAGAGAAGAGCAGTGAAGAGAGTTGATTCTTGTGTCTGTCAAGCATGACCCTTTCCCAAGAGCTTTCTCTCACCCACAGTATGGCTTCATACAGTTTTAACAGCCCATTATCTACTGTGGTCAGAAGATACACAGGATAGTTTAGAAATAAATACGTAATTACTTACACATAACTATGAAAGTATGTTGTTATTATGGTTGAGCTCTTATGCTAAAATGATAAATTGTAATTTCTCTTAAGTGTGTATGTATAGAAGAAACAAAAGTTTAAATGGGATTTGGTGGTAGAGACCCACGGCCATCTGGTCATTTCCCTCAGATAAGTGTCACCACTGGACATTTACGTTCAGTTAACAAGCAACACTTTTCATTTTTGCTTCACTTGTTTATTTATTTATTACACTTTTTCACTTTTTATGCCAGCCCCCTCCTTGGTCCCCTCCCAATCTCTCTCTCTCTCCCTCTTCTATTCCCATGCCCCTTACCCAGTCCACTGATAGGGGAGGTCCTCCTCCCCTTCCATCTTATCCTAGCCTATTAGGTCTCATCAGGACTGGCTGCATTGTCTTCCTCTGTGACCTGGCAAGGCTGCCCCCACTTCAGGGGGAGGTGATCAAAGAGCGGGCCAATCAGTTCATGTCAGAAACAGTCCCTGTTCTCATTACTCAGGAACCTACTTAGATACTGAACTGCCATGGGCTGCATCTGAGCAGAGGTTCTAGGTTATCTCCATGCATGGTCCTTGGTTGGAGTATCAGTCTCAGAAAAGACCCCTGGGCTCAGATTTTTTGGTTCTGTTGCTCTCCTTGTGGACCTCCAGTTTCCTCTAGGTCTTTCTATCTTCCCCTTCTTCCATAAGATTCCCTGTACTCTGCCCAAAGTTCGGCTATGCCTCTCAGCATCTGCTTTAATACCCTGCTGGGTAGATTCTTTCAGAGGCCCTCTGTGATAGGCTCCTGTCCTGTTCCCTGTTTTCTCCCTTTTCTGATGTCTATCCCATTTGCCTTTCTGATTGCGGTTTGAGCGTCTTACCCAGGGTCCTCCTGCTTGCTTAGCTTCTTTAGGTATACAGTTTTTAGTATGTTGCATATTTTGATTTGCATCTCCCTAAAGGCTTTAAAAGTATTCTTTACAGACCTTGAAAGAAAAAAATCTTAACTTCATATGGAATAGCAAGAAACTCAGAAAAGCTAAAACAATCCTCTACAATAAAAGATCTTCACAGGTATCTCCATCCCTGATCTCAAGCAGTACTATAGAGCAACAGTAATAAAAATTGCATGGTACTGGCATAGAAGCAGGCTGGTGGATCAATGGAATTGAATAGAAGACCCAGAAATAAACCCACATACTTATGGACACCTGGTCCATAAGTCAAAACCATACAATGGAAAAATGATAGCATCATCAACAAATGGTGCTGGTCTAACTGGATATCTGCATGTAGAAAAAATGCAAATAGATCCATACTTATCACCCTGCACAAAACTAAAGTCCAAGTGGATCAAAGGCCTCAATATAAAACCAAACACACTAAACCTATTAGAAGAAAAAGTGGGGAAGAGCCTTGAACTCATTGGCACAGGAGACAACTTTCTGAACAGAACACCAACAGCAGAGGCTCTAATATCAACAATCAATAAATGGGACCTCATGAAATTGAAAAGCTTATATAAAGCAAAGGACACTGTCATCAGAACAAAAGAACAGCCTACAGACTGGGAAAGGATCTTCACCAACCCTATATCTGACAAAGGGCTAGTATCCAGAATATATAAAGAACGAAAGAAGTTAAACAGCAACAAATCAAGTAATCCAATTGAAAAGTGGGGTACAGAGCTAAACAGAGAATTCTCTAGAGGAATATCAACTGGCAGAACAAGCAATGTTTTAATCCCAGAACAAGAACTGAGGATTGAAAGAGCCATAACAAGGGCTTGAAGCAAAATCTGTCTTAAGTCCAGGATAAGATCAGGCATTGGGATGCAGGCGTGTGCCTTACATGGGCAGGGACCTGACAGAGGAATATATACCCTTAAAATGTCTGCTGTCAGATTTGAACTGTCAGTTCTCAAAGCAGTCTCTGGGTCCAGAATAAAAACAGTACAAAAAACTCACCCACTCCCAGGCACAGAAGGGTTTGTTTATGTTATGAGCCAGAATCTTGCTAAGTAGACTAAGATGGCCTCAGATGCCCACCTCAGCCTTCCAAGTACTGAGATTGTATGTCTCACCATGCCAGGCTTAAGATTTTAAGTAAAAGTATGTAGCTGGTTTTTGTTTTTGTTTTTCAGGAGAGCATCATGGGTAACTGTTCCAGGCCTTTATAGCTGTGTACTTCCATATGCCAAGACACTTGGCTTCAAAGGAAAGTGCCAAGGAGTAAGAATCACCTGGCTGGCTACAACCAGGCTCACTTCTAAATCCATCTGCAAATGTTTACAGAACCTTCATCACACTCCATTCTGACCTTAACTTTTTCACATTCTCTCTTCCAAACACGTCTTCCTGCAAATTTTTGAAATATTTTTCTTTCTCTTTTTCCTCCTTTCATCCTCCAATGGGCTAAAGAAACAACTGGTGTCATGATATGCTCAGCTGGGAAAGTCAGCTGATGGTGACTGAGTGGGCCAGCTCATTCAAATGCAGTTTGAAGTTTCCTTTAGCTTTTGTGCCTACTCAAAAAAAAAAAAGGCAAAGAAATTTGATTCATTAAGTTTGGAAGTATGGATTTTGCCCAGCACTTGGACAGAGACAGGTCGGGTTGGGTCAGGGCTATTTGCAGGTCAGTAAGTAGGGCTAATTCTGGTTTGTCTCAACACAACCGCAGCCGTGGAGTGTTCTAAAATGTTCTGTTTCTATTTAGGGGTCAGAGTTAAAAGAAAACATGTGCCCTGCTTGAACCGTGAATTTCAGAATTATAGCGTCATGGCAGCCAGGCCAAGAGCTACAAACCTCTATGGAAAAAGAGAGCGAGAAGGGAGAGAAACGGAGAGAGATTGAGTTTGCGATTGAGTAAGGGGTTGGATACAAGGTTAGCTTTCCATTTAAGAAATTGTTGAGGGCTGAAGGTGTATGTCAGTGGTAGAGAGCTTGCCAAGTCCCAGTTCCATCAGCAGCACCACACACACACATATACACACACATACATACACCACCAAACACACCCAGACACACACATGAAACACACATACACACATGAAACACACACAAACATACACATATAAACCAAACAAAACATAGTCACAAAACATACAGCAGAGAGAGACAGACAGGAGTTAAGATTAATGTCCAGATTTTAACACATTTTAAATAGTATTTTAAGGAAATGTATTTTAGCATACATCATAGCATACATTTGTCTTGTCATCTTTATCCTTTTTTTTTTTCCTTTCTCTTACTCAGCATTTACAGAGATTTTACACAACAGATAATGCCGAAGGCATTTCACAAGGGAACACCCTGTTCTTTGCACTTTCACGGCCATTTGCTGTGCAGAGCCACCACGCCCACGGCAGTCTCTGAGAACCTCTTTCTTCCTCCCACTCTCTGATTCCCTTTGACCCTGGATTTGAGGCCATTCTCAAATATCCGCCCTGATCGGATGCTGACCATGCTGTGACTCTCCAGGCCTTCTCATTTTCCCCAAGTAATTAAGTTCCCTGACGATAACGAAACATCATTACAATAACACTGATACCTGCTGCAATCACCAGCGTTCTGGCTTTTCAACCTCCAGCATTTCCGTGGATCAGGTAGTTCTGTGCTAAGACAGCAGAAGGTCACCCGATGGAGGGCTGATAGCGGGGGACAGCTCCACTTAGCATGCACATGGAGTTGTGCTTTGCTGGCATCGGCTGGCTAATCTTTCAAGTTGTCCTTTTCTGACTTTCTCCGTTTAATCAGTTTAATCTCATCTTCCCTCTTCTCTGATTACAAGGATTTTCCGTAGAAACCTTGCCTCCACAATAAAGACTGTGTGGCAATTTATTCTCATATTGATTTCAACATTTCTTTTCCTCTTTCAATGGGCCAATAATGGGGGAAGGGAGGAGGCTAGAAAGACAAGACCTAGAAAGAAGACGAGAGGCTAGTCCAGGGCTATTCTAGTACCTGATTTGGTAGGAATACCAAAGATTCTGAACACCTTGGCAAGCTAATGCCATTTTAAAAGCACAGAGAGCTTAAAACGACAGCAAAAGGGGGTCATATCTACAGTAAATTAGCATTAAAGGGAACTCTACCAAGGGTGAAGCTTGCATTCCACAGTAAAGACAGACAGATATGCACACACATGAAACAGACAGACACATATACCCTTTGTGAAATCTGAGATGGCCACGTGTTTGTTGAAGATGAGTCACACATAACAACGTCCCTCAAGGTTCTGCTGGATTCTGTTTCCAAAGTATTTCCTGGTCCTCCTGGAGTTGTAAGCACAGTCCCCCCCAACCCCCAGAGCCCTGGACAAAGGGCAGGCACACAGCCATTATCTATGAAGGGGTGAAAGGGAAGAGCATCCCAAAGGAAGGTGGTGAACATATTCATGGACCTCCATTAAGCATCCTTGAATGAGAGATTGGCCTGAAGATACATTTAGAAAACAGTTGGTCCTGTGAGTCATATTTAAGCATTATATATTGAACTCATACAATTAACTGTGCGAGTCTTAGAGATTTTAGACACTGTGGGAACTTGGTTACCATGTCTGTAACCACATGATGTCCACCAGTAAAATAGCACATAAAATAAAGAAACTTTTTTTTTCTTACTAAGGAAAAGCTGAATATCTCTTTAGGCATTGGGCTAATTGTAGGTCTGGTGAGATGGCAGAAGAAGGTGGGGGTGAGGAGAAAGAGGAGGGGGCAGAGGAGGATCAGAAATGTCCACAGGAATCCATGAAGAGTACAGAACAAAATGAATTGCTTATTTTTCAGTTCCCAGCCTCTTTCCACTTGTTCTGATACGAGCTACAACAATCATTAAATGCTTAGTGAGTGATGAAAACAGTTCCATTTGCAACGATTACATCCGGGTTTAAAAATCATAAGCCTGTAATTTAAAATGGACTATTACAGCTTGAAGAGAACTGACCCCTATGGCCTCCTGCTAAATGCTTAGTAGCCAGCCTGCAGTGCTGTTGGGAGACCATGGAAGCTTTAGGGTGTGGAGCCTTGCCGGAGGAAGTAGGTCAGGAATATGTGCATTTGAAGGATGTGTGGGGAGCCTGGCTACTTCCTGTCTGTCAGTTTCCTGGCTGTCAGCAGATAACTGTTCTATGCTCCCAACTCTCTCTGCCTCACCACAAGCCTAAAAGCAAAGCCTAAAGTCCATGTCTGACCATGGACTAAAAGCTTTGAACCATTTAGCCCAAATAAACCTCTATTCCGTAAGCTGATTTTCCACCAGGCATTTTGTCACACTGACAATTTGCTGACTTCCATGAACACCTCATCTTTGCCTGGACTGGTGCCTTAGGCTCACAGCAGCCAAGTGGAGGTTAAGAGATTCTGCGAGGTAAATATGCTGTGTTTTCATTCTCCATGGCGCATCTTTGTGTTTGATCTTTGGGATTTCTGGAGATAATGATATACTGTAGCCAGCTAGAAAGAACATCTGTTTTTGGAGCTGTGAACTTACAAGAGCCATTTGTCTAGCTGGTCTGTTCCCATTATTCTCCTCCCATCCTGAATCTCTCTGTTTCTCCATTGACCAAATTTACACAAAATAAAGGGATGGAGAAAAACACCAAACAGCCATAATTTGCTTTTCTTTCAAAAAGGCTACACAGCACCTTCCCTGTTAAATAATTCTGTATGATAGAAAACACTCAACTTTCTTTTTTCTTTTCTTTTGGTAAGCATGTGTTTTCCTTTCGGTTTAAATGGAAGTCTTTCACTCACTGGGGCTTACACGCTTAATGATAATGTGCTGGAGTTCGCCCAGGAGAACAATACGTCCATTAATCTGCCTAGTGCTTAATTGGTAACTACTGTATGGGCTGGCATTTCAAACACAGATTGCAAATGTACTTGAATTAGTTACTGTTTAATTGATACAAGTGCTACTCGCCCGAGAACCAACACTCGGCTACTGTAAAAGAGAGACTTGAAAGGAGAGATGAAAAAAAAAAAAGACTTGATTGTGGCTCACCCTTTGTATGTTTATATCAATTATTCACAGAATATAATTACATTTCTGTTCACAGTGCTGTAGCAGGCGATAGAGCAAAACAGCCAGCAAAGGCGTACCTGTAAGGCTTGCTGACATCAGGGGAGCCAGCCACCTCTGATTCCCTCTTCCTCTGTCTTCATTTTATCCTCCCCCTTCCAGCAGTAGTTATGTATGTATGACCAAGGTTGGGGTATGTGCTATTTATCACAAGATGGAATGCCTAAGAGGATAATTTTGACAATCTCTCCAGAATAGCAGGATTTCAAGGAAATAGAACACTATCGTGGCAATAATTCAACTCTATTGCCTTTCACACCAGTGTTTCTTTGAACATATTTTTGACAGAGAAAAATTAATTCTTTGAGATTAATTCCCAAATAATTCTATGTAGGCATGCCTTGCAAGAACCATTCAGCTTGCCTTTGAACTGGAAATGTTTTGATCTCGGATGTGTGGTAAGATTGGGCTGGGGATGTCGCTCACGGGTAGAGTATTTGCAGAGCATGCACAAACAAGGCTCTGCTTCTATCCTAGGTACCTCGAACAGAAATGCAGAACTCCTGGGCTGACCATTTTCTATACACTCCCACGCGCACTAAAGCATTTAACATACATTTTTTTGGCATATCCCTGCAAATATCTTTTCTTTCTTTTCCAGTTAGAAACTTTTTAAAAATAATTTACTGAATATACATAAAGTAACTAGACAGAAAAAAATCATTATATCAAACTTTGTAAGAGTTAGCACATTTTTAGGCTATATGATTTTGATTTACATAAGGCAGAAAGGCTGGGTTCTTGATTTTGTGGGTGTGTTGGATCACAGAATAAATGAAGGCTTATTATGCTCAAAATTCATAGAAAACAATCAAAATTATTTTGTCCAGTCTTCAGTGAAAATTCTGCCATTGGTTAGGTAAGTAGCTATTGAGTATCTATTGAACATCCAGTTTTCTCTGAAAATATGAAAAGCCCACCTCAATAAAACTGGCAAAGAGCTTCTAGCTGACATAGAGAAATAATTTGCACAGCATTCAAAAATTATTTAGGGGTAGGAAGCAGCTAAGTAAAATGTTTGCCATGCAAACACAAGGACCTGAGTTTAATCCCTGGCACTCAGGTAAGAAGCTCAGGCATGGCAACACTTGCTCGTGAATCCAGTGAATGAGCCTAACAGGTGAGCACCCTGGGTCCTAGTGGGAGATCCTGTCTCAAAAAACAGAGCACGGTGTGGGGGGGGGCGGGGCTGAGAAGAAATGACGCCCACAGTCATGCTCTTGCCTCCACATACACACATGTACACATGGGAATGAACACACACGCTCATATAACTTGTGCTTTCTTTTTGCATAGTGTAATTCATCTATGATCGTGTCTTTCAGTATGAACTTGACCTTTATTTACTTATTTATTTTGATTTCTCTGGTGTTAAAGCCCAACAGGTTTGTGGTCTGCTTCCCTGAGTGCTCCTCACTTACTTCTGGAAGCATCACACACACACACACACACACACACACACACACACACACACACACGCACACCTCTCCCCCAACATTTAAGACTAGGATGATGGGCTGGAGAGATAGCTCAGTGGTTCAGGGCACTTGCTGCCCTTGCAGAGACAGAGGGGTTTGGTCCCAGTGAGCACATGGTGATTGACTAGCTCCTGTAACTCCAGATCCAGAGGCTCTAGCTCCTTCTGGGCTCTGTGGGCACTGCACCATGTGGTACACACACACACACACACACACACACACACACACTTCTCATGGATTATTCCCCCTGGGAAATATTCTCTCTCTCTCTCTCTCCATATATATATATATGAGTTTTTTATACAGTTTTCCTCTTGGCCCCTGGCTGGCTCTTTGGCTACCTATAGCCATATTTACAAAGCGCCTGGCCTCTACTTTGTGGTTGAATAACCATTGATGTTTGCATGGTATATCCCTCTCCAGCCAGCTATTTTGTATCTCTTCTTCTCTTGTTGAATAGTGGCTCCACATATCCAGTGACAAGAGCTGCAAGCTCTTGAGCTATTTTTGAGTTTTGACTCTGACCTTCATTGCTTACCATCAGCACCAATTTGATTTGGTCACTAAGTCACATAAATTTCAATGTTTGTTTATTTCATTTTATGACATTCTTCTTGGGTTGGCAAGGTGTCTTAGTCAGTAAAGTGTGAAGCAAACATGAGGCCTTGAGTTTGGAGCCTAGTACCCATTTAAAAGATGGGTGTGGTGGCATATCTATATCTATATGTGTGTATGCATGTGTGCATAATCCCAGTGTTGCAGGGTGGGAAGCATAGGTAAATGGGACCTGGTTCTCTTAGCCAGCCAGTCTAGCCAAATGAGGGAGCTCCAGGCTCAATGAGAAACCCAATCTCAAAACTAAGGTACAGAATGGTCAAGAAAACAACCCAACATTGACTTCTGTTTCTACACATAAGCACATACACTTGCACATGTGCACACACCCACATGATCATGTAAATAACATACACACATACTTCCTTTCAATCCCAACTCTGTTTTGTACAGCTCTTGCCTACAGCTCTCCTGAAGTATGGAAATGACCTGAAACTAAAATTAGGATGTGGTTTGTTTTGAGGTTTGTGAATTAGAGTTAGTTCTTAGTACGGTATTCAGTGGTGAGAATTTTCACCAGTGGAACATGGGAGGAGATCATTGTCAGCACTACCCTTAAAAGCTATTAGATAGTTATAGGGCAATGGTTTTCAACTTGTAGGTTGTGGCCCCTTTGACAGTCAAATGACCCTTTCGTGGGGTCATATATCAGATCTTGCATACCAGAATTATATTATGATTCATAACAGTAGCAAAATTGCAGTTATGAAACAGCAACAAAAATTATTTTATGGTAGGTGGTCATCACAACTTAAGAAACTATATTAAAGGGTTGCAGAATTAGCAAGGCTGAGAACCACTGCTCTAGTGGAATGGCTATACATTCTCTTGTGAACTGTTATAAAAGGGCCAGACTCTCTCTTCTCTCTCTCTGCCTTCTTTTCTCATCCTCTGGTTTTGCTTTTTCACACCAGCTCCAGATACAATGCCCCTGATGAGATATGACACACCCATGGTGACCCTTGGAGAGCCAATGGCCTGCTATTGAGATTTAGAGCTTCTAAAAGTGTTTCATTATAGCAACAGAAAATGGACAAGACAAGTACACCAGCTAGACATTATCTTGGCCCACTGTTTTCTGATTCATTGTGTAGAGATAATCTCAAAGCAGGGACCTGGACCACTCCTTCCTGGAGACTCTCCAGACCTCTCAAGACTTAGGAAAAGGTACCTTCATATTGTCTTTTTCTCCAACACCCTTCATTCTCCAAGATATCTCCATCTGGCCATTCCCACTTTTTCTTGAAGGCTCCATTTGGTTGCCATCATCACAAAATGCCTTCCAGCCTTCACTGAGTGTAGTTTCCATTCTCTGTCCTTCCTGGGATCTCCACAATACTTCTGTTTCCACCTCAGCCATCTTGTGCTTCATCTGTAAACTGTGCCATCAGCTTTCTTGTTAGCCAATAGTTTGATTTTTTTCTCTTGGGGTTTTAACTGTTCAGTAACATTATGTATTTAAAAAGTCTTCTTTCTTAATGTTTTAGGTGAGATATAAAACATAGAACTGAGCATATGGATATTTATTCTCTTGTTTTCGTTTAAATGTCCTTTGCCATTAATTAGCTGAATGACATTGGGTAAATCATTTGGCCTTTCCAATGTGAGCATCAGTCTGTGGAATTATCTCTGAAGTCCCTTTACACTAATCTTCATACTTATGGGTTCTGTCCACATTATGCTGTGTAATTAGGCATTTAATACAAGTTTTGGTGGTTTTTAGGGTTGAATAAAAATGATCCCAGAAGTTCAGCTTGAAAGTGTCCTTAAATGCTAATTTTTTGTCTTTACACTAAGCATGCAATTGTGGTTTGTAATTTATTTTCATGCATTGCAAATCTATTAACAAAATTTAAAGTGGCTAGCAAAGACAATGTATTCCACAGACAGTAAGAAGGAGGGAAAGAAGATGATACGGTCTGTATGAGGAGAACTATTTCACAGAGAAGAGTAAACCAATGCCAAGGCAAAGCTGAACAATAAAAGTAGGAATCGCTACCACAGTGGTTAGAACCAATGGTGATAGGCCGCTTTCAAATGTGATTCTCAGCTTCCCGAATTCACATGGAAAAGAGCAACCGTCTCAGATGAAGAAATTATCATAGGGAAAGCTCAGTTTTTCCAGCACAAACTTCTTAAGTGAGGATTTCCTCTCTACACACCAAATACCAAATGGTACACCAGATGTTGGTGCAAAGGAAGTTCTTCAAGACAGCATGGATATGGAATTAACAAGGCTCTACTTCGTAGCACACAAAACCGTCATTCCCAAAGTAAGAGCCATCCTGCATGTGGGTCCAAGGTAATCTCCATTACATTACCTTCTGATGACAGCTGATTAGGAAAAGACTCTGGAATAAAAGATAAGTAAACAGAACATCTTATTTGTCCATATTTTGATGAGGTAAACATGGTGTCTCAGCAAATGACAGTTACTCTCTGCTTCAAACTTTACTAGCCTGTGCATTTGGTGCATGTGTGTGTGTGTGTGTCTATGCGTGTCTGTACGCATGTGTATATGGAAGCCAGAATCTACATCAGGCAGCTTCCTCTTTTTTTTTTTTTTTTGAGCTGGAATCTGTTGCTGACTTGAAGCTCATTGGTTTAGCTAGACTGGCTCCCCAGAAAAACCCAGAAGCGGCCTGTCTCCTCTTCTCCAGCACTAGGATTCCAAGCATAGGTTGCCACACCCAGCTTCTTCACATGGTTGCTAGGGATTTAGCTCAGGTTCTCCTGTTCATTTCCTTGGCCTGACCAGCATTTGTTTATTTGTTGTTTGTTTATCAGCACCCTGCATGTGTCTTCTCTTAGTTCCATTATTAACATACTGCAACTTTGAACAAGTAAGTCAAGGTCTCTGCCACTTAGTTTCATTGTCTGTGAAATGGAGTGGGCAGCCTGAATTTTCACAGGATGAAAAGCAAAACAATGCTGTGAAATGGTACTCAGCATCAGGAAGTCTTATTTCAGTAGATTAGATGGCCTTTTAATCATCATGATGTATGCTTTTGATGTACCAGAACATGAAAACACAAAATAAAAACAAATGCATACTGAGAATCTCCTGGGTCAGATTGCTTTTGTTTTTATTTTTAAGTGTCGAGGACAGACCCAAGAGCCTTGGGTGTGACAGAGAAGCATCCTACTAGGTTATCAATGGACAAGATCTCTGATACTTCGATAATTTAGTAAGCATAGCTATAGGGAGTGGTTTTTATTTATTTTTATATTAATCACAGGTTATGTACTTTGTATCCCAGCCGTAGCCCCCTCCCTTATCCCCTCCCACTCTCCCCATCCCCCCCTCATCGCCTCCCTGCCCCTTTCCAAGTCCACTGATAGGGGAGGACCTCCTCCCCTTCCATCTGACCCTAGCTTATCAGGTCTCTTCAGGGCTGGCTGCAATGTCCTCTTCTGGGGTCTAGCAAAGCTGCTCCTCCCTGGGGGAGGGAGGTGTCGAAGAGCCAGCCATTGAGTTCATGACAGAAATAGTAGCTGTTTAGGGAGTGTTTTTTTAAATTCATATATAGCAAGCTTTTATCAGTTTGTGTATATATGTGCATCTGTGTATGGGGGTACAGAGGTGTAGGTCAGAGGACAATCTCAGTCATTCTTCCAAGTGTTTGCCTTTTAATTAACTAACTAACTAATTAATCAATTAACTTTGATATAAGGTGTTTCCCAGTTCTGAACTCGCTAAGCAGAGCAGGTTGGCTGGCCAGATGGCCCCTGTCTCTGCCTCTCCAAGCTGGGATTATAATCTTGTGCTGCAAACACAGCTTTTCTTCAGTATGTGTTGTGGGAATGAAACTCGAGTCTCTATGTTGCAAAGCAAACACTTTACTGAATTTTTAAAGCACTGTTTTTAAATATCTAGCATTCTTGTACCATGTGGGCATGTGGTTCACTTGCTGAATGGGGGAGGGAGCTAGTCTGTAAGCCTGGGAACTTGATTGTAGTCTAGCTTAGCTACCTGTATCCTCATCCTTCTCTGTGACATAGGAGCACTGGGAGAGATGTTCCATTTGCTTTCCAGTTTCAAATTCCTGGTTCTAGAATTTCAACTTTGGTTTGAGATTAAATATCTTTTATTTTGAGATCAAGGAAAACAAATTCATAAAAATCTGGGTGTAAAATAGAACTTCTCTCTGATGTATAGCTCTTATTTCCCTAAATTTCTTAATTCCACAGAGGACTGATGCTTTCCCAGTTAACTTTCAGTTCCCTTTGAAGTTCCAGACAATTTGAGGCTAATCAACCCCTAGAGGGTCTCTTTCTAATCTCTACCCATTGCTGCATCTCTCTGAGCTGCAGACCTAATTTTTCTGAGTGTTCTCACCCCCATTTAGGTAGAGGCAAGCTTCCCATGCCTGGATCTAATCCTCCTCTCTTCACCCCATATTTGATCAAGACCACAGGCATTGGCCTCCAGGAGAAAGAAGCTCCTGGGGATTCTGTCTTTGTTCCTCCAGACTTCTTATCTACTCAAGGATAACACAAGACTAAGACACCATTTCGAAGGGAGAAAGAATTGTGATATGAGTTGTTCATACCTGGAGAAACTTCCCAGGAAATGCAATGAGCAGTTCCTCGAGAAAGAATATCATGGCGGGCCAGAGCCAATTGCCTTGTGGGAACTCCAACTATCTCGCTTTATCTTTGAGACTCCCTGGCTTTTGCTATGGTGAGGTCTCTTGCCTCAAAGAGCAGCCTTGCATCAGGGCAAGATCAGAGCAAGTTTACAGTAGGATGATCAGCACTGAGCCACTATTGAGCTTCTGCCTTCCTCCCTCTTCCTCTCTGTCACTCTTGGCTTCTTTCTCCTCCCATCATTGGAGGTTTGCTTTACTCAGTCTTTCCATATGCCTGCATGGTAACATTACACAGCCATGTGTGTGAAGCTCTCTGGGAGAGCCTCAAGGCCAGTGATTCGCTGATGACTTTGAGAACTAGCCCAGAGTTAACAATGAAGACCAAATTTCAAGTCCCAACCAACTGGGCAGTGACTGGTATTGTCCTTTGTGACTATGCTGCCCTCGGGAGCTCACCTCTGGTACCTAGGTTCGTATCTATGACCGAGCAGCACATGGTTATTTCTCAGTTATGCAAATAACACCACAGGTATCTTTAATGGCACATGAGTGTTCCTGGTTACAACCTGCAGTTTGATGCTAAGCCGCTTCGCTGTTTACCTACCAGACAGGCAATCCCCCATGCTTCTCCACACCCTTTCTATAGCCAACTGAGCTGGAAGGGTTCCTTCTTCAGCATCCCTGCTTCCTCCCTATCCATGTCACACAGCTTGCAGAGCTGATTAGAAAACTAGATACTGTTCAATGCCATTAAGCCTCAGTAAATAAACACTGCTGTTTTAGAAGCTTTTCCAGTCCTGTTCCTGTAAAACTTTTGAATATTTTTTTCCTTAATTATTTTCCAGTAAAATCAATTTTGAAGCATTCTGATGGTAAATATTTCCAATATAATCTATTCTTTTGTGGGCCAAATAAATAATGTACACAGACATATGGTATGTGTATATCCAAAGGATGGGTTCTATATTTTGTAATTATCTTCTATTTTGCAAAGAATAGAATAATCTTGTAATAAATATTGACTAGAAAATGGCTAAAATCGTAGAATGATAATTATAAGAAAAACATGCAGTACCAGTAAGTAGTATAGAATATTCATTTTCCTTAGTTATCATAGTAATCCACAATGAAACTATCAAATTGAGAATAGTTTTAATATTTGATTAATATTAAAAGAGAGCTATCATAGAACATTGATGAAAGATAAAAATCTTCCTGAGAAGCAATTTGGCAACATGTTCTGAAGATCTTTAAAATTTACATTATCAAGAAATATTTAACACCATAGAATAATTCTTAGAATTTAATGCTAAGGTTATATTTTATCATTCAATCAATGTTTATCAAACTTTTGATCTGTGCTATACATATATCCATGTGTGTATAAATATATATATGTATGCCATATGTAAATGTACATTATGTGTGTATATAAGTACATACATATACACATATATTTGTATATATTATACTTTTAACATATATTAAATATATATGTTATGTCAATACATAATATATTAACATATAATACTATATAGAAGTATAATATATATGCTGAGAGATATACTGACATATTCTGATGTATATATCTCAGAACTCTTGTCTTCAAGGAGCTGTGGTAAATAAGGTCAGGCTGAACCGTGACAGGAATAGTAAGTCAATACGCCTGTTTGACCTATAAGGTCATACTGATACAGCTCTTGTCCCTGAATAATTGTTAACAGGAGAGCACTTCAATAGAATGATGAACAGGGCGTCATTTTAGGCAGGGCCGTCCAGGGAGGCCTCTCTCAGAGAAGGTGATTGGATATAATGAAGTGAGCCCTATTTCTGTCTGGACTTGGGAGGGTACAGTAGGGAAATATGCCATAGTCTGGGAAACCTGACAGCCTTGACAAGAACAAGTGTAGCATTTGGTTGGTATGGAGTGGTGAAGGGAAAGTGGGAAGCCGTGGGATTAAAAGACGCTGACACTTAAGTGTTCTCTTCAGTTTCATGGAAATGTTAAAGCAAATCTGGGTCACATGGACTTGACCTTTATGGTCTGGGTTGGACAAAGGTGTTCACAGTATGCCCTATTCTGCAGAAATAGCTACCCAATCCTATAGCCTCCGTGGACACTTCCATGGTCAGAGCCGCCTGTTGGCAGTGGGGATCCTCCCTCTGTGGAGAGCCAGTTTAGGGCCTGACAAAGCTCAGAGGGAGGAAGAAATACGTCCTCCCAACATCCTTGCCAAAACTTTCTTATTTACTTATTTATTTTTAGGTGTGTATGTGCAGGTGTGAGTATATATGATAGGTGTGTTCCTCTGTGTATGTGTCTTCCATAGTGTGATTGGTGGCTAACTGCCAGGTACCTCCATGCCACAAGGAGCGAGTGAAGTCAGTAGCCAACTTCAAGTGTTGGCCTTCTCTTTCTGTCCTTGTTTGCTTCCTGCACAGAGATTAATTCAGCAAAGATTTTCTGAGTACTTAGAAGAAGATAAAATGTCAAGGGAATTTATTTTTAAATATCTTAAGCGAAATGCAGCAACCCACATGAGCTACCCAGAAGGTGAGAACTACAGTATGTGTGCTGTCCCCTTAGCTGTGACCAGTGGACCAGACTCTTGGTTGGAGAAAACCAGCCAAAAACAGTGCTCTGTCTGCACAGGACTCTGAAAATGCCTCTCACAGATGCTGCTTGGTACCACCTGGATATCAGACATTCTGTCTTCTTGGGCAGTTGCTTTCTGGTATCTCTGTTTCTAAACCCTAAAATGTTTTAAAAGGACTCAAGTACATTCTCACATATATTTTAGGTTGACTTCTAAATTCTTAATCACTAGTTCCAATTATTGCAAATGATTTAATTTCTTGAGAATTACAACTCTTGACATTTTAAAAAGAAAACTATTCTATCACTCTCTGTGATGTATCAAAATGTAATATAAATACCAGGGCAATTTGCTATCCACCATTATCAATTTATAAATATTAACAATCTGTTTCCGAGTCAGGAATTTTACACTGTTCATTTTTTATTCCTGAACTGTTTTCTTCATTACATGTAAGCATTCATCTCTGTACATAGAAGACATATTACCTGAAAATGTGCATGTTTACCATTTCACTGAGGCATCTGAAAGTAAGTGCTGAATAATTCTTCTGCATTGCTATATTATAAAACTTAATAATTGTTAAAAAATAAAGCTTAAATTTTATAAATGCTGCCTTGGGTTTTTGTTTGTTTTTGTTTTATTTTGTGTTTTTCCTGGAAACTTCTCTGACCTAGAATGAAACCCCCTTTCACATTTTTGTAAAGGTAAGTGCTAGAAAATTCTATTGCTGTCAATAAGTAGATGGGAATGGAAATCTATTGCACTGTCACTCACTTCCCTCTAAAATATGTAGCAAATGCAGCAGACAAATTAATGGTGAAATACTTTTATGACTATCTGGAAACTTGTTTAGTGTCTTCTCCAGTTTTGTGGAAGTAAAAGCACTTTCTAAAAAACAAATATGACTTGCAAAAAGATTTTAAAATAAATTTGAAAATCTACCAAGATATAGCACACATCTTTCTCAGCTGGGAACAAATATATAAAGGCTTTATCAAGATTTATCAAATGACAATTAATTACATCAGTTATTCTTTCACTTGGAGGCATTTTGTAATAAATATTTATACATAATCTACTAAAATATTTGTTTAAAATGTTTCATTTCAAAACTCTTGCTGACATAATGAAGCATTCTCTTCTGTATTACATGCTTTGAGTATATTTTGTCAACATTTAGAGATCCCTATTGAGCTCATTCAATTCATAGGAACTGTCCACCATGTAAACTAAATGACAAAGAGTCTCTCCTGGTCAAAGCAACCTGCCAAGTCAGATTCCTAACTACAAGGTATGATTGTACTTTTTTATTCAAAAAATTTCATTAATACGTGTTGCATGACAACCATCTCCCACTTGCATCCTAATTTTAAGCTGGAGACAGAGGCAAAGAGAGTGTGGTCATGAGACTGTTCTGTAACAGACTGTAAAGCCTCTGCACACACATGATATGACAGTTGAAGTGGGATGGAAAAGTAATGTTCATGCACAGACAAGTTCAGTCCTTTTCTTGGCTGCCCAAGATCCTTTTACATCTTAAGGTAACAGCACAGTGTTAAGATGGGTGAGAATACAGTTTATCTGGTAAGGATGTCAGCTGTGATTCTTGTGACTGTCACAACATACCTGACAGAAGCAGCTTAAGAGAGGTTAGTTTTGAGTCACGGTTTCAGGGCATGGTGCTCCATAACAGGAAAAAAGAAGGAGGCCAGGTAACAAGTTCTGTGATAGTAAGACTTGGGGAGAACAAGAGCTCCATAAAGACCAAATTGATCAGGGCACAGGGGTCTTTTACGAGACAGTTTCTCCAACCAAGGACCATGTTTGGATATGGCCTAGAACCCCCACTATGATGTGGCCCATGGTAGCTCGGTGTCCAACTGAAGACCCTATTAAGGGGAACAGGGACTGTTTCTGTCATGAACTCAATGGCTGGCTCTTTGACCCTCCCCCATACACACCTGGGAGTAACAGCCTGGCTAGATCCCAGGGGAGGACATTGCAGCCAGCCTTGAGGAGACAAGTCCCTGGTCAGTGGACTTGGAGGGGGGCGGGGAGGAGATGAGGGAGGGATGGGGAGAGTGGGAGGGAATGTGGGAGGGGGCTAAGCCTAGGATGCAAAGTACCTAACCTGTGATTAATATAAAAATAAATAAATTACATTAAAAAAAAGAAAGTTCAAAAAAAAAAGTTCTGTGATGGCCAGGACGCTGGATGTACAAACCGGAACCAAAACTGGGCATAACCCTCAAAGGCCTGCCCACTGCGACTTCTTTCTACGTCTCAAAGATTCCACACCCCAAAACACTGCCACCCACGGCGAGCCGGTGATTCGAACACATGCTCCTGTGGAGGATGTCTCACACCTAGACAATGACAATCAGTGCACTGTGTGAGGAAGGCGAAGAAGGGAGAGGTGAGGTGATGCCCAGGACACCTCCACCCTCCTTCTGTTTGGGGAACGAGCACTCATGGAAGCCAAGGACTTAGATTCAGCTTCCTGGAAAACTTCCCAGATCAGTCTTCATGTACAGATCAGTATCCTATGAATGTTAATGTAGAGGAAGAAGGTTCCATGCATGCATTCGGTGTTTTATGAGTTCAGGTGCCTGCAGGGAGTGATCCTATGTAGGAAGAATACAACAAGAAAGAAAGAAAGAAAGAAAGAAAGAAAGAAAGAAAGAAAGAAAGAAAGAAAGAAAGAAAGAAAGAAAGAAAGAAAATAAAAGAGAAAAGGCTTAGGTAAGGATTAGCTCACCATGGCAATGGTCTGGTCGTAGGAAGAGGAAAGGTGCAGATGCTGTGAGATTGGTGGAAACGAAGGACCAAGTGAGTTGAGAAAGAATAAAGGCTTGTCCCTGCTTGGGCCTCATGAAGGAGCTTACATGGGAACTGGCCACAAAAAGATGGAACAAGAATATCCCATGATACAGCTGCAAGATTAAGAAGTCCAAGCGGTTGAATGTTGAAACAAAAGCATACATTATACACTTTGAGTGTGTGGAGCCAGGAGAGAATATGACAAAGCATTTAGAGTGCAGCACAGAAGCCTAACATATATCCTGTCAATGCCGAAGGCATTTTAATCTATAAAAATTACTGTAGAAGAAACTAGGCATGGTGACGCATGCCTGTAATCCCAGCACTCAGAGAGGCAGGTGGATCTTTGTAAGTTAGAGGTCATCCTGGTCTACAAAGCACAGGACAGCCAAGGCTACACAAAGAAACCCTGTTTCAAAAAAAAAAAAAAGAAAGAAAGAAAGAAAGAAAGAAAGAAAGAAAGAAAGAAAGAAAGAAAGAAAGAAAGAAAGAAAGAAAGAAAGAAAAAGAAAACCAAAACCAAAAATATCACTGTACAGGGCTGGAGATAATGGCAGAGATCTATAATCCTAGCAGTCAATAAGGCTGAGGCAGGAGGATCTCAAATTCTGACAAACCTGGGCTACAGACTGAGCTGTCACCTTTAAAGAAGTATGAGAAGTAATACAGATCCATAAGTACCTTAAGCACATGGGTAAGGATACTTCAGCATGTAAGTTAACACCTTAATACACTATAGGCCTCATTTATATTTTTTATTTAATATGTCTTTATATTTTTCATGTCAGTCAATTGTTTGAACACCATCCTGTTCATAAATTATGGCATTGGCATTTCCTTATATGAATGTGTACATATAAATATATATATATATATACATACATACATACATACATATATACATACTCTTTTTGTGTGTTTGCTGGTAGACATTAAACCTAAAGCCAGGTTCAATCACCACCTAATAACCTCCTTTATCACTAAGCCTCAGACCTTAATTTTTATTTTTCAGAATTGTTACTAAGTTTTAGCTACAATGAAAAATGGTGCAATTAAGAAATGACTATAGACTACTCAGCTTTACTTGTGTGAAATTATGCATGTGTGGTTTAAGGAGAATTTTGAAAGAGTGTGGCACTTCACACTTAAACTATTGTTCACAAAATGTGTTTGCTTAACTTCAATTTCAATTATGTTAGGCGTTTTTTAAAGCTAAGTAAGAAAGACAAAACTAAAAAAAGTCACTATCTGAGTTGTTTCTTTTGACTTCTGGTGATGCTTATATGATTTTTCAGATGCAATATTGGCCATTCTTTGAGCCTCTCAATTAAGTATCGCTATTTTGTGTGTGTACCAAAATGAAGGGGGCACACAGAACCACCCCTCAGGAAGTGTTTAGCTGGGTACTGAGAATGAACCCTAGAGAGAGCAGTCAGACTGAGGTGACAGAGGGAACGGGGAACTGGAAACCGCAGAGAACAGCGTGTGTAGAGCACTGTCAGTCCCAGGGCTGGCACCAAAGCACTCAGCAACAGACAGACTCCTCACACCTCAGTGTAGAATGGAGGAAAGCAATGTGTTAGACGGACAGGCAACTCAGTATTCGCCAGACTGTGGTTAAGAGTTCTGAGATGGAGGTAAAGAAAAGCAGGTCTGTGTATTAGGACCTGGTCTCAGTAGAGATAAGAAGCAACAGTATGGAGGCCCTCTGATGAGGCTAGACTCTGAAGCAAAAGCAAGAGAGACAGGAGATTAAAATAAAAACAAAACAAAACAAAGAATGTTCCTCATCAGGAACCCAGTGCATGTTAGTATTTAAAAATAGGAAGCAATCTTTCACATAGCAGGTCTAGTTTGCAGGGTATAAAATGCTGTAGCACGAGGAGCTCAGGAGGCCTTTTCCTGGTGAGTACAGTGAGACATGGATGATTAGATATTGCAGCGTTTACCCTTAACACATGAGTTTCTATGGGGCTGGGAAATTCTTGATCCAGTAAAGAATATTGGAAAAGGTATTGAGGCCTTTGGCAGGGCAGGGAGGGCTTGGAGAATGGGAACCCTGCTGTTAGTGACAGTTTGTGAAGGACCCTGGGTGGGGAAACAAGGATTTCACATCCTGTCTGTGTCTGAGATCTGTATCTAACTACACCCGAAAGACCACCACTGTATCTTTCTGAGCTTCTTTTAGTACCTTGGCTTGTTATCCTAATTTCCCAGATGAGAAACCAAGGGCTAGAAGGTTCACTACTGAAGGTCAAGAGTAGAATTGAAAGGAGGCCACTGGGCTCCTGACTCCAAGGACAATGCTTTTGGCTTGCCCTAAATGAATCCATCTGGCTTGAAGGGTGGTTAAGAATCCCCTGAAGACTTCAGAGCCCATCAGAGGTGGCAGGTGATGTTACAAAACCAAACATATTAGTCACTCTCTCTCCCTTGAAAGTTCTCAAAGAAGAGAGAATTTGGCTGTGACTGGCATATTTTTTATCTAGTTCAAAGGTTCATCAAAGTCCTTCACAGCTTAATGAGTTAAAGTTTGCTTGCGACTGGGTAGGTAAACGCAGCAACCTAATTATGCTCTCTGCATATCAAAGGCTGCAGCTCACTTTGCCTAAATCTAATTTAGATATTTATATACTATCTAAAAATAGAAAATTGAGAATTATCCATTATCCAGAACTAGTCATTCAATTAACAAGGAGAAAATACTGAAGAGCCCTGGTCCCAGTCATCAGAAAATGAGGGCACAATGAGATCAAGGACATAAAAAGCTTCTTACCCTTACAGCTTACCTTAGCAGGGGAGGACTAGGTGATGATGAGACCAGCATTTCCCTAATTCTATTGTCTGTAATGGGCCCATTATATATTTGTAGGCTTCTATGGAGTATTGCCGCTTCACAGACAGAACACTAAGGATGTCCATTGACCATCACCTTGCCTACAGAGTCTGGACAGTGACATAGCCTACGTTGTTCACAATGCTGTCTGAATAACTCACCCCACATGATCCAGCTACCTGGTCCCTTAAGAAAGAAACAGCAGGGGAGGTTAGAAAATAATGTAGTAGGTAAGGAACTTGCCTCACAAACCTGAGGACTGGAGTCCCCCAGACCTCCAGAGCCCACATAAAGCTGGCTGCATGCAACAGGAAGCATTGGAATCCCAGCATGCCCAGGAGAAACTCTGGGAGCTTAAAGGCCAGGTGGTCTGGTATTTGCATGATTGCATTAACATGTACACACATGCATGTGTATACATTACACACATGAAAGAAAGAAAAAGCGAGAAAGAGGGAGGGAGGGAAGAGAAAGAGAGAGGAGTGAGGAAGGGACAGAGGAAAGAAGGAAGGAAGGAAGGAAGGAAAAGGAGGAATGAATGAGGGAAGGAAGGAAGCAAGGCAGGAGCAAGCTATGTAAAGCCCTGTGACACTGATTCATATAATTTATAGCCCTCCTGATCAATAACAGCCACGTGTGTCCATGGCACCCACAGCTTTCATAACCATACTCATCCCATATGATCCATCTACCTGGTCCCTTAAGGGAGAAACAATGGGGGATTTGGAGGAGGATGCAATAGATAAGGCTCTTACCTCTCAAACCCAAGGACCAGAGTCCAGACCTCCAGAACCGCAAAATTAAATAATGATATAGCCAAGATATCTCAAATAGCTTCTTTCTCTTTTATCAGTTTGCAAAATATGAATTAGTTCTTTCAAATGTGCTCATCGAGTGGATTCTTTTGTACATTCTTAGGCATTTGCTACAGGATCTGATGGGGTGGTGGTTGGTCTGACAAATGTTAATGCAATCAGCCACTATGTAAATGGGCACTTACACTGAGTGCATGTAGCATGTCCCTGATTTCTCCCTGGGGTGCCAGAGGAGTCCTAATGCCATGTTAATAGGTTGAGGGATACATATTTCAGAAGGGGCATGGCAAGTTGAGGAAGGAGTTCTTAGCTAGCTTGCTGAGGTTAATGAAACCTTTAGGGGACACAGACAGTGATGGTATAAAGAAGACAATGAGGGTGGAGGATGGCTCAATTGGTTAAGCACATGTCTTGAAAACCCAAAGAACCCATGCAAAATGAGCCAGGCACAGTAGTATGTGATTATAACTCCAGAGCCAGAGATATGGAGCCAGAGAGATCCCAGGACTTTTTGGCCAACCCTAACCTAGCCCACTTGGTGAGTGTCAGGCCAAAGAGAGCCATTCATATGCTTCTCCCCCACCACCCACACTTACACCCAAGGAAACAGCGTCTGAGGATAACACCCAAGATTGTCTTTTGTTTTACACACAAGCGTGAACACACACACACAAACACACACACACACACACACACACACAGAGAGAGAGAGAGAGAGAGAGAGAGAGAGAGAAATAAAGGCCAATGTAAAATCAGACAAAACTTGGTTGAAAAGCCACCTTTACTATGTCTAAGCAGCATGATTCCAATGGCTTGTCTCATATGAAGCCCAGTCTTTTCATTTGCAAAGTAGGAAATACTTGCCCTTTCAGTTTGCTTTACAGAAGATGGTGAAACGTGGAGGAACTTGGAAGGAGTTCCTAGCTCATTGGCATCCACAGCAGAAGGGCATAATGAAGGCTGACATCCTTATCATCTAGGGAGAAATCAAGCTACGAAAGGACTTCTAGCATCTACACAGTATCTCCAAAAGTATCCTTGCATCTCACTGGGGGAAAAAGTATCTAAGTTGGCAACTGGCTGATATCATCTATATTTAATGATACATGATATAAATAAAAGTGATAAGTATTTTCACTTCCATATAAATCTAAATGTTTTGGTCATGAGTTATGCAGGCAATAATAAAATATGCACAGTGGTTTATTTGAAAGGCTTACTATTTTGGACCCCAAATCAATTTGAAAGCACAGTATTTTGCTATAGTTTAGTTCCTTTCAGATGTAGCTATTCTCAGCAACAACCACTTCCTAACCTAACACAGTCTTTAGTTTCAGTAAACACTTCCCATTATAGGTTAAATTTTACCTCCCATTGAAAAAGCCACATTACTAGCAATTTCCATCACCTGTAAAATCAGAAGATCAAAATGCTTTCTGGAAAGGCATAGAGACCTCAGCTGATGTTTCCTGGTTCTCAAGGTGAGCTACACCCACGATAGGATCGATGGGAAACAGATCTGGGAATCAATTAACAGAACCGGAAGGCCAAGCTGGAGCTCCCTCTCTCAATTAGGAGAGATTATAGTTTCAAAACACAAGCTGATTACTGAGACTCAATTGTTTTGGACATACTTCCGAGTCTTTGCTTTCAATGGGAACATCATTTCCTATATCCATTCTACCAAAGTTAGGTGACCATTTTTTTTTCTTTTGGTGCTAATTCTTTGATGCAGGCTGCTTTGTTGAAAATGTGGACTTTTTTTTAGGTCCATTCTCATAAGAAAAGATGCAGAATCCAATTACTAAACAGTGGGGTCAAGCCAGGGAAAATCTGATGAGTCGCCCTTTTATATTTGATTTGTTCTTTCCTTTGATTTTTGTGTGTGTGTGTGTGTTGTTGTTGTTGTTTTGTGGTTTAAAAACAGGGTCTCATGTCGGCTAGATGAGCTTTGAACTTACATAGTGAAGAAGGATATAGATTTTCTGATCTCCCTGCCCCATCCTCCCAAATGATGGAATTACAACAGGTTTATGATATTCTTGGGATTTAATGCAAGGATTGACCAACAATTTAGATATATTCTCAGCCATTGCCCAAGTTAGTAACAGCAAAATCTATAGTTCAGTATTGTGGTAATATGGTTATAATTATTTTTTTAAACCATCTGGTACCTCAAATTCTCATGTAAAGTCAATTTCTGGGGCCCTACTCTATATTTTTAAGAAATCACACATTTTCTCATTTTTACTAATTTTAAATAGGGATAAATCAAGACACTGTACTTTGTGAATTTGGTTTTAGACATGTCAACAGGAACGCTAGTGAGAGAATGGCGTGGCACATTCGTTCCCCTGGTGTAATGATGTGGATCCAGAGATTCCCTTTGTTAAGAGGGGAACAGTTGTGCTGGGAAACACAGTGAGCGTGGGAGTATAGATCATCATCAATGAAATACCTTGATCCTGGTCAGCTCATATTGTTCTCGAGCTGGTATTCACTGACCCACCTGGTCTTCCAGGAAATGTTATTTGTCTTCAGAGCAACCAAGTCTGGAAAAAAACCCAGTGGTGAAACTGGGATTCAGCTATGCAGTATATGAATGAACCCCGGGGAAACAACTTGAACCATCCTGAGTTACTCGTTGCCGTATGTCACATGTCACATGTTAAACTTCACTCACTGTCCCTAGATTCCAAAGCTGGGCAGGGACCTCAGTGCAACATCTTGAATGCTTTGCACTGCAGATTATGGTATACGCTACTGATTTGATTTGTAATAGTTCAGCTGCAGCGCCATTTGGCAGCATCTGCGTACTCTGTTAGCATGAGGAAGGCCTAACACAGCTCAAATCCAGATTCCAAACTATGTGATGTCACTTCCACCAGAAGAGATGTACAATGCTTGGAGGTTCCCAATTCCACCTCCCATTTCTTGTGGGAACTCTTGACATACAACTGCTTGTGATGCCCATGAGTCATCTCTTCCTGTGAGCTTTAAGCCTAAGAGGAAGTTACTTGTGGCCAGTCTATTTTTTGAGAATTTATTTTCATTTTGTGATACGTAAATATCAAAATAATGCATCAAAAAGTTTATATTGTAAAGCTCTATGCCTAACTAACTACCTCAAGTGCTTTGGGTTGTTTTCAAAGCAACAGGGCAAGAAAGGAAGGACCAGAAATAACTTAGAAGTTGCCGGATCTTTCATCTTCTCACTGAAGACTTTCTTCTGTTTACAGCAGAAATGTTTGTAGAGTCTGTGTCATTTATGGCTATATTTAAGATTACAGAGGGAAAACAGTATGGCAGTTACAAACAGAGATACATATATAAAGACATAGTATGTGGAAAGAAATGTTCCAAACACTAATGGAAGAGGGGTCATTTCTGAACAACTGTCATTGGGTTTTCTAGTACTTCCTCAGTTTTCTGTCATTAATAAATTCCACTCTCAAGGTTAAAAAGGAAGTCTACAGGACATCTGAAGTGTGATGCAGAGTGTGACTTCCATCACTTTAGACCATATCACACATATTATTGGCACATCCTTTGGAAGGCGCCCTCCTTATGAATGTCTACATTTTGAGCTCATCTTCACTATACACAACACCCCCAGGCCTGTGTAGCTCAGTGCAGATTGGTAGCAAAGTGCAGCCAGGTTATGGCCAAAGTGTTCACTGCACCACAAAGTAGAGTCAGGACCTTCAGGTGACCTACCAGGAAACCTCTCCTGTTTGCTACCTCCTGTCCTGCTATGGAAAAAAATATTTCTGTAGCTTAATTTAATCTTCAAGACAAGTCAGTGAAACAGTCTATGAAACAGTATCTCACAATGCCTCTCAACATGCCCCACACTGTAGATACCAGATTAGGTGACCTAAGGCAGAACTATTAAGGAACCTTGAGCCTTCCTACACAGGGGAGAACCACTTAGGTGACCTGAAGGTCTTCGCTGTACATTTCCCAAGGGAGCTCCATCTCTGCCTCCTGCTAAACCTCATACCTGTCTATTCACCCAGATTCTTGATTTTTCTTTCCCTGGATCCATTCAGCCTCCTACCTTATATTCATAATTTATCTCCCAACCTACAGGACAGATTCTTTAGCTATGGAAACATATTGCAGCTACTGTTAAGATGGATATATATGTATATATCAAAGGTATATACATCTCAAAGGGTACACACTCAGTGCTTTTATTATGACTGAATGAAAATGCAGTTTAAACAACTGCCTTCCTCCTGAATACCACTCATCTTGCCTGGGGTTAAAAATTGGCCATCAAACCTATGATGCTCCCTTTTCTGGAGGCAGTTGGGCGCATATGTCATCTTCTACCCTGCAATGAGAGTAGTACACACTATGAGGACTGAACAGTTACATGGCTTGGCCTTCTGGAATGCATCCAGATCATCTCGAACTCAAGGTATGTGCCTTCTTTGTGGTCAACTCGATGAAACCCAGACTCTTTTTGCACAACATCCGCCCTTTAGAAATGCTGTTTCGATACCTAATGAGGTCCACCCTCCCTTTCTGGTTAACTTGAGTACCTGCTGCTGAAGTCAATAATTAACAAGGTGTCACAATGCCTCTCATGGCGTCCTATTCTCTGCTCACCTGCCTCCCTGCCTCTTCCTGCTGCTTCTGAATTGCTTGAACTCCCCAGGGAGACAAACTCCCCATAATAACGCAAGACACAAAGGAACAGACTTTTGTCGTTCTAACTGAAATTCAAAATTGGGCAAGCCCAGGAGGCCATTGCTTGGCCACTGCCCTAACCCATATGCAGCCTCTCAGAGCTCTGCAGCTCAGGTGAGCATGAAGCTTTAATGAGGCCTTCGCTGTAAATACATTGTGCAATTACTGTTAAGATGGGCGAATATTTGGCCTGGAAAGAATTGCATTTTAAGCAATAGGGTTTCCCTATTAGCTGTTCCCAGCTATTAATTCAACCAGTTTGTTTATACATTTTGACAATTGTTCATGTGAAAGAAACCTGGGGATTTTATTTGACCACAATTTCATTATGAGCTAACAGTGTGATATGGCTGCTAATAAAAGTTAATACAAGTTTAGACTACATTAAGAGAATAGTCCAAATAAGGAAAAGGCTGCGTTCCCACTATCCTTTTCTCTTATAGGTAGATGGATCTTATTTTTCCAAAATAAAATTTGGCAAGTAGAGCTGTGCATGCAGAGACTCTGGCATAGACCTTTTGAAACATAACTGTTCTTAAAAATCCAGGACTTGTGGGGTGGCATATATGAAGAGTCACTTATTTATTCAACTTTTCGTTTGCTCTTCTGTCAGCATGAACATCACGCACACTCAGAGGCAGGCTTTGCTCTAAATTAAAAAGCAAACAAGGATCGTTCCATTCTAAGCATTTTGTTCTTCTAGTGAGTTACAAAGGTAAGGTGAGGGCTAACTTTGGGGTAGGCAGGTGTTAGGTCTCTAAGAAATCCAGGAATGGCATAACTGAGCTCCCTCCCTCCCCGAGGACTCTCTGAACCAAGCTGCTGATTTGACTCTCTGGGGTGTGTAAAGATCATTTGTTCCTCCTGGCATATTTGACACCAAATTCTAGGATCTGCCTCTTCAGCTGCTTCTTCCCTCTACCTGCTCTAACCATTTGCCTCTCCTCACCTACTCTGTAAGTGTCTGTCTGGCAGCGGCAGCCTGCTATGTCTCCTGGGGACTCTTTCAGGTTCCAGGAGCCTACTATACCCTCTACTAAAGACAGTCCTTCCCTTCCCTCAAGAGCCTCCCCCCGGTCTGCTTCCTCAGTCTGCCTTCTCCTCCACTTCTCCATTGGAGAAGCATCACACTGAGCTGACTGCTCTGTCTCCTCTTACTCCCAAAGTCACACAGGTGTGCCAAGACACTCCTCTTGCCCTACTGGGCCCTTATCACATGGAGAAAGACAAGTTTCTCAGCCTGCTTGGGGATGCCTCAGATTGAAATTCCTGTCTAGGATACTTACTGCCTCTGCTCCCTCTGTTCTCGGCTCCTTCCTAGAACTTCATCATTTCCACCTAGAAAGTGCCTACTAATTTCTGCAGCTTCCTCACATCCCCCTGGGCCTGTAACCCTTTCCTCATCTCCCCCTCAGATGTATTCGCAGCTCCCTCCTGGAGTCTCTCTCTCTCTCTCTCTCTCTCTCTCTCTTTCCCATCAAATTATGGCAAGCAAGTACAGAAATTAAAAGTTATGTTTTCAAACATAAAAGAGGTGTTTTAATGTTAAACCCATGTCCTCACACTGTAGAAACATATCAGCAAAAGTTGAATATGCAAAAGATTATCTGATATTCAGCATTTTAAATTTTTTTAATATTAGAGTTTATTAACTTTGTATCCCCGCTGTATCCCGCTCCCTCATTCCCTCCCAATCCCACCCTCCCTCATCTCCTCCCTGCTCCTTTCCAAGTCCACTGATAGGGGAGGACTTTCTCCCCTTTCATCTGACCCTGGTTTATCAGGTATCTTCAGGACTGGCTGCAAAGTCCTCCTCTGTGGCCTAGGAAGGCTTCTCCTTCCTGGTGGGGGGGGGCGGTCAAAGAGCTCACCATTGAGTTCATGTCAGAAATAGTCCCTGTTCCCCTTAATAGGGTACCCACTTGGATACTGAGCCACCATGGGCTACATCCGAGCAGAGGTTCTAGGTTATATCCATACATGGTCCTTTGTTGGAGAAATAGTCTCATAAAAGACCCCTGTGCCCAGATATATTTGGTCCTTGTGGAGCTCCTGCCCTCTCCAGATCATATTAACTCCCCCTTCTTTCTTATGATTCCCTGCATTTTGCTGAAGGTTTGATTATGAGTCTTTGTATCTACTTTGATACCCTGCTAGGTAGAGTCTTTCTGAGGCCCTCTGTGGTAGGCTCCTGTCCTGTTACTTGTTTTCTCCTACATCCAGTGTCCATCCCATTTGTCTTTCTAAGTAAGGATTGATCCTCTTACCCTGGGTCCTCTTTCTTGTTTATCTTCTTTAGGTGTACAGATTTTAGTATATTTATCCTATCTTATAGGTCTATATAAGTGAGTGTATTCTATGTGTGTCTTTCTGCTTTTGGGATACCTCACTCAGGATGATCTTTTCTAGGCCCCACCATTTGCCTGCAAATTTCATGATTTCCTCATTTTTAATTACTGAGTAGTATTCCATTGTGTAAAAGTACCACAGTTTCTGTATCCATTCCCCAACAGAGGGACATCTGGGTTGTTTCCAGGTTCTGGCTATTACAAATAAAGCTGCTATGAACATGGTTGAACAAATGTCCTTGTTGTGTACTTGAGCAACTTTTGGATATATGCCCAGGAGTGTTATAGCTGGATCTTGAGGTAGCAGTATTCCTAATTGTCTGAGAAAGTGCCAGATTGATTTCCAAAGTGGTTGTACAAGTTTGCATTCCCACCAACAATGGAGGAGGGTTCCCCTTTCTCTACAACCTTTCCAGCATGTGTTGTCACTTGAGTTTTTTATCTTAGCCATTCTGGTGGGTTTCAGGTGAAATCTCAGGGTCGTTTTGATTTGCAACTCTCTGATGGCTAAGGACGTTAAGCATTTCTTTAAGTGTTTCTCTGCCATTCTGTATTCATCTACTGAGAATTCTCTGGAGTCTCTTCCACTCTCCCTCAGAGGTGCCTGCTCTGACTCTTCTTTAAGCCCTCCGAGGCTTCTACAACACTGGAATATTCTCTTGGGTTGGAGCTCCTACACTTTGCAAACTTGTTCCCTCTCAGCTGCCCCCTGGAATTCCCAATCACCCTCCTGAGCCTATACTGCAAACCTTTTCTTCATCTCCCACTTGGAACTGCCTGCTCTGTCTCTGGCGGAGTTCAATTTTGTGACCCTTTCTCTTTCTCCTCAAACTGAGAGATTTTATAAAAGTCTTACTGTCTTACTGCAAATGGCTTGGCCTCAGTACGGCTCAATCAATGACCAAAATTGGCCATATATTTGATTTCCAAATTATCTCATATGGTAACTATTAGTGGGCAGGTGATTCTGCTGGCCTGCCCTTGGGGACCTAGCAATCACCGCCTGCCGCCAGCACCAGGTATACATGGCACTGGCTTCTCCCTTCTTTCCTGTCCCTGTCTTCAGCTACCCGTTTCTTTCCCTCTCTGCCCTCATGGCTGGCTTGCTGTCTTTACCCCTTTCCCAGGTCCTCACTTCTCCTTACCCCCCAGATCTGTTGTGTGTCATAATTTCTCAGGGGCACACAAAAGGCTTATAGTTAAAAAAAAATCTCTATATGAGTAATTTTAATTTGCTACAACATACTGTGTATGTGATTCTACTCTTGTTTAAAAAGTAGATCTGATTACTGTATATGTTCCTTGACTTCAATTCTTGTTTAGGAAAATAGATGTTTTTAAATAGCAACCATGTGGCTGGTTTACTGTAAATGGAAACTATAGATGTAGCAGGTGCCACAGCCTTGAGAAAAGCAGGCTTGGAGAAGTGGTGTGTCTGAAGAAATCTAATAGCTGGCCAGAGCTGAAGAAAATAAAACTGATGTAAAAGATAATGGAGGTAAGAGGCACCCAGGCAGGAGCATGATTCCATACAGCTGCTGTATCCATAAACGAGGGCAGAACTGCAACTCAACAGAAGCTAGTGGGAACCTCTTAGGGCTTAGGGATCACTTGATCTTTAATCCAATAGAGAAGTGTACACACACACACACACACACACACACACACAGGCATATAACTGAAATGCATATGCATATATAATTGAAGCAAACAAAAATCCGCATCCATTAGACTATGTAACTAAGGGCTGTGGGAATACTCAAGTGTCAGTATGTGACTCTTCCTGCAATGAGTCATGGTGGAGGCACGGTCAAGTTGGTAAGGGTGAGGACTTGGCTACACAGAGGATGACTTTTGTGCAAAGTCACAGTGAACACCTGGCTGTGATGGAGTGACCAGTGTGGGGAGAGGGGACATAAGGGCTATTGTGTCCTGATGTTACAAGCCTGACCAGCTGTGGCATTTCCACTTCATAATGTGGAGAAACCAATGAAGGATGTTCAACAGAGCCATGCCGTTGCACTTTTCTATTCCAGTATCACAAAGCATTTCAAACTTTAAGGGCTAAAAATATCATCAGTGTTATATGATTCTAGGGTCAGCAAGGCAGTTCTTTTTCGGACATGGGAACTGGCTGGTGTCTGCACAGCTGTATCCAGCTGGGGCTCAAGAAGTGGCTAGAAACCCAAAATGTCTCACTCATGTTCTGACATAAAAGAAAACAGCTGGAGTGCCTTGTTCTGCCTCTCCCAGCGCTTAGTTCTACACCATCTATCTTCCATATGCTATGTTTCAGGATTCCAGAGCTCTGGAAAGCCAAGTCCTTATAATCTTGCACTTATAAGGCCTTCGACTCTATCATAATAGTGAACACACTAGCCAGAGCAAGTTCCCTGTCGTACGCCAGGGCCCATGCAATATTAGGAGCCATTCTGGGTCATGAGTACTGAGAGATACGGTGTATGGAGAGTGGCCAACATGATAGACTGTCACAAATATGACAAGGATAGCTTTCTCTTCTATGCAGGACGGTATGAAAGGGTGAAGAAGGATGATATACAAAAGCTATTAAAGTGAATAGCAAGTTCTCAATCTTATATAAAGCATCTATCACTCCCTCAAAAGCTCAGAGAACACCAGGAAAAGGATTCAGAGAGATTGTAATGATGTAATGAAAGCAGAATGATTGAGAGGAACACCATGAAACAATGTTTTCTGACATGGCATTGCCTCTGCAATCAGGAATACACAGCAGATTTGCCTACCTGTACACAGACACACAGACATGGACACACACACATACACACACGACATGAAGGAGCTAATTTGAAAGAAGGGAGTCAACAAGAGTAAAAGAGGGTAAAAGAGGGTAAAGGAGTGAATGTGATTACAATTCATTATATACAAACACACACATACATATATGCATATGTAATTGCAAAAAGTAGAACAAGTGAAGTTATTGCTACATTTAGGCAAAAAGTGAAGAGGAACTATATTTACAGAGAATAAAATTGGCAATAACATTGAACATCAAATAAATAACACTTGGTGAGGGTTATAGCACATAGAGAGTGAGAATAAATAGCCCCCTAGGAGATACTCAATAGAGAACTATTGTAATATATATTTATATATGTATGTATTATTGTATCAGCTTAAGAGTATTTTTCAAAAAAGGTGGTATTTTATAATAATATATAAAGCCAAGGTATATACTTGATCATAGAGGAAAAAAGGCAAAGCAGTCATCAAAAGAGACCGTGAGGAGAACCTCTAACATCAGAACCAGCGTCTCACTTGGGAACCAAGAAGCGCAAAGACCTATATTGTCAAACCTGAGGTCAGAGACAAAGATGGAAAGTTGTCACTGTGATTAGCAGTTGGCCGGCTGCTGATTTCCTCTGAGATTCATAGTTGAGTCTTTGAAGATGAAAATAAATTGTAGTAAACCGGAATGAATGGGCTGTAATGAGTAAAAACATGGCTACCTTGGCTTTTTCGGCTTCTCAGTTCTGCTGTTCAAATTGGTCCCATCAAAGAGGATCTGGAAACATGGAGACTGAGCTCTCTACCTGCCACCAGGTAGATGTCAAACAAGTTGGGATGTGATTCCCAAGGTCACATGCCCAGTCAGCTATGTAGCAGGCACATAACATAAGGTGCTCTTAATTGATCTCAGCAGATAGTTTAACAGAGGATGGGAGAGCAAGGAAGAAAAAGAATGAGAAAAAAACAAAGCAAGGGCAGTGTGAAGAATGAAAAGATTAGGTAAACCTGCTGTGCCATTTCTACTCTATAGTCTGTTATGATTACTGCTAAAATCCATGTTGACTGCTCTCTGTGACTCGTTTAGACACCCACCTGGTATCAGAGATGTGTCATAGGAAGGCACATGGCTGAGCACCAATATCTTTTATAAAGCAAAATCCAGTTAGCTAAAACATCATTCTAACTATGACCAGAATTCTGCTCCTAAGTGGAATGCTAGGTTTTCTTTGGTAGAGAAGTCATAAGAGCTCACAAATTCATACCCCAGGCTGTGGGGAAAGAAAAGAATTCCTTCTTCTCCTTATACTCTACATTCAATGTTGCAAGGTTCAGAAAAAAGGTGTTGATGAATGCAATTCCAATACAACAGGGAGGGCCTCCCTCATCCTCCATTTAAGGATGTTTTGACCTCTGTGGTCCTTTCCTGCTCCTGTGTGTAATCTGTCACCTAAGACTTCTCCTCATATTTTCAAGCATCCTCAAAGCAAGAAGAATGACGTTAACTCTATGTCAGGATCCCTCTACTGTTCAGACTCCTTCTTTTTGTATGTTTTCTGCTCTGCTCTTACTGATGTTAATGCTTCATTCAACCACTGTGAATTCTTCAAATACTTCTCACATAAAGATTGTGTAAGAATGTAACTTTCAGTGAGAATCTCAAGGCAAGATATGATGGCTCTACTTTGTTTATCTTATTGGCTTCTCTGCTCACCTGATGCCTAAACCCATTCTACATTTTTTTTTCTGGTTTCATACAATAAGCTCATTTCCTGATGGCTCACGCTGGGATCTCACATCACTAAATAAAATCATTTACATCATTCCACAATGAAGATAGTCCTGAAGAAGAAGAGCAATGTTAGCAACCAATGCGCACCTATTCTACTAATGAATGTATAATAATGTTCAAAGTCTCACAATTGCCATGAGGGTTTACTAAAGTTTGAGAGCCTGTTACACAATTTTTATTTATTTATTTATTATATGTATAATGTGTATTCCTCCTTGTCTACATGTGCGCCCTGTGTGTGCAATACACACAGCAGCCAGAAGACAACATTGGATTCCTTGAAACCAGAGCTGTGGGCATGTGAACCACCACATGGATGATGGAAAATGATTCTGGGCTCTCTGCAAGATCAGAAAGTACTCTTATGCACAAAGCTATCTTTCTATATCCCTGATTATTTTTGAGAGCCATTTTAAACTTTATAGCACGGCATTATTTTAAACAAATGTAATTCAGCCTACACATTACAACTTAAATTATTCTTCTATAGCATTTTTATAAAGAGTGACATGAAGCCAAATTAAATGCTCTATAACCACATGTATATAAACATGTAGATAACTTCAAAAATCTTTTATCAGATTATGGGCATAATTTTCATTATTTGGGAAACATGGTCATTTTATTGGTAGTGATTGCGGCTTAAAAATATGTAGAGAACAGATTGGAAGCTCACACAATAATATACCCTCTTTTCTTTTTGCAGGAAGAAACTAGATAAACATGTATATATAACTAATAACTTTCCTCATCTGTAGAACCATCCACCTAGAACAGCAAAAGGCTAATAGAAACAGTCTTTGACTTACGTCAGTTGAACGTAACACTTTATAGACTTTGTAATGATGTAAATCTGTGTCCACACAGCCTGGTGCTATTCACTTTCAAAAAGTATATAAGGTATCCAACATTTTATTATAAAATAGACCAGGTTATATAATATTATCTATTGACAGCGGACAATGTTCTGAGCATATCTAGGTTTACTAAGCTCAGCTATGATGTCTGGAAGGTTAGACTGCCAAATGTACTTTGACTCGGTGCTTCAACATCATGAAGAATTTGTTAGAGCATGGCATACAATCATAAGCCATAAAGAGTGTCCCCCCGCTGCTTCCAATGCACACGCCGGCCTTCACGGCATTCTCAGGATGCAGAAGCTGGGTGTAGCATTTCTTTCACGCACAAATATACAACGCACATAAAGACTGTTCTTAGCAACTTCCCCACTGGCAATGCAATGCATGGCCTTGAGAATGGAAAAAGAGGCTTCAGTTCTGCCTTCAGCTTATGAATTGGAGCTCAGACTTTCAATATATTGGTTAATGTTTCTGTGTCCCAGTGTTGATACCTGGCAAATATTTATATACACTTCCACTGCTTATTGTGAGTTCCACATGAATCAAATTGTATGTGCTCCTGGAAGAAACATTGACATGCAGTAAGCACTCGCTGAACTCCACCTGCTGTAACTATTTCCTGACTCCAGTGAAGAGGAGATTTCAAAAGGTAACATCTGGATGTATATTTTGGTCTTCTCACAGTAGTACAGATAAGAGCCTATGCAGTGGCTTCTATTTGATGAACATTTCATCAGTGCTTTGATATTTCATTTATTGCTTACCTCCAGCAGCATGAGGAACTGAGGGAACACCAGATGCCTTGGGCTCTGTCTGGGTGGCTTCTGCAGGCTCACCCAGCCCTCTCCAGCACCTCACACGCTCTCAGCCCCGGTGGTATGGCTGCAGCTATCGTACTGGCTAGGTCTCCTCTGCAAGGAAAGTGACCCCATGGTCATCATAGCGAACACTGGGTCAAAGAATTTTGCTGACATATCTGCTTGGAGCCTCAGAATTCAAATCACATATCACCTCAGAGCAAATTTCCAGATTCTTTTTCATTCCCAACCAATAAAACACTGTATTTAGGATAAACCAACTTTTAGCATTAATTTTTATGAAAGGGAGTTGACAGCAACTATAAAGTAAATTTTCTTTTCCAGGCTATTATAGTAGAATGTCGTAGGGTTGGGATTATAATTTTCTGGATTTGTTTTTTTTAATGAGTTGCATGGTACTTTATATTAATTATGAAATAAAAATTTAGCAGTCAGAAAAACTAAAGTTAAAATGATCAAGCTGACAGATAATAATTATTTTAAAATTTTGTGCAGAAGTTCTAAATTATTTCTGCTTATAAAATATCATTTTTTCTTTGAGAGTTTCTTATATGTATACAATGTATTTTGATGATATTCACACATGCACCCAATTAGGAGTGTGACTGTTGTAGGCTGACCATGGTGGCCCTACCAATGTACATATACACAACACCAATTAGACTCACTGGGCTATAAAAAAGAATGCAATTAATTCTTCCACCACATACCTGCTAATACTCACACTTTCCATAATCTTAAAGTGTCTTCATTTACATTCTGTGCTCTAAAACATAATCCTCTGAAAAATGGTTCTAAAGTGCCATTGTGAATGTTCATATTTCCCTAGCATTTGTCATTCCTCACTGAAAATGAAAATGACCAAATTGGCTTCTTGAAATGTCTATGATGAAAGGGAGTTGCATGTACACACAGGTACTTAAGTTTTATTCTCTTACACTGTGTGTGTATGTGTATGTACATTTTGATACTGATTTATATACAGGTATCATGAAATGAAAACCCCTAGCAATTTTCTGGTTACTTTGATAAGTATTGTTAGCTGTTTCAGTTGAAATTCATCAAGGCTTCTAGCTTAGAACAACACATTGTTTTTAGTTTTTCATGAGTCAACTAAAAATAGCTACCACTTAGTACAGCAGCTAAATCCAGAAGGATCCCCAAGAACTCAGCAGAATGCATAGAATTAGACCACTCGCCCAGCAGAGGGAGGCCTGTGGAATTCAATAGCCATTCCTCACCTGCCATGTTACAAAGCCCAATGCAGTAGGATTTAAGAGCGTGATCAAAGAGTTACTTTTCTACCTTAATCTCCAGGGGGATATAGGGTGACAGTATAATTACCCAAGTTAGAATCTAGCCAGCCACAGAATTAATACTACCACACTCTTGCAGGAAACAGAGAAACAGGAGAGGACCTGCAGGTCTTTAATGGCACAAAGAGGTCAAGCCCTCGGTTTTATATCTCACCCTAGAGACACATGAGATATTTCCCCCATGATCAGGATGGCATCCAAGCCTGCCTGCTCTATTTCTTAACTAGACTGGAGAAAATGGTCATTATTTTAATAGGACATTGACCTTGTGTCACAAAGGTCTCCTGGAGACTGCGGGGCCCTAAGGCCTCGGTAGGTAATCACAGTGGAAAGGACAGCTTCGACCCCCCTGCCATGATCATGGGCAGAGTTGACTTTGTCTGCAGAAGGGCCTACATGTTGGAAGGAGGAAGACACACGGCATCAAAGGGTGTCCTTGGTAGGTGAAGATTTGGCTCCTCTGGCTACACTGCCCTAGCTGCCTTCATCTTTTGTGTCTGAAGCACTTTGGAGATTGTTCCCAAACAGGTTCCTACCAGCAGCAGTCATCAGAGGCACAGTGCAAGCTTCTGTCTCCTCCTTACCTGGTTCTGTTTTATAAACACCCCCTTCTCGGCAACTCTCCAATCCACCTTGAAAGACTGGAAGGCAAAGCGATAAAATCAGCCCTGCTACTGCCTTCGAGCGGCAACTCTGGGCTCATAGATACAGCTACAAGGACTCTTGGATAATGCCTTATAAAAGTTGATCAAAAGTGTTCAAGTATTCACACATCTTTAATTAGGAACAGCATGGGAACTCTACCAAGATACAGGAGGCACTTGTGCCCTCAAGAGAGGTGGCCTGGATCAGGGCATTTTCTTCTTCCATACAGGGAAGGACTGAAGAATAATTTTACAATTAGATAACATTAAGGATGATGAAAGCTAGAGAGTGGAAAGCAGACAGAATTAATTACTTACTTGAGGGTCTGCTCAGGCCTCTTTGGCAGTGTTCATGCTGATGGCAAATTAACCCTTGGTCTCCAATTCTGTGAGGGCTCAGGGCCACTGCAGGCTCCAGGGCTCCTCTGAATGGAGGCAGCCATGCTCTGTCTGTTTCCTCCTCGAGCCTGCATCCTCCTCTCCTCCTTTTAGGCAACTCTAGCCTCTCCAGTGGCTGCTGCATCTCCTTCTCATCATTGATTTCTTGTTATTTTCATTTCCATGTGATCACAATGTGGACATGATATTTCCAAAAATCCAAGTATTTGTAGAGAAGGTATTGTTTCCACCTTCCAGCTCTGCATTATGCTTGAGGTCCTTGAAGGCCTCACCCATAAGACTACTTGTAGCAGATAGATGATGTTGATGTTCTGAATAAATGATGTATAAAACCTGGAAATTACTTCTGCTCTGTTCTCCAAAACACATGTAACTAATATTGGTGGTGTACTATGCACCAGGATGTGAAAGGGTTATGAGAAGTATATGTGTATAATCATCAAAACTCAAGGGGTGTGCTCAATACCTGTTTCTTGCTCAAAACTCAGCCATAGTTTACATGTTCTATTTCAGAAAATGGTGCCATGTTTTCATAAAATATCATGAAACTACATACCTTAAGTATGAGTGCATGTGTATATTCAAGGTAAAAAGAAATTATTTAGAGAAACAGGGGGAAATTATTACCTTGGCATCCATGAAATCCATAAAGCCATTTTGGAATTAAATCAATTCAGGAAGTCAAAAGTACTGGGCCAATGCTGGACACTGATGGATGTTTGGCATTCATGTGATCTGAGTCAGAAGCAGCATTAACTACACTATAATATGAGAAGATTGAGCCATGTACACTGACCTTTCAGAAGAAACTGGAACAACTTAAAAACCACTATATATACATATGTATATATACATAAAATAAATCTTCAGTTGTAAAATTGCTATGCATGTGATAAGAAGAACTTACAGAGACAAATGTAGTTCCTGGTATATTAGTACTAGCCTATAATCTCAGAACTTGGGAGTGAAGTAGGACAATATCAAGGTCATTCTGAAGTACATGAGACCCTCTGTCAAATTATCACAAAAAATTAGGAAAACATAATTTAATTATTAAAAACATAAATTCAAGCAACCATATATACATCATTTATTCAGAACATCATCTGTCTTGCTACAAGTAGACAATGGCTCATGACTTTATCAGTACTCCTGTGGCTGAGACAGGAGAAGCGTGAGTTTGAAGTCATCTTGGCTACAGTCTCAAAAGAAAGAAAGGGAAAGAATCACAATAATTAAACTAAGCAACAAATACCCTATATCCAAAGCAAAATTTAAAGATGATAAGAATTCAATAGCTATTCCATGATGCAGTATTTACATAGTTACTAAGGAGTGGCAAGTTGCCCTTCTACAGGAAATTCAGAAAATACAACTTTAACAGTTGTAAAAACATGCAGGGTAGGTTTTTTTCCATATTTTTCATTAAATTAAGTCTTAAAGAACTTGTGAAATAAGACAAACAATTCATTAAGCTTAGGTAAAACTGGAAAGCAGACATTTCTTCAAAAATCATGCCATAAATAGTTAATAAGCATACAAAAAGATACTTAATGTCCATGTATCAAGGAAATATAAGTTTATGTTTCAGTGAAATATTGCATCCTACCTAATCTAGAGAGTAGAATAAAGGTCTCAGAATATAGATAGATAGATATAGATATCTTGACCTCTCAGTCATTGTGGTTAGGAATTCAAAATGGTAGACGTTCGGAAAAACAGTTTCTTACAGATTTAAATACCATTCTTATTAATATTTTACCCAGAAATTCCATTCCAAAGTAAGAGAAACGAAGATGTGTGTCTTTACAAAGCCTTGTACATATTTTTAGTAACTATAGTTGCAACCCATGCAAATGAAAACTGATGCCTTGCCTATCTAATATCACATGTGTAAATCAAGGGCTAAACATCTACTGCTGATAAATACTTCAAAGTTCTCTCTTGGCCCTCTTGGTGCTTCCTTTCTTAGAAGAAGCACAAATCAAGCAAAGAAATATCTGTGAGTAGTCCTAGGTAGTAACCAGTTTCACAAAGATGGTTATAGCATAGAAAGTCAAGAGAGGTAAACAGCAAGACCTTTTGACATCTGTATCGTGAGGAGTGAGGAAAGAGATGCAAGAGTTGAGTGGGGGAAATGGGGAAACAGAAGAAGAAGCTAAGACATAATCTGTATGCATCTGTACAGAGGAAATAGAAAACGGAATACTCAGACGAGAGAAGTGATATGATATCGTGGGTCAGGAGAAGACAGCATGTACATGAGGGCCACAGGAAGCAAGACCAGCATGGGAGGGGAACCAGGCTCCACAGGGCCAAGTAAGCCTTGGTTAAAAGCAGAATGACTCATCAACAGACACAGAGTCATCATCTCCTTAGTGTGTTAGAAATATTGTTCTTCAGCTATAGTCTTCCTACGTTTAGTACCATGCCAGTAGACCTTATGACAACATCATACATTGGGACAGATGACAATGTGGACTGTGCTTGTCCCCAAAAGCAAGAATGTTCAAATGGATCTTTGACACACAGTTTATTAACTACTGGCAATCTAGGGGAAGCCAAATTAGAGAGTAGCATGTATTTTTGATTCTCAAAGAACACTTTCAAACTGGCTACCACATCTGTAGCAAGTTTGAAACGTTTACATAGGATGTGCTGTTACCATGGCAACATTAACACCACTCCTTCTAGCAACTGCAAGAGCAAGGTGTCGACATAGCATGCTTTAGTGATTTTTTTTCCCCATCTTCTGGTGTAAGGTGGAGTCCAGGGAGATGTTATCGCAAGTAATTGTCACTTATTCTTGGGAAAACATTCTCAGAGGAATTACAGTTCCTAAATCAGTTCTTCATTTTCTGTTACTTAAAGAATACTATTACTATTTCTGTCCCTCTGTCTTTGCCCTTTCTTATTCCCCTTCCTTCTTTCTCTTCAACTTTTTCTCTTACCAAGTTAATGACCATGCTTAGATTGTGACATGTCTCAGTCTTTAGAAAATGTAGCGGATACAAAGCTGGTAAAGCCCCAACTCATCACACTTACACTCAAGTTAAGAAGACATGATAAATATAAGCGAGATGGTAGTATGCATCGTCAAATAATATGTAAGCAGAGACACTGTGTAAGTCTATGTACTATTTCAGAAAAGACAATTGGGGAAGATTATCTATGTATTGATGTATAAGGGAGAGCCCTTTAGGACTTGATGGGGTAAAAGAACTAATATTTAGAAAGAGAACAACTGGAAGGATTGTGATGCTAAATCACATTCGAACTGTACAAGGAACTGTTCAATGTCAAGGGCAATCAGGTGAGAAGACTAGTGAGGGTGGTCTGAGCAAGAGTCCGTCAGTATAAGGGCCTTTCCTGCCTGGACGTAACTTTAGAACTCATCTCAGTCATGGCTGGAGGATGTTATTAAAGCACTGGACTCTGACTGGGAGAGGACAAGATTCCACACACATTTTTAAAGTGTTACCTGGTGGTCATTTTTGGTAAATTCTGTACTGTTTGAATTAAGCCGCAAAGGATAATCGATCAGGAGTTACTGATCCTAATGTGGATATGAGATTAGAATGATTTCTTCACATAAGGAATTATGTTATTTCCTTATGAAATGAAGTGTCTCTGGTGAGGCTGCTAATCCAACTATAATTCCAGCTGCCCAAGGGGCTAAAGTGGAGGGTCACAAGCTCAAGGCCAACCTAGGCTACAAGGTTAGCTCAGTCCCAGCCTAGACAACGTGGTGAGAGTCTGAATTAAATAAATAAAATTAAAAAATAAGACAAACCAGGAGGAGGGCTGCGGGTATAGCTTAATGGTAGAGTACTCCTGTGCAAAGCCCTAGGTTTAAATTCAGTAATTCGCAAAATCCAAATACAGAAATCTGAACAGTACTAAAGGTGTAACTTACTGGTACAATGTGGGCTGAACATGCCATGACCCTGGGTTTGACCCCCAGCAACAAAACAAAGCAGACATAAAACATCTGGGAAGATTTGGTCCAGAATAAATGGAACTGTTCAAAGGAGCCATCAAAGCTGCAGACTCCTTTCAGCTTCCACTGTCTTATTGTGGGACTCCGCCTCAAAATGGCAGCTGTACCTTACGATAGAAGCTCCACTTCCAGGTGCAACAGCTAAGCCACAGGCAGAAAGAATGAGAAAACAAGGAAAAGAATATAGGACATATTTCTTTAAAAAAACTAAAACTTCAGCCAAGCGCATGCCTGTAATCCTAGCACTCTGGGAAGCAGAGGCAGGCAGATCTCTGTGAGTTCAAGGCCAGCCTGGTCTACAGAGCATGTCCAGGACATCCAAGACTACACAGAGAAACCCTGACTCAGAAAACCAACCAAACAAACAAAAGAAGCCCCTAAACTTCCAGAAGCCCAAAGGGGAGTTTCATACCTGGTATATTGCTCTGAACTGCATGACGTATCTAAATCAGGGGCCACCAAACTTTGGAGATGGACACATCTATACTCACATTCAATTCTAACACAAGCAGAGTTCTGGCTTTATTGGTATAAAGTAAGAAGAGGAAGAAGGAGGAGGAGAAGATGAAACCTTAATACCTGTAAGCAACTGGCAATGTCAACCACAAAAGGTAAGAGTCCTCAGGTGATGGGGACGATGAGATGATCACATAAGAGAAAGTAACACAGGTGACTCGTGGGAAAAGTAAACAACAAACAAACAAAAACCACGTGGGGATTATAAAGGAGAAGCGGTAGTCACAGAAGCCTGCCTCTCATCCGGGTGTCTCCATCCAGGGTGGCAGTGACAATTAGACAACTTGGGAACTCTGATTGAAGTCAGGCACTGAGGATGTTAAAGGGCCCTGGACTTCATGCGATAGGCAAAGGAACACCACTGAAAATTCAAAAGCATTAAAGGGAAATCAATAGAGTGTCTAACACAATACCAATCTGAAACCTCGGGGCACTGGGAAAGACACACTGAGATAATTCGCGCAAAGTGCTTAGCCCAGTTCTTGGCACAGAGGCGCGGGTGCCATTATTATATGATGCACTAAACTGGAGAAAGACCACAGGTAGGGAGCCCAATTAAGAGGCTTTTGCAAAGCACAGAGAGGAAAAGCAGCCAGAAGTGAGCTGGATGAAAGGAAGGTTTTCATCATCCTAACAGCGAACGTGCAAGAGCCACTTAGACAAGTAGAGAATGTGGCTGTTTCTCACACACTGCCTTGGAGGAGAAGGAGGGATCAGCAGCGTTTGTTCTGATCTGTTAGAGAAATGCTGATGTCAGGTGGCAGAAAACTTTATGAATATATTAGTCTGTATTTTGTTCTAACTTAGGCAGAAATTCACAAAAGATGTTCTCCCAGGGGCATACCAAGAACTCTTTGTGTTCTGAGCCCGCCCTTTCCAAACTGTGGAGGTGAAGGAGAATTATATGTTGTAGGGCCAAAAAACTGAATTTAAAACAAGATGATCTTGCACCCTGGGTTTACTGGAAGGTAAGATATATGGAGGAAAACGTGGGCTGGGAGTGGAAGAGTTTAAGCCAAAAGAGAGGAGAAAGAAGAGGAGCAAGATGCTGAGGTCCAGGAGGTATAGGTGCCTTTGTTCTCTTCCCAAAGCTCCGTAGGCCAAAGGATATGCTTCTGGGTAGATGGCACATCAGAGGGTTGAGGTTGCCAAGGTTGCTGTGTGGGAGGCAGTGCACAGAAGCCAGCCACCACACGTGGTCTGTGCAAGAGGAATTGCTGGGGGAAGTCTCAAGGTGACAGGAGCAGATGTCTAATCATAGCTCCTGTGAGATCGAAGGGTGGGCGAGGGGCACACCTTGTCCTTGGGATTCTCCTGCAGTGTCCCATTAAAGAGCATGGAATCCAGGAAGGACCTGGGAGGGGTTTGCTTTGGAGAGTTACCTTCTCATCTTACTCTACCCGAAAAATGAGAAACCCTCTCAGGTCAAATATGTTTTGTGTGCTTCAGAAAACTCACCATGCTTTCCCATTGCCTGTAAAAGAGTCAAGGAGAGGAGACGAACATCCCCAAACCTCCACGATATCCTACCACCAACCAAATGGAGGAATTAGCCTTACCTTGCCACCTGGCCAAGCTTTCAAGATGATAAGTGTGAGCAGCCAACTTACGTCAGAGGCTGGTGGGTCATGTCTGTTTCCATCAAGGAAAACAGATCCCTGTTAGAGAGTCCAGATTTAAAATGTCATTTTAAGGTTTTATGACCACAACATAAAACAAAACAGATTTATGAGATAAATAAAAGACAGCTCCTTCCCTAGGAGCCTGCTCACAAAAGCCTTCTTTATTTATCCTTGGTATTATAGTTGTTGGGGGCAGACCCTTTGTCTAAAAGGAGAACACGTGGGCCTCCTACCCTATGGGAGAAGGGCAACAGACTGGCTGCTGGCTCTGCTCTTTTCTATTGGGGTCCTATTAATTGGTGGCAAGCTGATTGGAGAGGAAGAGACAGAGACTCGGGCCTACAAAACTGACTTCTGCTATAATTGAATGGCTGGGGAATGCTTTAGGAAGGTGAAATGCCTCACCCCACTGCAGGAGGAGAGGTCTCTGTTAGCCCACATGCCCAGTACAAGGAACCCAAGATGGAATAAGCTATTTTTCTCCCAAATCAAAGCTGTTACCCAGGTGCCCCATTCACTCTGCTCAATCTTTTTTTTTTTTTTTTTGTTCACTAATTGTGCTTCCCTTTTCTACCCTCCACCCTCGATTCAGGCTGGCAGGCAGCCCTGCCTCTGGCAGCTCACTTCCATGTCTGAATTGGCTGGCAGATCTGCTGCAGTCAACTCCTTCTTGAACTCTCTGTGTGCTAGTTCAGAGAGTGCTGTTCTGCCATCGCCCCACCACGGTTCTTCCAAATGGCTGTGTATAATTGGGTTCAGAGGAGTTCAAAGCCATGCTCCGGCATCCTTGTATCAAAGCTCACTGAGTAACAGGGGAGCTGCGTGCTGACATGCAGGCATGGGGTGAGGAGAGTTATTAGTGGAACACATTCAAATCTGTCACGCTAGGTTCCTGGGTACACAACTGGTTTTGGGTTCAGCTTTTACGAGTTCAGGTGTGGTCCCTGGGAGATAGCTCCTGTAATTGGCAGAAAAATATCTCATTTGGACTAATGCACTTTACCTATTTCATTGCATAGCCTTGTGAGATTAATTTACATTTCTTTAAATGTCAAAGCTTTCTCCAGAGATTGTTCATTTATAATATTTATTTTCTTGGACATGATTTTAACAAACCTTCCCCTGAAGAGCTTAGATCTATTAACTTTACTGAACACTTGCACAAGAGAGCGTTAAAGGCAAGTGGTCCAGGAGAAAAGATTAGGACTCTGTGACCCAAACATGTTTATCTGCCCCCAAACTCATTTCATTAGTTTTTCATTCATGGGCCAAGGGCTCCAAGAGTGACAGTAAGAGCCTTTTGTCATTCATTGAGTTGAAGGCAGATTCCAACCTGGGCTGAATACTATAGTCTGGTATATATTGACTTTAGTGAACCATATTGTGGGACCTCAAGGAAGAAAGCATTTCAAGAGAATGCTATCAGGAGATTCAGGAAGGAAATCAGGGAGCCTCAATCTCATGGGTTTCAGCAGACATACAATGTACCTTCATTTAATAAGAGCATCTTCTGTCAGTTGCAATGATGATGCCCCTGGCTTCTACTTGGGGGTGGGAATGCTCACCTCCCAGCATGGATCCTGGCCATGGATCCTGAATAGTCCCCTCTCAAACTCCCTCCTCATTAGTAGAATGCCTTCCACTACACAACTGATCAAGTTCATCCTCCATTTAATGATTTCGGTGCCTGGACGCTTACTTTTACTGAAGGCTACGCTGTCTTGTCCAATATGTGAATAATTATACAATGTCCATTTCTAAAGCTGAGTCCAGTTTCTAGGATTAGAACAATAGGAAATCATTTACTCCTGTTGTCACAAAGAATAGCTTTTTTTTTACTTAGGATTGTGTGCATTTTATTGAATATTCACTACTCAGTCATTCCACAAATATTTATTTTTTTTCTTTCTTTTTAAATATTTATTTATTTTATATCAATCACAGGTTAGGTATTTTGCATCCCAGGCATAGCCCCGTCCCTCATTCCCTCCCACCCTCCCACTCCTTCCCTCATCTCCCTCCTCCCTGCCCCCTCCAAGTCCACCAACAGTGGAGGACCTCCTCTCCTTCCATCCAACCCCAGCTCATCCTGTCTCCTCAAGGCTGGCTGCAAAGTCCTCTGCTGGGATCTAGCCAGTCTGTCACTCCTCAGCTTGTATGGGGGAGGGTCAAAGAGTCAGCCATCAAGTTCATGACTGAAACAGTCCCTGTTTCCCTCACTAGGATCTTCAGTCCTACACTGAGCTATCATGGGCCCAATCTGCGTGGGGGTTTCAGGCCACATCCATACATGGTCCTTGATTGTAGAAACCATCTCATACAAGACCCCTGTGCCCTGCTCAGTTTGGTCTTTCCACAAATATTTATTAAGCAATTGCAATATACCAGCTTTGGGCTGGCTATGGTGTTATGAATATGTACCTGTTGGTATTCTTAGCTAACAGGCTTCAGAACATTTTTTTTTTCTCTTCCAGAGAGGAGAAATTCTAGCTACACTAATTTCTGTGTCTCCCTTGATTTACTTTTGTCTAAAAGAAATGGCCTTCAAAACTTTATTCTTTGTAAATAAAGAAAGCACCTACGTTCCCCTCTCCACACTCTCTCTAATCATGTGACCAGGGACATGTGCTGCTGAAACACATACACTTTCACATTTTATTCCTCCTTGTTTCCCTTGGCACTGCAGCCTAGCCAGAATTCATGGGACACCCTCTTATCTAAGATGCTGTTTGTGTTAAGGAAACATAGTCCATCTGCTTTGAAATACCATGGTAGGAAGGGACAAACCAGGGTCAGGAGATGGCTACCCTAACCAATAAAAGCAACGTCATTTCTCCAACACTAGTGGAAGGGTCTGATCTCAGGCTTTCAGCTCTGTGGGTGAGATGCCTTTTCAGAACATGTCTCTGGACAGGCAGCAAACACACCAACTTTCTTTTCCTAAGCAATCCTGGAGATGTTTCAAAGTTGAGGCAATGGCAATATTTTTTTTCCACGCACCCACTGATAATATGATACATTCACAACTTAGAGTCCTTAGCAGATTTTCCTAAGTAACGGTCAAAGCCGATGGAGCCAGAAAGGACGTGATACAACTGAGGAAAGTGTCCAGAGCTCCCCTTTGCTCATCTGATGTATGGGTCTGGCACTCCCAAGTTTACTTCCCCATTTTCACTCAAGATTTGTCTTGTTGTCACTTTTGAGTGACCTTCTAGAACACCTCATCAGAAACAAAATAGGATAAGAACTGGCAAGATGACTCAAAGAACAGTGTGCCTGTCACCGTGCCTGATTACCTTAGTTTATTCCCCCAGGGTACACCTGGTAGAGGGGGAGAACTTGTTCTAGCAAGTTGTCCTCTGACTTCCACAAACTCAACCACATGACACACATGTTGCACATATACATATGAGCACACACAAGTAAATAATTAAAGTATAACAAAATGTAAAATAACAACAGCATAGTCAGCAACATCTATTCCTGACTCATTTTCCTAGAATTTACAAATAAACTCACATGACTTTCCATTTATTTATTTGCCTACTGCCATCTCTAGTTGATAAAGATTTCTCTATGGATCATGTTAGCCTAGGTTTCTAAATCTATATTACATTTGCATTTTATGTGCAGAAACACAAAGGATTGTGGCAAATGGTTTATATAGGTGCCATGGTTAGAATCCAGCATATGTCACACAGAGAGTACGGAGTTATATTAAAAAGTCATAGCTGCAATAACAACACTTGGTTCTAACTATGGATTCACCAAATCATGGTCAGTGGCCAAGAAATTTAGCTCTTAATGCACCTGCTTTGGTTTTTCTCCATCAGGGCTATAAGAGACTTATAAGATTGCATATGTTTTACATGGTGATTATACTTAGAAGTTACTGAGGAAATACTATCTGCCATCATTATTATTTTAAACACAATCATCTCCTAACTAAGGAAATATATAGAGAATTGGCAAATGTTATGTGTATTGCATTCATATGATGCATTAAAAAAGAGAATAAAGAACGTTTGAAAGGATGGTTGGGCTATGACAAGGGGAAAGAAGGGATTGGAGAACTGAACAGGGCAGAGAAGGGCCATGTCCATGGTCTTGAAAATCTTCCATTGATATCTGAGTCCTGACCTTTGAAATGAAACTATGGGTCCAGATTCTTTGTTTTTCTTTAGGGATATTGCTGGTCAGAGGAAGCCACAACTGATCCAAAGTAGCCTCAAGTGCCATGTCATTGATTTTGAGTTCCCAGTAGCAACTACATGAAGGTCCTTGGTTCTTTTCTTTAGGACAGGACTCAGGTGGGGATGATGGTGATAAGCCTACACTAAAGCTTCATAGTGGATCTTGGGGGCTGTATTAGAATTGGATCCAAGGTTCTGGATGTGTTTTAGTCCAAATAATACAGGATAGAAAGGAATGAGAGAAAGAAATAAAGAAAAATAGGCAAAAAGAACCGGGAAGATGTAAAGTGGATATGATTAAGCATATTGGGACTTAGACGCTTTTTCTTGCCACTAATTTTAAAAGTAAGGAATTAAATCAATCTCTCTGAAGCCTGGGCTCACGGAATAATCATAACTCAGATTAACCAGAATCAAAAATGGAAAGCAAGATCATCAGAGGGAGAGTTGGCCAGAGCCAAAAATAAAAATACAGCATACCAGATAAAGCTGAATTTTAGGTATACGTTTGCTACTATAAACAGATCCTGTGCAATGCTACAAACACACCAACACAGACAGGCACACACAGACACACACACACACACACACACACAGAGGGAGATTTTTCTGTAAGTTCAAATGTAACTACAGAGCCTCTATTTTAACATCAACCTTATCTAGAGAATTGATTTATTCACTATTTCTTTGGTAGTCATGTCAAAAGCAGATGAGTATCAACTAGCTATAGAAAAAATGTGAGTTGGAGGGGACTTCGGAAGCAAAATAGAAAAGAAAGGTCAGATATGGTTGGCAATCTCAGTAGAAACACTGAGCAAATACTTCATTGGAGTTGAGAATGTGAGGTCAAGGAATGGAAAGGGAGGGAAGTATGGAGTGCAAAGTTTATGCTTCACCATCACTTGTCATAGGTTTTCATTCTAACTTGAGTCTCAGAGCGCTAACACTTTTTTTGTGTGTGTGACAGAGAATCAGATCACCATAGAGAAAGCTTTGGAATGCCTACTAGACAGGCATCAGTCCTTCATGACATGGGTAAATGAAGATAGCATTTATGCATTGATCCAATGTACCTGCAGTCTGCCTACTACGCACTGGGCAATGCTGAGGGGACAGGCTAGAAATGTTTATAAACACAACAGAATCATAAACTCTCCATTTCCATAAATGTTTCAGAATGCTCCTCAATGTTTAGAATAGACTCATTTTCTATTCAATAACAGAATGTGTGTCAATGTATTTACCTTACAAAGAATATATAGGAGCCCAGCAAAAGGCTTACAGAAAATATGAAACTTTCTATGAGATATGTCTGATACCAGGTGAAGCTAAAGGACTCATCTAAGCCTCATGGCCACTAAATGTCTCTTACTAAAGGCTTATGCTTTAAGCATGGCTCCTTTCCCACAATAACCAGTCATCCTTCAGAACCTGGGCTGTAAAACACCCAAGGAATGTGAATTTGTGGAAATGCGTTTTCTCCACGCATGCGCAGTGTGGGCATGCACAATGAGCAGGGCTTAGCAAGGATTGGACAATGAACATTGTACAATAGGCTTCAACCTTGCCAGGAGCAGGGAGTGAATACCTATCCCAGGGGCTTACTAAAGCTGATAAACACAGAGGCCTCCCTCGATACTCAGTTTGTTTGACTCTGTGTTGAAATAGGCCTTCATTTTATTGTATTTTATTTTTGAAGGCTCATGAGACCCAGCTGCCAACAGAAGGTGCTCTTGACTCACAGAGCAGCCCTCATCTGACTGCTGCCACAATCGCTCTGCTCTGACACACCTCACTGCAGTGAACAGAAGTGAGAGCATGCCCTCTCAGCGGCACCTGTGTCAGGCTCGCTTCCACTCTCTCAGCAGGACTTGATCATTCCCGTTCTGTCTCTGTGAAATACAAGACAGGGAGATGGTTTCACTCCCATTTTACGGAAGGGGGGAGGGGAGAATGGCAAATGTCTATCCAAGCCACTTGAGGTATAAATCAGTCATCACAAGGTAAATGCCATCTGAGAGATCACATGAAAATCGTTTCTCATGCTCTTCCTGTCACCTTCCTACACGAAACACCACACTCTTCCTTCCTAAGCTTTCCACTTCAGCTCCCAATTCCAGGATGCTAGAAGAAAAAAGTCTGCTAACAAAAGGTGTAGTATGAAGTAAGAATGAAGAATTGTCGGGTCTCTCCTGAGTGCTGGGCAACATTTAAGGACCACGTAGACAAGAACTCAGCTGATGGGTCAACTGCTTTCTACAATAACATCCCACAGTGGGCATGAGTGTGCTTAAACCCAACAGGTGTCTGGGCAGGTCAAGGAAGACCAGCTCTTCATCTCAGGCTCCCACCACTACTATGAACTTTCCCCGTCAGCCTTGTGAGAGTTCAGGTTTGAAAGACCTTCTCTGTTGGTCTCTCTGTTACGTAGACATCATGCTTCTTCTGCAATGCTTTTCAGATTGTTCTTTTCTGTTTAAAAATCCAAAATGAGCTGAGGGTATAGTAGAGGGAGGGATTACTTTCCTAGCCTCTCAGGAGCATGCATTTGATCCTAACACGACAAAGTTTTGTTTTATTTTAAAATCCCTCCCCCAAATCTAAATTCATCAAGGCTGACAGCTATGAAAAAGCAAGAGTTACAGTTGAATGTGAACATGAACCATGGCATATCAAATAAGCCGAGATCATTATAAGCCAAGATTATTTTGGTTTCATTTGTTTTTTCTAAGAAGTAGAGTTTTTTAACCCATAAGAAATATTCATATATATACATATATATGTATATATAGACACTCCCTTATAATAAACACAGAAGCACACTGCTCCCAGAATCTCTGGCTTGGCTGAATAAAAATGATGATATTCTTAGTTCCTCACATGAGGGGTGGAAAAAGCCTCCAAACACTCCAGGCTTTTTATAGCCCTGGCGGCTGGGTAGCACTCACTGCAGTAGCAGCCCTGGATAGCAAAGGAGCCAAATGATGCTAATGGGGCAAACAGAATGTAATTGCTTATGTGTGCTGGTTATATCCTGAAACAAATTGTTTCTTAATGCTGAGGTCAGACAGGGTTTAATTAGGAGAAATACAATTGGTGTAAAATTCTGCAGCAGCCTGCTTGTTTGGTGTCACGCCAAGTCAACACCTAGTCTCTCCAAATGGAAATTTTCATTAGAGGCCATTGGCAGCCCTAGTTAGGCTGAGTTTCAACTTTTCCAAGTCTCCTGGTAGCGGAAACCTGAAACTCAGCATATCTCCTGCCTAATAAAGGGCTGTCCCCCTTGCATTTACAAACACTTCAACATGTGCACACTGTCTCTCTCTGGTTCTCACAAACCTCACTGTCCCAGTTTCCTCACTAACTGCATACACACAGTTCCCACGGGAGCCAGATGAACTGAAGCAATCTTCTGTTCCCCTTGACTTTCCTGCCTCTCCCTCATCCCCATGCTAATAATACTTAATCTTGGATCAGCACATTATTACTTCAAAAATATTTTCACATGCACCAATTCATCCAGTCCCACCAATAAACTGAGCAGTTGGTGAGTTTTATATTTATAGATAGTGACTTGTCGAAGGTCACATCTCTGACGGGCTAAAAATAGATCCTAGCCTCCCTCCTGTCTGTTGGCCTTGGATTTAGGCTAAACCACAGATCTCAGGGCTTATACATACAAAAAAAAAAAGTCCATATTTGCTCATATCAATGAAACACTTGCAAAATGCTCTCTGTTGAGGCTCTCCTTTTTGATTCATTTTATGCAATAGCTATAAAGACATAAGAGCAAAGGGTGCTATTATTCAAAGCTGCACAAATTTCCCTAAGATTTTGCAAACACCCTTTATTGAACATGACCTTTTCTTCTGCGTTCTTCACTCTGTATTCGCCTTCTCCTGCATTCAGTGGTCTGGATTAATGCCTGTGGCGAGAGTACTGCTATTTACATTAATTCTAAGAGCTTGGGTCTTCACACCTTCAAGGACAAGGTTTTATCAGTGTTTCTAATATAAGTCTTGTGTCCTGAAAGTGTTTAATTTATTTGGAAAATTCTACTTCCAGGCTGCTATTGTTTCTCTCTTTCCTTTTTTCTTTTTCCTTTTCAGCTCAAGGCAGTTTTCATTACAGTGACAAAAACCCCACTATGTTAAAGAAAATTGCACAGAGAGACCCCCCAAATCCATCTACCCAACAAAAATCTAAGTCATTTTCCCCTGCAGTATCATATCAGCAGTAACCGTCATGGGTTTAAAGACATATGGGACCAAGTTTTCATTTTTATATGTGATTCTGAATTTGCTGAGACCCGGGCTCCTGGTGAGTTGAGCTACATTTCATTTAGGTGCTGGGCCTCTGGGCCCAAGGTAATGTGGCTGGTTAGGGTCAAGGTAAAGCTTGACAGGGCAAGCAATTACTAAGCCATCCTTCCTCCCGGGCCCTGCTGAGCCGAAAGGCCATGGGGAATCTCACTCTGAAGGATGGGTTTTCAACTACCCAGGTCCCAGTTCCAGGGAGATTGGAAGTTACTGAGAAATTCTACCTTGCAGTGTCTGCTGCAGATTCCTTGCTGATCTGCAACTCTGCTTGCTCTCCCCTTCCACTTTAGAACATGGTTGCCTCCGTTCCATATCAGGCACACACCAGAAAGGAACGGACTCTTGAGTTGGCTATATTTACATTTTTATTAAATTCTTTATTAATTACACTTTATTCATCTTATATACCCCTGTAGTTCCCTCCCTCCTCCTACCCAATCCCTCCCTTCCTCCTCCCTCTGCACCTATGTCCCTCCCCAAGACCACTGATAGGGAGGTCCTCCTTTCCCTCCCTCCGATCCTAGTCTATCAGCTCTCATCAAGAGTGGCTGCATTGTCTTCCTCTGTGGCCCAGCAAGACTGCTCCCCCATCAGGAGGAGGTGATAAAAAAGCAGGCCAATCAGTTCCTGTCAGAGACAGTCCCTGTTCCCATTACTATGGAACCCACTTGGACACTGAACTGCCATGGGCCACACCTGTGCAGGGGTCCTAGGCTACCTCCATACATGGTACCTGGTTGGACCATCAGTCTCAGGAAAGACGCCTGTGCTAAGACCACTTGGTTCTGTTGCTCTCCTTGTGGAGTTCCTGTCCTTTCCAGATCCCACAATTTCCCATTCTTCTCATAAGATTCCCTACACTCTGCCCAAGTGTTGGCCATAAGTCTCAGCATCTGCTTTGATAGTCTGCAGGGCAGAGCCCTTCCCAGGTCTTCCGTGGCAGGCTCCTGTCCCATTCCCTGCCCTCTCCTTCTTCCGATGTCCATCTAGTCATTCTAGTATCCTTTTGCCCTTCTGGATAGGGATTGAGCAAGGGTCCTCTCTCTTGATTAGTTTCTTTAGGTATACAGATTTTAGTAGGTTCATCCTATAGTATATGTCTATATGAGTGAGTATATACCGTGTGTGTCTTTCTGCTTCTGGGATAGCTCACTCAGGATGATCCTTTCCAGTTCCCACCATTTACCTGCAAATTTCATGATATTTACATTTTACATGTCTAATATCTAAAGTTTTCTGTCTCTGGAAAGATGGCTCCATGGTTAAGAACATGTGGTGAGCAAGCCTGAGAGCCTGCGTGCAGATCCCAGCATGGATGTAAAAGGAAACCCAGATGTGTTTGTGCACAAGTGCCTGCAACCCCAGCACTGTTTGAAGTAGGAGAGGGGTGAGTAGTTGGGGTTTTCTGACAACCAGCCTCATTCTAAGTTTATCGAGAGATACTCTCCACAGAGAATAACCCAGAAAGTGACAAAGCAGGGTACCTGACTTCCTCCACTGGCCTTTACATGGATGTGGGACATGCATGTGTACGTGCACACATACACATACATGCACACCTGCACACTCACACAGACAAACTACATTTTCCCATTTGTACAGTGAAGTCTTTTCTAGGCTTGCCCTGAAGTGGTCTATCTGTTCCAGTAACATTGGTGTACTGGGGAACTGTTGGTGCTTAACTGCACACTTTGCATTTGTAGATGCTCAGTTAGGTCCCCTAGAAGGAGAAAACCACACTCAGTTTTGAACTGCACTGCTCAGGAATCTATGTGCCCATAACTCAAACATCTGCCAGCTGCCAGGGTTCCCAGCATAAGATAACCCATGAGGTTGTACCTTATAATTCTATCATGTGAGAACTTTGTCATCAAAATAAAACTCAAAAGAAAAAATAAAGGCAAAAATCAGGTATACATTGAACCTCTCAGATTTTTCGATGTGCCCTGGTTCAAAATGCAGGAGAGAAAGTCAGTCTGTTCAAAAATCTTCAATAGAAATTGCTAGATCTAGTGTCTCTGTTCGATACTAGTGGTAGTTTTCTGGTTTCAAAAACAGGGCTACAGTTTCAGATCCATAAAAGAATTTTCAGCCATGGCGCAAAGCTAATTAAGGAAGAAGGGCACACAACACATTAAATTTCTAGTTTTGATAACACAGGTATCTGTTATAAACGTTGCCTTGAATGACTTTCACCTGAAAGACAGGAAAACATGCTCCAGGGTCTGAGCCTGCTGAATGTGGCTATAACATTCAGTGCGCATGCCGAATCAAGCACAAGGAACCACACCCCTGCGCATCACCTCCCAGCATGCCCCACTCTGTTCAGAGAGCCTTTCTCCCCACCTACCTGTCTAAACAGCTCCAACAATGGGTCCTTCTGACATCTACTGACACAAGTACGTTTCCAGTTCTTTGCATATGAAAGAACTTGTCTGTTTTATTAGCTTTTGTGTTATAATACATACAAAGCCAGGTTAAGATTTATTTTATTTTTGATATATTAATGGGAATAATTGATTATCAATTTCCCCTTCAGGCCGTAGTTCATATGGTTGTTTAGGGACACACATGCCCACTGTAGCCATAGTGGCTGCTTGATTATTACCTTGGCATGATTGTCTTCATGTATTTAAAATAGCCTGGCCTATGCATGCCCAGAACTGAATCCCCTATAATGTGTTTTGCCCACAGTCTTTGTCCTCTAAGTTAACTGGAGACTCTATCCTTTCTTTTTCTCAACCTGAAAGTCCAGCATTTATCATCCATTCCTCCCTCCATCTCTCTGTGCACCCTTGCGGCTCTATTCTATCCAACTGCCAACATTTCTACAAGCACCTAAATTACTCTAATGGCTTCTAAACCTGTCCCTTTCTTCCACTTGTGATTGACTCACATTTCTTACCTGCGTCTATTTCAAACTCAAGTACCAAAGTGCTCCCTTTAAAACATGCCAGATTATACATGTCTCTATGCAGGACCTGCAAAGCCTCCTTGTCCTGCCTTGCCTCAGACTCCTAGCATCTTCAGCTACTTTGCTTCATCTGGCTTGTGTACTATCACATGTATATCACAGGCATATTCTTTTCTCAAAGGTTTGCTCTGGGTGTTTCCTTTCTTAAAATGGGATTCTCCAAGGCACTTACATGGCTGGCTCATCTCTTGTTTTCTGGGTCTCGGCTGGTGTACCACTCTTTCTCAGCACATTATCTACTCTTTTAAATACCTCTGGCAGAATAGCCAACTGCTCCCTACCTCTGCCTTCTCTAAGCATTATAGCTCTGCCAACTCTTCCCAATGCCTTGCTTTTTTGCCCCCTCTTTTTATATTGGTGTATAAATTACCCAAGGACATGGATTGCCAGCTGCCTTATTCACTGCTCTATTGCTAGTTTCTAGGACAATGTCTGACACCTAGTGTATGGCCAATGGGTGTTTGATGAATAAATCAAATAAGAAGTTAGTCTGTGTGTGAGAAGTAATAAATAAATAGTTGCCTAGAGGCTCTATGTAAAAACTAGAAATTCAAATTACTCATCTGTGTATCTCATGAGACTGAAAAGTTCTCTGTCATGGGGTAGTCTTGGTGAGATAAGTTTGCACACCATAATGAGTGCTAAGGTGAGGGGCTGGCACATTACTTAACTCTCAAGAAGGGTATTTCTCTAAGATATTTTTATTATTTTATTTTATTTTTACAGTGGAAGTCCAAGAGTCCTGCTATACCTATTGCATATGCTGTCATTTATATTTATTTACCAGAAGACCTGGAACTATCTTATTTTGGTCATCTGATAGTTAGTAGGAGGTTATATTACAATTAAAAATATACTCTGATGCATACAAATTTCAAATAACCTACTGATAGATTATCTATCACTTCCCTCAAAGTATCTGGAAAAGCACCAAATAGGACATTTATGAAAGCACTTTGGGAGAAGGACTCGCTCAGCAGAAGTAGAACATAGATATAGAAACAAAACATGTGTCTGCACAGTGTGCTCACACTTTAATATCTCATTTTTAATACACACAACTTCTTTTTTCAGAAATCAGGTATTTTTATTCATATTTAGAGACAAGAATGTACAAATACAAATAAAGACAAACTGACCTGACATCACCCAATCTTTTGTCAGATGTTCCACAATTATATGCAATTTCTTTATAGCAGAGTGAAGCCTCCATTGGTGCATATCTCCCTTTTTTCATATCAAAGCTACACTGGGGAAAAGCTAATTTTTTTTAAAGAAGAAGTTTGTATTTTTATTGCTGGAGGTGTTTGTGATGATAGTCTCTCACTCTTAACACAAACCATGCCTCAGATGACTTAAGGTGCTCAGAAGATTAGCATCACTTTAGTACAGATGTCAATTTGAATACACTCTGTCAATTTTTGGCAAACCTATCTTGACTTTCAAAAGGAAAAAAATTATTTTCTTTATGAAAATAAACCTTGGAGTCAGGGGAGATGGCTTAATGTGTAAAGCACTTGCCACACAAGCATAGCGACCAGAGTTTGGATCCCCAGCACACGTATGAAGGCCAGGTGGGGATGGTGACCCACCTTTAATCACATCTCCTGAGGCAGCATGGTTAGCTACGCTGAACTCATAAGTAAGTTCAAGTGATCAACCTTGCCTTGTTATATAAGGAAAGTGATGAAGGAAGACATCTGATGTCCACTTGTGATTTCCACATGCATGTATACATATATCAACAAGCACACACATGCACACATACACACACCCATGTACATGAGAACATTTATACATACACAAGAATAAGAAAAAAGAACAAGAAGAACAAGAGCAATAAGAAGAACATGAACAAGAAGAGAAAGAATTTTGAGAAGGCATACTAGCTATTCTGAAATACAACCAAACCAGGAAAATTTGCAGGTCTCAGAAAGCTAGGATAGATTTATTTTACTCTAACTTAGTATTCAGGATAGTAAGGTAAAGAAAACTTGTGGGCCAACAAAAGGGGTCAGCAGGTAAAGGTGCTTGCTGTGAAGCTTGACAATCTGAGTTCAGTTCCTGGAACCTGGGTGATGAAAGATGAAGACAAATTCCTGCACATTGCCCTCTAAACACAGGTGTGCCATGCATGTACATGCAAACACAGATGTATATGCAAGCACACAGATATATATGCAAGCACACAGATAGATTGGTAGGTAGGAAGATGACAGATAGGCAGATAGATAGATAGACAGATGATAGATGATAGATAGACAGATGATAGGGAGATAGGTGATAGATATAAAACAGAAACAACAATAAAGAAAAATTGTACTCATCTTTTTATTATCTTTTCACTGCTTTTGTGGGAGTTTTCTATATGGTATCAGCTTTTCAAGGTTCAACCAAAGCATCCAGCTCCCCCAGGCCCCCTGCTCCCCCAACTTCCCCAGCTCCCCCTGCATTCCCAGCTCCCAAGCCTAACTTCACTTGAATGGATTTCTGTCAAGACTCAGAGAATGAAAGCTCAAATAAAATCTTGGGACTTGTTATGATTTGGGCAAGTGTCATCCTAAGGCCCATGTGTTAGAGGGCTGGCCTCCAGTGTGGGTACCGTGTGTGTGTTTCTGTGAGTGCGCACGCTCGTGCTTGTGTGGTGGTGGAACGTTCAGAAGATGGGGCCCGGTGGTAGAAGAGCGGTCATTGGACTTACGACCTTGAAGTCACTCAGAACCTTGGTACCTCCCTCTCTCTTAGCTTCCAGGCTAAGCAGATTTCTGTGCAATGTGTTTCTGCAAGAAAAATAAATAAATAAAAACTGCACTGAGGCAATATGGCCAAGACTGTAGGCTGACACCATGAATCAGAAGAATCCATTGTTATTTAAATGTTGATTTATCTTGGGTACTTGGTTATAGTAACAGACCATTGTTTAACATGGGCATTATGGGAATCTTTAAAGTCGCTTTGCAGGTTTTCTAGAGAATTCACATCATGCCCTACTTTGCGTCGTTAGATGGCTAGCCTATGTGTGGTGCTGGCTGCTACACTCACTTTTTGCTAGGAGGGAAAAATAAGCGTCGGTCTAAGGACGAAACGGTAATAATATGCTCTGATATTATCACAGCACTGTTCATTACCAGCCAGCGAGAGTAAGCCAGGGCATTCAGCATGTTCAGCTGAATGTAGGGAAAAGAGGGCTGAGCAGGTCCTCTTCCAGGAGGCAGGAGGCGGAGGCAGACTAACGACCACGGGGAATGGGCTCTGACAAAGCCTGCTGGTCATCCATCCGCGGGCGAGGGTCAGAGAAATGACCATCCATTAACAGCCTTCCCCAGACGGCAGTCATCTGGGGCTAAGAAAAGCTCCAGGAGCCTGGATGAGCAGTGGAGCCTCCAGACACCCCTATTTGCATTCAGTTCAGGGGAAGGAGTAGCGGCTAAAAGGCGGGGAAAGATTTTAGTTGCCCTGGGAGTTTTGGCCTTTTCAGCGGAGATACCCAGGAGACTGCCTGTCAAACAGAAGTCTCCTTGCTAGAACTACCTGAGGAGCTAGGAGGGGTGGGAGAAAGGGGTAGATGAGAAACAGAAAGCTCAGCTCCCCCTCCCACAACAGGCTGAGAAAGATACAGAAAGAAGGAACGGGGACCAGGGCTCAGAGGGAAGGGATAAAGGAATATGTGAGCGGCTCTGCATCTCCTCATGCTTTTCCCCCTGGACAGCACGCTGTGGCGATGCATATTTGTAAAAAATTCATTAATTCAGTTTTACAAATAAGAAAGTTGGTTTCTTAGCATTTCCCCTGATTCCATCTTCCCTGTTCTACTTCCTCTCCATCCTGATTCCCAGGGCGACCAATGCGGAGTGGAGCTGAGGAGTGAAGGCTATGTGGCTGCTTCTCCGCTCTCTATTCCCCCCTTTAAAAATCCCGTCAAAGCTCCTTTCCTTCAGTAATCCCTGCTATTCCCCCAGGAGCTGAGTTAAGATTTAATTGTGAAATTTGCATAGTAACTCAGCAAATAAATTCTCCTGTCTCTCATAGACCTTTCACTGCAGAGGGCCATTTTAGTTATAAATCACTTATTTCGAGATCCCAACTGCATCAGCATTTTATACCTCTTGAGGAGAATGGCAAGGGGGAGCAAATCCAATGCCAGGTAGAGTTAGCATTTGGCATTCTGATCTCTGTGTTGGGCAATGGGAAGCAGAGGCTGGGTGAAGGGGTAGCTAACAAGAGCCATGTTTGTCCCTGCTGTTCCTCTAAGGAAAGTTTGTCTGCCAGCAGCCAGCAGCCTGGTCCTCTGGCCTGCCTTAGAAAGCTATGTTCCTCTTCCCCAGGGCATCTACATGCTATAAAAGCTAAAGTGATATGCTGAAACTATGCATGGCTCTGGCAGTGCTCTGGTTCAGCTTATACTGAAACTGCCCACAGCTAGATGAATGCAGTAACATGTGTAGGGACTGAATTTGCCAAGCCATTGCCCAAGAGTGTCATCAAGGTGCAGGGGAGAATATCTCCAGGTTAGTGGTCTGGAAGTCTGGGACTCCATCTAAAAAGGTTTGTTTTGTTTCCTTCTCTTTTCTCATCGTTTGCCAACACCATGACTGGAGGTTCTAGGATTTAGACACAGTTACTTGTTTGAATCAGACTGAAACAATTTCACCAGACTCCAATGCTCTTTTTATCTGCTTGTGTCTCCTTTGTTTCATGCCTCATACAGGCACATGACTAAAATAACAAAGGGTAGCCATAGGGCATTGTGTGGGTACAGTAACGGAAGAAGGGAAACTGAGGAAAATGATGGGAAGTCCAAAGAAACAGGAAGCAGAGATAGCTTTAATTGTATAACCCTGGAATCCAAATTCATTCTTTTCCCTACTTTGGCTTTAATGTGTCTTTTAAAGAAATTGTTTTTATATTTTAGTTAACTTACAAAATAAAACGTTTTCTGGTGGAATTTAATATACCCTTTTAGTGATCCCAAGTGCTTTTCCCCCACCTCCCTGTCCTCTACCTTGCCATGCTGTACCCCTTCACTCTCAGTCTCCCCCCTCCACTTTAATGTGTCTTGTCCTGTTTTTTCTCAACCTCTATCCTTAAGGCAACTTTTCTCCCTTTCTCATGGGATCCTTTCCAGTTCCTCTGCTTCTATTCACATTCACTCACAGCTAGATACCCATATTTAACAGTTAGAAACTGGGAGCTGAATGTCAGAGAGAACATACTTCGTGTGTCCTTCTGAGCCTGGGTTTCCTTATTTAATATGACATTTTCCAGTTCCTTTCATTTTCTGATTTCAACTTTCTTTTACTTCTAAATAAAATTCACCATCTCTTGCATCTTCACTGACTTCAGAAGAGAAGTAGTGCTGAGTGGAGGCTGCTGTTAAAGCAAACAGTGGATATTAGAAGGTGGAAAGACCTCCCGTGCTCATGGATTGGTAGGATTAACATAGTGAAAATGACCACATTGCCAAAAGCAATCTACAGATTCAATGCAATCCCCATCAAAATACCTTCACAATTCTTCATAGACCTTGAAAGA